>JAOBAS010000025.1:6536901-6584065 GCA_025311575.1 Elanoides forficatus | reverse complement strand
CATTTCCCCACTGTAAGATCCTATCGTAGTCAAGTTTTAGGTCTACACATGCACACAAGGGCACTCTTCCTCCTCGACCTGGCTGAGGTGCCAGGGACTCCAGTACCATCTCCTGTCCAGGGAGAGGACAGAAACAGAGGGGATTTTCTTCCTTCTGCCCATGTACTCTGGAGATTCCTGTACTTCACTATCCTCTGCAGACCATTCCTTTCCCTCACTTCTCCTGCTGATTTGCACGTAATTCTGGCCCTCTTTTTCACCAGAAAACCTCTCCATTTCAAACTAGCTCCTCATCCTTCTCTCTGCCTTTGATTATACTCCCATATCACACTTCCAGACTCTCAGCTTACTCATCCTTGGTCCACTCCTAACTCCTCACATCTCCTCTCTCCCCAGTTTCCCTGTATCCTGTTAAACCTCTCCCCAGCCTTCCTCCTTCCCCATTCACACTCTTCTATATCCCCAATATGGTTTATTTGCACCTACAGAAATACCCATCCAGTCACTTAACCATCTAGGCAGGCAGGTAGGCAGGCAGACTCCACTCCTTTTGAGAGGAGGGAGACAGGCGCCTCTTTTAGTAGCCACATTGTTGTAACAAGGGCAGTAGAAGCCAGCATCACACTGTCGCCAGAGGTACTCTGACAGTTTGCACATGACAGAAAAGTGAAGATTTTAATGGGAGTGCAAAGTAGCACAGAGCAATGTAAACCTTGAACACAAGGAAGAGCAAGATATACGAGCTCAACTCTGTGTTGGATTCGTGAAATCATCCGCTGCTGGCTACCAAAGGCCAGAGAAACAGGGATCCAGTTATCCAGATGCTCCACAGAGTCCAGAGCCTCAGGTTATCAAAATAAATCTCTTTGAGAAAGGATTACACTGACTTGACACGATTCAGTGTCATTCTTCAGTTGTTCTTGCAGGAATGCTGGCATAAAATGGAAGCTTGCCAACATAAAGATGGATGACAGCAGGAGTTACTGTGGGCAACAGGTCACATCCAAAGCAGGCTCCAACATACTGCAGGAAATTGCTGCAGATAATGAGAAAGAGAGTCCAGAAGAAGTTGGGAAACTTTGCACTAGTGCTGTTTTCAAAGTAGGTCACAAGTTTCACATCTCTGGGGAGACAGCTGACGCATATAACAAGATGCATACATTTTTAATCAGAACATGATCCCTGGAAATATTTTGAGAAACAGATACCTCTGTAATTCTCTGCATTTGAAGAATATCAAGAGGAGGCCTGTCAAAAAAAAAGACAATTCTTGTGACCCACATCTCAAACTTTCTCTGGAAATCTGGAAAACTATGTGGACAAGAAACTTAGAAAACTGATAGCTGGTGACATTCTTACCAACGGACAATCCGCTGGGTGCTCCTGCTGGCACTTCCTCCAAGTCACTGTGCACAACAAACCACTGGACAACCCAAATGTATGTCTTAGATCTTGATGCCGTGAAAAGCTGAAATCAGGACTCTGTTAAGAATCTTGACTGGTAGTTTTCCATCAGCCTCAGGCTTCAATCTACTGCTACTAAGATGACACCAAAGCTTCAGCACACAGATACCCATTAGACTGTGACAAGAAGAATTGAAGACCCTGAGAGACACGGTAAGATAAAGTTGTCCCAAGCAAAAAGAGACTCTCATAAATTCTACATTTCTAGATCATTTATGACCAATTTGGCTGCAAAAGTATCAGGTAGATTTCAAGGGCAACTTGGATTTGGTGCCACCCCAGCCCCAGGCACCAATGGCCTGTGCTCAGAGCAGAAAGGCTTCAGCAAGCCCTCCTCATAAAGGTAAGAAAAACATAATCCCAGGGAACAGAATGAGACAATGTTTAGACAATGTTTTCAAAACCTAATTCAATTGAACCTTGGAATGAGCATCTGGAAATGGGAAGGAGAGGCAATTTCACAAGGTCCTTTGAGGACAGGAAATCACTGATCACAAGCAGCATATTGCATCTGTTTACCATCACTGTGGATTAGGGTGAAAGAAGAAAAAATTATACAGACAGTATAGTTACTCTGGCTTTGAATTTGCAATGTCACCTCTACAGGGACTGTTAATATTGCCACCTGAAAAATGCACATGGATCCTGCTGTCAGCACTAGTAGAAGTTCACATTTTCACAGTGTAGTCAGAAGTTTGTTGGAAATGTAAGGCGCAGGCTACTGTTGTCTTAAGAGGCTGTCTAAAAGCAACAAAAGTACAAACTCTGTAGAGAGGTCACATAAAATAAATACAGTCCTTTAATTGCAGGGAACAGTCTCACGAAGAGAAGTACAAATGTCATTCACCTAATCTACTGAGAAGCTAAATATTTTCAGACTGCTTTAGAAGTCTAGTTTTAGTACTAGTAGTTCTAAAGCCAATTATACAGATTTATCACTTCCTAGTTTGTGCTAAATAAAGGGATCAGAAACAGGTCTTCAGAACTTCAGAAAGTACCGAAATCCTGACCTTTAGGAACACAAAAAGCTCAGCCCATGGCTATGCAGAAATTAACAGTTACGCTGGACTATAGCACTAGATTGGCAGAACATTTGTTCCATTGATTCTTGTTCTTCTTCAGGGTTTTGTGTTGATTCTTAGGCTGAAGCCTTTTGTGCTGGTAAATAGCTTGAGGAGAAGAGAAAGGATTCAACAAAGGCATTTAGCTTTTGAAGGAGCCTTTTCATTAGGTTATTTTTGAAAACAAAGAGAAGATAATGATACCGCTGGTGTTCACAGGATATCATGCTACCTTCTTCCTTCCCTCTTCCTATTGTTTCAACTTGACTTGACTTTACAAAGTGCTGCACCAAAGGAGAAAATAAAACCTGTGACCAATACAGTTATCCAACAGCAGAATTATTCAAACTAATAGGATTCATATTTTGTTTTCTTCCAAAAGCAGCAGGGGAAATATTGTTATTGTTCTGATGTTTTCTAATTAATGTCTGAGAAGCATAATGCCGGGAACAAGATGCTTTGGAAATCTATGACTCATCAGCTCTTCTTCAAAAAGCTAAACATGAGAGGAACTACATGAAGAATTTATTTATACCGTTAATGTCAGAAAAAAATATTTCAAAGTTTCTGAAACAACTCCAAGTTTCACATCTAGCAGTGTAACGCGTACAGATCTAACCGAGGAGCTGAAGGCAGGAGAAAAACAAAAGGAACATTTTCTGGATATCGCCCAGGCCGGGCTGTGAAGCGCTTTCCCCACCACGTCCTCTAGCGATGCCCCAGCTAATGTCAGCTCAAGGCTTTGTCAGGGCATAGTTAGCAATAGCCTGAGAATTCGGGTTTGCACATATGCTTACCATTTTACATGTAAACAACTACTTCACCTGCACTAGATTAAGGACACTTAGGAATTGAGTGGGTATTTGACTGGCGAGTTTGATACAGCCTGGTACAAAGCGAAAGGTCATTCACAAACCCTCCATCAGAAGAGTTTTCAACTCCCACACAGTGACCAGGGTCATTCTGATCTATGCATTTGATTTGTGTCTATCCCCACTCTGGATAAGATGACAGTTTAATAGGGTTGAGAGAGCACATTTGAATTAGTAATCTGATTTAAAGGATCATTTGTAACTAGGATCATTTGAAACAGCTATTTTTATAGCTTTGTGAGAGAGAAAGGTTTATA
The DNA here is from genome assembly GCA_025311575.1 of Elanoides forficatus. Lineage (NCBI taxonomy): Eukaryota > Metazoa > Chordata > Aves > Accipitriformes > Accipitridae > Elanoides > Elanoides forficatus. Next base: position 6,580,411 of record JAOBAS010000025.1, on the reverse strand, counting down.
TACTATGTCTGTTTAATTTCTAGTTTCCTTCACACTTTCTTGCTATATTAAAAAATGAATGCAGAAACATCAAAACACCTCAAAAATAAAATGTGTGCTTATTCTTAACATTGGAAAGAAAATTCCTGCAGAGCACCTGTTCACAAAACGCATATAAAACAGTTTCTGAGAGGAAATACTCCAGAGAGGTTATGATAAGCCATTCGATCCTACAGTCCTAGCCACAGCAAGACTTTTTTTGAGATGTATTTCTTTTAGTAGTTTGGTGCTTCTATAGTCATATTCCTTGCTGCACCAGTAGAGGCAACACCGTCACAATCTTTAAGGATTCTGCTGCACCACTGGGCTGCAGCAATTCCCACCCCAATGAGTCCAAATCACCCACACTACAGTCATAGTTAGGTGGTCCAGTTCACAAGTACTGAACCAACATGTCATATGGCCCGGTGTATTAAGGACAGATGAAATCAGAGCTGGCTCACCTTTATGTGCCAGACTGTATTTCTGCAACAGGAGCTGAGCCATCCCCACTTTGGTGGGAAGCTCGCATGTCATAAGTTCGTAGAACTGTACCTCTCCTGAAAGAGGCCCTAAGTCTTGTTAAAGGAAATCTGTGTTTCAGGAGTTCATCAAACATAATACTAGATTGTTCTAAAGCAAGTAATATTCAGTAAGCTCTCATAGTACATTTACAAAGAGTATGAACACACCTGGTAGCAAAATGTCTTGTCACCAGAAGTCAAGTAAGCTGTCCCTTGATCTTTGCTAATGTTCTCCACACCTTTCTACACAATCTGTGCTGCAATTGCAATTCCATTGTGTCAGCTAGTTCTAAAGATTATAGTGGAAAAAACCCCTCAATAGTAGTAACTTCCTTACAAAGATAAAATTCTGGACCTATTAAAGTCATGAGGAGTTGCTACTGATCTTAATAGTTCCGGGATTTCAATAATAAAATCTGCAAAGTTCATTACATGTAGGTTCCAGATCTATTTTTTAAGTACTCTGAAAATAAACTGCAGAAAATTTGCTTTACCATGAATTCACTTACAGGTGTTATTGGTATAGGCATTATGATGAAGCTCAGTAAAGGAAAAATTAGATCAAATAACAAAGGGAATTTCCTAAAAACAAAGACCATGGGATAGTTTCTTAAAAGAAAAAAAAAAAAAATCCCCGACACTAAGCCCATTTGAAATTATTCACAGAACTATCTCCCACTCTCCACCGGAGACAAGACCTTTCTTATCTCTAAACTAAATTAATTTGATGGTGGCTTGGATAGCAAGGCTGAAACACGATGATGCATTCTGGCTTTCGCAAGAGCTGTCTTTGTGATCTAGCGGAGCTCTGCTAACAGGAACACAGGCACCAGCCTTGCAAGCCCCTGAACTTCCAGTCTCAAGTGAAACAAATCTTGGTCACGGGGAACTAAATATATTCAACAGCTATCAGACAAGCAGGTCAGTAGCTTGTTCAGGCCAAGCCTTGTTTTAGCTCAGGCAATTCCTTTCCCAGCATGTCAAAAAATAGAGAAGTCATTGCAGAATATAAGTGGGAAACAGACTTCTAAAGGCTTTGCTTACTACATAACTTCTGTTTAAACTGAACTAGAATTATCAGTTTATAAATCCTTTGGGGCAGAAATTCTTCACATTTGTGTGGATAACATCTAACAGAATGCAGCTCCATTATGAACATATTTTGTGGATGTAAAACACGCTATAATGGTAACTAAATATTAAAACAGATCTCCACGCATAGCTATGTCAGAAAGCACCATATGCTATCAAGGCCAGTATTTTCCCCCAAATGTTATTGCCCCCTGCTATTGCTTTTACTGTGGTTCATCAGAACTCACGACTGCAGCTCTGAAGCAAGAGAAGCGTGTAGCAGTGTATCCATCGCTCTGCCTGCACAAGCATACATATCCTGCCCAATTTGGTAGGTATGTTTCATTCCAATATTGTAATAGTCAAGTTTTATCTTGTTTAGACTGCAAACCAAGTGATGCTGGAAGTAGACCAACTGAGTTCCCACTTGCTTTCTTCTCCCATGTTCAGCAGGTAATTGTTGTAAGTTTAAAACACAGAATGCGTTCTACAAACAGGGAGTTTTAAGGTAGGAGATGACCCAACCCCCTCTACCATAATAGCATCATCCCTGTCTACTTGTGATGCCACCATTAACACAGACCTCTTCTATAGCTGTATTTACTTCACCAAGGGGCAAAACAAGACTTTCAATGTTGCAAACTGTTCTTGCAGGTTACCGGAGTAACAACGGCACCAGGGAATGGTCCATTAACCTCAAGGGGTTGCACTGACATGGCTACATTAAAAATGACAAAGGTCTTCAGTGCAGATGGTGCTGCAGGTTTCTACATCTTCCTGTCCCATTACCAACTCTGTAACTTCTGGTTCTTTTTAAGGTCTGAATTCACAGCTTTTTAAATGGCCCATGACACTCAGGGTCAGAAGCACAAATGGTCCAACCAGGGCATCCTAAAGCTGAAGAAGACCATTCCTTTATCTGGAAGAAAAGAGTGGCCAAGAGATACATTTCTAATACCTTATGAAGCCTTGTAGCATGTGTGCTTGAACCAGCTTCAGTGCAAAGGATTTAAAAATGCATTGCAATTACTATGTAGCTTGGTTTAGTGGTAGGTGAGTCTGCCCATGGCAGGGGGTTTGGAACTAGTTGATCTTTAAGGTCCCTTCCAACCCAAAACGTTCTATGATTCTATGATTAACGGGCTGGATCTATGCTGCTTGTCTGATCATGCTGTCAGTAAATCAAGGAATACTGTGGTCATAATAATTTTAAGAGGATATACCTGCACACCCATTCTGATTCTTTGGACTAGGCATTATTTCGAGGCTTCTGAAATAAATCTTCTCCCTTTCTGCTTGCCTCCAAGAATGCAGCAGCTCTTTTGTTAGCTGCCTGCATCTGTGTTTTTGTTTGGGAAACAGATCCGGCTTGACTTGACATTGAATTAGATCTCAAAAGATTAATCCAAAGCCTGGAAAGCTTCTCCCTGGATTTATAAAGCTTTAGACCAGACCCCAAATGTCTAGAGCACTGTATCCTTTCACCAGCTGAGATATTCAATCCCATGCCCATCAGGGGCTATATAAGTCAATGACTGTCAGAGGGTACCTTTCCCAGGTTAACTACCTGGTTCAGAATCAAACTTTCCCTCACTTTGGCTTTAGCCATTTTAAAGAAATTAAAATGATGAAAATAATCTGAAGTCGGCATTTTCTTTTACTGGGTTAGGCTCATTCTGACTCTCAGTCACAGTTGCTTTGCTTTCCAAAGTCACATAACAGTAGAGTAGCTGTGGGAGTTTGGATGTGATGAGCTCAGTACATTTCTTGGAACCTGCTCTTTATTGTATAAATCGTATGGATTTGAAAACAGAAAAGCTGCCAAGATACAGTAAGAGCTACCAACCATATGGGCATCCAACCAACACTGGACATCAGGCAATATTTGGAAAACTTGGAGAAATTGTTTCATTCTTGCTCCAGCTTTGCACTATCCCTAGCTGGGACAAGAAATTACGATACTTTGCAAATGCATCTCATTAATGTGACTATTTAGATAAATATCCATCTTTCTGGATGTGTGAGAAAACTGGGCCACATTTCTGAGCTTTTTGAAGTCCACATTAATGGTGATCACATGCTCTGCAGTGTATATCTGACCAATAGAAAACTTTCTTTTTTGTGTTTGTAATAACTCTATTTGCCTTGGTGGAAACCTAATGAGGAGCCTGTTATGTCTTCCAATGGCTTCTCTCAGCTAATAACATTTGCGTTACTTTAGGCTGCAGGAAATAATTTTTTGTAAGGATAAGTTTTCATGTGTCTGGGTAGACTTTAAAGGTAATTTCTTCAGCAATATTTGAAATGACCACTTCCTGCTCAGAGCATTAAAACGTATAAGAACAGAGGTACTGGGAAATCCTAATAAAAACATTGGAAGAGGTCAGGCTTTCACAGCAAATTTCCATAATTCATTACGGATTCACTACACACGGACAGGCTGCAGTAAATTGTCCTGCTGACAAAACTGCAAAGAACAGTGAATGGAACAAACTGAACTGCTCCCAACTCAAGGACAGCAATGAGATCTCTAATTGGAGAAAATGAATTCCTCAGAGGAGTTCAGCCTGCAATCTTGGATTCCGAGTTTCACAGCAGAAAGAAGGCAATTACAATACTCCAAGTGATTCAGGTCATGTTACTTGAGTTATACATGATGCTTTATGTCTAAATTCTTCTAAATTATGGATTCAGTAAGTTATAAACGGTCCCCTCCATTTAAAGCAAGAGTTATTTTGCAACGTATGCAGTGCAACTGAGAGGAGAAGGCAGTGGCAGCTTTCAAAAGCAGCTTATTTTTCTGTACCCTGGCTAAAGCCAGGCTTTTGTCCTGTTACTTTAATGGTTTTACTTTGTTGTTTCTTTACTTCAATGTGGTATGAATGATTCTCTCTTGCTGGTGATCTTTGGGTGTAGAACTGGGCAGAATCTCAAAGTCTGGAGATCATTTACTAAACCTACATCTATTCTGACTGCCTAAACATTGGCACAAAGAAGATTAGTCACCATCATGACTAATGTTCATTAGTAACTTTTTTAAGCTCAGAAACACAGCAGCTCAGATTAGCCATCATCTTAGAGAACCACTTCTTCATATACTGCACAAATGAACTGTGTATTGCTCACAGGTAGAAATGTTATTCTCCTTCTGCTTTATAAACCTGATATTTGACAATATCTAACCTGGGATATTTCCCACCTCTTGCATCAGGGTCCATTCTCTGGCTGAGTACTGAATGTTTGTTGAGATAAGACTCAAATGTATACCATCACCCATCCAGGCCCTGAACTATCACACTACTTCCACTAAAAAAATATGAGTAGGTGGGATCCACTGCACAGGCCAACATGCCTCCCTATAAAGATGACTGATGGACCAGGACTTTTGGGACACCTATAGAGCAAGCCAGGCCCATAGTTTGGAAACAGCAATGACACTGTCCAGTAAGAGAGGGCTAAGCACACACACAGGCCTTCCTAGCCTTCCTCCAGAAGTGAAAATACCATGTGCTTCCTAACCTAGAAACTTGGTCCTTACAGATCTCCCTTAATGAGACTGTTCAAGTCATTAAAGCCTTCAATCAGTGACGACTTCAAAGCCGTTCTCCTGAAAAATACTGAGAGAAAGTTGCAAAGATGTTTTGTATCTAGCCAAAAAAAATCAGTAGATATTCCAAGGACTCAGTCACTGAAGGGAATGATGCATGAGTTTCAGGATGGTTAATGTTTTTTGTAATTCAGGGACAAACCCTGGTCTAAAATCCTTTGAGGTAATGGGCACTGGACCCACTGAGTGCTCTAGTTTCTTCAGAATACAGAGATTCGTTGTGTTGATGAGTCACTAGTTAATGGTTATAATAGTGTACAATAATAGTGTGTTACTGGAATAGCTAATCTGAGTTTGTAGAAAGCAAACAACTGCAAACAGCTGAGCCCGTCATGGCTTTCTAATATAGTGTTAAAGGTGAAAATGGCAGCTTTTTAAAGTGAAGAAATGCCTGGTTTAACGTTGAACCAAAGAGAGTATTAAAACCCATGTACTTTAATACTCTTTAACAAAGCAAAGTCTGCAGGCTGCACACAGACGCGTTACTGACCTCCCAAAACACAACTTCAGGGCTCTGTACTCGCAGGAGCCCTGTGCTGTCACCAGGGGAAGGAAGTGGCGGCCATAGTGTTAAATGCTGATGCAACACCTTTGCTTTCAGAGAGAAGTCAAGTTTTGGCACCCAAATGAAAGAGAACATTTTCATAAGTGATTGTTTATGTAACTTTTGGTCTATGTAAATCTCCTGTTAATGCATTAGACCTTTAAAGAGGTTTAAAAGGCGAAAGCCTCTGAGCTTATCTTTGAGCTTACCTGGAGTTACAGTGCTCACCCAGAGCTTGATTATATTATTGCCTGAAGGGTGACAAGACAGAGAAGAGATAACAAGAACTCTGTCATACCGCATACTCTATACCCTGGGTTATGCACAGCTCACCGTTTCATTCATTTTATCTAGTAATGTATAAACTTTAAATGGAAAACATTTGCTCACTCCAGTTCCCTCTTTTAAACACTATTTATTTCTTCCCAGCACCATTTTACTGAAAGATCCGACATGTGAGCAGGGGCAGAGGAACCCCTCCCTGCTATAGGGCCCAAGCAGCACTAGCAGAAGGTGTACAGCCCCCCCTTAGCTTTGTCCAGCCTGGAAATGAGCCAACAGATAATGACAGCAAGGTGAAACATCCCACCTTAAGACTGGAAATAAGGAAAACAAGAGAGAATGAGTTTATATTGGAGAACACTTGCTAAAAATTCCTCCTGATTTGTACGTAGGTTCAGTGCTGCCTGCAGACTCCTGCCACTGCCTGGCTGTGAGGGGCAGAGCCTGCAAAGCTGGCGCAAGCCAAGCCTGGAACTGGTCAGTGGAGGCCAATGTGTTGCTGGTTAATGTTCAGAAGCACTAATTCATGAAATTCCATACAGAGTCAAAAAATGGGGCTTAGAGAGTATTTTGAGAAATATGTTGGACCCCTGCTTTGCTTAGGCTCCTCATTCAGCTTGGGTTCTGGAAATCAGAGCCAAAGGAGATGTGGTGACCAGGGTAATCCAGCATAACATCCTTACAGAGCTACTTGCTGATCACTGTAGGATGTAAATCTCTCTTCATGAACATGAAGAAAATACTCACTGCCATGATGAGTATGGTCCTCTGAAATCCTCCCTTGGAAAGTGCTAGGTGTTAGGATGTTGATTTGGTCACATCTAAATCAGAGACAGACAGGACTGCCTAGTCAGAGGACAGAGAGAGGGATGCTTAAAAGCACGAAAGGAGGTAAATGGCATGGTCTTACCAGAGAGTTAGGTGTCTGTCTGTCACCACTGTTCCTGAACCCAAAAACCTACCTAAGGAAGCTGTTCTACCCCTTCTTTCTGATCCCAGAGGACCCCACAGCCAGTAGGAAGGACACATTTCCATCTCGGTGTGAAGGTAGTAAGACCTGAGGAGCTCCATGCAGTATCCTGTATTTCTTGACCCTCAGGATCAGTAACAGCGGTGGAAGCAGTGCAGTCTGATCTGCGATCATGTGGATAAACTTGCCAGTTTCCTTGGGAAACAGGTGAATATTGCACTATGGAGCCTCAGTAACTGCCAGAAGCTCACTAAGGCAAAGAATCCTTTTTCTCCAGTTATAAATAAAGATTTTTAAACTATACTTTTCTGTCTGACTCCAGGGAGGAGGTGTTGCCAGGGAACATTTTTTGTGAATAGAGGTTAGCTTCAATGCAGCACTCAAAGACACTGCTAAACATTCCCTGCTGCTGAGACCAGTTTTGCAAAGACCCACCGGGATTTACAAGTCGGATTAGAAGTTGCTGGCCTTATAAGAAACTTGAATAGAGTACCGCTCAGGAAATATTTCTACCACATTTTGTGGCCACATTGGAAGTTAAATAATGTGTGTAATACCTGTTTTCTCAACTGCCCACCCCCAGCACTTGGAGGTCCCTGTCCCTACTGCAGGGATTGCTGAAGTTCTTCTAAAGCAGCAGGTAAGTCATTGTGATTTACAGGATGGCATATTAAGATAAATTGACACATATTTCTTTAATGTCCAAGGTTGTGATGTGATTCACAAGAGCTCTTATCAAAAGTAAAAAAATGAAACTGTCATCCGTCAGAACTCTTACAATGCCAGTTAATGTCATACAGCCCTTGCTTCTGCAAAAAAATTAGGCTAACTTCAAAAAGGAGAGGGGGGACTGGACACAGTTTAATGCTCAGGTTGTATAAACATCACACCAGAGTGCTCTCTTCAGAGGAACTCTGGGTCTCACTCATCTCTGTACCATCTCACTCTCATTTCTCACATGTCTTTGGTCATGTCTGAACTAAAGCAGAGAGCACTTTAGGCCAGGGACTATGTCTTTTTATATTTCATAAAGCACCTAGGACCCTTTTAGTTGCACTAAGACAATGGATATTGTATTAAGAGGAATGAATTATCACTGCTGTGGAAGGAGATTTCCACACCCTGCTCTAAGTTTGCGACTGCTCCTTTTATAATAATAATAAGAAGAATAGCTTCAAATATTGTTAAATAAGGCATGAAGTGTCTAAGTGAGTTATAATACCCCAGTACTACTATGATTACCAAGCACTAAACACCTGCATGGGAACAGAAACCGAATCCCATGGGCAAAAAACATAGCTGCTCTTCATTTCATAATGGCTTGTCATCAAAATCAGTGTTTCACATACAGTAGGTTTATTCTTTTTGGTCAGAATCCAAAACTTCACTTCTACAGGACAACTCCTAAACTTCCCCCATACACATACCTCTTTGTTTTGGTGCTGTGTCATCATATTTTCCAGTCTCTATACTGCTCAAATCAACGCTTTGTCTTCAAAAAGGACCTTCCAATTCCCACTTGCAATTTACTGCTTTCTAGGCATTCTCTCCAGTGACAGCTTTCAGATCCCATGCATTTGCTCTCTCCCTCCTATTTCTTACCCAGTTTCATCTTACAAGACTACTACCTCTGATCTCCTTTCCTAATATTTCATCAGGACAGTAAAGAATGACTAAAGGTAGAGGTGACCTTAACTAGTAAATGCACATGTTTTGAGTTTAATATTTGAAATAGCACACATCCATCTGTATGTCTCTGCAGATGTATTGTTTGCATCTCTCTTAACAGATCTCCTGCACATTATTTATCTGCTTAAATTTTAAACTATTTGGAGGAAAAATTAGCACTTGTCACTAGGGAAAGCAAATGTGATCTTCTGACTTCACAGTTTGCATTTGACATCAGCTTCTTGTATGGCTGCATTTATGCATTTAGGCTGTGGTTCTGTGATGGCATATCTAAGCACCACCAACAGTATAAAAGTGGATCTGGTCAGATATGAGAACATGACTGTGGTTCAGACAGATTAAACACACTATACAGGAGAGAGTTTAAGCTGCATAATGGTTTCATCCTTTTGTGGAGGCTTTATGCTGGCTGCAGGAGGGTAGATGTTCCTTGATCTGGTGTAAAAATGGAAATGTGCAGACAGATTATACCTGATTGGGCATAAAGCCTGACAGTACAAAATAGATCCATCAGTGTTTTTGAATAAATTGGGGTCAGCAGTGTGTTTATGTTAAATTAAAGTCTGGCTTTAGATGGCCATGGTATTTCTGATGAAACGTGAGGATCCCTAATGGCAGATTTACCATACTGTCAAACCATGATGTTCAAGACTGACCCAAGCCCTCTTCCCATTGTAGCTCTGTCAAATTAGGTCGTTAAGTCCCCTAATGTCCAGGCCTTTCCCAGTGCATCTCCCTGCCAAAGGATATGGACCAAAAACTCCCAAGCAAAGTTTTGGGTTGTCCCTGGAACTGATTGATCATCACCTCTGCCAAGAGTGCAGCTGTAGGAGACAAGTGTTGTCACACTGGGAGGACTTTATCCCCTGCCCGTGTAGTTCAACACAACATATATGAACACTAACAACACTGACTGGTGCCAATGGAGCTGAAACAACTCAGGCCAGCTATATCTGCCAGAGGCACAGAAGGTATTTAGGTATTTCTAATAATTGCAAGAAAACAGGAAGATTTAAAGCCAAAGAAGAATCCTGACAACTTCAGCTGAAATCCTCAGATACGTGGCATAAGCACTGACAGAGGTATAGCCAGTCTCACTTGTGTTTTGCACTGCATTTCCAGAGCAAGCCACCCTGCGAAAGGAGCAGCACAATACGGTAACTGATTTCCTTCCTTTCTCTTTCTATTCTAAAACTTTAACCAATAATGAAGTTCTGATGCAGAATATGGTAAGAACTGAGTAAGAAACACATTTTTATACCCGTAAAAAGCCATTTTCTTGTTTTAAATTATATTTAAATAACCTTTTTTCACTTCCAGCAAATAAGCATAGAAATCAGTTTCAGTATCCAGTCAGACAACAGAACAAGCTCTTAGGATTTTGGTCACGAACCACTAATTGATGGAGAAATGAGCACAAAGGGAATGCTTCCCAGAAACCAGAAACTGCTTCCAGAATTGAACAATGTTTGCGTGAAGGAATCGAAGAATTTCAAATCTCCAGTAAGGTAGTTAAAAGTAAAGGTGGTACACTTGAAAACAGTAATGGCAAAATTTATGCAGTGATTTGCCACAAATAGTTTGCCCAGCTCTAACCAGTCCTGTCTTATAAGTGAAGAGACATTTCCTTATGGGAATGACACCACAGTTTAGCAGCTTTCACTTTATCCTGTGTCTCTCTCTCTTCCTTCTCTCAGTTTAACTGCTATCAGGAAAAAGAAGCTGAGAAGTGTTGCCACAACAAGCCATTTGAATGAGTAGCACACAGAAGAGAGGGAGAGAAAGTGGTAATCAACAGCCCATATCAAATATAAAGGAACTAGAGCTGGTACAGCTCAGAAGAAAAATACATAAATGACTAGACACAGCCGCTTGTAAAAATACCCATCCTGAACTTTCCTTTTCTTCAGTGTGAAGACAAAGGGTCAACATACACGGGCAGAGCTGAGCCAGAGCAGTTTTGATTTTATCGTGCTGCTCTGAATGTTGTTGATCAGCTACATTGCAAATAATGGTCCCTTTTTGTCACCGCAAGAACAATAACAGTGACACCAAAATGCTTCTCATGCCATTCAGTGCAAGTCACTGCAGTGATTTTGTTCCGGCCTCTACTTAATACTTCTGTCCCGATTGCAGCAATATGTCCATGGTTTCCGTGGTTCTTCTCCCTTGTTCCGAGTTGCACAACTACTCTGTTTACAGCTTATTTCTTCTCGCTGGCAACAAATGGCTCCGGGACTCCAGCCCTTTGGCATTCCGAGAACGCCAGCCGAAGCTCACAGGGAAGGAGATCTTTGCTACCATCTGCTGGTGAACTACAGTTGGGCATCAAACGAGCATCACTGACTTGATTTTCTCCATCACCTGACCCCTCAGCAAGAATCGGCTGATCCATTTCGGTCACGTTCATTTAAGGGTTTGGTAGAAGGCTCTGAAAATACCCATATTTTTGTAGTGTGGCAAGAAGCCAGCACAGGTGGGCATGTTGCATTGTAAGAAAAATAATCAGGGAGAGGTGGAGAAAGGGATCTCAGTCCTCTAAAGATGACCAAATCTCTGCTAGCAAGACTTTTGAGGAGACATGTGGGAGCTACAGAACTCACAGAAGTGTAATGACAGGAAGAATACCTTCGTCTGTCATCATGGCTCAAGGTAATAAAGCTCTGAGATTGTTGCTAGAAATAATAAGTCATCACCTCAAAAAGTACTTGTTTCTATGGCAGTAGCTCCCAAATCAGGTACTGTAATCCCAAAGGCAATTGTGTCGGTGTGCAGTGGGGTTCAGGGTTGCTGAGACAAGTATTTGGGGTCATAGACTATTACTGGACTGTGAATATTATGAAGAGTGAAGGGAATTTGTCAACCTCTCTTTTGGGTGCATCAAAAAGGAACAAAATCAACTAACAAGTATACAAGACGGTGTGCATCTGCACTCAGGAGCAGGGAGGAAAAAGAGATGTCTCACATGCTTGTCAACCTTGAACAAAGTTCATAGAAGCTGATGTACAAATATCTGGCACATATATTGGGGAGCTCTTTAAAAGCAAGGTGAAAAAAAGCATTTGAAATGAAGACTGAGAGCAATAGCTGTTTCTGGATGTTTTTTCAGGGAACTTGCACTTGGAAGTATTTAGCAGCTCTAAATTTAACAGTTAGAAATGAAGTGGTTACTGCTCAAGGAGAAATGTACTGTTCTACAAGCTGAAAACAACATCCAAATAAAGAACAAGCTGAAATTCTTTCCCACAGGTGCTGAGCCTCCTCAGCTCCATCACCTCCACAGCTTTAACAGGATCTGGGGAGCAAGTGGCTCCTTGGACTAATGCAAGACCTTCCTGGATTCAGCCCTAGAGTAATCCATTGCAGCATATGCCACACTCACGCTGCCCTCCTCCTGCGCTCAGTTCTCTCCCAGGTGCCACCACATGAGGATGACATTCGTCATCACCGCACTGTCCTTCTGTTCACGGTCTGGTCCTTTGCTAGACTGCACTAAATCCATAGTTAAGCCTGTTTCTGTTTGTACTGTATTTACCATGGTGGGTTTTGACACCGCGCGTGTATTTAGGCACTACCACAACAAAGTAGTAACAAACCGTTCACTAATGTGCACATACTCTTGCCGAACTGGGCAGACGACTGTAGCTCTATGTAAAGTCTAACCAAGGTTTCTTAAACAGCAGCAGGGAAGGTTATTCTGAGCCAAAAAAGCTGTGTGCTGTCGCCCACTTCCCACGCTTCCCATCCTGCCTCCCCACTGGCCCTTCACAAGCAAAAGCACTGTATTCAACTAGTGCAGAAAGCAAGCGAACACTAAGCTCCTGATTTTTCTGGTTTCCTTATCACAGATATTGCTCCCTTCGTACGATTCAAACATTGTTCTCACATCCTGAGGGAGGAGTTTACATCATTATTTCTTAACAGCCTTTCAGATGACAGGTCCCTGCCCCAACGGCTGTAACTGCCAGGGAGAGAGCCATTGTGCAGCTTTCGAAAGTTGGCAACAACGCTTTTGGGTCGGGCTCCAACTGCCTGCAAAGCCACCCCCAGCTCATTTATCTATCCATGTCAGGGAGATAAAGCGCAGCATCAATTGGCAAGAAATCCCCAAGTTAGGTTGATCCCCATCAAGTGAATTTCCTGACCTTGAATAGAAAGCCACAAACCAGCAGTTTTTGCTGCTTCCCCCCAAACAGTTCAGACAGAATTCAATGAAACCAAACCACCAATGGTAAGAGAAAATCAATAGGATTCAATTGTAGCTAATTGTCAACAAGTGAATACATTCTGTAACTAAATCTGGTCGTACTCTGTGAATTTGAATTGCATTCATCTAAGCAGCATGTCATCTATTCACAGGTTAGGAAATGAGTGGTAGGAGATTGTCGGTATATCAATAGCTGCATGATCTTGTTATCTGTTCTTAAAGCCAGGTAGAGGACACAAAAAGGCGCAATACGAGACTCCCCGAATGTTAGCAGCAACTGATTGAAAATGCAACAGTAGTTCACATGAGTGAACCCTGAAAAGGCCTTTGAAGAGGGACTCTGGCCAAGCTGATACCGGCCACGGTCTGATTTGTGTAACCCACACATATCTTGGAGTACTCAGCCCTCTGCTCTGCCGACCAGCTCCACGTCTGTCGACAGATTGAGAAGTACCGTCAGCCTGTTCTCTAAGGAGCAGGGAAATGAGCGGAGGCAGACTGACAGAGAGAGGTGAGAAAGAGCAGACCAGTCCCCTTCTCCAGGCTCTATAATAAGGATGCTTACGATTTACAATAAAGATGCTTCTTGCTTTGGTTTTCAAGCATTGGTACCTATGTGAAAAGGCATGTTCAACTCTGAGCCCTTCGCATTTGCCAACAGCCTTTCCAGCTGTCACTTCTCTCTAGTTGTCCTGTGTCCATACCCTCCCCCACTTCTAATTAAACTAGTTTTTACCAAACAATGTTTTGACAAAAGCAACGGGGTTATGCCCTACAGACTGTGAAATGTCTGGAGCAGGACTCTTGTCTTTCTTCCACTGAAATGTCATATAAATAAATATTTTACATATAATTAGAGTGAGCTTTGGCCAGAATATTTTTCATCAATACTTCTAGTGAGAAATTGATTTCTAACAGAAATGAAAGCTGCATAGCATAGGGCAGAAAGATAACAATTCAGGACAGAACTTGCGCCATTCCTCCTGGCCCCAAGACATGTGCCACAGAGCTGCCACATCCTCCTGGCCCCACCACATCATGGAAGATGGATCTGCTCGTCCTGCTGTGGTATGTGGAAAATGGAAAAGCAGAACACTTCAGCACTGTCTGCAGGCTAGGCTTCTTACTCTTGAAAGAAAAAGACTTAGCAGTCTGAAAATAGATGTCTCTGTCCTCCCTCCTCCATCAGTGATGTGACCTCTTTCAGCTCCAAGGAATTTAAATTAACTTGCAGTACCAGTGCTGTTCTGCCTGATATAAGGACATAAGCAAGGTAAGGTTGTAGGGAAAACATATCTTTCATTAGCCTCCTACTGTCACAATGGAAGGCTTCTGTGCCTGCAACCTTGTTGGATTTTTCCAACTGTAAGTGTTGGTCAATAAAAATATTGCCTCCCTCCACAAAGCTTTCCTTAAATTAACTTAGGATTACTTATGTAAGCTCTACTGCAGATCCATCTCTTCTGCTGGCTTGGCATCCCATCTTGCTTTTCCATATAATTGTGCCCACTTTCTCACATATTTTTTACTTAGTTCATCAATCAAGGTACTACATTTCAGGAAGTTCTACTGTACCATGGTTTCTTTTAACTTTTACTTTTAAGCATTTGCTCATGTTTGCACATTGCATATATCAAATAATTTAAATTACGCAAATAATGAAAGAGCTAGAGAACTGGAAAAGTGTGCCAGGATGCACTTTTCAGCAGTTGCCAGTTTGTTCCAGAGGGATTTACTACAATGCACTTATGTCTAACAGCCCTCAGCAATGTAATAAATGAGCACTGAAATGCAGCACTCAGCTGGGTTATATTCACATCCATGTTTGCTGTACCAAGAGCTCATGAGCCAGGGTCAGGTAGGAACACTGCAGCATGGTAAGATCATAACCTTTTCCATTTCAATCCCCTCTTCTAAGCGCCTTGCAGCCTAAAGGCAGAGATCTGTAAGTCCTTACAACTCTTGTTATGAAGGCAGAAAAATCTTCAGCACACCATTAGCAAGCATAGGTAAGGCCATTTTCTGTCGTGTTGAAATGATCTTTTATTGCCATTTAGTGAATATGCATGTTTGGGAAGATAAGTTTTCCTAATAAATAGGGAAACTGAAGCAATATTACCATAGACTCTCCCACAGAGGGAAGGTGTCCACTATAATCAATTTTACTCCAAACACACTTTGTTCCAGTAGATGTTTTTTAATTTAGTGTATGATGCTACAAATAGCACAGACTTGGGCTGGGGCCACACTGTAGCAGGCCCTTTAAAGACCTTCTAATAACAGCTTCTGGACAGTGTCTACCTCACAAATCAAGAGAAAAGACAGGCCCAAGACTGACAAAACGATACAGCGAAGATATGTGACAACTACTTATGCAGCATAATGAATCACGAACAGCTAAAGCAAGAGAAATTACCCTGCTCTGGCACTGTATCTAGTTATTCATAATTGTCTCACATCTGAAAGGCATAATAACAGACAGAGGTGAGGTTCCTACAGTAACTGCTCTCTAAGTAACAGACTCTAAAATGAAGGTTTTAAAGCAACACTTCAGAAGATAGTGGCTGTCTTCTCAAACTGCACTATAGGGAAAGCGCACACTCACTAGAAGAGAAAGGAAAAGCAATGAACCTGGTCCCATCTCATCCTGACAATGCTCTTCAAGATGAGATGAGAACATTTTTCTCAAGGAAATGACGATCTGAAATGAATTACTGAATGGGAGAAGGAGCTGATGTGCAAAGCATCTCCGGCTTCTGCCAAATTTTATCACAAACCCATGCCAGGTAAATTAGGCATCTAGGGCTTTTTTGCTTCAAGTCCCTTACCATAGGGATGCAAATTTTTCTAATTTATCATACCTTGATACACTTCACAAATCCTTGCAATCCCTAAATTATCTAGGAAGCTTGAAAGCTCTCCCCAAACAGTGTCCCTTCCTTATAGAAATTAGTAGCTTGTGTTTATATACCTCTCTGGATTTGCTGTTAATATAAATACAGTGGCATTTCCAGAGCAGAATGAGGAAAGTGAGTATGAATTTGCCTATTTTAGAAGTCAAATGAGGAAAGCTTTAAAAGCCAAAGAATAAGCTGTTCTCTAGAACCAGATCCATTTAGTCTAACTCCAACCAGTCGTGCATATGCCATTTCGCAGTGCAGTTCCCTTAAAACGTTATTACTCCCCTTAAAATTTTGTAAACATGGCCTACGGTTGGGAAAAGAGTTTAGATACTCATTTTCCTGTGCCATCAGCCTTTTTATATGACGCATATGTGAGCTTACCTTCCATGTGACGGAGGGGCAGGCTGCCAAGGTGAAGGTAACTTTCTCTGTCACTACATTGAAGGTGACACGAAACATGGTTTGTATTCCAGTGGCCTCAGACTCAGGGTAGGAATCTTCAGTGACGGTCACACTGCTCACTTGTGTACATGCTGCCGGGCTCCTGTCACACTGCACTACACATTCGGTAAACCCATAACGTTATGATCGAAGCTGAAGCCTGAAACAGCTGTAAGGGTCCAGCTTTTCCCAGCAGCCTTGCTCCTGTGTGTCAGAACTAATCAGATTAGCTGGTTTTACTTGTCTGAGTTGGGACTAACAGGTTAGCAGAACAGTTTGGGTGGGGGAAGGGAGCAGTAAATAAATCAAATTAGGGCATTTACTAAGCAGCTGAGATTTCCTTCCTGCTCGCCTTTGTCTCTTTACAGGACTCACGCAGAGTCAGAACAATGCACCACAAAAACGCAGCTTTGTTTTAGAGCAGCTCTTTGTATAGGACAATCTCTCTAACTTTGCCTTGATTTGATTCAGTTTTGGTTGCCAGTGATCACCAAGAGGAGAGGTCTCCCACAGTGGCCTGGATGTTGTGCAGATAAACAAGTCTGAGACAGAAAAGGCACATATTGTGCTTTTTTCATCCCACGCTACCCGCCAAGGCAACACACTGGCTGTGCCAAGAGATCAGTCACACGATCTGCTCTGCACAGTACTAGATAACAAGATTCACAGATGGCCTAATGTGGAGACACGGGCAAAAGGGTCAGAGCAACAGGACAGGACAAGACAGAACAGGACAGGACAGGACAAGACAGGAAAGGTACCACTTCATGATCCTCAGTCTGCTTCAGAGCACTTTTTCCATCTCTGTTACTGACTGAGGCAGATTTACCCTCATGGGAAGGAAATTTCGAAAGAAGAAAGAAAAAAGGGAAATCAAGTAGTGTAACAGCCACCATTAACAGTGGTTGACTGGATGCATGAACTGTGCATATGTGTTAACATTTCAGAAAGCTGATGTGACTTGAGATTAATACCACCCTTGAAAACTTACTCTTGAGTGTTAAGACAGAGTTCAAACATGCATTGACTTTCTCCTACTTGCTCTGTGGGTCTGGTCTGTGACTCTAGACAGATGTTTGCTACTGAGAGAGGAAGCCATCAAAATATCCTAAGTATCTTTCATTCTACTAGTTAGTAACTGTACCATGAGTAACACTTTTGCAACGTTGGGAAGAGGCCAGACTGAAACCCCTTTATTCTTGCCAATGGATACCTACGCATACAAAAGTTACACTGACATTGCACAGATTAGATGTGCAACAACTCACCAAGGGGAGTAGTATATTGACAATCTGACTCTGTAAGAATTCATTTATTCTAATAATCTAGCTCTTGTGACCCAGAAGAAGCCATGCACCATGCAAAAGCTAAGGAATGCCCCAAACCTTTTGATGACAGCGTATGGCTGGATTCCTGTGCATTAGTGTCTGCACTGGCAGAACTGAAGCCCACAGTGTTTAAAGGGCACAAAAGCCACATCGCAAAACCATTATTCAAAATCCTAACAAAGCAACCCCATAGCTCAACTCCCAGTACAAGAATCCCTCCCAAGAAGGTCAACAAACCAACCAGCCAGTGTCCAATTACCTTCAACCTGAATAAGATGAAAAAGGAGAATTTTGTAGGAAGCCCACTCTGAACACAGGCATACAAATCTGATGCACACCTTTAAAGGGCAAAATGATATGTGCTGTCACTTAAGCCAGGACTGACTGGACAGACAGAAATAATTTGTTTGCTGGGATTAGGTCATAAGGGAGTTTTGTTATTTTCATAAAGAGAAAATAAGATTCAGCTACCTGTAAATAATGTATTGATAGTAAGGTATTTGTGTATTTCTGAAGAGATTCATGCACAGTGAAAGGTGTTTCTTTCCCCTCCACAACTGACTTCCTACACTCTGCTTTCATTTATTTGTCTATTTAGATTTTTAGGACTATTCAAGCACCAGTTGATGAAGTGGAGGCAAAATAACATGAAGTATCTTCTTGCTTTAGTTTTATAAAGGTTACATTTTTGCTTTTCTTTAAAGTGCAGATTTACTGAGAATCTGAAGTAGAAAGTTTCCTTTGTGAGAAAAGATATTTCCAAGATGGTTTCCCTGTAAACTGTCTTCCAGGTGCCAACAATGCTGCCATTCCTCAGAGATGTAGTTGTCACAGAAAGTCAGGCTCAAGTTGAGACAGGTCCTCTGGTAGTTTGTGCACACTGACAGAGAGCTCTGGGGATGAAAATCCGTAGCATGAAGACAAGTGAGTTTTAGGCTGATATGGTCTTAGGGCTCACTGTGCTGCTGAGCATGGAGATTGGTGGCTGTTTCTATTTTTAATCAAAGCAACAGTCTCATAACTCCAGAAAATGACAATAATCAGGGTTCAAGGTCATTACAGACGCATAGCTTGTTGTAACTAATTCCCACTTCCCACAAAAAAGAGCACAGGACATGTTAAACTCTTTTTGGAAGAGGAAATCTCTGTGAGATGCTGCTACAAATAAGAAGTATTTACATTTATATAATATTATCCACAAGTTACTTCTGGGAGTAGTCTCACTGCATAAACAAATAGGATTTGGGTCACAATAAAATGACAAATGTATTTTATTCTGGAACTGCTAAATTTAGAAGGTGTCTTTGACATGTAACTCATTGCCTATAGTACCTGTTCTTTGTAATAATTTTCCAGCTGTCTTATCTCGGATCTCAATCATACAGATTAAATCTGAGACAGGGACCACCTTCAATTTCCATCTTTGCATAGCAAAGCATCTAGCACAAGATCATCTCCTCTGAAAAGGGATACTGGACTTTATCATGGTAAGAAAAATAAAGAGCGAGCCCAACATATGAAATTTCCAAACCAGATGTCCAGCCAATGCTATACACCTTTTCCTCCTCCCCATGCTCCTTCAGCTTCTCCCTGCTCCTTTCACTCCTCCTACTTTATGATTTATACCTACTTTTCATGTCTTGTTACCATTTGCACTGTAAGCTCCTCAGGGCAATATTTGATTTATTCTACCTACAGCCCCAAACTTATGCCTGAGTACTAGCAGAGTCTCTTGAGTACAAATGCATTATAAATTAATAAACTCAACACTAAGAAAAGCCAGTGCTGAGATCAGTCAGCCTGAACTACTACCTTAAAGTATGTCAAAAAGTTATTCTTCAGACAGCTTTTCTCCTCTTGTTAATCCAAAGGCCTGCATAATACATATGTTTAAAACAAACATTCTTTTAATATGCTGAATACACTGACTTAGCAAATTGTATAGGACATCACAACTGCGACCTTAGTGACAAATGCTGTTGTATGGCATACTCAGAAACAACCACTACTGGTCATTACTTCCCTCTCCTTTGCCTACAACTGGAATGTGTCAGCATGCATCCTGTTCTTCCATGACACCCCACACTTTTCTTCCTTCCCAAAGAAATGAGCAGATCCAGAAGAACATCCCAACACAGCAACAATTGTAGGCATAGTTTTTGAGGTCCAGCCAGAGAGCCAGAGTTCCTGTCAGTCTGAGCATACAACAAAGGTTAACTGAGACACTGATGTTTTGTGCTAGTACCTGCTCCTCCCCTAGACAGACATGGGGTTTATTCTGTGAAATATATTTAGGATTGCACCTTGATAGTGTCTTACAGACAAGCAATGTGACTCTCCTCCAAAGTCAATATTACAATAGTAAAGCAAGCTGTGAATAGCAGTGGGCAGACTTAATTAAGGTCTTGTCCCAAACACTGATTCAAAGCTACACATACTCACACAGAATGCACCACCCACAAACCACCATCACAAATTTTCAGGCTGCTGTCAGATGAAAGAAGGTGTAAATGGAAAACAGGCAGAAGCAACATAATCTGCTTTCTGTTGGTGTAAGGGGTTTTTTTGTCAAATATAAAGGGCGAAGCTCATAGAGGGAAGCCTGTTTATAAATCCTAATACCTCATTTTATGAATCTGATCATGAGACACCTGTACTGGGCTCACAACAAACAATTGCACATCTTCATATCACCTCAGAAAACATGTAACAGGTGACTGGTGCATTTTGATTGCCAGTCAGCTTGGGTAAGTGGAATTTCAGGTTTCATTTATCCTTATGGACATTGCCGTTATCTGTCTCAAGTGTTTTGCAGGTCTGTTAGCCTAACATCTCCCAGCTGACCTAATGGAAAAGGGCAGCTTCCACACTCCCTGTGCTTTGAAAATATATGGTTAAACCTGCCTCAATGAATTCCCCATCTCTTTGGATTTGGTTAGTATATGTTTAAGGAATGATGCTTGAAATCTCTTCCTGAAGCATCTTAAACTCTGTAAAGTCAGTTTTGATTACCACAATACAGTGGATCAGAAAAAGATGCAGACTCTAAATGAGAATTTGCTCTGCAGCTCAGAGCTGGACTTTCCAAGGAAGACACTGTGCCTGCTCCATTATCCCGCTGCTTGTCCCGCTGTACCAGGAATTCCTGCTTTGAAGGAAAGGCTTTTTGAGTTCAATAGCTCCTTCTGGTGGTCTGACAGAAAATGCTTGGTTACAGTTGGCTCAGAGTAATGCAGGATTAATGCGCAATTCATTCAGTAATCATATGTATCAGCAACAGCTAGAAGTTATGCCATGAGTAAAATAAACATTAAAGTTATGATTCAAGAAATATGCCATGCCAACTATATTCTATATTGCTGTCTTAAAGGAGACAAGGTTTCTAGGAAATCCTCCTTTCCTCCACAATATTGCTGTGAATTTTTCTTCTATATAGTAAATAAGGACACACGAAGAAAGGTGATGGAATGAAAAGTGGCAGAAGTCACAAATTCTGGGCTACTGGCCCAGCAAATTTAAGAGAAGTCTTTAATGAAGTATTTGGCAAGGCACTTCTCAGAGCTAGTGGTTCTGATTTTGAAGGAGTGATCAACTTACATGAGAGGGATTTGATCCAAACCTTGCTGAAGACAGAGGGACATCCTCTGGCGATAGGAATGTGCTTTTGGTCAGGCTTAAGGGCACCACCTTCAAGGGAGAAGAGCACATTACAAAGTCTCTGATCAACAGACCCTGAGATGCTGGAGAGGTTCTGCTTTTTCTTTTTATCCTCAGATTGTCCAGTGTTAAGACAGATACTATCCTCTTGTAGACTCACCTCTTAAAGAGTAACAACCACACAGCATTTACAAGGAATGCATTCTATTCTAGCCAGTCTCAGCAACATTACATCACTCCCCAGCTACCCAAACAAAACATTGCCTTGGGAGTTACAAGCAGCAGTCCCTAGCCTTGTTTCTAAACGATGCATTGTTTTAACTAACAAAATTCACTGACAGGGCTCTACAAGTGTATTTCCTATCTGATGGTCCTTTTAAGAATTATCAGGTGAGACATTCACGGTTGCTGTCAGAGGTCTCCAGAGATCTTTCACATCCCACTTCCAGCAGGGCATGTGTGATAACTCCGCTCAGCTGGACCCCTGTTGCCTTAGATTCTGCTTAAGTGAAGCACCAAACAGAGCTCCAAGTTAAATCAACAAGAGAAACATTCTTTAAAAATACAGCTGAGTCACAGTCTACCAACCCTTGCACCAAACTTTATACTCGGCAAAACCCAAGATTTTACAAAAGTAATGAATAAGACAGATGTTCAAATGAACTTTAAAAGCCACAACACATACCCTTCTAAATACAACTTCATTTAAAATATTTGCAGCCCAGATTTTTGTTGAAAGCCAATACAGTATAAACTAAAGTGAAATGAATCTATTTTTGCCCAAAAATGTCTATTTAAAAAAAACAGTACTTAGGGCAAAAAAATCAAAATCAGAATCTAAAAAATAGTTCCATTTTTCTAATCTACGTATCTTTCCAGTCAACAGCCCTCGTTGATGCCATTGTGAATTTTAGAATACAGCCTGGCTGGTACCATCACCGAGGTACCAAAGGAAACCTAATCTCACACATTAAAAAGTGATTATTTTTTAACTTGATGCTAACATTTGGTCTGGAGCCTACTCAGAATATGGAGGGAAAAATCACTTTGGGGTTGACTGCTGATGCTCTGTTACCAAGTGATTCAAACTCTTTCTGGAAGTGAGTTCAACTTTAGCTCTTATTCACTACAAAGGGTGCTCCACGTTATACAGGAAAGCAGCAGGGATGTTCCTGAATTGGGGGAGCTAGCAAGAAATAAACAGAGAATGCACCCCTGGGAGAGCCAGGGAATGGTTCTGTGCCAGGAAGAACCTTCTCTCTTCCTGGATGGCACGTATGAGGCTTGTATCTCCAGGATGCTGAAAGAAACATGCTTTGAGAGAGGTTTTGAAGGAAGAATCTTGCAGTCAGCGTTCCTTGTGCTAGTCAGTACTTACTTTTTTGGGCAATGAAGAACTGTGTGGCTCTAAGGTGAGAGCCTTGAAGATGGAAGAGTTAGAGAAAGAAAAAAACGTGGCAGGTTCCCATGGAAGTAACAGCAGGTCTCTAGCTGTGGGATGAGCATGTCAAACTAGATTCTGTGTTTACTGTGCACGTTTTCAATTGGCTTTTACCTAACCATTAATTACAATGTGTATGAAAGTACATTGGGCAAGTACAAAGGGCATATGAAGCCTTGGGGATCAATCAGGGGTCCATCCCTTTCCATTAGAGACTGTACATCCACAGAGCAAGAGAAATCTCTGTCTCCAGCAGCCTTCGATGAATACACACATAAAACCAAAACCAACCAGAAGACCCATGGCCTGAGTCGACAGTCACCAGAAGAGTGCAGAAACAGCACACAGGTTCAAACCGAAGGTCTGCCTAGCCAGCCTCTAGACTCCTAAAGCAGCCACTGCTGGGGACTTAGGAAAAAGTAAAGATCAGGGCAAGTTTACCATATTTTTTTCATAGATCACTCCAGCTTTCAGAAATCTTTGCTTAGGGACTTCCAAAGCCAAAGTTATTTAAGTGTCTTTGTACTTAGTAATACTTGATGAAACTTCTTCTCTGACTTTGTCTACTTACTTTCTGAAACCCTTTACATTTGTGGCTGCTACAGTGTCTGTGTGATGACTAGTTCTATAATTTAATTATAAGAATGTATAATAAAGTACTCAGTCTTGCTTATTTTCCTGTCTTGATACCTGGTAATTTCATTGGGCACTAAATCATGGTTGTCTGTTCCACCTCCACATGACATTCATAACTCCATAGATTTCTGTTATACCCTCACCTTGTTTTTTTGTTTCCAGCCTCAATAGAAAAGTGAGTTGAACTAATTGTCCTCATAGATATGTTTCTCTAGCCTGCTACACATCTAATGACCGAGAGGTCCAGCTCTAAAGGGCCGTTCAGTAGGCCATTTCTTTGGTAAGGTGAGAGATCATTTGCTTTCTCCTGACTATCCCAAACTATCCCAAGAGCAGTGACCAAGCCTGAGATCAATGGGTTCATTGTGCCCAGTGGGATGCCCTACTCCTTTTGGTTTGTCTTTGAGAGACTTGTAATTGGTGTGACTGACATAATCATTGCCTGACCCTGCAGGTAATAAAACCAGACTATAGTTACTGCTCCACCATGAAATTTGACCATTTCTTCCTACCTTTTAATCAGTTATTTAACTGCTTTGCTCCTTAAAGAGCCTCTGCTAAGGCAGGAACATATCTAAGGACTTTTGAAAATAAAGTATGCTGAACTAACCAAATCATTCTTTTTCATACACTCATTGACTCCAGTACCCTGCTATATTTGTGAAGTTTGATTTCCCACTATAAAGTCACCACAGGTCTTTTCTCCTATACTGTATTTATTTGTCTGTCTACCAATGGTACATCAGTAAGCAGCTGCAAAAAGTAAAATTCTGTTTAAGGACAATTTATAAAACCAGTCATCTAGATAAAAACCAAATGTGTATATGACAATCCAAATGGGAGGGAACAAAAAGCATGCATTAACTGGAAGGCTAATAAAATGAGATCAGTAACAGCAGACATCACAGACTAGAGTTTTGTTCCTGTCCCTGTTGCTGACCTGGTAGATGAGCTAAAATAAGCCACTTTGTGCTTCCCTCCCACTCCTTTCTGAAACCTCTTTAAAGGTCAGGATTATTTCTCGCACAATGCTTTACTTCTGAGGTGCTATGAGGATTAACCAAGGCTGTGAGTTACAACAGACTGAGCAGAAAGTCTCCTGTTTGTGCACATCCAAAAGAAGATCTATGCGGTATGCCATCACATCACTGAAGGCAGAGAGACTCCTTGGGCAAAAAGGAATCGTGAGGTGTAGACTTGTGCTTTTTGACAGAACAACTTGCTTGTGGCTATAGAGGAAGCCTGTAGCAGCTACAGGAGATGAATTGAGACACCTTTCCACAGCTCAGCTCAGTTCCTTGCCTGCAAGGCTTTATTCCTTCCATCCACAGTATGTGTAAGAGGGAACCTGTGTGTCAAAACATCTCTGTTTTGAAACCAGACATCTGGCATAATGTTGTTAGAAGGTTAGTAATGCCACTAGCAGCTGAACTGAGTTTAAGTAAATGACAATGTATGTGTTAGAAAGATGACTGTGACCCTATGGAGAATTAGTATGTCAAAGCACATTCATTTCATACCAGCTGAACTATAGTCACTAGAAATTTTAACTCTTATTTCAGCAAATAATTTCTACTACTTCTTTGGAAAAGATTTTTATCCTGCTTGCTCTAACATCCCCCTTTCCACTGTCACTGGTAGAAAAGGCTCTCTGGGAACATATTTTTTAGCCAAAACCCATTAAGTGTTCTAGATTCCTTTAATAAAGAAATAAACCCAATCATTTTTATACAGTTTTTTGAAACCTGATAACATTTAAAATGTATTATAAGGGCTGATTTTTTGTGTGCATGTGATTCAGACAGGGCTACTTGACAGGCTAACAAGAAGGTGTAAGTACATGACAAATACTTCTTTCTGAAGTTTACTACAGCTGATGAATTACATGCTAAGAAACTCTCCAGAGAGCTTAAAATCAGTCATAAGTATCCAAAGCCTATAGTACAATAAGGCACCAGAAAAAGAATTGTTAAACTTTATTGAAAAAAATATGCATGTGGAAAAAAAACAAAAAACAAACCTCCAAAACAACCTGGATTGTTGGATAATCAACAATCTACATTTCCAGAAATCATCCATCAACAAGTTCTAAATAACTTGAAGGACTTCTTTTCTACTAGACTTAGGTTTGTGATCTGTGCTTTTCCTGGCTTGTAGAAGAGAGATTTAAGCAAATGGCATTCTTTATCATCCAAAGAGTCAATGCCTTGTTTGAAAAGGAAATTTTGTCTTCCTCCTGCATGTACAAAATAAGCTAAAGTAAGCCACTCCAAATATACCACTTCTTAGCCTCTAAACTGAAAAAGAAAAACAGTCCAGCACACTACCTCTTCAGTGGTACTGGTCCCTGGCACATGACTATAACCCTGCCTCTCACATGACCCACTGTCTGGTTTAGATCATGAACACCAAGATCTTCATATTGATGCTGAAATTGAGGAAGGGTGGGGGTGATGCTGGCAAAGTATTTTTTTTTAAATGTGCAAAACAGTTTAAGTTTCTTTGCTTGCAATTCACACTTGCATCCACAACTGGCCATTGCAGTGTGTCATCTCAGAGCACTCCTGCATCCACAGCTAATCAGGACTAATGCAGGTTTTCACACAACAGCACCACAGGTTACACTTGCTATTGTCCCAGTCAGCTATAAAATTCTCTTCCAGCCCAACAAGGGATGAAACTGCATCTGTAGCTCATGCCTTCATCAGAGCTCATCTAGATTACAGAATTAATGCATGCATCCATTTTGGAAATCCAGTTGGTACATTCAGTTTATCTCCCTCACCAAGTTTCTGATGTGAACAGACAGAATCTGTCCTCCACTCTCACTGTCCCACTTTCCAAACACTAATTAGATGTCTGTCCTCACCTTTATGATTCTCTGTGGCTTGGTGCCAACTCAAGGACGAAGACTGGGGTTTACAACTGTTCGTTACAGTAATTCAAAGTAAATGCAAAGCGCAGGAAGCTTGTATTTAGAATTATCAAAGCTGTGCAACTGAATGGCTTGAGATTGTTAACTGATAAGCAGATAGGTAATGGAGTAATGAACAAGATGCTGTAGACCATCAAAGAACTATCAGAAGTTTACACAAGATACCTTTAGTGTGGCTTATCATATCCATTAAATTGTAAGTACAATAAGGGTAACAGACTAGAAAACATCTGGATGTGAACTCACGGTGCTGACAGTGATTAGAGTTTGGGTCCATGGTTAGTACATGGATAAATTAAAATGCCAGCTCAAAATGTATGACAAACACATGTGATCAGGTAAATGAAGAACTGCTTAAATATTTACACAGCAGTAACTCCACACACAGGGAAGAAATCTGTCTCATGGTTGTCCAGACATCCCTGGGAGCAATTTGATCAGCAAAAGAGAATTGTGTTTGTTACAGGCTGAATAAAAGAACCTCAGTGGTTGCATCAGTCCCTGAACGACTACAGATTTCCAGACAGGGATGCAAGAGTAGATGATTCTGGTAGTATGTTATTGCCCATCCCCAGAGCAGCACCAGTTTGCTCAAAATATTGAAGCACCAGTAATCCCTGGAGTACCGAGAATGCGACTGTGATCAGAAGGAACAAGCAAAGTCTTTAGTCCTCTAACACAAAGGAATTTTATACAAAAAGAGATTCTTGTAGCAAACACAAGTCTCAGGTCTTGGTCCAAGAATGGAAGGATAAACTTCCACAGGAAATTCAGAGCGTCACAAACCCCGAAAAGACAATTAATTTCTTTAGCCTTGCTCTGTTCTACACAAACCAGTAATGTTTTGTTACAAAAATTTATAATAACCCTTCCACTGCCACAGTTCTCTCCCTGGAGAGAGGATTCTGTTAGGCGTGCTATAACTGTTAGTCCTATTGCCTAACCCACTACTAATGCAAGGAGTTCAGAAGATACAACAATGCACATTACACAGAAGAACCTCCATGATAACATACCCCCCAAAACTACAAAGACTGGGAATGAAAAGCCCAATCATTATAGTTTCACCTTTACCACCCTCACCAGATAACCAATGCCTGGAAATGGAGAATTGTGGTAATTATCTGCAAAAGCTGTTGATGCTTTTTGTCAAAGCACACGGTGTCTTCTGTATTAGCAACAGATAGGAAACCTGTAGGTGTGACTGATAGCTTTTATTGTTGTGTATAAGATCCTGGCTATTGTGGAAGAGCTCACTGCCCAGATACTCACATAAACAGAGCAACATGCAAGCCATGTCAAATCTTATTTCTAATTTCCTGCTCAATTCTCAGCCCAGTCCAAAACAGATTTCTTTCACCCTCCTTCACCTTTCCTGTGCTATTTTTTTGCTAGTGTAAACTGGGCCATCTCTCCAGGCTTAATTTCTATCCCCAGCTAATTTGCCTTGGGTCTCATCCTTCTCCCTGTTCCGCCGTCTGTTTCTTCAAACTTCTCATTTCCCTTTCCTGCACACATTTTTCATGCTGATGCTGAAAAGATCTCCTCTTCCACTGCCCTTATGAGCCCGAAGAGCTCCTGTCTGCCAGATCAATTCACCTTTCATCCTCTTCAGAAGGCACTTACTGTCTTGTGCCTCTTGCCATCTCTGCAGTGGTTGCATAACTACTCTCTCTAGACGTAAGCAGACAGAGTTTGATTTAAAGATGTTGTCCCAAATACAGCTGCACCATACAAACATACACGGGCTATTTTCATCCCCACTGTGCAGCTCAGCTGGCAGTGACAGCCTCACAAGGCAGAAACATGAATGCACTCACAACATTTTTCTGATACTCTCTGCTGCTGTTTACACTTGCTCTCACTTACTCTGCATGGCAGATGTCTCCTCTAGATCTCTCTCTCCTGTATTGCATAATTCCACACACGTTAGTACCTTCCCCAGCTCCCACTCCAGGGCACATAATCTCACATGTACCACTGCTATGGTGAAGGAAAATCACATGCTGGTACTCAGAGGTCTCAGGCAGGGCTAGGCACAATACAGACACAACTCATATGGCTTACTGTTTAGCCAAATTAGTTTTGGAGGACCTTACTCTGCCCTCTTACACAAAGAAAGTTACTGAGCTGGTGAAGGAAAGAATTCCTGTTGCAGGACCTAACTCTGTGAAGACATTCCTGGTACATTTGCTTCTGGCGCAAAACAGTGAAGCTATTTTGTACATCTGCAGAATGTGAGAGACATCCCCTTCTTCCCTCCATCAGTAGATGTTTTGTACTGTTGTTTCCCAGAGCTTGTTTATGTCACCATTCCAAACACATGATGTCTGTTGTGCTACCAACCACTGTGCTCTTTGTCTTCTCTACAAGAAGCAGGCTTAAGAAGGAAGTTTAGTAGAAATGTTTATTATAATACAACAGAGCCAGAGAACAGAACTCCCAAACCTTCTTCTCAGTTCGAGCCTTTCCCTGCATGATTTAAATCAGACTGATTTATTTTATTCCTAGTTATGTAATTCCTAAAAGACCAGGGCAAGGATGCTGAGAGCATTTTGGCAGTCTGTGGTCTGCTCTGAATCAGTACTCAAATTTCCCCTGCTATTGCGAGCTATTGTAATTTTCCCAGAAATTTTCACACCTCCATTTCTTTGCAAAGCCAAACCAGCTGCACTTCAACTTCCCGCTCTGCCATCAGCTGGTAAGAATAGCCTGTTTGTCTTTTTGTCAATAGACAGTTCCTGAAAACTCATTGTCATGATAACAGAGCAATATAGCTGAGACCACAAGTCAGCCTTGAAAACTTGTGAGGCTGCGAGCTTGTCTTGTGAAATTGGCCTGTGGGAATGCAGAACTGCCTCAGCAAGAGCCAGCCCTGGAGCATCACAGCTCCTGCGCTTCCACCTGCAGGATGGACAAACAACCCTTCAGAAAGCCCTGTCACTTCAAAGACATGACAGCCTGGGTTTCTTTAACCATGTTGTAGCACAGGAATACAATGGTAGCAATGAGCTCTTCCCAGCCACTTCTGTGCCTGTTGCAAGCATTGACTAGAGCACCATGTCTCTTAATTCATTTGCTCTTCTATCTGGTCATGTTTTCATTTCTAGTGAACTCTAAAAATTACCTTTTCAAATGTGACCTTCTGAACATACTTAATCTACCTAAAAGATGAACTTTGTTTAACTGAAGAGTTATTACTTGCTCAGTAAACTCCCCCACCTTCATATAAATATATTTATTTATAACCCTAGAGCTTAAAAAGCAAACACTTACTACAGGATTCTGAGGTGTTCTTGGTTTGGTTTGTTAATCTGATTTTACGGGAATTTATTGATTCAGAAATACTGCAATCTGAAAAAGCCTAAAAACTTTAGCTTTCTGGTAATTTAGATCACTGTGTAACGTTGTAATTTTGCAATGTAAGAAACACCATTTCACTTCCTGACTAACTGATCTGCATTGAATTAATTTTTAAAGTTGTTGAATTATGCTAACAAGATCACAATAATTAAAAGACCTTCAGGGGCAAGAGGATAGAGTTGGGAGTTCTGCTGTCCCTGTGAGAGAAAAGATTCGTGTTTCCTCTTGAGCTACTCTAAGCTAGGGATACAAATCCTCAGAGCTCACATTAATGCAAGCCTGACTGACAACCTACCATTCAGAGCAACCATCTCAGATTTCTGCAATTAGCATGTGCTCTAAAATTTCTGATTCTGTAGGCTTGGTCTCTAATTTACATTTTGAAAAGGCTTTTAAGAATGAAGATGCCAAGACTGAGCAAATTCACTGCTCTTGAGACCCATGCTGCATATCTGCCAGTGCAGTGAAAGTGTGTTTCTGTTAAAATCAATAGGGTAAGTATCACATGGGAAAAAATTGACTGTTCTTACCAAGTCAGGAGGACTGACAGCTTTCGTGGAGAAACTCTGGAAAGAGACAAAAGAAAGTAGTCAATGCACTGAAATAGGGAGACAGTGTATTAAGTAATGCAGAAAGTCCCAGACAGCACTTGCTAATCCCTGAAAATCTCTTCATGGCCTTAATAGCAGCTTTTTATATGGAAAACCGTATATTCAAGATGTCTACATACAACTTAATCACAGAAAAAAAGAGAAAGCAGAGATATATTAGACATAATGTCTCATCTGCTGCCAGTGAGTGATTTTTCTCTTTGTCAAGGTTTGCTTTAGAAGACCCAAGGAATCAGATTATTTAGTACTTACCCAGGAAGATTATTTCATATTTTAAGAACATTTTGCTGAAGAATAGGAGGCTTGAAAAATCAATGAAATACAATCTGTAAACATCAATGCCTGAATAGGTCCCATATTGGAATGCTGAAGTCAGCACATAATGGGTAAAACAATATTGGTGAGATCAGTTTCTGACATTTTGATTGTGGATTAGACAAATGCTACACACTTGAAGTCCCAGCAACTGCACCCTAGTTTTCCTGGACCCGAGATACAATTTGTGTTGGGTCAGGTTCTTAACAAATAAAGATGCCAAATGATTTAGGCTTTTAATAACGATGTCTTCATTGTGTGAGCTTAATAAAGTCATTCATTCATTTTAGACTACCTATTTATGTGGGATAACTTGCTTTTTTTGGTGGCCACATGAGTAGAAAAAGAAAGGAAAAAGGAAAAAAGGCCCATTTAAGTGGATTTTTGCAGAACAATGACATTACCTGCTCTCTGTTTAACTTCCAGTGTGCTATTTAACCAACTCAAAGAGGTATCAAGAATTAAACAATGTCTGAACGAATAACATTTAGTACTGTGTAGCTGTTCACTACACTGATATCCACTTTGCTGTATCTGATAATAAATTAAAATGCTGGCATTTATTATTAGAACATATGAATGCATAAACATGACTGCATTTTCCCCACACAGAAAATCAGCTAAAATATTTACATTTATCATTTTCTTCTTCTACCTCTTCCATGCAGGAAGCTTACATTTTAACTCTCTGATTAAAATGACTTTGAAGAAAATCTGTGTTGCCTATTCCTACAGTAATTACACAGTGCACTGCATTAGCATGCACATAACCAGCATGATCACTCCATTCTGCTCATCACTCTTGAGGCCACATCTGGAGTACTGTGTCCAGTTTTAGACTCCCCAGTAAAAGAGAGATGTTGAAAAACTGGAGTGTTCACCTACATCTGTGGGTTAAACGAGGCCAAGGCACAGGTTTGAGGTCACACTATGATCACTCTGTGAGCGTGCTGCTCATTTATACGCTCAGTGGTATGATTTTGGCCTAAGCCAGCTACCACTTTCATGTGCCACACCAAGGTGGAGATAGCAGAAGAATAATGCCTGATAAGCACTGCGGATGAAGGCATCCAGTTTCGGGAAGGGGGCTAGAGAGCTTAGTTGCAGGAATGCATGCACGTGCTAACTAAAATAATCCCTTAATGAACCACAGCAGGATTTTTATCTCCAGGCTTTAACTCAGCACTAAACAAATTAATGTTGTGGGAGTTTTTTTCCCACAAAGTAAAAATTAAGAAAATAATCTAAGAATATGGAATATATCTCGGACCTTTAATGGAGAACGCATAAAAATAATCTGATACATCTAAATGCAGTTTCTGCAGTTCAGGGAAAGGCTCAATGAATACAGTGTAGGATCTTAGCTAGTCTGCCACTTTGATTTTGCAGTTTCAATAATTTTGACATCAACACCATATTTCTTTACCATTAAGGACTTGGCAAACCTCGCACAAGGTTTAGAATTATAAATACAGATTATTTCAATCAGAAATTATTATTTCACTGCAATTGCTGAATCTTCTTTAGATTAAAGCTATCATATAGATTACTGAACAATAAAGCAGCTGAGCAGTTTTCATTCTCTTATACCACAATTAATTTCTAGTAAATGGACAATAGCAGAGCTGTTCTTCACCCTCTATCTATGGCTCCCTGCCTGTGATCCGGCAGCCCAGCTTATCTGTACCAGTCACAGGCAGACGTTAACAGTAACAGATGCCAAGAAACAATGGAACCAGCAAAGCCAAGGGAGGATAGGAGGAGGAAGAGAGAAAGCAATGATTGATTTTTGTTAAGCCACTCATGAGTTTGAGTAATTCAGGCTAATTCACCACAAGTCAGACATGCTGCTATCCTCTGTGCAACCTTCCAGTTGCCATATCTGGTCTACATACAAGCTAGTTCTTGGTTTTTAAGCAGAAATAAAGCTACTGAAACAAAACTCAGAGCAGAAGTGGGTTCTCAGTAATCTCAGATGCATACATAATTTTGTTTTTGAACCACCATTGTTGCTTTGTATTTGTAATGCAATGTTGTATCTTGCAATGCTCCAAGGATATAAACAAGACAATGTTTATAAAGGCAACTTTGATTGATAGAGCTGGAAAAAAATTACAAGCTTTCCAGCACATAAGCCCTTTTTCAGTTCTAAATCTCCAAGCTAAACCAAGAGCATGAATTATTGCTCTGATTTTAATTTAATTGAATTAGTCCTTTTCAAGGAAAAGGACAGTTGGTACCAAGGGAGCAGAAGAGAATGTTAGCAGAAACAGAGGTGATAATATTTTAGGCACTGTTGGACCAGAAAACAGTAATTACTGCCTACAGAGCAGTGAGCTCTTGATAGAGGATATGGTGTGGAAGAAACACCGCCAAGCAGTTTTTCTATTGAGTTCATGATTTTTAGTATCCACTAAAGTTGTGAATTTTAGTTCCCAGGCTAATTTCCTGAGGCATTTTTCATCCCTCACTTAAGGATCAAGAGTGAGAGATCAAACTGTGGCTTTTGTGAAATACATTTTCCTACTTTTCGCTGTAGATTTCTGGGTTTTTTTAAACAATTATCTGTGTGATTTAATTCTGCTGCTTAATTCTTGTTTCATTTCATTCCTATAATCTTTATTTGCCACTCTGGATAAAGTATATCATCACATCCTGAGACATAAGATCCATACATCCAAGGCTGGGAAGAGAGGTGGTGGGAAGCTCTATTGCAGGGTATAATCTTCTGCCAAGACAGTGTTGGCTTACAGTAAGCTGGGATGCCAGTGTAGGTGCAGTCAGTAAAATGTGGGAGGAGAGCAATTACAAGCTGCAGTAGGTCTGTACATAGTATTATCTAATGATCCCAGATTCAGACCTCTTATTGGAGTAAGGAGAAGGTAATTTTTGCTATACACACCACACCTAATCAGCTACCAATGAGCTGGGAGAATTAGGGTCACTGTAGCAAGGCTAATCTGTTCCCCCAGTAGTGCAGAAGCTGACCTGATAGGCACCAGACCCAAGCAAACATGCATTTACCTTATTAGCCTTTAAAGAAGTTGAACTTAACACTCTTGTGAGCTTTTCTGATATGAGAAGTACTTTAGTCACAGGAAAGGAGACAGAAAAACGCTAACAATTTTAAAGGATGCTATTTAAAATTGCAGTCTCCATACAAAATAAGCAGGTTGATTTAAAATGCTAACAAGATTAGGCCTGTGAATTGCCATATCTTTCGCTCCAGCCTTTACCAACTTAGATTTGTAGTGTACGAGGCACGTGCTGCAAAAAGATCACCACCATCCCTCTTTGTATGTTCTTTTTCACATAAAATCAAAATTCCTAGAGGCAAGAAATTCTGACTATCCACATTATGTCCTATAGGTATCTTTATTGACATCAGGTGCAGCATGTCTGGTAATACAACAGAGACACTGCATGTTCCCATTGCTGCTATGGATTTTCCTTTTGAAAGCACTATCTATTTTGCCATGTGTTGGAGTGGGCAGGGAAGGAGCAGAGGCCCAGAAACAAATGTCATATGAGCTCTGGTCACATCTACTCACATCAAACTGCTTATATGACCTCGATCAACCTTGATGCACTCTGCATGCAAGAGAACATTTATGTAACAAGCTGAGCAGGCAGTCCACCACCAATAAATGTGTTAAATAAGCACACCAGGACTCTTCTGGTGCAGTAAATCACCAAGTGCTTTGCACCGCTAGGCATGTTTCCCAAGCTAACACATAGCTAGATCCATCTTTTAAAAGACAAGCTGTTTTCCTGGATGCCCACGACATCCCCAGCTCCTCCCTGGAGGAGGAGAAGGAACGTGCTTGCCTTCCCCTGAGCCACCCAGCACAGAGACCTGTCACATCCCCTCCCGAGGCCAGGATGAGGAGGCCGCAGCTCCCGGCTTCGCAGGAGCGGGGTCAGCAGGCAGCTAGGTCCCTGCCTCTACAACCATCGCCCTGTCACCCCTGCCTCTGCGCCGACAGGGTGCTGGCTCCGGAGAGGAGCTTGACACCCCACCGCTCATCCCTGCGCCTGTGGGAAGCCTGGCATTGAGCAGAAACCACTGTGACAGAGTAGCTTGTATAAAGTTTTTTAAACATTGAGAACTCTGAATGGGTATCTCTTAATCTAAATTAATTTTGTTAAACCAATTGTAAATTCTATTATAGCTAAAGTCTATTAGTGCATGCCAATTTTCCATTTCAAATTAGCCAAGATGCTAGGGACCGGCTTAGAAACCTCTAGTGCTGCAGCGTATCTCTGCAGTATGCAACATAGCAGGTAGAGGTATAACAGATATAAGGCCCCCATTCAGGGCAACGCTAGTGGGTTATACAAAAACTAAATGGAGGAAAAAGCCGTTAATACAATGAGAACTGTGTGCATGAACCACCATCACTAAGTGGGGCTCTCGGCACTGAAAACCCTTCTGGGGCAGCACAGGAGCAAATGAAACAGTCGACTGTCGACTGCTTTGGAGATGATTAGTGCCTGTGTGTATCTGTAGGGAACATGGCTTTGTTTTCTTTCACAAGGGAATAATAGCTACTATCAGCACACATCACTCTGTGTTAGGTGTTTAAAACCTTTGAGGAAAGGAAAATCAGATTTCAGGCAGGTAAAATTAAACTTTATTTTTCTGATTTTCCTTCTTTTTTTCCATAAAAAATATTCACAAAAGGAATTTTTTTAAACTTACTCATTACTGAGATTACTTAGAATTTTCCTTCTGTATCATTAATAAACTGATAAACTATTTCTTGCAGCTACTTGATATTCAAACTTCAACACTACAACAGTACAACTATTTTCCCTAATGCTTCAATACAGATTCAAATTGTAAAAAATACAGCTGAACACACAATCTGAAACATGGTTATGATCAGTAGTCTGCTCAAAAGGTTTAAATCTTCATATCTGTGCAGCCAGTTGAGTGCAAAGGAGTTGTGACCAGGCAAATGAAAGTAATAATTCGATTTTCAAGTATTTATGGAAAAAAAATCTTCCATTTGTCTCTCAAACACTGATGCTGAGTGTTTAAAGATGACATGAAACCTTATTTTTTGCTGAAACAAGATGAGGAATATTCATGTATAATTAGTGTACTGTAGTCACTGCCCATGACAAACCAAGAGAATTGAAAGAAAATTATCCCAACTTTCTTTGCAAGAACAATCTCCAATGTAATTTTTTTTGTTCGCCTGATCATTTCTAAGTCACATTTATTTCATGCACACAAGTGTAGAGAAGAAAAACATGCACATGTTAGACTCCAATATAGAAGACAATGAGTGGAAATGCCACCTGCCGCCTGACTTTCACTCTACCTGGAATCAGGAGAACAAAATGGCCACCCTTAAGTTTTATCATCTGCTTTGAAATTCAAAAGAAGGCATCAACATCAGCCCCACAAATGCTGAGATTTGTAATATTTACACAGAAAAACTTCCCATGGCACTTGGGGAGGAAATGGAAACCAAAGTTTTCATCGTCTTATCCAAGAATTACTGCAAAATATAATTTATCATCCAAATGAAAAGTGGAAGAAGGCAATAAATACTCATGATTGTTCTCTGGATTTGCAGAAATCAGTAGCAAAACTCTCATGGATTCAAGCACCCATAATTTCACTAGGAAGGAAAGGGAACGTAGAGTTGGAGGAGGAGCTTTCTCCTTTTGAATTTTCGCTAGATAATTAGTTAAGCTTCAATAATTTTCAATACGGGTCATAATTGCTTGAAAGTGCTATACTCACGTGATCAGTGTCTTTTGCAGACAATGTTGCACCACAGGGAATAGCCAACGTAATTATATGGCACGGTTTGGCTCGAATTAATAGTTCTGAGAGTTCAGGTTAAGAGAGATTAGATTTCAAAGTTGTCTTAAGTAGGTGCTTAGAAATGCCTCCTTCTGTTTTAGCTTTTTGTAAAATAAAATAATAGCCCACAAAATTATTTTTGCTCATACAGGGCTGCAGACTTTCCAGCACTGCTTGGAGTTAAGCACTCTGTGATTAACACTGCTCCAAGACTTTTCAATATGAGTAGCAATGGCCAGAGGAGTTCTCACATGAGTATCCTTTACCCTGCAGAAGTTCTCTCCACTTGACTGCACCCGCCGGAGTAGCTGAAACAATACTTTTTATCATAGGCAAGAGAAGTGGAGCTGGCAGCTAGAATTGATATCATGTGATACTTCCTATCCTGGGAGCCTGTTTCCAGGTCTTCAGTGCTTGCCAGATGTCAGCCACTGAGTTAGAGAGCTCCCGCATAGCACTCCTGCCTCTGGCTGAATTTTTTGGTGGAAGTTTTAATCAAAACAGTTCAGGTTTTTTTCAAACTAAGATTACAGAAAATTAAAGTCTTCTCAAGAACTCTTGTTGAGAATCTCTAGCAGCACTTTCTTTGGGACATAGATTTGAAATTTGGTTTTAGTGAATTGTCTGGCCCCAGGCATAGGCTTCTGTTATTGTACAGAAGCAAGGACACTGTCTCCTGTGTTCTTACAACTTGCTTTATTGATGAGCTGGAAAAAGCTGGATTTGAGCTCAGAGTGATAAGAAAAGCAAGGAGAATTACAGGAACAGAATAAAAGCAAGTGGGTGAAGGTGGCAGATGGGAGCCAAACAGCCAAAGAAGAAAAGGGCCTATATGCCCAGAATGGAAAGAAGCAAACAGGAGAGAAAGGAGAGAAGTTCAAAGTGAAAGCTTCTGGAACGGCTAGAAAACTCCAAATTATAGGACTTAGAGCTGATTCTAGGTTTCCTTATCAGTGAGGCAACTGTTTTACACATTAATAAGCATCCTGTT
Source organism: Elanoides forficatus (assembly GCA_025311575.1). Lineage (NCBI taxonomy): Eukaryota > Metazoa > Chordata > Aves > Accipitriformes > Accipitridae > Elanoides > Elanoides forficatus. The sequence continues at coordinate 6,543,057 of JAOBAS010000025.1, read as the reverse complement.
TTAAAAGCTGTTCAACAAGAGGTAGCAACATACTACCAGTATCATTTACTCCATAAACTCTAGAGATGGAAGTCTGTGCTGCAAATGTTGGTAGTATTGAAGTTTAAACCACGATGATGACTCAGTCAGAATAGCAGTAGCTGTCCAAAGGATAATTTAACAAAAAAACAGAAATCCATGCATTCCCTCTGCATGTATGTGTTCCTATTTGAAAGGATGGGAATATAGCAAAGAGAGAAATTTTTAAACTTGGAAAATAAGGGATTAAATTTTGACCATGCAACCTTGTTTTGGCACAACAGGCCCCTGAGCTGTATTGCTGACACAGAGGATGGGAACACTAAGCCCAGCATCTGGATCAAGTCTACTCTTCTCAGATCTTCCACTTTACTTTTCCCACACTACTAACATTGCTGACACAACTCCTCAGTCATCCTTCCCTGAACTGAAGGCTTTTAGCAGTGTAGTTTACCACAGAAATCAGGGTCCTTTCTGTAGGGTTTTTTTGTCTTCCTATTGTGGGTTTAATGTTATTAGTTCAAATTTGGAGGATTGTTCAAATCCTCAAAGCCATTTCCTACCAGATTTTCTCCACTCCCTACTGTCCTTGGAGGTACCTAGTTGTCTACATTTTTGTTGTTAAAATCTCCATGTCACTGACACATCTGCTGCTGGATATGCACCATGTGCTTCTCCTTCTCTCCAAGCAAAACAGTTACCTGAATTTAAGCTGTGAAGTTATCCAGTGCACGATAATTCTGTGAGCCTTTTGCAACATGAAAATGTTGCTTGTAACTGTTTTCCTTATATTATCCTAATAGGCTTATTTCTAGCAGTAAATTAAGTCCAATGAAAACATACAATACATGCATGACTAGAGAGATCTTAATTAACTTTCAAATTATTAAACCCCTTACAGATGATTAACCCAGCTTGGGGATTTATATGGACAGTGTATCAAAATATGCCAGAAGGTAACAAAACCATTATGAATATTCATTCCTAAATGGTCCACCACAAACCACTAGGATGCCCAGGAGACGTCCCACACTGTCAATCTTCTGTGGGATTTGTATTATCAAGCTTGCTAAAAATATCCCTTTTAGATGATACTAAAAAAACAGCCATTTGGGGGGGGGAAACAGTGTTGTTGTTATTCATACTAGTTTCTAGTTTCTTATACTGAAGTTGTTCTTATCTTAAAAGTGTACCTTTTGCTTAATTTATTAAATCTAATTCATTTCTGATGTCATCCCTCACTCCACTAGCACAGTGTAATTAGTGACTGTCATTTTTATATACAGATACTGTAGCAGATGGTATAGTCAGGATCTCTGTACTTTGAACTAGTAGGAAATATTTCATTAAACATTTTTAAAATGAAAAAGTGTGATTTCAATCAAAAAAACCTGGCATAATAAATCTTATTCTTGGGTGGGAAGTTGATGGATGAGACACATTTATGTCACCAAAACTATTTCAATATCTTGAGAGCAATTTTTTTAAAGTCTTTTCTCTGAAGTAAACTAAAAGTGAGTATTTCCCCAAGATATACATCTTCTCTATAAGATAGTGAACACATGAAAATATATTCATTTCTATTCAGGATTCACAACACAAGCTAATGAAATTCAGTCCAATAATAGGGTCACTAATGCTAGGCAATCTCCTTTCCCATAGCCTCTGTGTCTACTCAAAGCACAGTTCTGTTATCTCTGACTCAGGCACATAAAAAGAATAGAGAAAATACAAGAATAAGACTGGTCAAGTCAGGTTTCAGTTGCCTCTACCGCTACAATTAATTTTTATAATTCCCCCCCACCTTTTTTTTTTTTTTTTTTAAGTTTTTTATTAACTACAGCACTAATACAAACAAACACTAAAATCATTTAAGTTCTCATGCAGTTCTCCACTTAAAGAATGATACATTTCCAGGTGTGATGAACTGAAAACATCACCCTAGAACTAAACTCATTTCAGACAAGTGAGAAAGTAAATATTGCTGTTACCAGTGAAAAGCAATGAGACACAAGCTCTCTGCAGCACAAAAAAGTTACTATGAGAGGCAGCCAGAGCAGAACTCAACTGCAGGTCTTGCAATCCTACTGAAGCAAGGTATACCAACAATATCTGCAAACAAACAGAGCTGTTTCTTAACATTAGTTAATAGGAAAACTGAATGTATGAAGGATATTTCTTTCAGAAGAAGCCTAATCTATGTTAATCAGGTAGATAAGAAGCTGGATATACAAGGATTTCCTTCGATCAGAAACAACATACTTGACATATGAGATCTTTCTAGCGATGACCATGTTATTTTAATCTCCCTAACCTCAAAATAATAAAAAAAACCCAACAACAAAACCACTCTCAAAATAAACTCCATGTTATTATAAGCACCACATGTCAAATCGCTGCCCGAGGAGTATTTCAGCAACTATTGAGTAGCAGCATACTACCAAACTGTAGTTTGGCAGCTACAGAGACGTGGTTATCCAAGAGTTAATCAGCTGTCATTATGTAGCTATGCTGTTCTTTGCCTCTGAGAAGTGCTCCTTCCCAGCAGATTGCCAGGTAGTGTAGGAAGCTCATTCCTCATTTCCATCGCACCCTCTTCTGACAAGTGGAGGACAGTTCCAGCATTGCCTACATGAGCATTACATTGTCTTAACTGCATTTGAACCAGATTTTTCTTGTTTTAATATTATTTTCACCTGCTATCTTCCTCTGAGGGTCTGTTTGAATAGGAAAACTGATCAGAAGCCCATATGCCAGGGTTTAACAGCTAAATGAAGTGAGAAAATCTTCAATTAGCTGAAAGTTATTTCAGCCAGGCAGGCTGTGAAACGTCAGTCTACTGACCAAAAAGCTGCAAAAGCTAATTTAGCAGTCATTATATTTTCTAATTATTAAACTCTAGCTGAACATCAAATATTTACTACCATTAACTGAAAAAAAACCCCAACACCAATACAGCCAATTATTTAAATATTAGATTTGTTTTGGATAGTACAAGCACCAGACTTACTGAGAAAGTGGGAATGAGTCACTGTACTAAATCAAACAAACTGGCCAGCTTCCAACATCAAATAACTGCTTGCATTTGGGGTATATTAAAAGAAATACTCTTATTCCCAGTGATCAGTTACAAGCCAGCTTCACAAGCAGTCTTTGCAAAGTTACTTTGACATTATTAGAAAAAAGAGAGAGAACAGTGTAGGGAATTTTAAATACATTTAGATGAACAATTAACTGATAGTTTTTTCCAAAATGCAAATAATCCTCCTCAATATGGTTTATTACTATTTCTGTTGCAGTAGTGTTTTGAGACTTAGTCATGGCACAGATTCCCTTTGTGCTAGACGCTGTACATGGAACAAAAAGATAATCCTTGTCTTGAAGAACTTCCAGGCAAACACGTGGTTATTTGCTAGGCAATGCATTTTAGATCATAATTACCTCATTTGTTCCAACCCTGGTCATCTCTCATCTTTCTTAATGGAATCAAGTTATTGACATCACAGTTGCTGGCTACAGAGTATGGGCTTATATGAGACCACATGCACAGTTAGTATGAGATGGTTGCAAAGTTATTGTTGAATTCCTTATTTAGAAAGCATACAATTTGTTTGGCTTTGATATACTAAGCAGTAACTGACAAGTCAGGTATTCTTCCCTGAAAATATTTAATCAGACAAAGCTAATTCAGCTTTGCTGTCCATGAGCATCTGTGCATTAAGCCATCTGCTTTTATGGGGGAACAGGAGAGGAAAAAAAGCAGGTCAGTTGTCAGTAGAAAGAAGTTAAATAAAAAACTCAGTTTGATTAAGTAGAATGACAAAATAAATGTTAATTAAGACATAAGTAAGTTAAAATCATTGCCTACTGTCACTTCTGAGATATTATGGCTTATCATTTATGAGCACCATATCTGTGCAAGAGTACCCTCAATCCCTGCCAGCAATAGCTGCAAATTGTGATTTTTATTATTGCCTCATGGGCTTTCTGAAACTTGTCCTCAGCAAAGCAGCAGAATTTTAACATTATGTCTAATCATATTTCTTAATCCCAGTCAAAAACTAATTTGTCCTGTCCTGTTTATCATTGCAGAAGATACAGATTTGGCCTTTTAATCCCCCCTTTCTTTTGTTCTCTGTACCACATTCTGGAAACAAATGCCATTGTTTTCGTCAACATAAATTGAAAGATCTTTCTTTCCACCACAGTCAAGAGGAGTTTTGCAATCAGTTCCACAGAAGTCAGAATCTCCTTGTGAGGTTTAAATATGACCAGGTTTTTGGTTATTCCTTTATTCCCTAAATCCTTTACAGTGGAAGACAGATCGTGTTTCAACCAATCTTAGTTAAAGAGAGCACATATTTCAAAAGCTGATGTCCTCAGGAAATTCTCCTTTTTGTCAGTACAGAAAATATTACTCACCACTGCTCATCTTCCTCTGCTTTATTCTATTCTTCATCAAATCATACTCTCAAATGGAAGTATCTGTACTGGCACCCTCCTGAGTAATCCTTCACCTCTTGTCCTTAAAATTCACTACCCTTGCACTTAACTGTGGAGAAGAATAAGGTCACAGAACCTAAGTTTTATATGATAACAGTCAAAAAAAAAAAAAAAAAAAGAAAAGCAAAACCCACGACAGTCTACGCTGTTAGACTTCTAAGTCAGTTTCTGTGAGGAAAAAACTGCTCTTTTATTGGCTTTGCAAAAAGAATTAGCATGCAATGGAACGTCATCATCTTTGCCAAGCAAATAGCTGTAGATATGTATTAAACACTCCTAAGTCTCTTCGATCCCATTTACTCTCCACCTGTCTCTCAAACTAAGCATCCCATCCAGGCTGAACCACAAATACCACACTGAGTAATACAGAATACATATCTGTGTATTTTAAACACACAATTTCTTGCCCTGCTGTTCCCAGTGTTTTCATGAAAAGTACAAAGATAGTCAAGAGATGGTTAAACATACAGCCAGTCAAACAGAACAGCATTCAGCTTAACAAATCAATGGTATTTACATGTTTTCTGCAAGTTGTCCTCCTTTTAGAGGGTCAGCCATATGGCCAAAGCAGAGGTTGATTGGTTCTGAATAAAAGTAATGATATGTATTCTTATGTATATATCACTGTATATACATATATATACTGCTGCATGCCAGGTGACTTTAAGAGCAGCAAAATACAGTGTTCAGTACCCAGTGTGGTGATCTTCCTTTGAATCAGAAGTGGGTTTTGAATCTCAGTCACCAATCATAGATATATTCACAAACATAGGCGATGTATTCGCTGCTTGTACAACAAATATTCTATGTGAACAACAGAAGTCAGAATAACAGCAATGGGACTGTTCATAAAATAGTTCATTACTTTACAGAAGTTTTACTGTAGGCTAACCACCCCCCTCAACACACACCACCTTTTCCACGTATTTTCATACTGCAAAATACATCTGAACACTTACGGTTTTGGGAGTTCTTACTGAAACACATTTCACAGGACTTGCAATCATTCAAAATACTGAAAAAACAACACTGCATGAAGTAGCAACAGAGCATGGTTTTCCTTCTGCTATCTAAGGGCTCTTCTGTAACTTGGGTTTTGCAGGCAGAGCTGACCACACCACTGACTCCCAATTTTCAGGACTCCATTCCTGCGCCAGCTGCACCAGGAGAATGGGGCACGAGGCGTTCTCCTCCTTCTCCCCACCGACACACAGCGGTATTTTTCCAGCGTTGAAATTAATGGACTTAATTAAGGGAGAGCTCCATTACCAGCTCTCCTTCTCGCCTTTGTTATTGTCTACACACTAAACAACAGATGCTACGCTTTCAACACCACACTTAAAAAAACACGATTAAAAAAAAAAAAGCATACCAAACACCACCCAAAACTGCTGCTATTTATGACTGATTCCTTGCTTTACTCTAGCTTTACATTAACATGTCAGGGAAGCCGAGGAGAACCAGGAGGCCCTGCCAGGACCCTCCAGGGCCTCCCCCCAGCCTGCCCAAGGCCCAGGACCCCATTTCAGCCCCCGGGGCCATCAGTCCCTGCCCCAGGGATGTCTGGTGTCCAGAGACACTGTCTGCCTGCTGTAAGCAGAGCTGCTCCGCAAGCCTGGCCCGGGCCAGACCTGT
>JAOBAS010000025.1:6498702-6536801 GCA_025311575.1 Elanoides forficatus | reverse complement strand
CCATAAGTGAGCCACTTCTTACAGTGTTTAAAAATTGCCTTGGTCATCATGCACATTTTTTTATAAATGTTACTGTTCACAAATTAGAATTCTGGACTAGATCAGATGCACTGATTTCTCTGCCCTTCAGCTGCCTCTACCCTACCAAATTCATGGTGGTGGACAACACTTTAAGGCCAAGTTTGGTTTTTTGTTTGGTTTTGGGGTTTTTTTTTTTGTTTTTTTTTTTTTTTTTTAAAAGACCATCTGTTCAAGGGGTTGCTTAAATAAAAGGTTTTGGGAAGAGATGTTCCTGACTAACTTGTGTAGTAAGCCCTAAGACGTGACTGTTCTAAGGAGGACACATTATTATTTTTAATTTTCCCACCAGACATTTGGAGAGATGTGGTAAGGAGCAATGATGAGTCTTAAATGATGATTTCGCAGTGCTGTGCCTTGAGCATTAACATGAAACAGTTTTGTATTGGTAGACTAACTTCACTGTGGAATCTTTCTGGGCCAATAAGCCAGTGGAAAAAGGGGAAAAAAAAAAATCTACTATTTCTTACTTAAGTACAGTGTTGTATAAAAACACTTGCACTTGTTCTGAGTACAATATGGCCCAAAGAGGGAATAGAATTAAACCATGCAGAGGCCTGTTTTTCCCATTATTAATTGCTGCCTAGACACCTTCATTCTTCCTGAAGAGATGCTGCTGTTTGGTTTTGTCCAACTGATTGCCCCTATGATGGTGTGGTGGCTAGAAAATGAAACTCGAATTTTTTCACTGAAGTTTTTTTTATATCGCAAAAAAATAATCTTATATAACAACTTTATTTCAGATATAGTAGGTTATATAAGTTACTGTTTTGAATGCATGGAATGAATTACTGTAAAAGCAGCACAATTCAGTAGCTTGCAGTTCTTGCACTTCTTTATCAGGATGCATAAATGTTGCATTGGTTTCTATAAGCAGAGACATGTCTAGTTGCAGTGTTTGGGCCAACAGAGATGCATGGGAATGGTTTTAGAAGTAGACATACCCCAGTCCATGCAGCATTAATAAAATTTGTTTAGTCTTGTTTATGGCAGCTGGTTACATAGTGGTTAACTTCTCTAAAAAAGTGTAAATAAAGTTTATCAGGTAATACTTTAGAATGGGCTTTACCATGCTGTTGCACTCCATGTGAAGATGCATGCTACCCTGGATGTTGTGCCTTGCTTTATTTTTCAGGTGTATCAGGTAAACGTGTGAGCGTGGATAGATGTTCTAGTGGTGATGAGTTTCCATAGTTTTATGTTTGAATGTAATATGTGTATGTGACAACGCTTCCATCCTGCCTTTGCATGTTATTTTCAGGTTTAAAGTTTTGATACCTTCCATCATGGCCCCACTTCTCCCTGACAAAAGTACCATGTTAATGTGGCTGAACTATTGCTGGATATGAGCCATCCCTGGATGTAGGAAAGCCAGATTTAAATAGACTTGAACCTCATCTAATCAGTTGATTCTCTTCCTTATTATTTTAAGGGAAGAACCCTGTGGGGTTTTTTTGTTTGGTTTTTTTTTTCCTTTATCCATACTTCAGTCCCTTTCAATACCTAATCTGTGCTGTGGAGGGGAAGAGTCTGAGCCAATAAACCATCTGTACCACTGAAAGTCATTCTTTAAACTAAACTCTCTACTCTTGTAGATTCTGAGGTGGACTGAAAAAGTCCTGATTGACCAGAGCAGGCTTCTTGTGGAACACCCTTCCCAGGGTACGCTACAATACTTGCACTTATAGTATATTGTTAATTTTGATTACACTAGTGTTTTTATTTTCCTATATAATCCTACTGTATTTAATTCAGAAGCTGACTGTTCTGCTGCTAAACAATTGTATTTAGACACTGAAGTTTTCTTTTCAAACAGAAAGAGGAATAGAGAAATATCAGAAAGACGTCATTGTAAGGGGAATAATAATAGTGGTTTTCATTTGGATAGTTTTACTGGCAATTGAAATCTCTGTGGACAATATCTTAAGAATTTGTAAACTCTTCTGAAAGTGCTTTAAGCTAAGCAGGCTTCTTATCTTGCTTCCACATGACATAATTGAGGAAGTGATGTTCTCTCCCTTCTTGGAGCTCTACTTCTGAACATAGGTGTGCATTTGAAATGCAGAAATGATAACCAAGGAAACTTTACTACAGCAGATGAAGTCCAGTAAACTTCTTTTTCTGCTCTAGTTAGTCACTTGACTCACAATGGATTGGCAAATCTAGTTGACATGTAGACCTGAAGGTCTATGGATGAAAAACACATGTGACCTTTGAAAGTATTATGGTCAGTGGCCTTCAGTTCAAGTGTATGTTTGTTACTAAAATAGCCTTAGAGAAAGTTGTGTTTAGTGTTTGTGTATGTTAAGGCTTGGAGTCTTTGCGCTGTTGCAAATAAAAAGCAAATGTGGTGGCTTTTGGTTCCAGAACTGCCGGAGATAACAAACATGGTATTTCAAGCCACAAAACCTACTAGCCCTAACAAAGCTAAGAAAAAACACTTTTATTGGGTGATTGTTTAACTAGAATGCAAGAGTTTCTTTTAGTTCAAGAGGAATTTATTTCTAGTATATATCTTTAGGTTGATAGAGGCTATCTAAAAATCATCTGAAAAGATCAAGAAACAGCTTTGGAGACACAGCTGCTTTAACATGGAAGGTGTAAAGTTAAATCATTCTTCTCTTTGGCAGAATACTTGAAAAGCTTTTGAGGTGCGTAGTTTGGTTGTTTTGGTGTTTTTAGCTGAAGATATGTTTGTGACAAACTCTGATAGCAGAGCTTTTCAGCCAAATACTAGGTAGTCACTGACATGAATTAATGAACATGCTACTATATTTGCTACCCTCCTTAGTTGCTAGTACTTCTACTTTTTTTTCATGAACAATATTACCCGTGTTCCCAAAAGAAACAAAACTCTTGTCTTGCTTGAAACCTGCATTAAAAAACAAAATCAAAAAGCTGTCTCTAACTGGTAGAAAGGGAAGGTGAGTTTTTGTATTAGAAATTCATCTTACAACTGCCAGAAACAGCTACATCAGAAAGAAGCATCAGTTGATAGGATGCTTTTTCTTGCCTATTTGGTGTTGACCAAAGCACAGGCAGGTAAGTGTCACTCTGAAGCCAGTTATGGATATCTAATTAAGCTTTTTAATGTTACTTTGCTTTACACTGAAAGAATTAAACTGTCAAAAGCAGAGATTGTCTTAATGATGAATTTTAGGTGACTGCTGTCCTAAAACAGCTGGTTACTTTGTAAGTCTGTATGTGGATTGAATTTTCTTCTAAGTTAAAATGATTTCAAATTGAAACTGGCTGAAATGCTTATATAGACTTATGCCAAAATAACGGGCTTACTTAATGCTTGTACGTTTATTTCTGTGCAGATTAGTGGATAAATCAGATGTTAATATAACAAGAGAATAGTTATGAGGATAGAAAAGACTGCTGCAAATAACTCTAGTAATGGGTATTTCAAATCTTCTAGATCTGTAGACATTAATTCATATGAAATTGCTAATAGTTTATAAAAAAGAAAAAAGTCTGGATTTGTGTTAGATTCCACAGTCAAGTGCAGATCATACAGGCAGTTTTATTTCAGTGAGGCATTGAAGTTTCTTCGTCTCCCAAAAGTAAGGGGAATGTTTAATTAAAGTTGGTTTAAAAATAAATAAGTCTTTCAGATGACAAGCTGCTTTTGAATTTATTCTCAGAGTATACTGCACTGAACTGACACTCTTCTTCCTAGCAAGTTGTTTCCTCCTTCAGTTCATATGTCTTATTCCCTGCAAAGCAATGCTTAGTATTCATACAGTTGTTGAGCTATTGAATAGAAGCTGTTAACAGTATTAAATTTTTTTTTTTTGTTGTAGGAAGGAATCTTCTTCATCTAATTCAATCCTAATTCAGTCCTGCTAATCTGCTAATACTGTAGATTGAAAGATTTTTTTTGCTGTTGCCAGGATACCCTGTAATGGGCAAGGAGCCTGAGAGAATACAAATCATTCTGTTTTTTTAAATTTAAAAAACTTTTGTGTTTAACAGGTAAGAAACTATTAAACTTCACCTACAGCAGTAGATTTAGCTTCTGCATCTATAAAGCCTTATCTTAAATTTTAAGTGGTTCCTGAATGTTTTAAGTTTTTCATGCCCCTGATGTCCACTAAAGGCTTATTTACCTGATTTCTGTAGGTTCATATGTACTACCTCTAAGCTGCTCTTTCTTTTGCAGTTCAGACTTCGTGGTCATTCCTTTCTTTTGCTTGTAGCTTTTTTCTGACTACTCTGTAGCTGGCTGTTTCTAACTTCATCTTTTAACCCACCCTGCTGTTGTGATATCTTCTTTTTCTGCCCTGCTTTGATCTCACAATGAGAATCAGGGGTCATCTAGATACACTGTTGTGGTTATTCTATTTGTTTTACAGGGAACATGTTTTAAAGTGTTTTGGTTTTGTGCCAGGAGGTATATCGGCTGCCCAGCCTCCAATTCTTTGGAAGAGTTTCAAAGCAAATGTGTTCATGAACTGACATACTTTAGGTATGAATGATGTTTAGCACTACAGGTTATTATATTGAAGTATGGTAATAATGTCTTCTGCAATTGAATTTTTGGTACTAAACTGCACACTTCAGTGTAAAACTGTCTTCTGGGTAGCTATGCATTGTTTAGCTCGCTTTTTACAATATTATGGAGCCATCTGCTTTTCTCGGTACATAAATATCTTCTCCCAATTATCTTCAAAATGGAAATGAATTCAAAATACAAAGAATCTAACAATTCTGTGAGCAGTGAATATTTAAAATACATAAATGTTTGGCTGTTGAAGTGGAGTTACTAGAAATTATTCATCTTTTCTACTTGGGCAGGAGAGATCAGTGTCTAATTTGTAGTTATTGCAGGTAATTAAGATCCGCATTTATTAACACTTATTAACCTGTGGTTTGAGGTAGAGCATAGGAATTGATAAGGATACTCTTGTTGCTTGGTATAAAATTACAAACTGTAGATTTCAGCTGATTTTTGTACTTTTGCTGGATGGTTATGACCTTGAATTTTGAGGGATTGGTGTCTTTGAGTAATCATTAACTAGTTTGGACTTGTTTATGTACTTCAGTGTGTCAAAGCAATTGACTATTGTGGCATTCAGTCATAATAGGGGCTGTATGTGTATGTGTATGATGGATATATATTATCTATATGTTTTGTAAAAAAATATATATATTCATAGTTCTGATCTAGATAGAAGAGCAGCTAGTGTGCATAAATAAGGGAGGTTAATGTGATAAATAAGGGTGAAAGTGATTTCACTTCTATCTCAATTCTTAAGTGTTCTGCACCCATAGCAGTCTCCCTCTTCCATTGTCTGATAGTAAAAGTCCCTACTTATTAGATAATTTGCCTCCTTGTTAGGAGGAAGTGGCAGCTGTTAAATAGGATGTTATGAAAATTACTGTGTCTTCATACAGCTTTCTGATGTGTTTCTTGCTCAGTTAAGAAAGGACTACCACGTGGTGTCTTTTGCTTGCATTTCACTCAAGTGTATGTAGTTACCCTCTGAAAGTATAGTAGTTAGCTGAGGAGCATATGTGCTGTAAATAAGTGTAGTGGCTGGAAGGAATTGTATATGTAGTACAAGCTAAAATTGTACAATAGTCAGCGAACATGCTGAAGTGTTTCTCTTGCATTCTGAAACATCGTTTGGTTGCCCAGGAATTCTTGATAGTATCTGGGAGAAGGTGCAATGTTTTGTTTTTTGGTAAGTGAAACTTCACCTGCAAATAGTTCAAAACACTGAAATGTTGCTAGCTTATGTACAAGGAATGCTCCCCCACAGTTCCTGGATCTTACAACTTAACGATGGTAGGGTCTTAAGGTGATTATAGAGTCATAGAATGGACTTTGGAGGGAACCTTTAAAGGTCATCTAGTCCAACCCCCCTGCAATGAACAGGGACATCTTCAACTAGATCAGGTTGTTCAGAGCCCCATCCAGCCTGACCTTGAATGTTTCCAGGGATGGGGCATCTGCTACCTCTCTGGGCAACCTCTTCCAGTGTTTCACCACCCTCATTGTAAAAAAATGTCTTCCTCATATCTAGTCTGAATCTACCCTTTTTCAGTTTAAAACCATTACCCCTTGTCCTGTTGCAACAGGCTCTATTAATAAAGTCTGACCCCACCTTTCTTATGAGCCCCCTTTAAGTATCGACAGGCTGCAGTAAGGTCTCCCTGGAGCCTTCTCTTCTCCAGGTTGAACAACCCCAACTCTCTCAGCCTTTCTTCATAGATGTGTTCTAGCCCTCTGATCATTTTTGTGGCCCTCCTCTGGACTTGCTCCAACAGGTCCATGGCTTTCCTCTACTGAGGACTCCAGAGCTTGATGCAGTACTGCAGGTGGGGTCTCGCCAGCGTGGCGTAGAGCAGCAGAATTGCCTCCCTCGACCTGCTGGCCATGCTTCTCTTGATGGTAGCCCAGGATATGGTTGGACACCTGGGCTGCAAGCGCCCATTGCTGGCTCATGTCCAGCTTTTCATCCACCAGTACCTCCAACTCCTCCTTCACAGGGCTGCTCTCAACCCCTTCAGCACCCAGCCTGTATTGATACTGGGGGTTGCCCTGACCCAGGTGCAGGACCTTGTACTTGGCCTTGTTGAACCTCATGGGGTTCGCATGGGCCCACTTCCTGAGCTTGTCCAGGTCCCTCTGAATGGCATCCCGTCCCTCAGGTGTGTCAACTGCACCACTCAGCTTGGAGTCATTGCAAATTTGCTGAAGGTCCACTAAATCCAACTGTGTATGTCATTGATGAAGATATTAAACAGTATTCAGTAGCTCTTCCCTTACCTGCTGATGTAGTCATCATGGAAGGCCACTGAGTTGGTCAGTGAGGCTTGCCCTTGGTGAAGTCATGCTGGCAGTCTCAAATCACCTCAGCTTCTAGGAGGATCTGTTCCATGATCTTCCCAGACACAGAGGTGAGGCTGATGGGTATGCTTCAATAGATCAGGTTGCTCAAAGCCCCAGCCAGCCTGACCTTGAACACTTCCAGAGATGGAGCATCCAAGGCTCTGGGCAACCTGCTTCAGTGTCTCACCACCCTCATGACCAGAGACTGTTCCCTCAGCCTGCCCTTGTGTGTTGTATGCCCTTGCCCCTCACCATCTCAAAGGCCTTGGGGTGGGGCCACACCTGATGCATCAGTGTAGTTCCTGGACTAGGGATACCAGAAGGGGACAGAGGAGTCCAAATGCAGTCACCAAATAAGACAAGAAAGCATTTTTACTGTTATTTTCTTGTTTTATTGTTTTGGATTTTTTTAAATTGTTTATTGCCCAGCCTTGAAAAGAACTACTAATGAAGCAGCTAGAAGGGACCTTAATGCTGCAGGCCAGCACTTCCTCCTGGCAGAACTGCAGTATTTTGCTTCTTTAAAGGAACAACTGTCTCTAACTTCTTTGCTTGATCTGTTGCTATTCTTCGTGCACCACTGTGGAGGGTCTGGCTTCATCTTCAACCACCCATCAGACAGCCTTCTTGTCCTCAGATTGAAGAAACGCCACTTCCAGGCCCCAGGGACCTTGGTGGCCCTCCAAAGGGCTCCTCCTGGTGCAGCAGCCTGGTGGAAGCGAGGTTGTCTCATCCCCTTTTCTTGGGGCTCAGGGCAGAGGAGATGGCACCCCTTCAGGAGGGGTGGGGGATAGGAAAGAGAAGGGCTCACACCACCTGTGGCAATCAACAAAATAATTGTTAATGCTGGGAGATGGAATGGGTGAGCCTGCAGGACAGCCAGATGCAGAGGCTGGGTCTCCCAGCTAATGCCAGGTGCAGAGGCTGGGCTGATGGTAGGGTGTTGGCTGGGTGCTCCTGTGATGCCACGTCGATGGTGTCATGGAGGGGAGCCCTGGTATGGTGTAGTGATGCCAGTGGAGCCATGCTGGAGGTGGATCCACTTCCATTGGTTCTTGATCTTTGGCTGGATCCACCTCCATGGGCTCAGCCACATGGCCATCACTACCATGTGCCTGATAGTGTTCCCTCCTCTGATGCTGCCTCTTCCTTTGTGTCTCCTGCAACCACCTATCTGCCTTCCCATGTGAAAGTGGGCAGCCACTTGCCTTGCTGCTGTGGGACCTCTTTGTTCCCATCATCCTTGGAATCTGAGGACGTCGAAGCTCAGCGAATTGTAGGCCAGCTGCCTGTGTCCTTGTATTTATAGGGCCCAGAACAGAAAGCAGTAAGGTAGCTCATGATATTAGGAGGTCACTGGGATGGCAATGCATGTGGCCAAATATGGCTGTTCTGGGAGTTGAGGGGGCTGTAGCCTGAAAGATGGCCTCATGTGGCAGAAGGAGGAGGGTTGGGGGTGCTGAGGGCCCCTTTCCTGGGGATTGCTCCCCTGTGCCATTCTGCTGCTCCTTGGGCACAGGGACTGCCCTCTACCTCTCCTGGTGTGCCTGGCTCCAGCCCCCTCCTCATCCTGTGCCTGGGGTCCAGGGGATGAGGTAGTGGCAACAGTGTTGCAGGGGGGTCGGAGGTGGCCTCAGTGGCCTCACCTCAAGTAGCACAGTCCCCTGTGCCCAACAGTGGCTGAGAGGAGGCAAAGCATCCGGATGTCCTGCAGGTGGGAAAGGGAGGTGCAGCCAGCCTGCACAAGGACTCCTAGCACTCCATAAAAGAATTGCTGATTAATGGGTTTTGTTTCCCTTTTAGTACCTTTTCTAGTTTGTTATGCTCTTTTGGAAATGGGAGGACTAGGACTGTATACAGTATTTGAAATATGGGTGTGATATATATTGAATTGTTGAGGTAAAGGTGTTTGTATTTTGTGTTTTATTTCATTCCTTTTAACTTCCAACCATCTCTTGGCTCCCTCTTCCACAAAGTTTCTTTGAAACTTCACTAGTTTATAATAAAGTCTAATTGTTAGTGTAAGCAATGGAGTATTTATCAAAAATTAATTTCTACTAGGGCTCACATTTGTGGCCTGAACAGGCTGTTCTGACACTGAAGAGACTGCTACACCTTACTTTGTGTTCACAGGAGATTTTTATTCTTTGTCAAACTGATCTTACATTTTGTTTAGGAAATGTAGAAACTGTACCATAAAAACACTCCTGTGTAACTGATACTATTTTTTTTATTTGTGATTGCTCAATGTAATGTAATGTACTTAAATCTAGGGACTTGGAACAGTAATTTGTATCTTTCTAGCTAATAACACAACAAATGTCACAGCTTTAATTGAAAATAAATTTCTTTTCAAATAGGTTATAGGGTAAGTATGGTCTCTTGTATTATTTGAAGTATTTAGAAATTAAGGAATAATTAAGGGCAGAGTTTTTACACTACTTAAAACCAATACTATTTTAATAGGATAGAAGATAAAGAATTGCTTATTTTTCCCCTGAACTCTCAATGCAGAAGAAGCAATGTAAGTGTGTTGCTGTATGTGAGAGATTCTTGCATTCATCAAGTGGAAAAAGTGGGGAATTCAGTTATGGCATGACTGTGTATTGCTGTAAGTAATGATTACTTTACGGAAAAGAACTGCTTTGGTCCAGATCTTCAAGCTAGAATGCAGGTATCTTATTTTTTTTGTATTTTGTTCAAATTGCCCTCGATTCCAGACTAAATGCGTAAGTGCTTAATTTTCCCATTTAGTATGTCTTGAGATATTTAATACTTTGAGGAATTGTGCCCCAGCCTGCAGAGGACAGGCAGTTGTAGACAGCAGGTTTGCAATGCGTAGTGTTCTGGCTGAGTGAAATAAGCAGTTCAAAAAGTAGCTACTAGAATGTCTTCTCTGTAAATTTGGGTGACTGGTAATTCTGTTTAGCTCTGAATATTTGCAGGCATGCACTCGTGCTTAGCTTTATTTTGAACAGATGGTCCATTTCCAGTGTCAAAATAAGCACTTTATAAATGTTAGTATGCTGTCTAATTACTGTCTATTGTTTGGAGAAAGAATAAAAAAAACCCAAACAAACCAAACACCAAAACTGGAAACTGATTAAATATACCGAGGGACTAACTGGTTGAGGTTATGTGAAGCTGGCAGAAGGGCATGCTTAGCATTTTGAAGAAATAACTTAATGCATTTAAAGGTTTTTAAAATGTTGGTAAATTCTTTTTTAATAATAAAAGCATAAGAATTTATCTTCGTTACTTTGTCCTTCCCCAAACCTACCTACCTATTTGGGTTTTAGAAGGCAATGGATTGTTTGTGTTGAAAATACTTTTATCATTAAGGAACGTAAGACCTCCTTGAAAGCCTGTGGTGGCACCAAAGACTCCTTTGGTGGTTGCTCTCCTTGCAACTACCAAGGTTGTCTTGTGCTATACAGCTGTAAAAAACCAAAAACCTGCTTTGTTCAAGTAGGCTACATAATTCAGCATGTGTTTCAATCATGAAAAAGTTTGTTGGTGCAAAAGTAACTAAGTTTTTTGTTTTACCTGTGTACTTGAACCTTGTAGTAAGAAGTACGATGGTACATAAAGAAAATTGACAGTTATGTTCTGAGTTTGGTTTTTTATAATGCAGTCCTTGTTACAACTTCCTATGTAGCATTTCTCAGACTGTCATATATTACAGAATCTTCAGCTTGACACTGATAGGCTTTTTTTTCCTTTAAAAAAGTTTCTTTTCCTTGAAAAATGAAACTGGTTATTGCTGTAAAAATTGCGAAGCTCATACCTATTTTAACATCCAGTTGTCAGGTAAAACAGCCTTCAGCTGGCTGGGCTGAGGTCCTTTTAGTTTTCTTTCTGCACTGGTCTAGATCCCCATGTCTACTTGTTGCTACCACCACTCAACTGTTAGGTAGAAGTATGAGGTACCAAGTTGGAACTTGCGAAGTATGTTTCTCATGTTTGTTTTACCTAAGTACAATGCTTAAAAGTTTTAACTTAAATCAGCAGCTTACTTCTGCAAAGAAAATAGGAAAACTATTGTTTTCTTATTTACTGAAGGGACTTCTGGATGCCTTAAAGTAACAAGTCTGTTTTGTAAAAGGTTCAGTAGAGGAGACATTGTCCAAAACTAAACTATGTGCTTGTCTGACTGGAATTCACATCTTCATCCTGTAGCTTGAAAACAGCAATGTCTGTGTTCAGGAAAGGTGTTTGACAGCTATGTCAACTGGAAGCTACAGAGAAACTTACCGATACAATTACCAGCTTTTTTTGAGGGAGATGCCAATTAAGCATTTGGCCACTAGAAAGAACCACAGACTATTACTGTTAAACAAAGTACACATAATGTGGTTTTCTTCAGCCGTAGTAGGCAGATGACTTCCTTTTTTTTTTTTTTTTTTTTTTTATTTCCCCATGCGTCCTAGGTTCAGCTGGGATGGAGTTAATTTTCACTGGGAAAGGGCACAGCCAGGACAGCTGACCCAGACTAGCCACAGTAAGCATTCATCTGCTCAAGAAAGAGGCGATAGAAGGTACTCACCACAGGGTAACCTGTGGTTTTACCTATGTGACCATGGAGAGGACATGAGGAAGTGGGATGGAAAACCTACCTCCCTAGATGCACAGGTACCTGAGTTGCAAGGAAAAGCAATGAGAAAAGAGGATTCCTCCTGGAAAAATGCTACGGGCAATTCCCCAGACAGGGAGCTGATCTCATTTCTGATCCTCCTGAAGGGACTTCTGATTCACATTTACAAAGAGTGAGTAGTGAATACTTTGGCTAGGATTAGAGGGGCCCTGCCTCCAGCCAGGTGGAGGAAAGGGACAACTGGGTTTATTGGACTGTGTGGATTCGATGGCCTGGCACATCAGACCCACAGGAGTATAAGGCTCTGGTAGACACAGGGTACCCTAATGCCGTCAAGCTATAAAGGGGAAGAACCCATCTGTATTTCTGGAGTGACAGGGGGATCTCAACAGCTAACTGTATTGGGAGCTGAAGTGACTCTAACTGGGAATGAGTGGCAGAAACACCCCACTGTGACTGGCCCAGAGGCCCTGTGCATCCTTGGCATAGACTGTCTCAGGAGAGGGTCTCACTGACTCTAAGTCTGGACAAGTTTAGGGAGACACGTAAATCTGGCACCTTGGCCGGATCAGTCCCTGTAGTCCCGCGTCGCTAGGAGAAGTTGCCATGTCCCGGATTCAGCAGTGGTTCCCTTGGGTCAGGACAGCTACTGGAAAGACTGTGGTGATCCCGTGGCATTGGTGAGCTGTTTTCTGTGGCACGTGGCTCAGGCACAGAAATAAACGAGAATAAAGTCACTTTAGAAAAGCCACTCGGAAGGTAGCCCTGGGCAGGGGTGTAGAGGGTCTCCCTGGCAGAGCGGGCACGGAGGGAGGTACAATTTCACTGCTGCATCTCTGCTGCCAGCCCCCGGGGAGACCCTGGCCCCCGCGATGCCCTGACGTGCTGCTCCAGGTGATACGCCTACGGCTTTTCACAGAAAACCCCGCGCTGGCACGCGCGTCAATCACCCGAGCAAGACATCGGCCGGCATTTCCGCCTCGGGATCAGAAGTAGAGAAAGCAGCACCTCACTTGCATGTACAGATCCGTATCAATCAGATCTATAGCAAAAGTTACACGTTTAGGACAACACCTCTGGCAGGAACATCTATTCTTTCTTTCTCTTACTCTGAGACACAAAAGATCACCAAAGGAACATTTCTTGCCACTTTTTTACCCACATTGTAAAACCGCTAGCTAATTTTAGTGTTACTTTGCATTTCGCTTTTAACCCTCAGATCCCACTCCTTCCTCATCAGCAAAGAGGTGAAGATAAAAGAAAGGAAAAAAATCCTTGGCTAGTTATTTTAATACCTAAACTGTAGAATGCTTAATTGTTTTCAAAATTGTTTTACCATAATCAGGTCGTTCCTACCAAGTTTTCAAAATTAAAGTGTTCTCACAAAAATATGAAGTTTACAGGTTTTGAGCTATTTGTGGTATCAAGCTTTCTATGCTTTTTTGATCAAGAATTAGATAAAATGAATCACATATACTTTCTGTTGGAGAGATGACGGGTCTTGACTCACATATTTTCTATCAAACAATCTTTTAAATAGCTAGGTTTCTCAGGAATACAGTTAAAGGTTATTATTGTTATTGCTGTTTCTGGCGCGTCTCTTCCTATCACAGCAATATTTATTAATTGTTTACATGCTATTTTTCCAAATCTTGTGAGAACATCTCTTATGGGCATGAGCGTAAGTGTATTTCCTGCATTGACAATGTTGCAGAAATGACCTTTTGATTGCTATAGTCAATCTTTCATCTTTTACTGTAATAAAATTAAAATTTAATCAGAACGTCAAGATTTAAAACAACCCTGGCAAGAACTTGTTCTCCAGAAGTCTCATTAATAAGCAACAGAATACCATACCTCTGACAATTAGGGGGGTGGGGGGCTTTTTTTGCTTTAAAAAAGACAACTCTACTTAGTTATTTTTAAAATCCTTTGTTGTGGCAAGTAATGAGAATTATATTGATCCTTTCACTTGTCTTGTAGATGAAGGTGTCTTTGATCATATAAGTATCATGAATTCCCATGGCAATATTTAAATATTCCCTTTCCTATCCCTGGTCCCAAAGTACAAACAGCTGCTATAGGGGAATAAGAGTGATGGTAAGACAAGGAACATACAAAACCAAGTCAGTGCTTAAAAAGAAATGAAAGGATTTTTGCAAATCAGTCACATGAATATTTATACTCATAACAGACAGTACAGTCATTTTCCAATTACCATGTAGGTAGAACAGCAGTTCACATTGAATTTCTGAATGAAAATGCACACCATACAATTTCTTTGGTTTCTCTTTCTATATGGCCAATAGAACACCTGTGGAAAATTGCTCATTGAAGTTAATTAGCCTTCAATTATCACCAGTTATATTTCCAGCTGTTCTGTTTCACCCTAAACTTCTTAATTTATTCATCTGGCATATTCAGATCTGTTTCCTCCATACACATATGTTCATAACAAGAAGAAGGAAGAAACCCTGTTTCTGGGGAATTAATCCCTCATCTGTCAGATTCCTGATTGCAACTTCATCAGTAATCGAGTGCTAGTAAGCATGCAATTTACAGTAATTATATTTCTACATGCAATCAAGCCAGCTCTTTACTTAGTTGTTTAGGGATATATATTCCAATAAAACTCATGAAAATGAATCTGTATCATTTGGGGAACCTAAGGTATACATTCTTACCATTGCTTTTACAATGAAGATCAGAAAAACTCTGATATTCTCCAAGGCTGTAAAATTAACTTCTTAAGTAGAAGACTAAGAGCTCACTAGTCTGTACCATAAACATATTAATAAAGTGAATACTACTCATGGCCCTTTGCAGCTAAAGAAAAGAAAAAAAACCCTGGATTTTTTTATGTGGCATGTAAGGATACACCAGATATTTTTAAAAAATCAGACGAGAAAATTAAGTGGTTCTCTCACATCATTAAATATATCCAAATAACATTAATTTCCTTAAATATAGTAATTATTCCAACTTGCTTTGTGCATATAATTTTAACTTTTTCCTTATTGATCTTGAATATTGAAAATTTGAATAATATTTTCCAAGGCAATTAATTACATAAGCCACTTGGTTTTTTTGTCTCTTAATTGGATGGCAATTTAATAATTCCTTCAAGTGCAAATTCAGAATTAGGGTTTGTGAAACACTACTTATTTGCATTATTAAAATTAACTTTCTGTGACTGTGCAAACAAAACTCTATAGCTCAGATGTCACCCAAAAATGAACATAAGAGCAGCATGATGAGAGGAACCATATGCAAATTGTATGAATACTACTACATTTGTCAGTAGTTGCACCCACTCCTCCAAAGGAAATCCCCACACAGCCCTTCCTCCTTCATGCTCCATGCACAGCATGGTTGCCAGTAGCTCTGGTATTACTTTTTGCTGAAAGAAGGGGAAGGTCAGCCTTTTATACCACTGGATTCCCACAGCTTCCTCCTAGCCAAACTGACAACATACAGACTGGATAGGTGGTCTGCAAGATGGGTGGGAAATTGGCTCACAGACCACACTCAGAGGATGGTGATCAATGGTAAAAACTCAGGCTGGCAGCCTGTCACATGTGGGATTTGATCCCCCCGCGATCAATACTGGGCCACACACTGTTCAACATCTTATTAAATTATCTGGACAATGGGATTGAAAGCACCCTCACCAAGTTTGCCAATGACACCAAACTGGCTGGTGGGATGGACATATCAGAAGGGTGAGCCATCTTACAGACAGACCTGGACAGGCTGGAAGAGTGGGCTAGAGAGAACTGTATGAAGTTTAACAAAAAGACAAGTGCAAGGTCCTGCACTGGGACGACATAACCAAAGAGCCCAGTACAGGCTAGAACCTGTGCGGCTGGGATGCAGCCTTGCTGAAGGGGACTCGTGGATCCTGGTGGACAACAAGCTGAACATGAGCCAGCAGTGTGCCACTGCTGCAACAAAGGCAAATCGGATCCTGGTCTGCATCTGCGGGTGCATGACAAGCAGAGATAGAAACTTGATCATCCCACTTTTCCCAGTGCTTGTCAGGCTGCACCTGGAGTACTGTGTCCAGTTCTGGTCCCCACAATTCAAGGAAGACACAGACAGACTGGAGTCCAAAGGAGGGCCACAAAGGTGATCAAAGGGCTGGAGAACCTGCCCTATGAGGAAAGACTGAAGGGGTTAGATCTTTTCTCCCTGGAGAAGAGAAGGCTCAGGAGGGACCTCATCACAGTATTCTAGTACTTAAAGGACAGCTACAAAGAGGATGGAGGCTCTCTCTTCACAGGGAGCCACATGGAGAGGACAAGGGGCAAGGGTACAAGCTGCATTGGGAAAGGTTTCATCTTGGCATAAGAAAGACATTTTTTACAGCAAGGACAGTCAATCACTAGAATAACTTCTTCATGCTTGTGGTAGAGTTCCCATCACTGGAGGATTTCAAGACACGCCTGGACAGGTTGCTAAATAATGTCATCTATGCTCCCTTTTCTACAAAAGGCTGGACCAGATGATCTTTCAAGGCCCCTTCCAAACTGGGCAGTTCTATGAATATTTGCATAATTCATCTTATGTTCTCAAAATTATAGAAGTGGGTATTTTTGTTCTTTTATTGTCACCGGGTGCTGAACTAGCAAACAAGTCCTGGTATGACCATCTTTTCTGAGTCAAATCTCTGCTTGACCCCAAACTCTGCCAGGGTTGGAATTTTGTCTGAGTAATAAATATAGATTTAGGCTGACATTAATATATGCCTATATTAGGGGTATAGCTGAGGTACTCAGCGTAGACTCCCCTTCCCACTACATGTTTCCTACAGGTAATAGACAGATCTGAAGTGCCACCTGAAAGCGTTGTCTTTCCATTGACTACAGAGGAAGTGAAGGACAGCTCGGGCTCTTAACTCACTTGCTTATCCAATATATCTAGCTTAAATGGGAATATAAATGCCTCAGTCAGCAATGAGTAATTGGCAGTTAAGATTAGTTGTATCCATGATTTCCTCTTCCTGGTTGTGATAAGAGAAATACTTGTTTTCAAGAGACCCTGTTTTATGAAACTGTGGGTTTTAGTCACCTAGATAGTTATTTGCGAACTCCCACTCTGCAGTCTTAGCTGGGTTTTGTTGAGTTGATACAAATGAATTACTAATATATTTTTGCAACTGTTACTTAGAATTTCTTTCCTGTTGAAGAACTAAAATATGTATCTATAGCTATGCAAGACTGTCAAATGCGTATTCATCAATTCAAAACATGCAATACTTGACTAACTTGTAGGTGGTAATTACATTTCTAATATAAGGTGCCTAACTAAGCCTTTCTTCCCCCTTCTTAGCTGACTGTGTACAAAACTTAACAAGCAGTTCAGTTTTCCACCATTAGTAGTGTAATAATTATCAGAAGTAGCCTTCTGGGGTCTGCACGTAAGACCACACATATTGGGTGTCACCTTGGTGGCTCAGCTGCCAACAACAACCGTCAGAAACAGCCTGCCATCTGGTTTGTGGGAGCTTGGCACCTTCTTAGGTTTTGTGTTCCCCTGTGACTCCTGCCCTCTTTTCTCAGGGTATCATTTCTCTGCAGAGGGCAGGGAAGCTGCAATAAACTTACCTGGCCAAGTCTCCTAAACGTTGCAGAGGAGGATGGGTAGCTGCTCCACGAAGGTAGAGGAAGGGAAAGGAAGAAATGGACCACCCCCACCCCCACACACAGATCCCTGCCTTTCCAAAAGAAGCTGAAAGAAGCAGCAAAGGTGAAAAGTTGTGATATAGACCAGAGGATATGCTCATTTTCTTCCCTTGTTGCCTTCTGTTGGGTGAGAATTGCTCTTTGTCCACCTGAGAGGATTCAGAAAAGAAATGAAAGGCTTATTTGTAACTCTTCTGTCCATGAATGGAAGGTGACAAGACAGAATTTTTTCTCCATTTGCCTTCATACCCCATGAGAGCTTGAGTCTTGCAGGTGTCCCTGCAGCTAAGGAGAATGATAAAGAAGGTGTGAGAGACTGAAAGAGTTAATGTCTCAAACATTGTGGTGGGGCAAGCTCTGCGTAACAACGAACCCTGCATAACAAGGAACGCTGCATAGCAAGGAACACGCAGGACATTAGTAACAGGACAGAGGGTGTGGAGGGCGTGCAGGAGGGTGCGCAGTTCCCTGTTCTGATACGCTGAGTGAGGCAGCTCACTGTGCATGGCCAAAGATCAAACGATGGTCACATCTGCAGGGAAGGGGAAGTTACTCCCCAAACGATGCCCAAGCCCACCAACCCATTTCCCAAAGGTTCTGAAAGCACAAACTGCACATGACACCTAATTAGCCTAATGAGTTTGAGTGCCTGCCCGAAGGAGGGGCAAGGAGATGATAAAAGGACACAAACTGTGTGTACCCTCTGGAACTGGACCTTAGGCTGGCGGGACGAATGCTGGACCCAGGACCAGTGAAATCTTTCTCTTCTCTTTTCCTCTTCCTCTCTCTGTCTTGCTCTCTTTTTCTCTTTCCTTTTCCATAATCCCCACACCTCATCCCTTTAGATACAAAACTGCTGACCGAGTCTGGGACTAGGAGTGGATCCAGCCGCCCCTGGGCTCCTCTCTGAGAAGGAGTCTAGAAAGCAAGGGAGTCTGCTCTGAACCTTGCGACCCAATGGGAGGGATCTCCTGATTTTCTGCCCTGAATTGATGTATATGGTTATCATGGGTTACGCAGTTTACTGAGGTAGTTTCATGCCAATTCCTGTTGTAAGAAACCCCACCACCTACTGTTACACCTTCCAAGTTCAGTTTGCTTCTGTCATGAATAAAATGTTTAACTGATTGTGTTGTTTCACCTTAATTTAGCCCGAGGGAATTCCGAACTCACCACTACTCCCTAGACTGTCCAGCCCGGGTCGTGACAGAAGGATAGTGTTACATTCCCAAAGGAAAGAAGAAACCTGCAGGCGCCATAATAGAGAACATGTAACTTTGCCTAAATGTAGAAAGTGTTTACATTAAGGCAGAGTTGCAAGAGGTAGCTGGGACAAGGAAGTGCAGTGCATGTGGTTCAGGTTAGTTGAGGGCAATCTCAAGGTAGATTCCAAGTATTAGTGGACATCAGAATTTCTGGAAGTGAGCAAGAGCAAAATCCTCTGGTTCTACCCATGGACTAGGCACATAGAAGACAGCTACCCTTCCACAATGGATAACTAAATAATTCAGTAGCACAGTACCAGTCGGTGATTTTTAGATGTGTCTGGCATGAATATTGGTCACATAAATCTAAGAAAAGTTTCCATGTGTTTTATGTGAATATATTAGAAGTTTATTCAGCCCCCTTTGGATTGCTTCACACTAAACAAATCATATTGCACTAACATAGACACATTAAGTCATGGAGTAGGAGTGGGTAGTAATGGGGAATTTAGATTCCCCAGAATTAAGGACAAAAAATCATTACCAGTATTAGATGATACACGTGCACAGAAAGCCAAATAATTGTGCCTGTTAATGGAGGAGAGCAGTCTGGTAGTGATATGTATTCGTTCATTGTAATTAAACCAGCGTTAATATATTCCGAAGTAAAAGGATTACAGACATCTGATCAGAGAGCTCTGTCATTCAATCAATCACATGAATCATATCATCTGGCTTACAGAAATTAAAATTCATAACAAAACCTGTGTGAACATTTCCTTGTTTAATTAAAATTATACATATGATTCTGTGCTCCAAGCTACCAGTGTGAGTGGTATGCCTTACACGAACATTACAAAACTGAAAAAAAGAAAACTAAATTCGTAAGCTAACAGCAACTGACCTAGTTGTCATAGGTCAGATCCTGATCTCCCTGGCTGAATATCTCTTCTGATGTATGTGCAGATACAGAGATCAACAAAAATGTTAGTTAATGTTTCTTTTAAAAAGAATGTTGAAGATCAAAAGATGAGCAAATCACATTAAAAGTATATCACATTTTTCTTGAAAAAATTATATACTAAATATGTTAAATATTACATTATTTCTAATATTATATATTAATTTTATCACTGTATTTTAAACTGGCATGTGTTTAATTTATAGTTAATGTATTTAATATAAAACATGTTAAACAATCAAATTCAGAACAACTAAGTACTTAGAAGGCAACAAAATTATTATTATCCTGATAGACACTACATTTTAACTCTCTTCTTTAATAGGTAGCTGGCTTAAATGGATAAGAAGAAAGCAAGAACTGTAATATGACTTGGCTCTAGTTAAGTTTCAGTTACTGGGCTGTGTTCTGGGGACCCACAATGTTTGACTACTACAGGACTTGTGTGCCATACTAAGCACATAGCTTCAGGAAGGCAATTTAAACCATGTACTAGCAATGGGTGCTGAACCCTGAAGGCCCCTAAATCTAGAGTTAGATTACAAAGTTCCCTGTATTCCTAAACACAGGCTTTCACACAAGATCTGGAATTTCCTTGCTTAAGACTGCAGATGCCAAAGATCCCCTGTGATTCAAAGACAGACAGGGAGGCTCTCCGCCACCTAAGAGGTCCCAAGAGCTATATCTGCTCAAGCCCCTTTCTTTGACCAGTGGTCCTGCCACCCTGCCTGATGGTTAGAGCAATTCACTGGGAAATGGCTTCCAGGTGCTCCCAGGCCTGAGGGGGCTGAAGTTGTAGCTCCTCATTCCCAGCAGTAGTTTTCCCTTGCCCCTACCTTTCCCATGGGTCAAATCCAAGCTGTGGAGCCAGAGCACCATCAAACTGAGAGCTGTATGGCCGAGATATTGTAGCCCTTCCCTGTCGAAAGAGGCTGCAGCATGTTCACGCTATGACTAACTGGTGCTCAGCAGTACAGTACCAACAGGTACTTACAAAAAGACTGCACTAGACAGACTAACCTACGTTTCTATATTGTCCTATGTTATTTATATATCATATTTCTGATTAGTGGTCTGCATCAAAGATGTTTTGCAATCTCAGGACAAGTTAGAAAATTGTAATAAGGAGATATCTGTGAAGAGGTCTAGTGACACACTATTTGTGGGTTCCTATAGCACCCATCACTGTGAAACTAGGGAAAAGGCACAGGCAT
This sequence comes from Elanoides forficatus, assembly GCA_025311575.1. Lineage (NCBI taxonomy): Eukaryota > Metazoa > Chordata > Aves > Accipitriformes > Accipitridae > Elanoides > Elanoides forficatus. The sequence continues at coordinate 6,516,221 of JAOBAS010000025.1, read as the reverse complement.
GTCCAGAGCAAGAGTGGAACCAAGAGACGCGGAGCATGTGCTTAGCTTTGCAAAAGACTTTAGGCTTATCACCTAATCTCCCTGTGCTTCTGTCACCCATCTATAAAACTGAACAACTGCTTTAGTCCCTCTCATGAGCGTGTTGTGAAGAAAAATCCATTTAGAGTTTACAAAGCTTCACATATTATGGGAATGAGCACACCAGAAAAGCCTATGAATTAAAGACTAAGGTCTGGTTCTGCTGATGCCATTATGTGCTTCTGCCTATAGTACCTGTCAAATGTAGTTAGCATCATTAAGGCCCTCTCTGTTGTAATATGACACAGAAACAAGACCTAATGAAATTCGTAGAAAAGAAGTAACATTCCACTTCGCAGCAGCTGCTCAACCAGAAACTCAGGTAAAGTGAACTAATGGACCTTTCTATTTTTACTTTTGAATTTAAAAAATGTAGAATGTTACAGATCACTACCTACTTACACCACTGCATTTCTCATTTGCTAATAACAACATTTCTCCTCACTGAATCCAGGATTAATTCTTGTAGTTAAGTAAGGAAAATAAAGTGGCTAATTTACTTGTGATATTTAATTAACTTTGCATGAGCTATTTCTGAGCAAAAGGTAAGTGCAACTATTGCCAATTTCTGTGTGCTTCTCTAGCATGACCACTATGAAAAGCCAGAACTGTTCACTTATCTAGTCCTACTTGGTACAATTACATTAGAAAATTGGATTTTTACAAAGGCAATAGTCTGTCATCACATCTCTGTCTTCTGCAGTATTTGCATATGTAAATTCACCTACCCCTACATTTACTAAATGTGTAGATTTACCCTGAACCTTTACATCAACTAGGTGCTTATTATTAGGTAAGAACCCAGTTGTCACAGATCAAGACACAGAAGCCCCTGTCTCCATCTCATGCTGTCTACTGAAAAAAATTAAAATGCACTGGGAGCCCCAGTTCTGTCAAAGGACAATTCTTTCTTGAGGAGCTTGTTTGATTTTGAATTCTCTTTAATGCCAGGCTTAGGTGATGGGAAATTCATGGAAGTGGTTTAGGATAAAATAAAATAAAATAAAGCTTCTATTAAATGACAATTAGAATGATGCCTCTGTGATGCCAGCCCCAATAGCCTACCAAATTGGCCAATAAGACAACATGTTTTCAGAAAATGGCAACAGAAAACCTTTGTTTCAGGGAATTCCTGCACTTGCTTTCAAGTTTATTTTTAAAATAACTGCCTCTGGCATCTATCCCACATTAATTAAGGACTTGTTACTCCTGAAAACTGTCACGCTTTAATTCACAGGGAACCTTTCACTTCCAAACTTCCTTGCCAAATTTAATTCCTCCTCAGAAAGAAATTTTAATCAGCAAAAAAGATACTCCTGGTTTTCTTCTGGAAAACAACATACTGACTGCCTTTGACATTACAGTTCTTTTTTCCCGAGAATTAATAACCAATCAGTAGTTTTTTTATTGTGTGTTCCATGAATGTTGTGAATTCTAACAGATCATCATGTTGCTTGCAGTAATCTGCAAAAACTTCTACTCTTTGGTTTATTAACATCTACATTACACTTGTTTTTAACAAAGAGTAATTGCTCCTCAATCCTTTATTAAAAACCTTGCTATAAATTGCAAGCATGGAATGCCAAAGTTACCTCAGAAACTTGCAAAAGCGTAAGTTAAACAGGTAAGTGACTGGAGGGCCCTGTAGCTTCGAAAGCCAGAGGTTCTCTCCAGTAGGTGACAGTAAGAAAGTTATTTTCTGGTCATTCATTGTGCTAGCGCTTAGAGAGTGCAAAAATCTCCACCCCAACCCAAGTCCCTCCTTGATTATCTTCACTCCAGTTCACACCCCTGAGTGCTCTGTACCCCTGAGCTCTAACTGTGAAGATCCTTCTTTAATCATTCATGGTGAGAATGGAAGTTCACCTGAGCTCAGGGCCTCTCTTCAGCTGGTGCTGGACCAGTTTCTGCACCTTTCTTTGCAGCGGGAGGGATGCTACGCTGACATCTCTGCACTACTGCTGGATGCCAAGGGTCAGTGCTGCAGCGTGTGGTGGCAGAAGCCAGGATGAATCCCCAACTTTGGTGGTGACAACTGAATCTAATGTCGTGTGCCCGTGACTTCTTTCCTTTTTGCAAACTGCACGTTGAGGCCACACTAACTATTCCATGATTTGGCTTTAGTTTAGCAATTTTAAATTTTTTTAAATCAGTGGGGAAATTCCTGCTTATTTCTGTAGCAGTAGAATTAGGCCCTATAGCTCACCGAATAGGAAAGAAGAAGACGTGGTATGTAATTAGATATGTTTCTCTAGGAAAAAAACCAAAAACAAACAGCCCTGACATAACAGCATGTGCAGCTGTGCCACTCTGCTCCTGCATGGAAAGGTTAAAATCAGCCCAGCTGGTGCTCAATGAGATGCTTCCATCTTAGAACTTCAATCAGATTTTCCAAGTAACTTCAGCCACAAAGTATGCTGAAGTGGACGGTTTGAACTAAAGCCATACTATTATTAAGGAACTGGAATAGGTACAATGTACCAGGAACAGTACAGACCTGTACATAATGAAACCTGAATTTCTTTACTGATCTGCTGGATCGTCTGAGGCTGGATGATCTCATTTCAATTCTCTGTTTTATCTTCTACACTTTACCTGCTGAGATCTGTAGGCTCTTAGGAACAGTGACCACCTACAAACCAGCTACGCTGTGCCTTCAAGCACAAGAAGACACGAGCATAGTTCAGTTTTCTCTGAGGCCTCTAAGAGCCATGACATAAATATGTAATAATGATGTGGTCTGTATTAGGAATGTAGAATAGCAATTTATTTGGTTTTAGTAACTGTTTAAAAAGTAGATGGATACTTTTAATTAAGTTCAAATAAGGTCATTTTAGCATGTTTTCAGTAGTGGGAAAAGGTTGATTAGGTTGGGAGCTGGTCTTGGTTAGCCAAATGCTGAACTGATTCTCTTAATTTGACATGTCCTTTCCTGGCATAAGAATAAATAATAATGACAAGTTTTATTTTTAATCACTGAAACTCACACGAACTGTGCAGAGTGAACCTTCACCAGTTCTGCTGCATTTTGTGAAGAAAAGGTCTAAAACAGAGTAACCTCAACCAAGGAACTGGAAATAAGAATAATTATCTTCTTAATAAGTTCTCCTCAAGAGAAAAAAGATTAAAACACCAGAAGAAAGAGATCAGGGCTCGTATTGACAGTAGTGTTTGAGTAGGGAGAGATCTGAGTTTATATTCAGTCCTTAATATGTCATTCAAAATCAAAGTAAGGTGAGATATGCTGAAGAGTTTGGAAGAGTGTGTGTATCCACAAGTCAGTCTCTCATTTTAAGGGTTGTGCTGACCGCCTGAGAAGAAAGGTGACCTTCAACCTTGACAGAGGGGACCTCCACCCTTGAGAGGTGACCTACATCCTTTCCTTTGCTAGCAGATGTTTTGAAATCTCCCAGAGTGCAGAGTTACCACTTGAGTTATATGTTACACTTAACTCCTTAAAATCCACATTTGTGCTTTACTTCTTACACTGGATATCATTGCCTCAAAAATCCTTCTGATTTCAAAGTCGTTTTGCATAAGATTGGGAAGATGAAGGCCAATTAGTTCCACTTTGTCAAGCTTGAGTTATTCCAAGGCAGTTTAACAAAGGCTCTTTAAGCAGAAGAAATATCCCAGTTTCACGGAGGAGCACGGCAACGTTTCCCTGGGTCCTTTGCTGTTTAGAGACCTGCCTGTTAGCTATTAACATCTGCCGTGGGACATCCAGCCTGCACCAGAGTAACACCCGGCCAGGAAAAGCCCTTTCTCCTCCTCCTCCTCCCCCCATGAGTCCTTCAGCGTTTCCTAATTAGCACCCTGGAAAGGAGTTGGGCCATTTTAAATCCAAGGTCAAGGAAAACTCTGTTAACTGAGAAAATCAGGCGGCTGCTTTGGGGCTTTTCCTCAGCAGGATCAAGCCGGGCAGAGGGAGAGGTCAGCCATCGCCGGCCTGGGACTCTCAGCAGGCCTCGGGGCCTCCCTCCCGCTGCCGCCCCCCCAGTAACCCCAGCAACCCGCTGGCAGGCCCCAGTGATGCCGTAGGGTTTTGGCAGCTGTGCCGAAGGGTTTCCATGGCCACCCGCTCCATGGCCGGGCTCCTGGCGGGGAGGCTTTGTGCGGCGGCTCCCCACGCGCCTGCCTGCCAGCCATCCCACCTCCGTGCGACGGGCTCCCTCCCCACCTGCGCCCCAGAGCTTCTGCCCCTGCATGCACAAAGTTACCTCCTTCTCCCCTCTCCTCTTGTTTGGTTTTTTTTATTATTATTATTTTTCTTTCCATAGGTTTTAAAAAATTTGGCTTAAGAAGAGAAAACATCTTACCTTTCCCAGCATTCCCAATGCAGGCTGCAAGGCTGGCCCCTGGAGCAGCTAAGCTATCCCACAAAGAGTTAACCCCCCCCCAAACCAAGAAAACAAACCCAATAAAAGACACCATTTTGTGACTGAACCGAGCTCTTTGGAGATGTCGTTGCCTGCGTGGACAGCCGGATCCCGGTCCCGTCGTCTGTGCGGTGAGAGGACGGGATGCGGAGGGCACTGTCCCCGCAGCTGTGCCCCTCCAAGCTCCGGCAGCCCCGGACCCCCCCCCCAACCTTCACTCAGGGTGGACACACGGGAAGGGTGTTCCACAGCGGGCAGCTGCCACATGTCAAGGGGACACGCCAAGGACTATTCAGAGGCAGGTTCAAAGCCTGATCTTTCGCCCTCTCCTTACTTCCAGGGCTGATACATAATGCATCAAAAGGTGGAGCCAGGCTTCATCTCTATTAATCCCTCAGGGATGGGAAATTGGAGATTACTTTTGAATTGGAAATGGTGCCGACAGTCTTTTGAGGAGTAAATCTATCCTGAGCAAATACAGAGAAAGGGAAAACTTTTTTTCCATCCTGCCAAGGGCCTAGTTTCAAGGAGGTTTCATTCTAGCTGTGCTCCATTCACAAAATTACAGTTTTCAGTGGAATACATTTTTCTGAAATATTTATATGGCAAAAAATGTCACATTTGTTTTGTATGCTTCCCTTTCATACAGGGGAAAAAAATGCTCCATGCAATTTCTCCAGCTAGCAGTGCTCTTTCTATACCACTTGCTGTTTAAGTGCATGCTGAGACCCATGAAAAATAACCCAAAATTTATTCCAACTTTCGGCAAACCTGTTCCCTCATTTCTAAGTATACATGGCTTGCAAACTACTCTTTGTGGATATAGAGATCTGTGCAAAGCAGCTTGCAGGTTCACAGCTCACATTGGAAATCTGCTGCCACAAGGTGAACCAAATGATAAGACTGATGGACCCTAAAGTATATTTTCCATTGTCATTGCTATTATTACTGAAGAGTGCTCACAGGAGTGCCATTTTACAAATAAGCAGTAATGCCTGCCCTGAGGAATTTAGACTTAAGCCTTTGCCTGTATAGCAGCTTTCATTCCAGGAACTCAGTCCTTTAAGCATTAACAAATTTTCTCTTGCAGTCATAAATACACAGATGAGGAAATCGAGCTACAGAGAGCTGAAGTCTCTTCCACAAACGTTACAAAAAGGCTCTGCAGGGCTGCCTTCAGGAAGCTTCGGTCCTAGGCACACAGATGCTGCTGCTGCTGCTGAGGAAGGACAGTGAGTCCAGCATGTTAGAGGTGCCCAGCACAGCTCTGCATCGCAACCTGCTGAGTTCCCAGGACGTGGGGCAGCAAACATTCCCTTTCAAACCCTGTTCAGGCTGGGGAGTCACGCTTTCCTATGGCACTGCCTTCCTGCCAGACTCAAAGGACCTGCAGATCCTGAACACCTCAGCAGCCCTGGACAGCTCTAGTGTCCAAAAACCTTCTGTAAGTGATGTAAAAAGTCACACTTCTTTGAGAATTCTTTTTCATGTTCAGAATTTGTACATTTGAAATACATCCCTAGGCAGCACGTGTTGGGTTTACATGGCAAGGTTTTAGCAGCAGGGGAGCCACAAGGGTGGCTTCTGTGAGAAAATACCAGAAGCTGCCCCCATGTCGGACAGAGCCAGTTGCAGCAGTCTCCAAGATGGACCCACTGCTGGCCAAAGCTGAGCCCATCAGCAACACTGATAATATATTTAAGAAAGAGTAAAAAATGCTGCACAGGAGCTATGTGAGACAGGAGTGAGAGAAACGACCCTCCAGACACTCAGATCAGTGAAGAAGGAGGAGGTGCTCCAGGCGCTGGAGCAGATTCCCTTGCAGCCTATGGAGAGCCCATGCTGGGGCAGGCTCCTGGCAGGACTTGTGGCCCCACAGGGGACCCACGCTGGAGCAGTCCGTTCCTGAAGGACTGCACCCTGAGGAAAGGACCCATGCAGTTCTTGAAGAGCTGCAGGTTCCAAAAGTGGTCTGGTGCAGCTTCATCAGCTGCCCTATCATACAATGCAAACAGAACGTTAAGCACTACATACACAAACCTATCTGCTCCTGAACTGTGAAAAATATGTGGGTGGAGAAGGAATCCTTCTGATTCGTTTGTGCCATGCTCAGTAAATTCACTCTCACTGAGTCCTAGAAGCTTTGGTCAATGTATGTACTCTTGCAGTTCTTTCCTCTTTCTGCGTGTGTGTTCTTGTAGAAAAGCCTTTCCATACAATGCACTCAATGTCATAAGGCAAGCCAAGTATCTTTAAAGCACCAGAACTGTAAGGTTTTTATTTGATTCTTGAGGGGGGCACAAAAGCCTTTGCTAACCTCCCACTGGCATCTCCACACCTACACAAAGCCAGGAGCATGGGTCGCTGTGACAAGCACTTAGTTTTCAGTTACTGACTGCCTCTTCCAAACCTGCCTCTGTGCACCAGACACTCCTTATATTCTCTCTGGGCCAGAAACGTTATGAATTCTATGAAGGTGGGGCTGCAATTTGCAACTCCCTGGACCTATATCATGCTAAAACTGCCACTTTCCAAAGTGGTCTTACATTTCCCTTGAAATCTCCTCACTTTACCACCTCAGCAAACAAGCAAGATCTGGAAGCTTTCATCTGGGAGCCTTGCTCCTAAAAGAACTTAGTATCAAAGCTCTCTGAACAAGTTTCACAAGTTTAAGTTATAAATAGCATTGCTTGCTGTGATCTTAACAAGTAAAAAGAAAGAACATCTATAAACTTCTCCTGAAAGGAAGCAGTGTGTCTCTGCAAGCTGTTCCTGAACAGAACAGCACACAGCAACTTCCTCCTGCAGCCCTGTGAGAACATGAAGGTGAGGTTCATGGAGCTCAGAAGTCCTGGTTCAGAAACACACAGGGAGCATGCGATGACAATATAGACTCATTCTGTATCTGCAGAACACAGGCTTAAAAGGGAGCTCCTGAGACACTGTGTCCAGCTCTCAATTGTCACAGAAAACCATGACACCATGAGACTTTTTCTTAAGTATATGAAGTTCAGTCTTAGAACTTGATTGGTTTTTTTGCCCACATGACTCTTAGAAGAAGGTTCCTCTAGAATCAGGCTGCTCTAGCAATTAAAAATCATCTTATAATTTCATGCAGTTGATACTGTCTTGTTCTTTTGCCAATGTTATCCCTCAGCTCAGATAGCTCTCCCCTCTCCTGTCAGGTTTATAGAAAGCAATAATATCTTGCTGCAATTCAGGAGGAAGCTGCTTCTCTCCTCTTCTCCTTCTCCTGCTCCTCCTCCAGCAGTGAGTGCAGATTAGAGACAAAAAAGTCAAGGCCACATCAAGCATCCCATCTTCTTTCCTCCCATAATCATAAATTCATTACAACCTGTTCGCACATGTACTAGGCAGAAGTGTACTCCACTCGCAGATCTACCAAATTCCCTGAGGGAATGACAGGCATGCCAGGGTCAGCTGAAATATCACCCCACAGAGAAGATGTTTTCTAGCAAAATAAGGAAAGAAGGCCAACAACTGATAACTAAATGGTATGGATGATCATAGGGTAGTGCTCAAGCCAGTTCCCGGGTGCTGTTAAATTCGCTAATACAGACAGCTGCTGGGATCTAGCGGAAGCTCATGCCTTAAAATGAATCCCTTTCTTGGGATGTTACTCTTTATCAATAGAAATGCGGGTTTTTTCAAGAATTGCAGAGGGTACATTTCCTGCATCATGTCTACTCTGGCTCTCACTACCTTTCTGTAAATCCGGAGCGATGAGGACATCTACTGCTTACTGCTGATCGCAGCTAAAGGTGTCTTTAAATGGAAGAGAGAAGGCTCTGCTAAAGAGTGGAGTGCAGCCCAGCTAATATATGGCTGTGTGGGACTGCAGCAGCGTGTGTCAGCCATCATCTATGTAAAAGTATCAAAGTATGCGACTCTTAAGAGAAAGCTAACAGCATCTGACTCTCAGCTCTTTTGCTTGAAAAAGGTGAGCCTGTGATCAATAGTATTGATGAATAGGTTCATTATTTTAACTAACAGAGAAAGTTGCTACAACCCGTGTGAGCAGGTTGATACTTTGCACCTGATAAGTGAAAAAAATTATTAAAAATATTAAAAATGCTTTGGAAGTGGTTGAATAAAAAATGAAGTTTATGTTATTTTGGTGTCTGCGTAGTAATTTTCTTTTAGTACTTTGCTTCTAAGAGAATTTACTGCTTATAAAAGAGAGAAGCTGACAGCCAAGGAAAGATACCTATTCTCTTCATTCACAGACCAGGTACATTGGGAGCATCTGGCTTGTTCTGAGCTTCTGAAGATGACTATCCACTTTGAAGTTTGTCTTTTCTGTTAATGAAGCCAGGGATTTTTCATATCTGTCAGTGGAAACCATGAGGTACTTTGAAGTGTTCTTTTTCTGACATTATTAGCAGCACTTTAAATCTACATATTAAAAAAGACACTTTTTTTGGAAACATTCTCATGATTTTTTATGAGAACATTCAGTGTGGGTGTATATTTTATTTCTATATTTCAGAGTAATGGCCCATTTTACCTGTAAAGCATGGTCTGAAAGATAGACACAGTCTGACAAGTCATTTTGAGTCTTACCTGTTGGAATGCAAACACCACTTTAAATCTATGTAAGAGACTAATAAAGGAATTAATTATAACAATTAACAAAGGAATAAAAGGAACATTAATGAATATAAAAATTATAAGTAAATGGAACATCTTATCATGTGTTTTTATTCATATATTCCCACATATGTTATGAAAATTGAGAGAATGGTGTTGTATGAGTGCGCTGATCTAAATTAGACAAAGCAGACAGTCATGTCAACTGCTAAACCTAAGGTATCATGGCATCTGAGAATAAACTAGAAAAACAAATAGAACAAAAAAAAAAGAGAACACAAAGTTCTAAGTAGTTTTACTAGTTCAAATGTTGCACATTGCTGAACTTCAAGATGATGACTATCAGATCCCTCTGTTTAATCTAAACCTCTTTATTTAACTGCAGTACATCAGATTACTGCCAAGTATTCAATTTTAACATGGGTTGCTTGAGGACAAGAACACAGAAGTTTATCTCTGCTTCTAATGATATCTGGAAGATCATTGAAATGCATTTTAGCCAAGTCAAAGGGAAAACCATTCATATAAGAACAAATAGTTCATGTAAGGGACGAGAGAATGAAAATACAGGAAATTTCATTTAAAAATGTGAAACCCCGTTTTTTTACTGGAGGGTGGTTAAACACTGGAACTGGCTGCCCAGAGAAGCTGAGGAGTCTCCACCCTCGGAGATATTCAAAGCCCTGGACAACCTGCGGGAGTTGACCCTGCTTTAATCAGGGGGCTTGGACTAGACAGTGTCCAGAGGTGCCTTCCAACCACAGCTTTTCTGTGATTCTCTGAATAATGGTGACTTACTGTCTCACAGTAGGACCCAACGTGACGTTCTTGCTAATGTAAATGTGGCTGGACACAAAAGCAATAAAATACCATGAATAAGTAGTGAAACATGTAGGGCACTGATGAAATAATGCCTGAACTCTTAGCTCTATTCTGAAGCCTCACCTCAAAAACAATGTTCCAAACCTGGAGGGGATTCAAAAAGAGGTACATGAATGATTAGTCACCTGAAAAAAACCAAACATATTTCATAACCAGAACTCTTTCTGCTTGGTTTACTGACAAGATGGCTTACTCACAGTCCTACAAGTTTATGCAGCAGGGTTTTCCAGTAGTGAGCTTTATAATATAACATAAAGAAAAAGGAAGACTGAATAGCTGGCTCAAAAAAGCCAGACTAGAAATAAGATGTACTTTTTAACAAAAAGAATGACTTCACATTTGAATAAGTTAAGTCCTGGGAGAGTGCTATGGTTTGTGTAATGCAGAAGATAATCTTGAATGATCATTTCTGATCTTAAAATATGCTACATCTAACAGCATACACTAATACTGAAAAAGGTCTGGACTGTTTCTTTCTTGGCATATCTGCCCAAATAATTGAGAATCATGGCCCTGCTTCATTGGGAAATCTATATTGCAGAAGTAAATTAGAAGTATTGCATGGTAGCCTATAGATAGATGGTATTTAGACTATAGAGTATAGGTAGGCTATAGACAGGCAGTCTTTGTATCTTTAAAATACTGAACCTCTGAGGGTACTGCAGGCTCAGAGCAGTGTATGTCTGACTATATGTGCGATCACATTACAGTATGCTCCATTTCAAAAGCTGTGATTGTTATTACCAGATCACATTTGCTTTGTGTTATGACTTACACACAAAATTAGCCCAAGGATATTACAGGGTGTTGATCTATCTGTGGAGGAGAAAAATGGGATAACCAGTAATGCCAAGACATGAATAAAAATGGAAGGAATAGTTCAGTGTATGGGGACCCAAATTTAATGGCATATCAGGGTCACTCAAATTCTCTAGATAAGATCAGAGCAGGCTATGAATGCAAGGCTTATGCCCACACAAAGAGGCCATTCTTTGCAGAGATACAAGTACTACACAAAGTGAATGGGCAAAGTTTGCCTCCCACATTTCTTTCATTACTCATACCTAACACCTGCTAGTTAACTAACATCCATCCATTTTTCATACTGGCCTGCTCCAGTTCCACTGAACATTAATGTCAGTAAAATAATCTCTCACTTTGTGTTACCTTGCACAGATAAAAATGGTAGTGCTGCCAAAGCCATGCAACCTGAATTCAGAGGTGCTTATCAAGTTTTAAAGCAGAATTTACCCTATTTTCAATCCCTAGTGGAAGACAGGGTTGCCATCAAACCAGGGGAAAAAGAAATCAGCTGCCTAACTACATCAGCAAAAATGTGTGACTGCGTAGGGCTCAAAAAGAATTGTGCACTGGAAGCAAATAAACCTTCAAACAGGCAGAGGGGCAATTTTCCAGTTTGGGATGTAAGTAGGACACCAGATTTCATTAGCATTACATTTCCTCGTGGAACAGTTACCGTAAATGCAAAATCACGTTTTATGTCTTGCCTGGAAAACATCATATATAGCACCTGAGCACACCTTCACACTGAAATGACCCTTGACAGACCAGTGACTCAGAGGGACTGTGTTCTGGTTAATTATCACCACCAGTATCTATAGCAGAAGAATATTCTCAAAATCTCCTGCACAGTTATTGCGCCAGCTTGCAAGAGCTTGGCAAATTGCAGCGTGACCACATACAGTTTTGGTCTGGAGACCTAACTCTCAGATCAACACTACTCTGATGACTTCAGGGAGGCTGCAGTGATTTACACTGCCTGAGAGTATAAACACATCAATCTAGAGGGTCAGAGAATGGATCGATTGCTACACCTTTTACTGTACAGTATGGCATCATGTACTACACAACAGAAAGGAAGTTGCTGATGAAGCAGAGGGAAGGTTCCTATACACACCTGCATCTGCCAAATAGAAAAAACTGGAGGATACCCTCATAACTTTTGCTTTCTAGTGTGGCCAAACAAAATGTAGTTAGACACATTTATTCTGTAGTCTCTAACCATTCTGACAAGACTCTGATGAATGAGAATCACCCCAAGCACAATATTCTCTTTTTTTCGTTGTCGGTGACTCTCCACATAAGCTGTCTTTCACGCCTTAATTCTTTATGCTGGTCTGTATGCATTCTGGGCTGCGATGCTTTGACATGCTAATGAATTTTGCTGTGCTGTTAATAAGTCAAAGCTACAGGACACCCGGTGATATCATCATCACCAACCTATGTATGATTGTTTTATCTTCTTGCCAAATTTTAGTCTAGCATTTTCAGCTGGGCAAAAATAACATGCCCATCTGGGAGGACAGGTAAGGGGTATTTGGTGTGATCCCTGCATTACAGCGACCTACATTGCTTGTGAGAGCTAAGACACATGACCTTTATGTTGGGAGTACAGGTTTAGCAAGGGCATTCACTTGCAGGGAAGGGACTTTCCTTTGACTGTTTTTTGTTGTTTTCCAAAGAACTTTGTGCTGGAAGGAAGGGAGTGGAAAAAAACTGTGTTTGCTGAATGTGGGTAAAGCAGGCGCATTTAACACAAATATTCCCAGGTAGCACCACCAGCCTGCCCCTGACCTGATGGGGCTGAAGGAATAGGGCAGCTTTTGTGACCGCCTACACGTTTCCTTCAGAAACTGCCAGTGGCTCCTAGGTAAGTTTTTATTGTTCCCCTCCGGCAGTGAGACTGAGAGCCTAATTTCATTTCACATGGACCTAGACTCCCATATCAGTACTTCTCTATCAAGTCTGAACTTTCAAAACAGCATATAATCATTAACACCAAACCCTGCAGTTGCCCACTGAGATGTTATCACCACAGTTTTCTAATAGGAAGGCCACGCAAGAGACTGTACCCTTTGGCAGTCACAGCTCCCAAACTGTATTCTTAATATATTAACTTTATGGTTGACTCTGACTTTGGAATGATATAAAATACATATAACACAAAAAACTCCAGAAAACTTACTGAAATGCCTTGCTTTTACCCGGTGGTCATAATTCTCAAAGAGCTTGCTGATGGAGGTGAGTACTTTTATGCCCGTTACAAGAGTGAGTAAAAGAAGCACTGAAAGGGGAAGGGATTTTCCCACCCACATTCAGTCATTCGGTGGCCACATGGGATGCATCTGGGTCCCCTGGGTCCTGTTCAGTGCACTTTCCCAGGTCTCACCTGGCTTTGCTCTAGCAATCTTCCCTAGCTTGCCTCAGTACTGCGACACCCGCAACCCCACGGAGGTTTGTGATATTCAGCGTCATACCGAATTAGGTCATTAGTTTTAGATTCAGAGTTTAGTCTATGTTTGCTGTTCGGATTACTTGTAAGGAGCATGAAAGACTCTCCCTGTATTTCCTGCAGAGCTAAGAGCCAGTCCACGGTTCCTCAGCTGCACAACAAAAAGTGATTTTTCTCTCTGCCCCAAGTACTAGAGGAAAGTAACTGCCTGGTATTTCCCCTCTCTTCTCACACCTCTCCATTTTCCAAAAGTACAAGATCCCATTGCTTCTCACCTCCTGAGACATGGTCACCTATCACCCCCACGCAGCCCAGCCCCATGCCATCTCACACCAGTTCCCGTGAGAAGCCTCATCCCTTCCCTCACCAGAAAGTGGTCCCTACTTCCCCTCCAGCATTGCTGTCACACAAGTGAAGAGGAGCAAACGAAGAAACCCAAGTTCAGACCAGATCTTGTTCTCATCTCTGATGTTATCCCATCAGAGAAAGGGAAGCCAGAATAGAAAGGCAGCAGTGGAGGGATGGAATCTGCTTCTCCTGTTGTCTTGGGGGATGTTAAAGACACAGACATTGTGCATATTGCTCCCAGCCACCCTGGCACCCTCCTTTCACACCTCCTTCTTCTCCTCTGGGGATGACGGCCACACATTAGGAAGGGAGGTGTGGAAGCCAGATGCCCAGCTCAGTTCCTCAGACACCACACTGTACCAGGCAGCTCATTCTGACCTTTTCCAGTGCAGGCAGTGGGATGGGGGCTGATGCCAACCACCAGCCAGCCCAGACAGCAGCCAGTGCTACGGCTGGCCTTTATGGGGACAAACACCAAAAACCTTCATTCTCTGTATTGCTCTCTATCCTTATCTTCCCTTTTGCGTTGCATATTACTAGTAGACCAGACATGTCAAGTAGATATTAGTTGTAGAAACAATCCCTCTTGGTTAACTCAAAGCTTGAATAAAATTCATGAAGAAAAATAAAAATCCCATCCCATTTTATACCTATTCTCTATCCTTCACAAGCATATTTTTCTGTTTTTCATTAACTGTATTATCACACACATATACTCTCCATGCAGGCCTGAAGAGTGCCAAAACGGAGTGCAAATGTAATGCTTCTGCTTATCAGTTACCTAGCAGGCATCTGTGGCATTTAGTTGCCAGAATTTGGATTTGACCAGCCAGCTGCTGCTGTGGTCCCTGTGTATATCTGTGCAGTATTTCTTATATCAGGAGACAATTTCTTCTGACTCCCAGTGGATTTGCAGCTGTGAAGGTCACACTTCTGACTGCATCACTTTTCTTTTCTTTTTTCTTTTATGACTTCAAAACTCAGAAGATACCGGACATGACTGCGGAGGAGCGGAGATTTTGTGAGCTCAAGACAACTTTCAGATATTATTTTTCTTGAGACTCTACTGCAATATCGCTTACATGCTTTCCCCGCCCCAAAGCATCCACATAATGAGATCCGTCAGTGGATGAAGGCACTAGATGGAAGCAACCTAAGGAGCCACAGCCCTTGTCATGCCTTGTCCTGGCATCACAGCTGAAAGGTGTTGCAAATATGATGAGGTGTTTTCTTAGATATCTTTTAGATGCTTCTGAAGTCTGGGTTAGTTTTTCTTTTTTAATAAGAAAATTGAAATCAGATGAGGGCTACAGATCAAAAAAGGAAAAACATTAAAGCTTGAAAATTAAAAATATAAAAAAATTTCAGGAATAATCTGAAAAGCTGGATAAAAATAATTTCATTTTAAGCCATTACAACTAAAGCAGGAGCTGGCACAGTAGTCTCACAAATAAATTGGCCGTCAGGTCACCTCCAAATCTGAGTTCCAACTGGGTCACGTAAAAAATAACTTCTTGTCAGCCTTTGCTACTGATCCAAGGCCTTGACTGTAATACCAGTGCTTCCTAGCTCCATATTACTTTTCAGTTCAAGGCAAAGAGGCCTCTGAGTTTTTTTACATTAGTGAAACCAGCATGTTTTTAAAAATAAATCATTTTATTGATGTAAGGTACTGTTTTATCACTTCCATTATTGTTGCTAATAATAGCAACAGTGAAAATTTATTTACACCATTGAAACATATAAAGAAGTCTATTGGCTCACATTAAAGATCCAGCCAGCTCACAGAAGTCAGTGTTTAAGGAAGAGCGTAAGAATTGGACATGCATTGCACCTTCTAAGTTTCAGCAGTCCAGAGAAATTCCTCATCAAGAAGTTGCAATAGTAGTTATTTCTGTTGTCAGTGGTTTTATCTTCTACAAATGTATGGAGTGAACTCATCGTTCAGTATCCAAAGTACTCTATGGTGTGAGTTCCACCGTTTGGCCATATACTGTATGAAAAGTACATCCTTTTGTTTGGAATTGAACAGTGTTAAACATAACAAGCTCATTTTATAGCTATGATTTCTGAATTATGAGAAATGATGAATAACACTGTGTGCTTAATCTCTTCTTGTCACTCAGACTTTGTAGACCAGTATGATACTGCCTCCCCTCCCCAGGTTGTCTCTCTTCTACTTCGAAGACACTTAGATGCTATACTCATTCTTAATAGAGGTGCCATTCCTTTGATCTCTTCTGCTTCCCTTCTTTGACTCCTCCATATCCTTTTTCTGACAGAGGGGTTTGAAGACCCTAGAGTGTTGAAGGCGCAGGCGCATTATGGATTTATTTGGCAATGTAATGATGGGGTTTTGTGTTGTTTTCTATTTCTTTCCTAAGAATCCCTAATTTTAAATCGTTTCTTTGCCTTTCTGTAAAAGAAAAAAAGGCTGCATTACGGGAGTCTGCAAGAACTCTGCTATGGCAAACACTGACACAAATAATACTTTACAATAGTACTATCTTGATGGATGGTGGGATGATGCGCTGTCTGAACTAATGATTAGAAGAGTTGCATTTCCCAATTTAATGAGACACAGTGATGTAAGCAGACTCGACAGTTCTTTCCTGAGAGGCTGCCTGCCCCTTCTTGAAAGGCTTCCTTGCCTAATGTTTTAGAAGAGAGAGAGAGACGTCATTTACGTGCGTGTTTTCTTGCTCTGCAGGCAGCCAATTATTGCCTATCACATCTCACACAGCTGCTATTTTGCACACACAAGCCCAGGCAGATGTCACATCCTATTTTCACAACTCCAACCAACCAATCAAGGCAAACATGGAAAATGCAATATTCCAGGCCTTGCAGGTGGAGTCTGCGTTACCACCAATTATAGTATTCTCCCCTATGTTATGGAGAAGTCTAACCATTAACAGTAACATAAACATGTAGTTAATGTCCTACTGAGCAGCAAGGTAAGGATTACATGTGCAAATTCTTAGCGCTTTGAAGTTTTAGCCTTATGTGGAGAAATGGGGTTTATTTCCAAATACTGAATGTAGCAATGGGCTCCGATGAATATTTTTAACTACTCTTATTGCTTAAAAAGTGCTAATTCAGATTTCTGATCTGGGGGTATCTTGGCTTGTAGTCAGTGCACTGTACCCTGTAATCAAGTGCCCGCCACAGATACTTTCTTAAGGCCTTGATTATATGTCTTGGGCTGCTCTCCAGCTTTGGCTGCGGGTGGTGAAGTTCTTCCTGTGTGTGCAATGCCAATAAATAAAGTTTCTGCCACAGTATCTCTCAGTGTTAATGACATTTTTCTCAAAGTTTGTAGAAATGAAGAACCAGCGGCACTACTGACAGTCTGCGATAATAGTCTGATAGTTGACAAGAATCTCAAATCCCTTTCTTTTCCATAGTCAGTAGCTCAGCCTGAAACAAATGCCCAAAGGTCAACTTTTATTGCCAGACTTCCTAACCAGCCCTCCGAGGGTTTTTCTCGTTTGGCATTTCTGTGGCTCTGAGAGCGCTGATCCCACTGTGCCCCAAAGACGGCCCCAGCCTCGCCGGACCTGCACTCGCACAAAGGTTTGCAGGTGTTGCCGTACACAGCAGTTCTGCTGGAGCGGGCAGTGGCGTGTTCTGTGGGAACAGCCGGAATCGGGGAAATCAAAATAGCAGCCTCCTGCGCGTATCCTGTCCCACACGGTCAGAGCAGGGACTGGCTGACTCGAGTGCAGCACTCGCAGATAGAGGGGCTCAGCACCCAAAGGGAGCCTTACAGACTGAGCGCGTACACGTTGAGAAGCCATTTTGTCCACAGACTTGAACTGTTGATTGTTCCATAGGGACATTAATGTAGAAAAGAGTGGTTTAAGCTGTTGTAATACACCCCAGCTTGTACTGAATAAAGTACTCTCTCTGGAGGGCACTGAGATCCATTTAATATATGGGAACATCTGCCATACCTCAGATGGAGG
>JAOBAS010000025.1:6461255-6490151 GCA_025311575.1 Elanoides forficatus | reverse complement strand
CCCCGATGCTCAGAGGCAAAGAGGCACCGCATGTGGTTTTTTGGCTGCACCAAGGAACCATCACACTACTGCAGATGAGATCCTGAGATGAACCAAGCACCTGTAACTCCATTTACTGATATCTATCACCTCTCAGAAACAGGTGCCACGGCTGAGAAGCCGTACATTAAACAGATACCCATTACACAACTCATGCAAGAAACACATTAATTTAATCAGATGCTAAGAAAAAAAAGCCAGAAATTATGCAAGGCTATTGTCCATGCCTTTCAGAGCGGTGCGCTGAGCCCACGCTCCCTGGCACTGAGGGCTGCAGACAGCTCTCAGATCGGGGGACAGATGGATTATGTAGATGAGGACAAATCAAATGCCGTGTAGCTGCAGGAAGATGCAGATAGAATTTACCCTGGAGCTGCTAGAATTAATGGACCAATGACAACCATCATGGAAAATGTACCAAGCAAGGTTTTGAGCTGAGAGAATCTGAAATGTACGGGGAAAACAGCACAGGGCTGCAAGCATGTAATCTGTTTGCTGGAAAACAGCCCCAGAGTTTGAAATTATTGTAAGTCCTTAAAATCAGCTTCCCTTTTATGGCACTAAAATATTATTTGGATACTGAGTACATGACGACTTGTGGAAACACCTGTTCAAGTATATGCTTATGTATGTATTTACCTTTATGTGAGAATAAATCAGTGGAGTGTGAATGTCTTCTGAAAAGCTCTTCGAGGCCACTGCCACGGATCAGGCATTAGGACAGAAGAGGTAGCAGTGCTTACATGAAAGGGAATGTGGATCTCTACCACATCCTGGGAGGAATGAATGTTTACATGTAATCTTTGACAGATGGGAATATTAATGCTTTCATTTTATGGATAAAGATGACAGATATTAGATGATTGCTGTGTATTACACAGTAGTAAAAGCTCTGTGATGAGGATAAAATTCTGGTCTTTTAGGGAGGAAATCCCTTTTCTCTAGTTCAAGTGGAAAGCCTTTGTGAAAGGGATGATTTGCAGAGAGGAGGCAGTAACAACACTGGCAGCACTTACTTCTGAGGCAGGACCCAGGAGTGAATTACAGGAGGAGAGGTAGAGAGAGCAGGTCATAAGATACTGATATTTCAGTGTGATTCATGATTTTGAAAAACCAGACAAACTCTGGGTTTGGAGACAAGGGTTGGGAAGAGCAATAAGACTTCATCAGTGTCCCAGAACTACCTGAGATGGGGTTTTTTGATGCAACGAAATCCTGAAACACATCCACACAAGCACATGCTGTTAAATTAATTACTGTCATAACAGTGCCTTGATCATCCTTCTTCCTCCTTTCCCATCATTCCCGACTTCCCATCTGAATACAGCTTGCCTCACGTTTAAATGACAAACTGCAGAAAATGGAATATGTATGTGAGGGGAGCTTATAGCCAGGTTGTTTATTACTGTACTCAATGTCAATGTATTTGCCCATTCCGACCTCCTTTTCCAGAGTTATCGATCCTGCCAGCATGACTGACAACAAGTGGGTCTGGAGCCCTACTGTAATGTGGGAGAAATACGGCAAATTTGCAGCCTCTGTAGCAAAAGGAAAGCCCTTTCCCAGGGCTTTTAAAAGAGCTTCAATTCCCCTTGACATAACAGGCAGGAACGTGCAGACGAGGAAACAAATACTAGGCAAGGTCAGTGCTGCAGGCACTAAAAAGGCACACACGGGTATTGGAAAGAGGAAACTTCAGAAAATGCTACGAGGGAAAGAGAAGGTGAAAAAGTGCTTCTGGAGGTCAGTGTTCACGTACAGCGTTTGCTACTGCCATGGCCAACACACCAGCAATCCCAGGAAGTTTACAGGATTTGCTGCTGCTGCTCCAGAGTAAGAACATATTCTTGAAAGCAGTGCTGCTACCTGATCGGTTTGGCAGTACTTCTCCTGCCCCTGTGGCAGTCCCGGTTGAGATAAAAGAAGGCAAACCAGTCTCTGAGCTGAGCACTGTCAACCTGGTTTTATTTGTGTGCTTTGAAAAGACTCCAAATCAGGTCAGGATTACTAGCACTTACTGGGATTTCAAAAAATGCTCTGTTAGCAGTGACCTACCAAGGAAAACAAAAAAATTGGCTTGTGCTTTTATTTCTATATAAAAAAAAAAGACATAAGAGTATTGGGACTGCTTCCTATAGCTCTAAAAGAAAAATATATGTAAAATGTCAACTTTGGCTTTCCTTCTTTTTGCTGAAGAATTTGCAAGATGTCTCAGACAGTGGTAGCCCAATTCTTAGCTAAGATGGCAGAATTATCCAATCATTTAACAAGAGTATATTTTCTGCTACGTATTTTTAGGAATTTCAGTGAAACAGAATAGAAATCCCTATGGACATTAATAGCCTTAATGAAAAATTGTTACTCCTCTCAGCAAAGCAGTTTTTGTATATATCTGTATTACTCCAGTTATCCAGAGAGCCTATTAGGACAAGGCCTGGAGTTATTATAAAAAGAAAACAAGATAATATTATTGGATAAAGAGGGGAAAACCTCTTAGGCCTGCTCCATGCAGCATAAACAAGGGAAGAAAGCAAACATAATTCTCTTTTCCCCTTGGCAGGACACCCTTAGATGGAGCTCAAGACATTTACTAGAGATGAGATATGGGGGAAAAAAATGGGTCAGAGCCTGAGAAGAGAAGGAAAGGAAAAAGAGGGTAATTTCCATTATAGTTTGTATTTAGACCTCTGTTGCCTTCACTCTTATACACGACTGACACAGACAGTCTTGTGGCCTATTTGCAACTATTGATGAAATGAGACGTGGACCCATAACCGATGCACTGAGATTGCTCGGAGTGAAATTCAACAGGATGTTGATCTTGCTGACAAATGGCAAGTAAGGCTGAATATTAAATGAAATGTTCATTAAAAAACTCCCAAAAGCAAACAATAAATGCTCTATACATCTAGGCTGAATGCGATCAGAGCATGACAGCTGAAAGGACCACTACACAAAAGACACGCTGTAAAATGCTGTGTAGCAATTGACTAACAAAAGCTCGCATGCAGAAGGCACAAGAGGAGAGAATTCAGAGGAAATCATAGATTTCAGTGTAAAATCTCTGTTCATGCATTTTAACTCTGAGAATTAGATCTCAAAACATCGAGTTAATGCACTCACCCTGATGGACCTACTTCCACAGCTTTCCTCCACCTCCAGTGCCAGGACACAGAGGGCCAAATTCTGCCGGTGTGTACAGGACTGGGTTACATCACTGAAATACTGCCATGGTCTATGGTGCTCCTTTATAATGGAAATCAACAGATAATGGCCAGGCTACTCTTACTTCTCCAGTGTTTTTCTGTTTTTCAGGCAAGTCTACAGCCCCCGAGGCCTGCACAGGGCAGTCTGCCCGCAGCAGGCTCACTCCATCTCTTCACTGCTCCAAAACCAAATGACCCAGGACCTGACGGGCAGAAGAAAAAACCCAGACAAGTGCAGCACTTCTCAGAAGCTTGCAGAGATGATAGGAAAAAAAAGGGAAGGTGGCCTGGAGAATAATTGGACAAGAATGAGCTAAGGTGAGAGAAGAATTTGGCTCAGCATGGACATTAAGTAAAAACTGTACTCCTGCAACCCAAGGAGGGCTAGTACCTGGCATACCACCAGAGAGCTGTATTCTGTTGCATTTGCATGACAATTGATTTCTAAGCATAACCCACTGATTCAAGCAGACTCTTCTTGGACAGACATAGCACTTGGGCAGACTTGCTAGCAGAGGAGACGTAAATAGTTGTATTTTCCCCATCCAACGGCCTCCCCTTCCCATCCTCCCACCTCCTACTCCTGCATTGCATCCGTGGCAATGCAGACGGCAGCCTGTGGCACGGCAGCACGGCTTCCCTCCGGCAGCATGGGGAGAAGCCACAGCCCTGCATAGGAACTGGGCAGAGCGATCATCGCGTTGGGACCCATCACTTGGCCACCCTTGCCAACCCCCCAGCAGAGCCTCTCCCACCCATGAGGTGGTCTTGGCAGGGGGGCTAGTGTGGGGTGGGGGCTGCCCTCAGGAAGGGGCTTAGCCCCCTCTGCCCACCTGGGCTACCTATTCCTCTGCGTGGCTTGCAAAGCGCAAACAGCCAGGCAGGATCGTGGCAAATCATCCCATCCACTTCGGGCCAGACATCATGAGGGACAACTGGAGAGTGTCACGAGTCATTCCAGACTGTTCCTCAACAGCAGGTGGAAGACAGTGGCAACAGCATTAATTTAAAAAAAAAAAAAAAAGAGGGAAGATTCAGCTTGTAACACTGTGTCTTCACAGGCCCATGTTCAGTACTGGGACAAAGCAGTAATTCCCGAGCCTAAACTCAAAAGACACTGCGTGAGACTGCTACCTGTGTACAAATTGCAGGAGTGGGAATTTAGCCACCAAGCAGGCAGAAGAGCTCCAAACTGAGAAGAGTTTAACTAGACGAGCATTTTTTTTCCCACATTCAGAAATTCTTTTTCCCCATTGCAAAACCTACCATTAATTCCCCACCATGCCTCTTTCTGCGGCCTCTCCTCGACAAGCCTTTGAACTCCTTCTCCCCCCACCCTCGTGAGGTTTCTTCCCCATCATTTGCCCCTCGGAGCTGCAGAGGGAAGGGAGCGCGTCCGGGTGCAGGATTGGTGCAGGGCTCCGGCAGCAGCAGGAGAAGCGGCGGCATCGCCAGCCCACCCAGGAGAAGCGTGCATCGGGGAGCCGACCAGCTTAGCGAAGCAAGGAGACAGCAGCTTGCGTGCATCTTGCCCGCATCTGCCGTCCCTCCTGCCGTGCCAGCTGCCCAGCGTCAGCCCCTGGGGTTTGGGTCCTGAGCTCACCGGCCACAGCGGAGGAAGGAAACGCTGCCAAAACCATTCCCCCGGCATCTCCTCTTGGGCTATGGGTGCAGCCTGCACTCTGCAGGGGCACTTATGAAATAAGCCTTGCAGTGCTTCCAGGTGTTGGGCACGTCAGCCACAAGTCAAAGCAGTTTTATACGAAAGGATATTTTTCTGCCTTCGACAAGCGGGAGATGCGGTGGCTTGCGTGCTCTTCTTCCTCGGCTCAGAGACGGGAGCTGGAGCAGAGCTCGGCTGCGGCGCGGCCGGTGGGTGCCGGCAGCGTGGCAGGGCAGCGTGGCAGGTCGGTGGTGCGTTTCATCCGCGTGGCATCAGTGAGCGGCCGGGTGAACTCTGCCTGCTCCGCCAGAGGGAAGGAGGCAGCAAAAAGATGGTGTCAGAGCTGCGACCCTCCCAGCTCCAAGGCTGTGGCAAAGCCCTGGAGTGGTGGTTGCAGGGGGAGCAGAGCGGAGACGGCTCAGACCGCAGTAGAAATCCCCACTGCGATCCTCTTGGTCATACAAGTTTTCAAGAATAATCTGAAATTCTCTCAAAAATACACTTGAAATGCATCCTAAGCTGTAAAGAGACAGGAGCACCGGTAGACAGGTGTGGACAAAGGTAGGATGTAGGACAAACTAGAGTTGCGTAGGTGCAGATCTAAGGGTTACCACTCCAAGCTGTTACACAAGGCACAGAGTTGCTTCCCTTAGGTTGTCTGGGCTGGAAGCTCCTGTGCAGCTCCTGTGCCCAGTAGGAATTCTCCACAGGCCACCTCCAGCCAGATTTCTAATGCTGGTAAAGCATCTTTATCATACAACAGGGTCCTGATACCTGGGTTTTGTAGTCTTTACACAGAATGCAGTTGCTCTTCAATGACTTGCAAGCTGGGTGAATGGAGGCTCTAAGGAAAAAGGAAAAAAACAAGTTAGTTCATGAAAATGAGAAATGAAAGTAATGGCTGACAAACAAATCAAGCAGTGGATACCACCATTCCCTGGGTCTCTGGTGGGGCAGGTAGTGTCAAGTTTAATGGGGACATGCATTTTTGCATGATAAGATCATCAACCCTTTTGACCCAGGGTAAGTAGGTCTGGCCCTTTCCCAGGTGATAGTTTCAGGGTCTCCCACATGTTTTGTAGAGGGTTTCTGGGGTGTTCAGGAGAACTGAGATCTGCTGTAGAAATAACTGTAATGTCTCAGGCAATGTTTGTGATCTCTGACTGGGGTTCGGGCTACAAGTGATCAGTCAGTAGATGAGAGAAAAAATTAGACTGAGTCCTACTACCTCGGATGGTTGCTGCCAGCTGCCTTACAACATGCAGCCCGCATGCTGAGAACAGACAGTGCTACCTGTAAAACCAGCACTGAAACCCTTAAGTCAAGCTCCTTTACATCAGCCATAGCTCTGAAGGGAAAACAGGTTTATACAGAGGCCCAAGAATAATGTATGTGGCAGAAGAGTGTTGAAAACCATCCTCTGACCTTGGCTGAGCAATAACTTCTCCTATGGTCTTACGCATGCCAAAGATTGGTGACAATTTGTCCATGAAGAGAGGTCTCTGGAGAGGTACGACAGTGTTTTACATCATGTACAGTCGGCACCAATGTTAAAGAAAAGAGCTGTGAGAGAAAACTTCCCAAATCAGTGCGCTGATTCCTCTTTAGCCCTCTTACAGAGCGATTACAGAGCTCCCAGGCAGTGGGGTATGGCTCACATCTCTCAAACTGCATCTAATTCAATCACAAACTTAATTTGCAGCAGCAGCAGAAGCTTTTCAGGTTTCCCCTTATTCATGGGTCTTAGATGTGACTGCCATTAATGTATTATGCCCATGCACATATTTACTCAAACCACCTGTGAGGGACGAGAGCGAAGTGAGACATCAGAGGAGACGCTGGTCGGCGTGGGATGCCCAGCTGCTTCCTCACGGATGAGTTGGCCCGTGACAGTGGCACGAGCTGACAGGAGAGCACAGCACTGGAGATTAATTGCTTCTAATGAGCAGTACAGCAGCCCTCAGAAAAGGATGAACTCAGGACTGCCTCGGAAATTACAGCACTTTAACCCTCTGTGGTGTGAGTCCCCTCACTGGAAGCTTTTTGGGCACTACATCCCCACACCCGAAAGGAGAGAGGATTTCTGCGGAGGTCTGTTGCCCACAGCAAGGTGAGAGGTGGGATCCCAGCTCAGCTCGCTGGGAAGGACCAGCCAGGGCACCATGCAAAACACTGGTCCCGTCACAAGATCCCAAACCCAGCGGGAATTTGTATAAATGTCCCCTTGGAGGACAGCCTTATTTTCTAATCCTGATGCAACCTCCCTGTTCCCTGAGCACTTATCCTGCACTATTGCAGCAGCTCCGCCAGCCAGGACTGCTCACACACCAGTGTAAATCAAGGGTAACTCCTTGGACCTTAAGAAGTGCGTGCTGGATTTACACCTCCACGAAGGAGCCTGGGCTTGGGTGTCTGCCATCTGGAACAGCTGTATGAAGTGAGTCTCTCTCTCCCCCCCTTTTTTTCTTTTCCCTTTCTGTAGCTCTTTCTTTGTCACTACATCTTTCCTAAAAAAGAAAAAAAAACAAAGCCCAGAAACAGAGCATTCCCACGTCAGGGCAGCTATCTGGGGTAGCCATGAAAACAGCAGCAAACGCTGGGTAGTTTGGGGTTTAGATCAGGTCAGCGGCTCAAGGTCAGCTACTGATTCTCTTCTAGGCAATTTCTGCAGGGTTCATCAAGTTTGCCATCAGGTCCATCAGGGTTCATGGGGTCAGCGCACAGAAGTGCACGAACTGTTCCCGTGCCACCGTCCCGTTGGAAAACGTCCTCTAAGCTTCCAGCGAAAGCGGGGAGAGGAGACAGCATGGCTTCTTACAGGTGGGAGGAAACCTTCAGGCCAGCAGGTATCAGATCCGCCGGCAGTCCCCCCACCGCCCGAGAGCCGAGCGGAGCCGGGGAGAGAGCCCCGCTGGGATGGAGGCTCCCGGGCTGGGAGGACCAGTCCTCTCAGTGGCTGTCCACACTGGGACAAAATGGAGGGAGGGAAGCAAAGGAGCTGTAACTTTCCACAAAAATGAATATTTGTAGCTTCGGGGGGCAGAGGAAGACCCAAGCGACGTGATCATTTGAGTTAACCCGGGGAACTGACTCAGCTGGAAAAAGAAACGGGAGGAAAAAAAGTCAGCCATCGAGTTGTGACGGTTTTGTGGAAAATCACTACAGCTTTTCTGGGCTGTTTTAATTTCAGAACTGACCTACTTTTTTAAATGCTGGAGAGGTGGGGGCGTTACTGAGCTGCGGAAGAGCCGAGCTATCCCAAGGCTGAGCAGAATTTGGGGGGAATTTTTTCTCATTTAAGTCAACTCAGACTGAGCTTGTTGGGAAACCATAGTTGGTGGATCTTGCTTTGTCTTTAGGGATATGGGCAGAGGACCTTTCCTGGCGAGCAGAGCACGCATGGGTGATGATCGGGAGCCCTGCGGAGGAAGGCCAGGCGCTGCGTGAGCCACCCGGCAGCTGGTTCTGGGCAGATGTCGCTCACTTAGACACTGGTGACAACAGAGCCCAATAATTAGGGCACCAAATCACTAACCATAGAAAAGAGATCAATCCGCTTCATGACATGAAAAAAACGGAAGGTTTGTGCTGTGCTGCTTTTTGGGGCACATTCACCTTTCTCTCTGATCAAAGACACAAGGCTAAGAAATGCTTTTCCAGAAAGCCTCAAGCTACAACCGTTTCAAACAACTTTGCCCAATTCAACAGTTGCTCCATAAATCTTTCCTAAGGATTTTGATCTTGGATACAAGGCTTGGGATTGTTGTTAATGTTTTTCTGAAAACAGGAGAAGATGCTTTATTCCACCTGACTGTTTTTGTACTCTGAGACCACCGTCCATGGAATGACAGGAACTGTAGTTTAGCTGTTCCTTGAGGATTTCTACTGAACATACCCTAAATCATATAAGCTAAAAAAGTATTCCATTTGGAGCATTTATTGCTAAAATAATTTAAATTGCATTTAAATCATGAAACATGTAAAATACATATTTTACTTATTTTATATAATTTTTTTACAAATATAGTAATCACGTTCATACATAGATGAGAACAATATTTTAATCAATTTCAATGCTTTGGTGTTGAAGTAATTCAACTTCAAGCTGTAATATATATTTTTATAAAGCAATATAATTTTAAATTATTCTTTACTCGAATAAAATTCTTTACAAAACTAATCTTTTAAAATAGTTTAAGTCCTTCCTCTAGTGATAAAAGCTGCATATCTTTGACTAGATCAGTTTACAGGATGGTGTCTTTTGTGTAAGAAAGCTGGTTTAGAGCATCCTTAGCTCATCCTTATTTTAGAAGGTGGTAGTAAAAACAAAACAGACTATTGCATAGCATAAGTTTCCCTAAATAATGTATCTTATAATACAGTCTTCAAGAAAAAAACAGGAAAACCTGACATGCAAGAGGAGCTATGTAACTGAGATTTGCTTGCTTTGTTTTGATTTTTTTTTTTTTCTCCACGTATTACTGATAAAGAATGTGCTTTTAAGAAACTACAGGCTAATGCGTGGACATGGGAAAATGTCCTCCTACAATAAATGAGAAGTCTCTCATTAGCAAACGGTTTGAGTGCTACTATAAGGCATTAGTGCAGCTGGCACAGTTCCTGAGAATAGAATTATTCATTGCCATGGTTACCCATGCTAGAAATATTACCCTCTGCAATCATTGTAAACAAAGATCCTTTCACAACGGTGTAAAAATTAGAGCACTTTAAGCAATTAAAGGAAATTATAAATTGTACAGAAGTAGAAGTTGTGCCTCGTAAGCACTGTAGCTTTTCTAACGCCGGAGGGGTTCGAAAACTCTCTGCAAAGATTTGATCCTCTCCCAGCCTAAACGACTTGCAAAGCTCTCATCCACCACCAGCAAGAGCGGGGTCAGAGCCTAATGAGAGCCAGAGCACCTCGGCAGCACGCAAGCCCTTCCGCGGGTGGTAGGTCCTCAGTGGAATTATGCTGTTAAAACCACACAGGAGGGTCTGATAATAGCTGCAGTAGAGGAAGGTAAGAGGTGCGAAGTTATCACACGTGTTGCTGACGGAGCTCTCCCGATGAAGAGTACCGTGGAGCTAATTTAAGTCATAGGGGAGAATGGTCCCTAGAGCTAGCGCAAGCTTGGACAGAAACAGCAGCCCTAAACTGGGCTCCTCTCCTGCACCCACAGCCGGAGCAGAAGATGCTCCAACAAGTGACATTTGCACTGTGCAAACGCCCAGCGAGGAGCTGGGCTGGTTCACACGCGGGCAGGCAGCAGGCGAGGGGACTAAAGCACAGGTGTCCTTTGGACCTGCAAGTGCGTTTTCCACTTGAACACATTTCCTCAGGGTGGACTCGGTTTCTCCAGATGCCCGTGCCTTCTGTCTGGTCTATCAGCACTGTAAAACCACGGGGGCTGTGCCGGCCTCGAGAGGCTCTCCTCCAGCTGGGGGTCCACAGCAGAGTGCAAAGACACCTTAAATGAACCATTTGCTCTTCACAGTCGAGAGCTTGCTGGGCTGGTGCCTCACCTTTCATAAGGAAACGATCTCTTTGTGGGAGTAACTAACAGGAGAAAGAAGGGTGAGCTGGGACTTGGAGAAAAGCAGCAGCATTCATGTGCACTGCCAGCAGCAGCAGCTTCACCGTACCTGCTGCCGGGAGGTGCGCGGGGCTCGTTCAGGCCATTATGCACCAGTCTGTGGCAGAACCAGCTGGTGCTGGTGCTTAGAAAGAAACCCCTCCACCCCTCCCACCAGCCCTCCAGCACCTCTCAGCCCACAGTCCCTTCCCTTCCCTCCCTGCTGGGACAGTCCGTGGTCCTAAAAGTTCTCCAGGTTCGCTGGGCTCCAGGCAGGCACCCGTGCAGGTCTGCTGTGGGGCAAAGCACGGTGGGGGGCTGAGGAAGGACAGTCCCCGACCCCAGCACGTTTCTCCAATGTGGTTCTGGCAGTGCTGTGACCTGTGACACTTCTTCTCGGAAACATCTCTCTCGTTCAGGCCGGAGATGAGGAGGCTTAGGGGGATCTCATCGATGTATATAAATACCTGAAGGGAGGACAGAGCCAGGCTCTTCTTAGTGGTGCCCAATGACTGCACCAGGGGCAATGGGCACAAACTGACACACAGCAGGTTCCCTTTGAACATCAGGGAACACTTTTTCCCTGTGAGGGTGACCGAGCCCTGGAAGAGGTTGTCCAGGGTGGTCTCCCTCCTCAGAAGCCATCCAGACATGGTCCTGGGCAATTGGCTCTAGGTGGCCCTGTCTGAGCAGGGGGGTTGGACCAGATGACCTCCAGAAGTCCTGTCCCGCCTCAAGCCCTCTGGGATTCTGTGGCTCCATAAGGGACAGCCCGAGGAGAGCCAAGAGGAGGGGGCTCACCGAGGCAGGGGCCACACTCGGGCAGATACAGGCCAGGCTGAGGAACCCTCAGGGCACTGCTCTGGGACCAAAGCCAGTCACTGAAATAGAGCCCGCAGCAAAACCTTGTTAAATTAGCTGACGTCTCCCATGGGATACAACATCTAACGAGCAGACCTTGGCACGGGGGCGATTTACTGGAGAGCCGAGGCAGTTGCCGAGATGCTGCTGGAGGTGACTGCTCGACACCCCAGCCACGGCAGCACCCAGCTCTCCAACGCCGACCCTTGAAACGCAGGAGGAGAACAAACCCAGCCAGGAGCCAGTTAAAAACTACCAGAGCACGCAGCACCACGTGATTTGGAAACAAATGCTTTCTGAATTAGGTTTCCCAGTACCTCCATTTCATAATGCCGCACTCCTGCTGCCTGCCAGGCAGGAAGGGAAGGCAAAAGCCACAGCGGCACAGCCCAGCTGGCTCTGCCCAGTGCAGGAGGAAAGCTGTGTCGGGTCAGCATCATCCCCAGTCCTGGCTGCTGGCTGAAGGCCTGGAGATCCCTTCTTGTCTCCAGACCAATATCCCTAAAAAAATTTTACTTTTTCCTTTGTAAATGCATGAGTCATGCATGAGTAATGAGGCCGTTTCAAACAACCTCATGGCAATACAATACACCTCATCAGGATGCTCTCCTTCTCTTACCTTTCCTTCTCTCTTTTTGAGCCTGCCCAATTAAAAATTGATTAGCTAGCACCTTTCCCTTACATCTCATAAGGTGGGGCTTTTTTTCTTTCTCTCTTTTAGTGAAGCGTAATGAATGTGTGGAACTCATAGTCACAGGATATCACTGAAGCAAAGAACCTCAAACGATTCACTAAAAGTGAATATTTATGCAAGTGGAAATCATTTCCTTGGAGGTAACAGGCCATACAAACAATTTTCATCAAAACAGACATATCACTACCTAAAGCTACACAGGTACCTCTTCTGCCAAACAGACGCTCCATAATTATCCACAACAGCATCTTCATGTGTCTTTGTAAGATATCTCCTCTGCTGGCAGCTGTGTACAGCAATAGACTGCTTGATTGGGTGGGTCACCAGTTCAACCAATATATCAGTTGCTACATTGCCCATTTCCAGAGCTACGGCACTACATCGCTCTGCGAGGTCAATGCCTGGCTCGTCAAATCCCAAGGACAGCTGCCTTCTGGCTGCACGGTGGGAGCAATGAATAACTACTAGTGGAAAATTGGAAGTGAGGGAGGAAGCAGAACATCCCTTTATGACTGGTATTACTTACTACCCTGGCGTTTCTTCAGTTAGTTTCATGAAAGTGGAGAGTCTGTGGCCATCAGCAGGTCAAAGCTGTGCAGGACACTGCAGAAAGGTCATCTGGTGGAAGAGCATCTGTCACCAGGTCTAAGGACAGACCTATCAAGAGGCTCAAGATGCTTTAGACATCTCTCCTTCTCCTGCCTCTGACAGGGGAAGGATCCCCACTGTGGGGCTTCAGTGGGGTATAATACCCATCTCCTGCTGCTCCATGATGCTGCTGATTCTCCTTGACACCCTTTCACTCCAGCTCTTTAATCCCACATTTGCAGACCCCCAGGGACACCAAGCACTATAGCTAGGGAGATGGGAAGTCAGCTCCATGGTCTCTCTTCAGCTGAATTCTCACCCTGGGCACTTACCACAGCCATCCCATGCAAAAAATATGGAAAGAGAGTTTTTCCTCCTCTCTTCTCATTCAGGTTATGGCCACATCTGCCCCTGGTGAATCTGGTCAGAATGGATGGAATGAGAGAGTGCTGCTGTTGCACTATGCCCCTACCCACATCTCAAATTGCTTCACAGGCAGTCGGGTAAAATGTGAAGGATTTGGCCACACGAAACCTTTCCTGTAGAAGGATCACAATCTCCATTTCGAGGCGGAAAAAGCACAGAGGTGGAGTTTTGCACCGAAGGTCACAGAGGACATGTGTGAAAGGATATCGCGGCCTGACTCCCAATTCCCTGCTCTGTTCTCCAGCCATTTTCCTCCTTCCCGAGCCATGTTAAACAGCCCCGTAACAGCACCGGGGAGCCTTGAGAAGCCCTGCAGAAAAGCTCTAGGGAGGAAAGAGTAAGTTCAGCGATGCGGAACAAGACAAGGAAACAAGCAGCCCGCAAACCTCAACAAAGTGGTCCTTACCTCTGCTCGGCAGCTGGGGCAGAGGCTGTCACTGGCACCCCAGAGCTTTAGGGATCCTCGTTGCACGGGGGCACTTCTGGAGCAGGGAGGCCCGAAACGGCCACGGGAGCTGCAGGTTGGCAACCTCTCGAAGAAGCATTACATCTCGTGCTCCTGCACATCACCCAACTGGAGAAAACCAGATGTGACAAGATAACTTTGAAATGAAGTCCCAAGGGGAAAAAAGGAATCAGGGAGTTTGTTAAGAAGCCCACTGCCATCTGGAAGGCAGGAAGAGGCACGCATCTGTGAGAAAGTGGCATCTCTGGGGAAAGCCTGGGTGCTTGCAGCTGGCACAGCGAGATGAAAGGATGGGGACTGGCTGATGGGCCTGCCCTGCCCTGGAAATCGGATCAGAGGGTGAAAGGAGTGTTGGTTTTCATTTTCACTAGACTTCAGGGTATGTAGCAGAATCTAAAATAATCACCTCATGCTGATTGTTGTCCTTGGCAGGAACAGTAACTTTGTGGCCCAAAGGGTTTAATTGAAGATACAAGGGGGGAAATGAGAGCACATTGGGCTCTTGATTTGCTAATAGGAGTCTTTTGTGCAGTTTACTGGTTCAGAGCCATCTTCCAGGTCTTAACCCTTTACTCCTTAGTTACCATGAAAACGTGTGGTCTTCCTCGACTATGCATTTTATTTTTCAGAGGTAAGAACCATTCTTTTTGAGCTTTCACTAAGCTCCCATCATTGGTGCTAAATCTGGGGCATGGAGAGGGAAGAGGAGACTTATGCCATGGTAACAGATGCCTTTGAATTAGTAACTGGTTTTCTAGTAACTGATATTTTCTGTAATTCAGCCCACTGAACACCAGCTTCACACTGGCCTTCTTTTATGGAAACCAAGTACAAAAGGCTTTTGCTTTTCATTAGTCATGTAAATCCTCCGATGAAGCCTATTCTAACAGAAGGGTAGTAAAAGGCTGTGCTATAAATAGTGCTGTGTGTTTGCCTGCGCTGAGGCAGAAATGTAAGGTTTCATAGCTCGGATTGAGGGTCCCGGTCGTTTCAGAGCCAGGGGCTGACATTTGCCTTTATGCTTGTGCTCTGATGTCTGTTTTGTTTTCCAATACAGTCATTTATTTTAAATCGGTCTGAATACATGTTACATCTTCAGAGAGGATTAAGATCCAGCATAGACAAGTTAACTTAACTGTGTAATCTGGTCCAACTGTTTTTTCATAAAACTTGCAGATTTATGGGGTTTTCTATCAGACCCTAGGAAAAAAAATACAGGCAAATTCAACATCACGTAGTGATGATAGACATAAATATTCTAAGCCCCTGAGAAAGCAGCAATAGGCAGCTCTGCGAAGGATGCAAGCACCATTTCTGCAGTTGCTGCATGTAAGCATTTCTTACTGATTTGAATGAAGCTGTTCAGATGCAGCAGCTGCGTAATCAGACCCTAAATGTGGCATGATAATGACTGGATATGGTCTAATTGGAAGGATCAAAAGCTTAATTTGTTAACACGGGGGGAAAAAGACATCTATAAGCAAAAGAGTAGCAGGACTGCAAGTGCTGCATTTTTGTACGACTTGTTATCTGTCAGTAAACAAAACCTATTAGTGCAGAATGTGAAGGGTAGAAACTCAGAGAAAGACAGATGTAGATGTCATATATCCCTACCGTAAAGATAGACCAAGACCAGTTGAATTCTTATCTGTCTCTATTTTTCCTTAAGAAATACTCAGAACAATCCATTTGATTTTTGTTACCATCGTTTTTCTGATTCTCTTCACCATTTTAGTAGAACAGATGTCTTTTTCATGTCCACTTTAGATTGTGGCCAGTATCTTCACAGCCATAATCAAGAGCAGGTTTTTCACTACTCATATTTACAAAGACACATTTGCTTTATTTATTCAAACCTATTTTGTTGCAAAATTAGCTTGTGTTTTCACCTTTACAGGTGAACAAATGGAGCTCAGCAGGAATGGAACAGATTTGCTTTACATGACGTACAGATTTAGCATAATTTCTGTCCTTAAAATACTGTTCAGTCATAGGATTCTTGTTTTCTTTGCATTCTGCCTGTCACCCTGCACGTTCCCAGCTCCATGCAAGGAGCTCAGCACCATTTCTCTGATTTGTTCCCATGCTGCAGTAGCCTACAGTTGAATATGTTCCTGAAGCACCATGAGCCACATAGGTGCCCTGGAGGCAACCATCTCCCCGTGATGACGCAGGAGAGGACACTGCTGCCCGCAAAGCTTCTGGCTGCCCTGGGCTCAGCTGCCTCAACCTCTCCCACCACCTCCGCGATGCTGCCGCACTTCTACCCACTCAACCTCTGCTCTCTTGGGACCTTCACCCAGAGGATCTTCAGTCAAGTCTCTCCTCTGCCCAGGGGACCTATGAATTTCAAGTGATATGAACAGAGAAGGCTGATGCGGCCGGAGGAAGAGCCTGTCCGTGGCTCCCACCATGACACACAGGAGAGCAGACCCAGCCATGTGATGCTTTTGAGCCTGCCTGGTGCACGTGCTTAAGCGATAGTGAAATTTTATCATAAAACTTCAGACCACAAGTTCTGAGCAACACCACAGCTAGGTGCAGCTGATTTTGTGGACCAGACTTTAAAATGTGGTGCCTGAAGCCTTCTGCAAATCAGGTCACAACCGCCTGGAAAGGAAGCAGTGGGAGAGGGACTCGGACCTCCCTGGTCCAGACCAGTGCTTTGTCAGAAGTCACAAGCCCTCCCTCCCCTGTAGTGGCAACCCTCGGCTCTAGGACATCTCACCTGGGATTCGT
Source organism: Elanoides forficatus (assembly GCA_025311575.1). Classification (NCBI taxonomy): domain Eukaryota; kingdom Metazoa; phylum Chordata; class Aves; order Accipitriformes; family Accipitridae; genus Elanoides; species Elanoides forficatus. The sequence goes on along the minus strand of JAOBAS010000025.1, from coordinate 6,473,896 downwards.
GTGGGAGCACTGCACAGAGCCGCCTTGTGAAGGGTCTTTGCCTAAGGACGCAGCATCAGCATGTGTTGTTTGTTAGTCTTTGGAGTAGCTGTGGGGAGTTGTACTTCACCAGATTCCTTGCATTTGTCTTGTTCTATTTAGAGTAGTAGCTATGGGACTCCATCTGTATCTTTTAAAAAATATCTATTTTTCTTAAGCTGGAAAAAATACTCATGTTGATCAAGGACAAGTCTCCTTCATTAGTCAGAACAGCAGCCCTCCTGTTCCCAGGGTCTAACTGGGTATCTGAGCCAAGCGCTAAGGGTCTTTGCAGAGCAAAAGGAGTGATGTGTCATTAGAGATGAAACATGTTCTTAGTCCTCAGCTGCCGCAGCAGCATCCATGGCTGCTGAAATAACCCTTTGCAGAACTTTTGAGCCTCCTTCCCATCCCCCTCAGGGCACTGTGGAATGGTTTTAATTGGAAGCAGATGTGCAACGTGGTAGGTAGGAGCAGGCGTCTGCTCAATGTGAGCTCCTGGTATGATCACTTTGAAAGGGGAAAATACCATGATTCAAGGGAAAGGATTTAAAATGAGACTAGTACTCACTCGCAGTCAGTTGACTGGTCCATTAGTCTTGCCAATATTCCTTACCAATCATTAGGAGTCAAGAATATTCTCTTCTCCTTCTTGCTCAATAGATTTGCAGATTGGATGGAGCATTCATCTTCAATGAATTGGTTGTAGGAAGATTTCCAGGTCATCACTCCCATTGCAAACACTTTTCAGTAAGGTGGCCATGAAAATCACGGAGATGTACTGTCAGGAATGACTGATCTTGGTTTTAATTGGGAAGGGACTTTTAGCTCAATATTAGAAACTCAGCCTCTTCATCTTGACTTCAAAAAGAATATTTGGGCCAAGTCTCTTAGTTTCAGGAGACTTTTCAATTTCTTCCGTCACAGTGGATCTGCCAGGCTACTGTAGCCGGGTTTTGTGGAAGGTGTTAACAGCTGCATCACACAGATCTACAGTTACCCAGATTCAAGAGGTTGCTGTACTTTTGCCCTGCACTTCATTGCAACTCCTTTGCCCCAGAAAACCCCAGTAGCTCTACTTGGACACAAGCAAGGTAATCACTAAGCAATCTTCTGCGGCAGGGAATAATTTAAACCACAACTCTTTGGCTTCCAGATGCATAGGATAAAAGACATGAACGTGCAATAGGTGACACGGGCTGAGAAGGCCTGAATGTAAAATTGCTTGTGCATTAAATCACTGGGAAAACATTTCTTCAGCCCCACTCCTGCTATTGGAAAGAGGAGTTATGCTTTTGTGAACGTAGGATCGATTTATACTGTGTCACCACGTCCTGCTCCTTACTTGCATAATGAGCTTTTCATACCTTTTATTTTGTTGTTCCTTGAAAACTTTTGAGCAGATTTTATTCCAGTTCTTATTCTGGTTGGTTAAGTATCTTCCACGGATGCATAGTAACACGGGAGAACCCTTAGCAAGGCAGTGCTACTTAGCCAAGTGAAGTAAATAAACTTAAGGATTAAAACTTGACTGATGCAAATGCTTTATGCATCTTCTAAATGCAAGAAATTTAGAGAAACCTGCAAAACAGAGATTCTAATAAGTGTCACTTCATAGTCATAGCAGTCAAGTCCCAGTTTTAAGGGTGGGAAATGTAGCTTACAGCAGACTGCATTTTCTAGCTGTCACACCAAAACTGCAATTCCAAAGTCAGTTTGTGCCAAGGGAATCAGCTTCCCTGCTGGCTTTCTGACCAGGAGAAGCAGCAAGCAAAGCTGATTTGAAAAACAGAATGAAACGCAGTCCATTTCCATTGTCTAAGTGGTTTAAAGGGAAAAAAACAAAACCCAAAAACCAAGAACATGACCGGAAGACCAAAACACTCTCATTTACAAAAGCTCTGCCTTAAGTAATGAATTTAGTCTAGTTATTCTATGATGTTATTAGTAAAACTGCTAAAGGCATTTCTACATAAAAATGAAAGTGCACACATGCCCAAGTATTCTCTTTTATGCTATTTTGGGGACATTATTTCCCTAATGTCTTGCTTTCAAAAGCCTAGTATTTTCCAGTGCACTGAATAGATTGGCTCCATCTCTAGCTCGAACATCAAAAAGTAACCTTCACATTCATCAATGAAAAGTGTCAACTGATTTTATTAACTGTATCCATTATAACACATAATATGACAGTGGGAATATTTTTCACTGTAAGATTTTCGAATGGAAGAAAAGTGCAGTTAGTCTGAGTTCCTTACATTCATTAGAAGCAAGACTATTGAAACCATCAACATTTACAATGACGCATAAGCAAACACCAGAATCAGTGCCAATAAATACACAGAGTACCAAAATAAATATTTACAGAATTAAAAATATAATAAACACTGATTAGTATATCCTTGTGAACTGCCAGGGAAGAAAGACATCTATTGCTATCAGTTAGGTTGTAAATACGTTAAGAATATAGTGATTTGAGGAGACACATACTCATCGAGGTTTGTAGAGGTGGAAAGGAGCAGAGTGTGTCTAACAGTCTGTTATAAAAACACCCCCTGGAGTGTTGTGAGCTTTCACTAAGAAAAGTTGGTGCACACAGACTCGTCAGATTATTAGCAAACCGTTTAGATAAGAAGAGCAGGGAGCTCCGGCTTTACTCACTCATTATCTTGAATAGGTCATATGCTACCTTACTGGAGGTGGCTGACACAAAAAATTATGAGGGAAAATTGTAATTAACAGTGATCTGTCAGCTGTAACACGTCTTACAGAAACAGGTTAAGTGACTTTTAACAGGACACATCTGTCCCTTTCAGCACATAGGAAACCCCCGAGAGCATCGGCTTGTCAGATGCAGTGTGGAACAGTCCCTGCTACGTTTTCCTCAGGCACACCATGATAACTAAGCAGAGTTGGATTGTGCCAAAAGACTGAAGCCGTGCTGTGTTTTCTGGACTTACCAAATCTGGATTTTCCACCAACCACATTCATACCTCAACACCACTTCAACAGGGCCACAAGCCTCGACACTAGAGCTTTTCTGAGACGGACTCTGCTGATAAACACAGCAAGGAAATTCAGATGGGGCCAAATTACGGGATCTTCACTCAATAACAACTGACACCACTAAAAGATCCACTGATTTCAGAGGGAATAGTGGTAGACCCAAGATATGTCCAGCTGTTGCAATCTGTCCCATGGCAGGGGATTTACTTCAATTTTACGCAAGGCCAACAGCCTTAGTCTTTCTCCCTCTTTTGAAAAGCAGGATAACATGGCTTTTATCAAGCTACGTGCTGCAGAAAGTTACTTGTGCTCTATGTAGGACGTGGCGGTGCTGCTGCACCGCGCGTCTTACGCTCCCTCCCCACTTGCCCTTGGGCTGCCAGGGTACAGCCAGCACTTACCACCCTGCCAAGGGCTTGGGTTTTCGCATCCCCCCGGCAAAACGAGGATGGAAGAGCAGTGAAATGCCACAGGTGGGTGCTGGGCTGGAGGGGATTTGTGGAAGTCTCTGTGCTAAAACTGCCTTCAGAGACAAAGGCACTGCTCAGGTGTCAACGAGAGCAGTCACACGGTGGTCCACCAGCAGGAGAACTGGTTTCAGCACACCCAGGCTTACACAGTCTGGCTCCTAACTCAGCGTAACACAGCAATCCAAGCATGCACGCAAGAAAAAAAGGAGCCAGAATTTATAGGCGTATGTTTGACTCTCTTTTTCCACAAGGACCAGAGCTTTCATCCCATCTCCCAGCCCCCCTATCAACCCTCCCGCCCCAGCACAGCACCACCACCCTGGCTTTTCCCACTGCCACCCAACCTGGCAAACACCTCCCCACGGTGACACCCCGCTCCCCTCTCCTGGGACCACACGGCAGGGTCAGACAGCAAATTCTCTGGGTGACGGTGCCCTGCTCCACCAGGTGCAGGTGACTTGGGGCAGACCTTCCCCTTTGCTGCCATTAACCAAGAAACATCACCAGTTGTGTAGCTTTACATTTTAAGCTCAGGCTTAATTCAAAGCAGATGTAGCCAATTTTCCTTTATGAGTACATTATGTTCAAAGCTTCCAATACATCTGCATAAAAAGCCCATGGAAGCAACCTGATACTGAAATAGCAACTGTTTTGATGCAATGTCATCCAAAATAATAAAATCTGTTAAAGAGCTTACAATTCAGTTCCTATATACCATTCTCCCTAAAAACAGATTTAAAATGTGGCTGTGTAATAATTAAAGGGAGGCATCGTTAGTTACCATATCAAAAAACATGAACAACAACATGATAAACAGGGGGTTTAGCGCTCTGGAAAGGATCTGGTCCTGGTTTTGCCACCACAAGTTAAATTAAGGAAGGCAGTGATTGCGTTAGCTGTAATTTAAACACGCTGAGCACTGGAGTTATGTGCAGGAGTGGCTGCTTGTTAAGATGGAAAAACAATGGAAAGACATGTTTTGCATTCAGATCAGTGAAAACACTACTACAGTAATATAAAAGACTGCACAATCACCTGAATAATATTCATCTTTAAAAAAGGGGAAGACTTATTTAAGAAACACTTCCTATTTCCTTAAGATAAAGAGATTAAGGACCTTCACCAGTTCTTACTGGAATCAGTGGAAGCTTTGCCACAGCAGAACTGGACCTTGGAAAGAGATTGTCATGTTGGCAAATGCCAGTTTTCTAACTTTGTGGCCATAGCTGGATCAACTTCTATTGCAGAGCATTGCTTGGATGGGATGTTAAAGTAGGGAAAGCAATCCATTGCTACAAGGAGGCTTTCAGCCTAGCAGGTTAAACTCCTTGCCCTGTGAAATACATAACCTTTTCCTCTCTCCACTACGACTTTGGTTCCATTTATTTAAGTATGTACGGAAAGGAAAAAGAAAAGCAGTTCTTACCAAAGATAAACAAAATCTGGGCAGAGTCTCCATAACAAACAGCTTCTGGGCTTTCCTACAAAAGTGACATGCTTCCCTGCTAGATTTGCTGAATTGTCCACAACAGGAAAGTGGAGGGATATATTCCACTCTATGCAAAATACCACTCAACATCCTCACCCATGTGTATGAGACCACACAGCAGAAATCACCATTTTAAGTACCGTTGCCACTTGTTCTGAAGGTGAATTAATTTTTTCAAGACCAAGAAGTAGGAGCAAAGACCTCCCGAAAAACGTACTGGCAGCAGCTCCCCTCTTCTAGTGCTGGAAGGCTAGATCAAAAATCTGTTTCCCAAGCAACTGCAGTATGGCTGAGAGGGAATGAGAGACATTGAGGGGAAAAAAAAAAAGAGGTCCCAGGCAATAGTTCTCACTGTTTTGGATGAAGAAGCCCTCTAAGGCAAGAAGAGCTTTAACAACCTGCTTATGCAGGAATAAAAGCCCCCAGGATGTGGCTCGAATGGTTATAGCTCTTATTCCTTTGCACACGAAAAGTTCTTCCATTTCTCCCTACATGAAATGGACCTAGGAAACACCAAATCAATGCTGACTGTTCCTAGCTGAGATGCTCACAAGGAAGACAAGATGTGAACTAATGATAAGCTAAAAAATTTTTGCTAATTGAATTAAAAATAACCTGTCCCCTGAACACAAACAGCAAGACAGGTTCAGATACCTCCTGCTCACAGTAAACAGCATGTGGACTCATGGCAAGGGAATCCCATCATCCCATCCTTCCCATCCCTCAATGGAAGGGAGGGATGTTCAGCGGGAACCAGTCCCAGGCCACTGAAGACAACCGACAGTGTATTCTCAGCACTGAATCTCAGAAGAGTCAGTTGTGCAATTCTGCTCGGACACCTGGGGTTATGTCATCGTAATGAAAACATAAACAAAGCAAAAGCAAAAAAAAGAAAGGGGGGGGGGGAGGAAACGCCCCCCAAAAACCAACCCTGCAGAAGCTGTCACGTGTAAACTCTGCCAAGACTCATTTCTGCAGCATCTCTGAGTCGGCGTCAATTTGTTTTTCCAAGACAGAAGCCTCAGCTTTTCATATCAATAACTATGAAAATACATTTTCAGGCCACCTTGCTTAGAGTCCCCCATTGTGGCTGTTAGATAACCATCTGCCTTGTAAGTGGCTATTGTTATTGTGAACTGTCTCTTTCATACCATTATCTTGCTGAAAAGCCTTTTCTGAAAGTAGTCCATTAGAGCAGGGGAAAAAAACCTCCAAGCATGGCCATGTAGCAGAATCAATGACTCCCTTTGATCCGCAAGCTCAGTCAGTACTACGAATTTAAGAAACAAGGTTTTGCTTTGCTAAGCAAAGCCTGTTAATTTGGCTCATCTGCACTTACAGCATCTTACTGAAAATGCCATCTGTATCAGACATTTTGAAGACTTTGGTGCAATATTCGCTTAGCTTAGATAAATAATTTAGTAAGATTCATTAAAAAATAATCAGTGAATTAATTTTCATAGCGTACATCTATGCATGTAATTTTTAAAATTCAGTCCTCTACTACCCTGAATGGCAGTGAGGATATTCACAGTCGATGAAGAAAATGCTGGTGATTGATGGAATAAGACTGAACATAGATTTTTCTTATTCAAGTCATGGAATTTCTTCTGAAATCTACTACGTGTGTTTGAGTCCTATTACTCACCCTTTATGTCTGTTGCAGGCCACACATATAGTACAGGAAACTTAACTCCTATCATGACAAAAGAAGTCCACAGAAACATCATTTCATGCTACTGAAAGGAAATCTTTTGTGCTGATATATAGGACAGGAATGCATACCACTGAAATCACTGTAGATAGCTATAAAACACTACACAATATATAGAAATATACTAAGAACATACAAAATTTACCAGCAGTGACCTGAAAGTGCAAAGAGTACATATAACTAAATGCCAAGTCCTGATCTCTAAAATCCTTTATGAATGACATACAAGCTGATAATTACAAAGCATCATTCAGACCACAAAACAACAAATAAACAAATAAAGAGAAGTATTCTTTAAGAAAATCAAAACGACGAAAGCATTGGGAATGTTATCTTTGGGACTCAGAACACCATTTCTACCTTGACACCTACCAAAGCCAAGGAAAATATATGCTTGAACAGGGTAACATAAATAAGAATGCAAACCACCACAGAATGCCTCAGGACTATTACGTCTTTATGTCTCAGCCTTTAAACCCAGCAAGCCATTAACTATTTGTTCTTAGGCATCTCACAGTATTTTACAGTGGATCTTTCAGGAGTTAAATATAGGTCTAAAGAAAGCCTTTGAATCTCCTTCCAATGATTGTTTTTAGGCATTGTGTGGAGTTATACAAATATATTTCTATGAAAATTGAAAGCCCTAGTAAATATTAAATTTTCTATTATCTTTCGAAATAAAAAACATAGATGGCTTAAGGACAAAAGTGAGTTTTATAAATAGAAAGTTAATTTGAGCATTAAATTGTATTTTTACTCTCACACAACCATTACCCTGAATCAACGTCAGTATGTCGCAATGATTCAAAATACTGACACCCTACTACAAGCTACTTTCCCATTTTCCTTTTAAGGATATGATTGTCCTTAAAATATGTACACAGCAAGCAGCCAAAAGAACCGCCAAGAGATTTGCAAAATGTACTTACACTGGGTATGCGATAGAAAGCTCGAGAGAGCGACTGGGGAGCACCTGGCCCCGGCAGGCAGCACGGCCGCCCTCCCACCCCACGCTCGGCCGCCAGCCCGGGGCTCCCCGCTCCGCACCAGGGGTTAGCACCGAGGAGGAAGCCGCCCGCCAGCATGCAGAGGACGGAGGAAAAACGGGGCAGAAAACAAAGGAGAGAGAGAGAAAAATGAAGGGAAGCCAAAGCATTTTAATGATGATTCGTGTTAGTCATTACGGGAGAGGGAGCTAGTCTAGCGTCGCTCTATTGGTTTCTCAATACAGACATGCCACAGTGCAAACAAAACGCAACGATGAATAATTTGCCACACACAAGTCCTGTAGAGATGGTAACTGCTATCTTCTAGTGGGTTTAAAGATGCACCACTCCTACTACCTGTACTTGGTGCTTCCAGTCTTTATGGCACTACCCCAAGCTCACCACATCCTCCCGCCCTCTCAACTTCCAGTACCCTACAGAATCTCTCTGCACAATTTGTCCTTACAACAAAACGGGGAAATTATGATTTTTCTGCAGAGTTGTCATGCAAGGAAAGATGTGTCCCTTACAGTCAAATGAAACAAAAGAACAGGAAAAGGAACGTTAGGTTTAGGGCTGAGGACCAGGACAATACTCTATGTTCTGTACATTCATCCTTTTGAGGGTACTTCAGCTTTAACTTTCTAAAATGCACAAGCAGGGTCAGGCCAAATGCAAATCCCTTTCTCAGGCAAAGGAAATCACCGCCGGCGTGTTTGGAGACAGGTCTACAGCACATCCCCTCCGCCTGCGTGTGGGAGCGCGCACGCCTGGCTGCGTTCACATGAGTGTGAGTGTGCACGGGTGTGCGCCTTCGCCCAGGTGCACGTACCCGAGGAGGAGGTACGTTCTGACTACACATGCATATGTACAACACGTCCGTGTGAGTAGGCATGTAGAAAACCACACACATATACACTAGAAAGAAAACATAAAATAATCTTCTTTGAAGTGCATTAAGGTTCTTACTCAAACCATGAAAACAGGGACTGATCAGGAAAACTAACACTTTCTCCCTATTCACTGGGGCATTGCAGTTCAGTATTAAATCCTGCAGTAATTTCAGAACTAGATGCCAATTTTACCCTCGTGACTATAAGGTCATTTCCCCAGTGAACCACACATATACATATATACAATTCTTATTATGGTATTTCCTGGCTTTTTATGGTTTATCTATAACCTTAATATCCTTCAAATGCATATTCTGTATATTTATTTTCCACCTGGCTTTTTATGGTTTATCTATAACCTTAATATCCTTCAAATGCATATTCTGTATATTTATTTTCCTTTTTTTCTTTCAGTTTAAGAGACAATAAAACCAACTGCTATGTAAGATCAGACTCATTAGCTTCAATGATGTGAATTTAGGATTCTCTGCATAATATAGACATGTATATTTTTAAAATGTATATTATTTTTCAGATACACTGGAGCATATATTTTATATTAACTGTGGTCTGATGATTAAATACTTGTATCAAAATATTTTGTAAATACATAACATTTACCTTTAGACTTCAGTGATTTTTGCAGCTTTTTCAGTGTATCATAAAAATATGTCCTCAGGCACATTAAAAACCTTCTAAATTTCTTTGAAATGTTGTCAATGCCCACATACAGTAGCCACTACTCAAAAATGTCCTGGCCATTAATACATTTCTCTTAAGATCCAAGCTCGTCAGACCATTTTATGTACCACTAGCTTACCATATTTCTTTTCTCTCTTAAAGTAAAATTATTCTGACATTATTAAGAATGAAAATAAAAAGCAATGAGAACCCAAACTTTCTTTAAATAGTCAAAAAACTAATTTTATATATTTTAAAAAATAATAATTAAAAAACACATTTCTTTCCCGGGTTCCTTCTCTGTAAGGTTTAAGCCCAGAGCAACTTTGTCTAAACCCCTGAAAATAGAGGTCTGCAGTGGCAATGCTGTCAGAACCTCAGCTCTGACCCAAGGAATGTGCCACTGGAATAAAATCAGCACTTCAGACTTACTTATCTGGGGATGCAGGAGCCCATACAAAACAGAGTTTTGCTCTAATTTAAGGTACTTACACAAAGTTCTATCATTTTAGAACTGTAAAATTATCTACCTATAAAAACTAACTCTTGCTTAAACTCTAGATAATACAGACAGGTGATTTTTTTTTAATATAAAAAATCTGTAGCATTGAGTAAATCTGCTAAAATATGTATATATTTACACATAACGAGCAAGTTACTGTATAAATGCGAACAGTGTGTATGTATTGGCATTTAGTAAAATGTTTCCCTGAACCTGATTGTATGCGTTATTGGACAAGTATTGATGTAAACATCTGAACCTATGTCAGGTGTCTCTGTTACCCATTTACATTAGACCAGATCAAAAACAACCAGACAGACAGACAAACAAAATATGTTTTCCTGTTAGACAAGTCCACCTAACTCCTTAGTTAGCTACTGCACACAAGTCAATTAAGTCTGCTGCTGAGCAGTGCTCTCGTTCCTACAGCAGGTAAAATACCTGTTAGGTTGGTTGGTTTTTGCTTGGCATTTTTTCCAACATCTTGTAGAGCAAAAACCATTTTCGGAGCCAGGCACCCACCTTCCACTCTTCCCTCAGAAATGATTAAAAGATAAGTGACTGGAGAACCTCTTGTGTTGCTCCTTTTGTAACTCTGCTCCCTTGAAGAACTCATGGCACTGCTTTGCATGAGGAAGGATGCTCATTTAGGTTCATAATCCAAGTCCGGCTTCCAAAAAGGCATGTAAAAATGAACCTCCCCAGTGTTTAGTGCTGCAGAAAAAAGGTACAAATGTAAAAAAAAGTGCTCGAAAAGAAGTCGACTTTTTATATTCAGCCATACAGTCTAGTAAGAAGGGATTCAGAAGTGCAGGCCCACGGAATACAGTGAAGTAAGCCTTTTAGGTGCCTTTCTTCAGGTGATGCAAAACTAATTCGGTATCTGTGGTCTCCTACGCAGACTTTCACACACCAACCTTGCTGTCCGTCTTTGTCTCTACCTCTTATTCAGCTACTTTTTGGCACTGTCCTGGTATGTGGCAGCTTTCACTGTTGTCCCTGCTAAGCCCCTGTTACTGACCCGGCGTACCAGTACTTTGGAGACAGGGATTTTTGTTCTGTGCATCTCACTTTTGGCCAGGTGATGGTGTGCGACGTGATGGCTGTTACTGGCGTCTGCTCCATGGCTGGCGGGATGTGATGAAAGGTGTTTAATGCTGATGGGTATCTTGGAGTCCTTCATTGTGCTTGAGGGTGTTTTCAGTGAGCACGTGGTCGTTATTGGAGACACGGGCTTGGAACGTGGCATGCAGGTGACCTCTTCGCCCGCAGGCCCTGCTGGTGGGTTCTCATCCGGCTCGGTGTAAAGGTCGTAGAGAGCATCCCCACTGTAGCTGTCCCTGGGAATGGTCTCCTTCTGGATGCTTGCGGAACCATCTTCCTCGGGACCAGGGGTGGTGGAATCCCAGTAGCCCTCGTCGCTGTTTGGGACACCTTCGTGCTGCTCCTTCTCCCTGCCCTTCTGCTCCTCTTTGTGGTTGAGGTGAACGGGGATCTGGTGGAGGCCACCACGTTTCACCGCCACCCTGCTCTGGGGCCCCTCGATACCTCGGCTCTCCTTCAACCCCTCAGGCTTCTTTGTCCCTCCTCCACCTCCTCCTCCTTCTGTCTGGGTCTCCTCTGTCTGCGACAGCATATCCCAGAACTCCTGCAGGTAGGTGTCATCCACCTGGTCCGGGCTGGCCATCTCCTCCCCTCCTCCCTGGTAGGCCACCATGGTGGGGTGCTTCTTGGAGGCACCCAGCTTGCCGGCCGCGGGGGTGCTCTTCTCGCAGCCGCCACTCCCGCTGCCCACATCCTCCTCATGGTCCGCAATAATATCTCCACAGCCTGTAAGAGAGTCAAAGCTTTTCAGTGAAGTCACGTCAGCAAACATCAAACAAATACGATCAATCGATTGCTCTGAGGGTGGATCAACAGAGGAAGGGTCAGGGGCGGCTGCCGTCTCTTGACCGCTATCACAGTGAGGTTCAACAAGGGGAATAGTCGTTATTGGAATGTCACCTGTTATGGCCGCATCCTTCGCAGTCCCAACCTCTCCGGCGCCCGGGTCCGGTCGCTCGCAGCAGAGCTCCTCGGGTCGCCTTCCAGCAGCGGCAGCGGCGGCGGCGGCGACAGCAGCAGCAGGGGCAGCAGCAGCAGCAGGGTCCTCCCCGGGGGGGGGCCCGCCGTCCCGCGGCTCCCCACCGCCCGCTGCGGGCTCCTCGGCCGAGGCGTGGGCCTCGCCGCTGCGCTTCTCCCGCGGCGCTTCCAGCCCGACGTCTCCCGCGCCGTTGGGGGTTTCAGACAAAGGTTTCGGCGTCTCCTCTTTGATGCACTCCAGGCTGGCGGTCAAAGAGCCCGGCATGATCAGGCCGGGCTGGATCTCCGAGGTTTCCCCCCTCTCCTCCTTGCCGTATTTGTCCTTTTTATGCCAGCGCATGCTGCTGAAGATCCCTTTCAGCCCCTTCTTTTGTCTGCCGCCGGCCCGCTGATCCGCGCCCTCCGCCTTGCCGTTCTCCGGCCTGCCGTTCTTCCTCAGCAGGGAGAAGAAGCTGTGCGACTTGGCCACCGAGCTGCCGGGGGAGACGCCGAGGCTGCCGGCCGGCCGGCCCTGCGCCTCCTTGCCCTGCGGATCGCCGCCGCCGCCCGGTTCCTCCTTCTTGCTGCTCTCCAGCACGGCGTCGGCCAAGCCGTCGTGCGTCCGGCTCCGCACCATTCCCGCTTTGCTGGCGCCCTTCCCCTCCCCGCCTTTGCTCCTCACCCCGAAGATGCTGGGCACGGTGCCCCCGGATTTCCTCCTCCTGAACAGTTTGAAGGCGGTTTTGTTAATCCTGCCCGACGGCTGCTCGGCGGCCGGAGGCTCGGCACAGTCGCAGTGCGAGTCCATCTCCGCCGCCGCC
>JAOBAS010000025.1:6441861-6460424 GCA_025311575.1 Elanoides forficatus | reverse complement strand
GGGGGACACGGGCGGCTGGTGGCACCCTAGTCACAAACCCCCTCACCGGCTGCAAATCTGTCCCAAGATGCAAAATAAATTCGAATAGAAAGAGCAGAGCAGTTTAGTTGGAAGGAACCTACAACAGTCATCCAGTCCAACTGCCTGACCACTTCAGGGCTGACCAAAAGTTACAGTGCATTATTAAGGGCATTGCCCAAATACCTCTTAAGCACTGATGTGCACCTCTCTAGGAAGCCTGTTCCGGTGTTTGACCACCCTCTCGGTAAAGCAATGCTTCCTAACGTCCAGTCTAAACCTCTCCTGCTGCAGCTTTGAACCGTTCCCACATGCCCTGACCCTGGGTACCAGGGAGAAGAGCTCAGCACCTCCCTCTCCGCTTCCCCTCCTCAGGAAGCTGTAGGGAGCAAGGAGGTTGCCCCTCAGCCTCCTCTTCTCCAAACTAGACAAACCTGGCCTAATTAACCTGCCCTGAGCTCCAGACTCGCTAAACACCACCTCTACCTTGGCTCTGTCCTGAGGCTGGGTTATTTCAGTTTGGGGGGCAGTGCTCTGCACCAGGGCTGCAGCACAGACCTGCTTTCAACCAGAGCTGTAATAGTGCATGTGCCCTGGCAGCCTGACTCTGCTATACAGCATTCATCTGGGCTCCTCAAAATGTAAACGCTTGTCTGCGTTTTAGCTCCAAATGCAAGTGAGAACCACTAAAGAGAAGTTGCATGTGGGCCCCTCTCGCTTGGGGCTAGGTTCTGCTCCCTTTGAAGTCAGTAAAAGGTTTTGCCATTGACTTCACTGGCTGGAAGAATTAGTTGTGGTTTGTTTTTTTTTTTAACATCATCAGACATTCATTGCACTCTCCCACGAGGCCAGGTTGAATTATCTGTTGTGAATAATTTATCCAGTGAATTTAGTCCTTTTTCTGTTCACGTATAAAAAGTGCCATTTGCATTCGGAATTACAGGCGTTCAATAAGAGCAATATGAGCACATCATTCAACTTACAGGTCTCTCCTGCCTTCTGCAAGAGACAGAGGAAAGGACAGATGAGACAGAAGCCAAGACTGTGGCTGGAGGAGGAGTGAGTTACCTTTTACAGAGTGCAGTTCATCAACATGCCCAGCACCCAGAAGCCATGGAGGCAGGAGGTCAGACCAGAACCTCGACCCATAAGCGTAAGTTGCTCACCTTGACTGTGCCTCCATCAATTGTGGCATGTCATGACTTCCCCCATCACTTGGTAATATTTCTGCTCTTTAGACAGATGAAGGAAACTTGATAAAAAAAGAGAAAATACCAAACGCTCTTCTGCAAATGCAAATGCACAGAGCTAGGTGTCCTTTGGAAATTTGAAAGAACAAAACCTGGTCATGTATCTTGGGAAAAAGTGGACAAAGATGCTAAGAAGTAGGACTTGGCCACATGGCTGAACTTACCAATTTTTGCACTTTCATACTGGTGCTTTGCTATGTTTCACCAATCCTTTACATTTCACCAATTCTTCTGACAAGCACTGAGTCCAAAGGAAGGAGATACAGAGATACAAAAGGCAGAGGACAAATGACTTAATGCTTCACAGCTATATGGAACAGACAAATTATTGTGCCCTCTTTCTTCTTATGTGAATATCCGTAGCCATGATGGAAAGGGCGGACTTTCAGCTTGGTTTTCAGTCAACTTGAAATCCAAGTGTTAATGGAGGAAAGTGGCTTGAGGTCAGCCTGAAATTACTACTTTAGAAATGTTTTGACAAATTTTTTTCTACACATTTGGTTTCAATCCATTTTGCACATTTTAAAATATGATTTAAATAACCTTGAATTACCTCTAGAAATGGATAGTAATTCTAAAATGAAATACTAAATCACTGAATTTTGAAAGTGACAAATGAAACATTCTTATTTTTTCTTTTCTTATTTATTTTATTATTTTGTTTTAACCTGAAGACATCTATGGATTCATCACAAACTCATGACACACTTTGGTCCGCCTGCCCTTGCAGGGCTGTGCCAGGTGCCCCTGCCCTGACAACACTAGAAAATTCTCGACTGTTCAACCACAGCCCTCCCTAGTGACAACTGTCACATACACACTTTAGTTGAAAGGCAAGGCCCTCAGCCAGTGAAACACTTAGGTCAAAAGAAACTTCTCGACCGTTAACCACATATGACCACAGATCAGATTGGACTAGGGTATAAGTAGAGCCCCGCCGGAGGGCAAACTGAGCCAGTCCTCCTCCTCCGTGGAGCAGCAGGTCTGCAGTTGGGGACCCTTCCCTTGGGTCAGGATGCCACCCAAAGTAACTCCTGCAGGTTGAGAGCCCTCATCTTACAGGTAAGTCATTGTCCATTTTGGATCCTCATTTCTAAAGCTTAAGGATTCTTAAGTCGGGTGCGTAGTATTGATTCTGTTTGACATCTTGAACCTGTGGTTTGTTGGAGTGTTAAGCGATTTTGATTAGAACAAATTTCATTCCTAGTTTGTCACTTCATTAAACAATTCTGGTCAGAATAGAATTTATTTTGAGTTTATCATCACCTGCCTAGTTTAGTTTCTTGCAAGCTTCCGCGACAAGGGGTCCATAGGAAAAGCTTTAGACAAAACATTTAGCAACTTCTAACTGAAGGAGAGTAATGCTGTAAGGTGGTTATACTCATGCCAAATAGCTCTTACATCTAGGGATGTTTGGACACCTGAGTGCTGTACAATCAAGGAGGTTGGGAGAAAACGTTCTCTGCCACATCTGTTGTGCCCATGTCCTCGTGTGCAATGGGAACTTCACACGTTCAGCTGTGTGAACGGCCTTCCAAGGTGAGTGAGGGTGATTTCTGGAAAAGGATGGTGAGGAGCTGCATGAAATGGAGCCAGAGACATTTTCTTCTGTATGGTCCTTTTTTATTTTTTCAGGTTTTACACTCTAGAAAGCTTGTGCAAAGCTTGTGTAAGCAATACCTACTACTTACTGTTTTTCTCAGAGGTTTAAAACTCAGTCCCCTGAATTATGCCAGGGATTTCTTTACAGCTTCCCTTCATCTCTGTAGGTCTGAGATGGAAGTCTGCTTCTGACAGTGAAAAATGTTGTAACACTGTCTTCCTGGTGAGGGGGGGAAAAGACTGGCAGACACCTCACAGAGTGAAAACAAATGAGGAGCTCTAATTTAAAAGCACAGAGAGACTCCACAGTCAGCTGGGAGCTCCTGATGACCTGCAGACAAGGGGCAGCTGAGCAGCTGTGGTGGGAGAACTGTTTCTACCGCATCCCACCCCCAACCTGGCTTAGCCTGAGGGGCATCTAACGTGGTGGAAGAGATCCGATGCCGAGCTGCACGGCACAGCCACACCAGCGGGTTTATTCCAGCTGAAGGGGATATCGAAAAGGGTTTGTGGGAGAAATGTTTTCGAAGGTGGATTTGTTTCATCTTTAGAATGAATATGAATGATGAAAAACACTATATAACAAAATTATTCAGGAAAGGTCCTTTAAAAAACATGTAGCATTTATAGGTGTACATTTTTTTATAGCAATTAAGGATTTTGAGGTGAAAGCTATGCTCTCCTTGTTCCTTGGACATACCCTACTGCTTTTTTTGGGCTGCTTGCTGAAGGTTACTGTCACAAACTGCTGGTCCAGCTCCCAGCCTTGGCTCCACCACCGACCTGTGCTATGGTTCTCAGGAAGGCACTGCTTTGCTCCATTTCAGCTGAGGATGCTTTCTGCAAGTGACCCACAGGCACCACAGTCCTGTCCCAGCCTCAGTCCCTACAGAGTGCTGGAGCCAGGGGGGGTGCGCGCACACACACACACACTGCCTCGTGCTGAACGGGAGCACTGGGCACCAGGGTGACAGGACAGAAGTGTCTGAAAATCTCCGCAGGAATTTTTCACTTCATGCTTCATTTCTAAGCAGCTTCAGTGACTCCAGAGTCAGGAGCAGCCCTCTCAACATAGTACCCAGGATATGTTCAGTTTTAAGCCAGAGTTTACCCATTTCTTGCTGAAATTCTTTATCTTTTTGTTGTTGTTGTTGTTGTTGTTGTTAGCATTCTTTGCAGCTGTGTTTCTACCACATATACTGTGGTGTATATGTAATTCATGGGACTTGAAGATGCTACATCAATTGAAAACTAGCAGGTCTTCCTAATGATAAGTAGTGAATCTAAACTGCAGAAAGTGAATTGTAAGACTTTGTCCGGCACAGTGCCTGCATCTAGACCCTAGCTGGTGATGGGAGAAAGTCAGCAGGCTTTTAAAAAGCCATAGATAATTAGCATGCCAGGGTCTAGAATTAAAGGATGGATACAGGGAGGCCCAGAGCAATAACAGGTTTATAGGGAAAACAGGCCTACTACCTGAAAAGTTCCTTCAGATACCTCAGTTTCTTCTTATGTGGTTAGGTGTGCTACTGCACAGATAAATTCTCCAATGCATTACAGTATGAGGAAATGGAAGAGATACTGTTTGCTGGATTACAAAATCAATGGGCTTACTAAGGAAGACATAAGTAGTGTCAGATCTCTGCTGATACCTTAAGATTTGCTTTGGGAACCACTGGGACTGAAAAGAGAGAACAGCTAAAAACAGCAAAAATTTTTTTTTTTTTTTTTAAAGAAATGGGGGACTAAAGAATCCCTCTTATTTTCCATATGAGCCTTCTTGCTGTAATGCATATCAGTGGGAAATGTCTGCTTGTACAGGTACAAGGGAAAAGTGTCTGGATTTCTAACATTTGCCACTTGTTTGCATTTGCCTCCCAATAGATCCGTGTCCTCTAATATTGCATATTTCCTTCTTCCCTCTCCACCCCATGCGGCAGCAGCCAGGACCTCCTCGGGGCCATGTGCTTTGTTACTCCTCCCTCCCTTTCCCCAGGCCAGACCATTTTCCACATCCTTTTCTGCAAACCAAGCTCTCCCCAGCTGCAGAAGCATAAGGAGCATAAACGTGTGTGGTTCAGCAGGCCCAGAGCCTGGCTGACCCTCACTTTTAGGCAGCTCAAACTTGGGGATGTCTCAGGGAAAAGGATCTTAAACAAATCTAAAAAATGCAGTGTATGGAATGAAAAATAAAAAGGGTCAAGTAGAAGATGAGGGATAAAGTGAGTTTCCTACACTTCACCAGACCGGCTGCACAGGCTTCATGCTCACGAGAAACTGCCCAATTAACACATGAAAAACTGTCACTGGGGAAAGGTAGTATCAGTGCAAGGTACAGATAGCAAAAATCATCATGACTGAGAGATGCACATGTCCCTGTAAAGTGTATCTCCAATCTCCTGGGAGATAATAAACTGTCATTACTTTGTTTTATTGGCTGAAGAGCTGCAGTACTGGGAAGCGTACAGTGAGCAGAACAAGACCTGTTTCTCAAAATAGAGACCTGGACTCTATTTTCAGAAAATTACATCTGAATCCCACAAACTTACAGAGTTTGGACGTGCCCACTGCAGAACTGTGCAATTTAAGTAACCAAAATATCCTCTAAATCTCCAAGAAATCACACCAAACGAGAGCTGAGGTACAGGTCCTTGAACAGGTAAATGATCATGCCCTTCTGCAGCATAAATATGGAGGAAAGAAAAAACAGCCAGTGACTTTTCATGTATTTAAACCCTGGTCCAGTCTAGCCAAAGTGGGAAGAAGTCCCATTTCATGAGCCTGGAAGACTGTGTATTAGACCACAGACCTGCTAGTGACAACTTCACAAGGAGGAATACTTCTTGTTCTCACTGATAATCTCCTTGCAGCAAAGACCAACAACATCTTTGCATGTGAAAGGAATCCTGTGGCCACTGTGAGGTTTTCTTTTATTACTGTCACTCAGCCCCAGCATCCCTTCTGGGTGCAATTTTAGAGAAAAAAAAAATGTTCTTCAAGAAGTGGATGTTCAGGTTGAGCAAACCAATCATGGGGTTTCTGAAACGAAGTAAACAATCCGAGCTGAGAAAGGATGAAATTACAGTATTTCATTCAAGATTTTTGTAGGGTTTCTTGTTGAGACAACTTTTCTGTATAAACAGCTTATGTTTTGCTGTTCTAAAAAGCAAAATAGGAAAATAATAGTAAGCCTCCCCAAATGAAGCAAAACATGAGTTCAACCCAAAAGAAAATTATTGAATGTTTTCCAGTTCAGGCAACACACTGAAAAAATCAATTGTCTGCGTACAATCTCTGTGTTATCCAACTGTTTTTCCCAATGCAAAGCAAAAGGATTACAGAGAAATAGAGAAACAACTGAGAAACTGAAAGGGGGAAAATGCCCATCATTTGTCTTAAAGCTAAATACAAATTAAAAATGCAGGCAATGCATGTAGTCCCCCAAGGGACAGATTTTCTTCTAATTAATAATATGTTAGTGCCCTAGCCCTCTGCATTAAAAAAAGCCAACCCTCTGGATTAATCCTGCTGTAACATTGTAGCTAGAATCTCTAAGAATTAACCCAGCCCAATCCCAGATTTACTTATACTGTAATTACTGGAAATGTGGAGAGTTTATTTTCTTCCATATACTGAACTGAAAAGCAAAATGTTAGAAAAAAAATTATCTGGTAAATATGGTTGGGTTTCTACATGGATATACAGCCATTCACTTTCTTCTTTGGATGTTTGCAATATCCCAGACATAATAACAACATTTTTTTATTATTTCTAATTGTGCTAGTTAATTTTTTCTACTTCAAAAATAAATGAAAATAAAATCCTGGCTGTGCAGTCCCAACAGACCTGACAGACAATAGTACCACAGGAGGGATGGGTCTTCCCCACTACCTTTAATTAAAAGCCCAAACAAGAGTGTAAGCAGATGAGGGGAATGATGGGGAATACTGGGTCAGAATGTGTTTTTCAAACAGTTGAGAATGATTTTAGGAGGATGAGGACACTTTTACTGAGAGGTAAGCATTTAAAAAACGTTCATCACATTGGCGATGCCTGAGTTTTTTCCTCACCCTTTTTTCCTCACTATCTCAGACCTTTCTTTGACTTCAGCAGAAATACTTCTGATAAGTGTGAGTGGATGTAAAAGTCACAATCAGGCCCTTAATTAAAGATTCAGCCTCCCTAAATAGGATACCTAGATAGATGTGATCATATTACTTGTGCTTATTTTTAAATAAGAAGTACTTCTCCAATTCACCAGCAAGGCTATTGCTAGATTCAGTTGCTGCAGATTAAAAAAAAAAAAAAAGCTCTTTCATTACAATTACTGATAGATACATTTTTAGTTTGATTTCAGGAGTGCTCTGTCTCACTTTCCTTCCTTCTCCTCATTTCACTGTGTATAAAGCAACCAGCCCCTGGGCACAACATCACTCGCATTGGGTGGGTGTCAGCACCGTGGTAGCATGTGGAAGGCTTTGGGCTCAGGTGAGAGGATTCAGAGGCCAAATGTGAAAGAGGGAAAATAAACCTGAGCATGTGAGAAACACAGAGGCTTCGAGGGAATTACTGAAAAGCTTTGGGACTAAATCTGGGCCTTGGAACATTGTGGGAGAGGAGAGAAACAGTTATGCTTTTTATTATGACAAGTTTCCAAAACCAATGACAGAATTCACTGTCAAGATTTTATTCTGGAGCCCCAAAACTGAAAGTACTCCTATATAAGCTGCTCTTAAGCAGATAGACGCTATATATTCTGTATTTGGAATAGGGTATGTCTCAGCAGCTTCCAGAAGGATTGAATACAAGATGCTATACAAAACTAGGCCATGCCTTGCAAATCTGTAGGAAACACTAGTTTCCATCTGTTTCAAACCAAAAGGTAGGTTTTGTCTCCCCGTGCTTTAAGCAGCTGCAGGGTAAACAGCTGCATCTCAGCTAGTTAGCTTAAATCCCCTTTCTCTAATGTGGCAAAAGACAGGTATTCTTAGGGTGCAGTATATTTGACCTGTTTTACATGTCAGCTTAAGGGTGGATGACATAAATCTTATCCTAAAAGCTCTGAGCCCAAGTTAAACGGTCCGAAAAAACATGTAAGTTTGCTCAAATCAGCCCCTCCCCAAATGTTTCAGCATTTATGGACTTTTTCCTCCCTTTCCCAAAAATATCAGCCAACATTTTTCAGCTTTCAGTTTCTTCATTTGGGGAAAACATTGTTACACAGAAATATTTTCCATCATCTCTAATGCAAGCATGTGCATTGCTTAATGTATGTGTGCGTGGTGATGCCTTTTCTTGCACCGGGGAGCTACTAAGACGGTTGGGAGTTTGCAGGACTGGGACTCTGGTCAAAGTTACACCATGGGAAAGGCTTGGTGCAGCCTGGATTTTGGTTGTATCAGTCCCTCAGAGCTGTGAGAGTTTCTAAAGACATCTGACCCCATTTGTTCTTTGTAAAAATGATGCCTTGATACACATCAGTGAACTTGTTAGTTGGAGGCAGTCATAGGGACGCTGGTAGCTTGTAGAGAAGCACACGATTCATTTCCCACACAGCACTTTCACTGATCTCTTTTTAATATTGGTCTCTGATGCCCTGCTCTCACTGAAAAGCATTGTGTGGTACACGCGATACAAATAACACCAGAGGTTTGTTTTTTTTTTCCATAGGGCTATTTTTGACAAGAGCTGTTGCTCTGACAGCAGATCGCTCGATCAATTCTGACTGAATGTCAGCTAAAGGACAGCTTTTCAGTTTTCTCTTTTTCCCTTTTCTTCATCACTAAGAAAAATGAAGCGGTGGGTGTTGATGTGTGACAGTTTTACTAAGATATCTAAAGAGTACAGTTCAGTTTAAGAATAGATTAGTACCAAGAGGAATAATCACCGGGGCTTCCACGCCTGCTCTTCTTCTTGCTCGGACAAAATGGGTTTCCAGAGAAGCACCATTTGCACGAGGAGCATGTAAGAGACGTAGGATTAGGCCCTTTGAGTTGGCTCGTAGGGTAGCCGGGATGCAGAGCAAGCATCCCCCAGCCCCTTGGGACCTGGAGGGCTCTCCTCAGTGGTGTTTCCACACACAATAGCTGAATTCAGCATCTACCAAGGATAACTGCCAAGCTCCACGGTGCTGGATCGGGGCCAGGGGCAAGCAAACTGGAAACCAGCAGCGTAGGTTTGCCTGGTGTCACTGGCTGGTTGGGGAAAGCCCATTTCTTTTGACTCCTGGCCAGGGCATATCATCCCCTGCTTCCAGCAAAACCCGATGGGAAAACCATGCGCCAATCTAAAAGATGTCATATGTTTCAAATGGGACAGTGAAAATCATCCACTCCTTTTCGTGGAGTTTTTCCATGGAGCTTCAGAAAAATAGGCTGACAGGTGGTTCCGGAGCTTTGCCGGAACTCATGGATTACCAGGCCAGAAGGAAGCATCCTGTGACTGTCAGATCTGCAGTATTGGAAGATACAAGCTGGAGAAAATGCCCTGATTTTTTTCAAAAACATGTGCCTATGGCCAGTCTCTCTTTTTACTTGCTCACTTCGTGACACACGTGTGCACACATACATACATGCACATCTAAACACACAGAAGTCCCAAAGCATTTTTTTCAGAGAGATTCTTCTCCTTTCCACAATCCGGTCTTACTTAAACATGCCTAAGAGTTTACTCTCTCTCAAAATAACTCTCTGTACTAGCTTTTTGAAGTGCAATTGTATCTGAAATAGTAAAGGAAATAAATGCAAAACAAACTGCATCCTTCACTAACACTTATCTCAGATCAATAGATAATCCCTTGTCAGGCTGATTACTGTCAAAACCAGGACAATCGAAGGCATTTTTCATTCCCACCACCGCAGCTGTTGTCTTCTTCTGTTAGCCCAATTAAGCAAAACGAAAAGGAGTAGCACCATATCAGTGCCAGTTTGCCTTAGGATATAAATTGTCGTCTTGTGTTTGTCCATAGCCAACACTGCAAGAATAACAAAGCGATGCCATAAAACTCAACCGCTGTGCTGAAGACACAAAGGAACCATTTTTTCCCCCTCCGACTCAACATGGCATCCAGCCACGATGCCCCGTGACAGGCGCCGGCCCTCCCTCAGCCCCGCGGATAGCGACAGCCGCCCTGTGTCGCCTGCGGCCAGCCCCGTGCCCGTGCTGCCGGGGGTCGGGGCTCAGCCTCGCTCGGCCTGAGCCCAGCAGAATCGAACTCCTTCCCCCCACTACTCCGGAGACGAGGGGTTTTGCTGGGTGCCATCATGAAAGCTGTTTTCCCTCCTCCACCTCTCCTCCACACTTGACAGGAGAGAGCCCTACACCTTTCAGCTTGGAAAACACGAAGGAATCAGCAATTTGCTCTGGCGCTGTTAGCCAAAGCCCTCCTGGAAATGAGCTGACGTGATTATTGTAGAAGGGTAGCTGACTTCTGGCAACAAATGCCAAAGAAGCGCGTCACCCTTGTGGCTTGTTGTCTACATGGCAGGACACCCTGTTGTGTGCTGGATTGTCACATGTAATCTATGCAAATGCAGTCATTAGCTTTAGCAGATGTTTTTTTTATTGTCCTGCTTCAAAACTGAAAAGAGATCAGCAGGGATTTTTGTTTTCTTACCTAGATTTTGAGGAACAGAATAAATTGCAACAACCTGTTGTTAATGTGAACGCACCCTTCCTGGTACATAAGGCTGTGCACCTACTTCCACATTTTATTTACTGCTTTTCATTTTCTTGATCTAAATTTTAACAAAAATCCTCGTAACAGTGTGAGGAAAGTAGCTTTGTGTTTATTGTCTGTCTGTCACACAGGGAGACAGATACCTCACCAAGGTATCAAAGAGGAGAATCAACGTTAGCAGTAAGTTCTTCATTCCTGGTCTTTGCTACCAGGCAGTGCCTCTCATTACAAAACGCCCTTTTTGCTCTCCTTAGGCTCGTTCATCTCATTTAGGTGCCTACGCTAGATATCAGAGCAGCAGGCAAGGTAGTTTGGATGCAGCCACTTGGTTTGGGGGGTGAGAGGGTTTAATGGCACAAATGCGGGCCATTTTGTGCCTGTTGTCCCATCGCCAGGCAGGACCCCGTGCAGAGAGCAGATAAAACCTCAATGTCCCATCCTTGAGCCGTGGTCGCGCCATGAGAGCTCCGTGGAGGGGAGGGGGGGAGGCACACAACCACTGTCCGACCGCGAGAGTTTGCAGTGGGAATTGAGGCTGGAGCAGGGACCGAGGCAAGACCGACATCAAAGAGGCAAGAAAGAGGGTGAAGCCGAACTAAGAGGATTTGCTGGGGGCTGTGCCAGGGAGCCCCTGGAGCAGCCATATGGCCGCAGGCAGTGCCGGGCACCACCAGCCTCCGCTGCCCCTGTGACCATAGAAGCAGCTTCTTCTCAGCAGCCCGGCCAGTGGCCCTGCTGGGGTGGCAGCGGGCTCCCCACCTGCCTTCCCTACGCTCTGCAGCTGCTCGCCTGGGGCTGCCGAGCCTCCGCAAGGTGTGGGGAGAGGGCAAGGAGGGATTGGGAGCCGCAGATGAGGGGAGAAGGGAGCGGAGGGCTCGAGCAGCCCGGCAGAGCTCCGCACCCCGCAGCCCTCCCCGGCAGCCCCCCGAGCGCAAGCCCGTCACTCGTGGGCGCAGATCAGGGCATCAGGCTGCACTATGGTAATTAAGCGTGGATCGTGCAGGTATCTCCTGGATGTTTAAATGTGAACCAGTTTAACTGAGTTTTAATTAAAGCTGTTGTGAATTGGCTTAAATCTGTGCTCCTTCAGTTCTCTAGGAAGGTTTTAACTCCAGAGGTAGGATGGTATCTCAGGGAGGCAGGAAGGTCTGAGCTGGTTAATTTCTAGAGGCGTGTGAAAAATCTAAACATGCTGACCCAAATGCAGCTCTTGGAAAGGGCTCAACTCCGTGTCCTTGGAAATCAG
Organism: Elanoides forficatus; assembly: GCA_025311575.1. Taxonomy (NCBI): domain Eukaryota; kingdom Metazoa; phylum Chordata; class Aves; order Accipitriformes; family Accipitridae; genus Elanoides; species Elanoides forficatus. The sequence continues at coordinate 6,448,630 of JAOBAS010000025.1, read as the reverse complement.
TGAGCCCAGTTGCTCTGGGAATGGAGTCCCATGGAGACTGGAGACACTCAGCCTTACAACTCTCTGTCCCAAGTGCAAGGTACATTTTCTCTCTCTGTTTTCTCCAACCAACCCTACCAAAATACTCCGTCGCACAAATAAAAGGGAAAGGGTAAGAAAAAGACCAAAACACCTCAATTAGCTCCCTTACTGCACAATTGGAAAGCACTTAGACGGTGATAGAAAGGCATATAAAATAAGATAGAGCAGAACGCAGTAGCAGAGAGCATCAATATAAATTTGGTGAGACTCCAGCATCTGACTTGCCTTTTACGCTGCAAATACGGTGAAGCGTTTTAAGGGAACAGTGCTTTCTATTAATCATTTATAGTATTGATAGGGTATTTCTTGTAATAGTATTTTTTTTTTTTTTGGTACACTGAACATTATGGATGTTCAATTATAATAAAGCATTGAAAACTATTTGGTTCTAGCTAGGGAGAAAGATTTCCAGAGAAGTTTCTCTTGACATAAAAAGTGAAAAGTCATTTACACTGAGGAAATACATTAACTTGCTACCAGTTAAGAGAGTATAGTATTCTCAAGAGATTTCTGAAAATTCTAAGTATCATAGCATCAAATGGTAAAATATTATCTTGTAATAAGGTTTTTGTGCAAAGTTTGTCATGTTTCTTTCCCACTTAATAAGAATTAAAGAGAACAAGAATGACACAGGATACTTTTAAAATGTCAGGAAGCAATAATCAAACACTTCCATCCGCCTTCATTTCACACTGGTAACATGTTTTTCACTCTCCTTGTTTGAAAGTGGGAAGACTAGAGCATGCCACTATGAATCTGTTCAATGTGTTTCTCTTTACTGAGGGTTTCCTGCTATAAGCCATAGCTGGACAATCATACTACTGGGCTAAATTACAAAGGCAGGACTTTAAAATGTCGTTATTTTTGTACCACATCTGTAACACCAGGATCAAGCAGAACCCCAGGGACCTGGCTGTGTAAGACAGTGCTATCAGACATGTAGAAAGCTGCACTTGCCAGTAATTTACATCAACACATTTTCAAGTGAGAAGTACAGATCTAGGCAATGTATAAACCGTAACTTGAATGCCTACATTTGCATTTAAGCATCCTAATAAACAGCTAAATGAAAGCACCAAAAATCAAAGTTGTAATACAAAAATACCAGCTGACTTAACTCGGAGCTCAGCCAGGCCCTGCAGAGCCTGAGCCAAAGACTGAGCAGAGCAGTGAGGCTGTACATTTTGGGATGGGGATGCTGGAAGGGGTGGCTGGATGCACTGTGGCCAGCCCTGGGTCAAATCAGGAGACAGTTCCCAAACTCCTGGTTCCCTGCTGCTCCCGTTCCCTGTGGCTGGAGGAACACCAAGGAGATGCCCCTTGCACAGAGTCAGGGAAATATGGAGTTGGAGGTTCCCCACAGAGCCAAGAGAGGATTTCCCTTTCCTGTAGGTCTCATGAGGACTGCAGGAGAAGCAAACACCTCTGATCCCGGACCCTCAGCCCTCTTCAAGAGGAGATGAGCACCTCCAGGGGAAGCAGCCAGGGAAAAGCAAAACTGTGGACAGCGCGGAGGGAGATGCCAAACGCATCCTTCCCAGTAAGGCACGTCATCGTGCCCAAGTTACGCACGATGCCTCCGGGAGCCTCCTGGGCCGTGTTTGATACGCCTCACACTTACCAGTTTGGGGTCTTTGCCCCAGGCTGATACTTTCTGTCAGTAACAATGGGTTTATCTCACACGTAAAAAAGATTACTGAATTACTGAATATATTACTGAATTATAGAAAAACTGACCTCGTATGTATTGCACCATTTTTTCCCTTAATGTGTGCAAAGACGTCACTATTAGAGACATAACAGGCTCCATATAGTAAACAGTGATTGTTGAAAAGGTGTTTTTCCTGTCTCTGTGCTCATTTAAGCAGTTTTCTGTAAAAACTCGACTGGGAATTTCCTACAGAGTCTAAAACCACCAGACCAGTTTAATCCCTGCTTGCTTTATCTGCATTTCTAAGGCTCAGAATTATTTAATTAGTAACCAGTATTACAGCACATGTGGATTGCTGTCCTATTAAGAGAACAATTTTTTTTTGCGGGATTGAAAAAAAAAATAATTGCAAAACTCCTTTACTCTGGCCCAGTCCCCAGCCATTCAGCTGGACACATTGGGGCTCCTGTGTTTGTGAAAGTCTTATTTCTGAGCACATTCCTGGAGTTTTTGCACCAGGGAACTGCAGACTTTTGAAACTCAGTCAGTGTCGCTCATGAGACCTCCATGGGCTCTGGTGGCTCTGCACCAAACTGAGATGAGAGAGCAGAGAGCAGGTGGGCTAAGAAATGAAGATTTTTTTTTTTTAAAAGCACCAAAGGATGGCGACAAAAAAATGATAAGGCCGTGCCATACAGAAAATACAGTATGCAGGAGTAAACGCCTTGTCTTCCGTCTCTAATGTGTAACATAGACTTCAGTTCAGCTGGGAAATACCCCTGGCTGCTGTAGCTGACGTGGAGGCTGATACACACGCAAGCGATGCCCCAGGAGGCCAGATCACAGGTGTGGGCAGACCCTGCCCAAGCCCCAGTACCTGCAGTTTTGTGATGGGGTCGGCATATCAGTTGTACTGAAAAGCAATCTACCGCAAAGCAAAGCTGGAAACACGGCTGGAGCGCAGGCAATGCAGACTGGCAGAGCAGCCAGCAGTCCAAAATAAGGTTTTGAAGGCAGAAGCAGCCATGGGTGCTGCAAAAGTCACTCCCAATCCTGGCTGCTCCGGAGGTGTCTCGCCACCACTGACACGGGTGGGACCTGGTGGGACTGAGAAGGAGCGAACCCTCGCAGATGTTCACGCGGGCATCTCCTGGCTAGAAATACTGCCCATCCTCTGCTGCTTTCCCGACGTTAAACAGATGGGGCTGGAAGGCCAAGCGAAAGGCCAAAATGGCCACGTTGCAGTGCTGCATCCCGGAGGGTCCTCCAATACCTGGGGCGACTCAAAGGAGAGTCTAGCCAAAGCCAGCAGCTTCTCCAGCACACACACTGATGGAAACATCATCCCTTGCTTAAGGATATGAAGGATCCAATGGCCATGTGTGATTTAAGTAACTGCAGAATTCAGAGAGCCAAACTGATGTGTCTGTGACAGACAATTTATTTAAAAAATTAAAAAAAAAAAACAGAATTGCCAGTTTTTTGAAGTTACGAAGACTTGGAGATTCAACAAGGAATTCACAAGAGCTCAGTGAAAAACAAAAATCTCAAACCTAAGAGCTGCCAGCTGACAAGAGCAGCCTGGAATTATTTGTCTCAATTAGTTAAATTTGTAATTTCACTTCCCCCGGCGTGTTTTTTTGTATGTTTACAAAGTAACTTCCTTAAATCTTTACAGAGCAGCTAAATGTCAAGACTCTCAATTCATATTACTTTTTCTTTCATCAGTTTTGTGGGAGAAAATCATTTCACTACTCAGGTTTCTGTTTCTCTGGCTATTCAACAGATTAGTAATAAGGTGAATTAATGTTCTTATGGTAATTTAGGTTCCTTAAATTGATGATGCTGCGCAAGTGGAAAAATAATTAGCGTGAGACCTCCTGGTGCCTACAAAACTCACTGCAGTTGTGGCTGTAGAAGATCATTACTTTTTATTTACTATAGAATTTGTAGGTTAATGTAAGACCATTTTTTCTTGCTTTCATCTATGTGAGAGCTGCAAGAGGCTATGGCTGTTTCTTGCTTTCCAAGTACAGAAATACAGTCTGTTCCAGCACAACAATTTTTGTATTTCTGTTAGTTGGTGTAAGGCTGTGCCTATTTGCCCTTGATTATGTGTTTAATTAGATCTACAATATTCCATAATTAATCTCTTAAACAAGATCTGAAATGGAGATTAGTTCTTGTTAGGATTCTCAGCTTACTCATCTCTTCTTACTACATGAAAGAGCCAATGTGTTTATCTCAGATACTCTGTTAACTCTTCATGCTGTTACCCTAGTCCAAATATTCCTTCCAATGCTTCCAATCAATATATACTAAAAAAGTTTGGCAATCAGAAAAAAAAAACCCAACAAGCAAACAAAAAGGCAGCTAACAGCATTCTGAGATGGGCTGGATTTTTCCCCTAGCCAGGCTAACACCTATAAAATCTCTTCCACTAGTAGGTCTCCTGCATGCTCTTCACTCCCATTGAAGCAAAAGAAAAAACAGCCTGCATGATCGCTCTGCTGCAAATTTTCCCTCTTTCCACCCCAGCTCCCAGCCTGAATGTGCTTTGTCTGGGCTGCTGCTTTGATGTTGCATGAGGCAGCTTTGAAACAATAACTTGAAGACAGCATTAAAGCCAGCCAAGGGTAAAACATCCAGCTGCTACCGTGCAATTGTGCAGATATGTGCCACGGCTTTGCAGGGAAGCTGGAGATGGCCACACGAGCCCCCAGATTCGAGACCACAGGCTGCCTCTCGCAAGGAGCAATGTGAAAGCTGGGCAGGAGCAAAGCTCCATCCTCCCATTTTGAACCGTTCACTACTTTGAGTGCAAAGAGGACGGATACAGCCCTGCCAGAGCTCTCGTCATACGTTGGGTTTGAACAATGGAGGATTGAGAGGGGGAAAAAAAGTTGTTTGTGTGTGTGCGCATCTGTCAATAAGGGAGCTTAAGCTGGGGATGAGAGGTACTCAGGGAGATTAAGCATAGCAGATTTATAGGTGAAATCTGGTTAGTGTTGATGCAAAAGGTGGGGGGGGGGGAGATTTTCAAAAGCACATGTGGGCGGTGACTGCTTGCATACTGTTGATTTTCTATTTCGGTGCCTAGCTCTCATCACTGTATGACAGTCTTGTGAAGCACTGGAGCTCCTGGAGATAGCGGAAGATGCCCATGAAGCAAGCAGGTCGATGAGTCAACGCTGACACCCTCACCCACCGCAGAAAGGGAAGGGGAGGGAAACCATGGGAAAGACACCCCCATTCTTCCCGTGTTGCAAAATGAATGTAATGCATTGGTCCCCACTCCCCACGCGTTTTGCAAAGAAGTGGTAGCTTAGGTGGACATCAAAGAGGAGACATATCATTCGAGAGCTGTTGGCATGGTTCCAGCTTTGCAAGCAGGAGTCATCACTGCATCAAGGAGCACTAACAGAGAGGATTCCGACCCCTGAGTCCACTTTCCCTGTCATTAACCCATCCTCAGCTGCAGGCAATCCCTTCTTCTGCTCGGTTTTGTCCAGACTTGGGTGATGGCACCCAAGCACCCGCAGCAGAGATGGCACCTGCTGCGCCCTCACACACGTGGAGTGGGGAGAGGGGGATGTAAAAGCAGGAAGGGCTTTAGCAAAGCTCTGAAGCTGGAGCACTACGGCTCTTTGCTCGCTGTCAGGAAGCTGCAGCAGCTGCTCCACCACATGCACTTTGTTTTTTTCCTGAAGGCAGAAAAATAAAGTAGGTCACTACTTTATTTGCCAGAAGCAGAGATTAAGTATATTAGGAAGGAGCACAATATAGTGTAAGCTGTTGATGAAAACACTGGCGATCCAACCTGCATGGGTTTATACATGACATGAATGAGAAACTCAGTTGCTGACATGAAAAACAGCGATCATGTTTGGATACCACATGAAGAAGAGAGGTCACATAGTCTAGTAATAGAGGGAAATATGCATTAGTGAGAGGCTGTTAAAGCAAAGATGTAAGGTTTCTGGCTCTTGAAAGAACAGTAGACAAAGTAGAAAAAGATTAGCTGTCACATAGATTGAAGAGTACTAATCAAGTCCTTGTTTATTTTCCTTAAGAGGTCTCAGTTTCTAAAGCACTACACACCTACAAAGCCCCTTCAAGTTGGTGAGAGCTGTGGGTAACCAACAACATTTAAGATGACTAACCTAGCGCAGGGAGCAGCAGGACATCATCTATAGGACCACTGCTATAAATCCCTAGCTGTTAGGTACACATCAAGCATTGTTGCATAGGAAAGGGCTCAGGTGTTTTGCCATTAAATCTTCACATACGGAGATGACAATTGTTCACGCTCCCTGTTCAGGCATGTCACATCCAGCGAGAAACAGGAAACATTTTATCTAAGACAAGTCCAATTACAAACAATTGGCAAACTCTAGGAAAATGAGAGAATGGAAAAACCTCTCATATCTTAATAAGAAAAAAAAAAAATAGACATCCACTGAGGGGCTACAGGAGGTAATATGCACAAATTATACAATGCAACAAGAATACCTGTACAAAATTTTCACAAGTATGAATTACACATTTCAGTGAAGTGTATAATTCGAAACTCTGAAGTTCTCCCTCCCTTAGACTCCTCTCTTGCAACTATGTCCACATGGACTTGTCCTTACACAAGCAAGGAGGCAGTAGCACTTGTTAAAAGCAGTGAAGCTGTTCAGAAAACACCCCACCAGCATTTCACTGTTGGGATCCCTCCTAAGCAAGTGTGTCAAAGAGGAACCAAAGCTTTTGCAGGTAGTCAGGAGGCTGCAAGACCACCACACTCGTTTCCATTTGCGAAAAAAGTAGGGATTTTAAGATTAGACATTATTAAAATGTGTAATGCCTTGGAAAAAAACAACACCTCAAAGGACGCGAGGACAGAGACTGGGAAGATTTATCTGCAAGTCATTATTTGGGAGGTTTTTCTCATTTCTAAACCCCTTTTCTTTCACTGTTTGAGGAAGGGCTCTTAGAAACAGCTAGCACTGCAGTCTCAGCTTGCATCCCTGTGCATGTTTCTGCCTAACCACC
>JAOBAS010000025.1:6431222-6441761 GCA_025311575.1 Elanoides forficatus | reverse complement strand
CCGCCCCCCCCAACTACAGATCCAGCCTTATTTGCCGTGTAAACCCAAACAAGGGCTTTCACATTGTCCAGAGCTCACCTACACAGCAGCGAGGATGCAGGCCCAGTTCCCCAAAGCCGAGAGCCCCCCCTTTGCCCTTCCCACAAACACGCGGGGAGTCCCAGGACGCGGCGGCAGGGACGAGGTTGGTTGGTGCCCCTACGTTCACAGAGGCGGCTGTAGGAAGAGCAAAGGCAGAATAACGCACACGTGGCTTTACTGAGGGAGCCGGTAAAGGCAGGCACCAGCCTAAGACACGTTCTGGACACGGGCTTTGTGCTGCCCCCGTATGTCACAGCAAAAGAGCCTGGAGCTGGTTTCGCCCCTGGGGGACCAATAATCTCACACTTATCCTATAGAAGAGACGTGATTCATCCTTCGTAGTCAGTCGAGAGAAATCTGAAGTGAGGCAGAGGTCTTAAAATAGGTTACCTGGATGACTACCTAGAAACATCTCTTTCTTCCCATTGCCTACAAGGGAATCCAGAGGGCTTTCAAATGCTGTCACCTAACACCAGGACATAAGCACTTTGATATATACTCCACACTCTTGCTCCAGTTGCCCTGTGCCACAGGAGGGAGAGGACTAAAGCCACGCTAGCCGGCGGGTTAGGCAAGGAGGGGAAGGTGCTGCGGCAGCCCAGCCGGAGGAGCTGGCAGCAACCATTAGCAGGATAAGCAGAGCTCAGAGCTTTAGTTCCTGCTTCACCATAGGCAGAGAAACTTGGCGCCTTGATGTTATTTAGCTGATTCTGAACAGCTTTGTGAAAAGTTTTTTATTACTCTCATCTTCGTTAACTACTGCTTAATTTTGTACTTGCCAGTTTCTCCAGGGTCTCTAGATACAACAGTTTCAATTCTCCTGTTTACGAAGGAAAGCTAGCACATTAAAACTATGTATTGACCTTCCATTCCACTTCAGAATTTTGTTTTGTGTGAAGTTATTATTCCTCAGTTTTGCCTCACAAGCTTATGGAAGAGAAAGATTTAATATCTTGATTTTCACTGGTACTTTAACGTTTTTTCTTACCCAATAGATCTGCTGGAACTGGTAAAGATGGGGAATGCTACTGTCTAGCTTCTGCAGAACTTACTTTTTCTGCTTTACAAGCTTTTTAAGACACAACAAATACCAGCCATTTTAGAGTAAAAACAGCACTTCAGCATAAAATATTCAGACTGCGCCAACATTGGGGACCTTCATCTGGCAGCTATATACTGTTGTTCTAAGCATCTAGGTATAATATTGGCATTCTGCAATTTGATAGAAATTTTAAGCAGCTGGGGAGGAATTGTTATTCATTGTGATTCTAGTACCTCTTCATGGATTAATTTTAGATATTTTCCAGATAATACTATTAGAAAATAGAATTATCTATAGATCAAGCTTCAGGGCCCTCAGTGAAATCAGTCCACACAAATACCACACAAAATAAGACTAAATCTTTGACCTGAATAGATTGCAATCCAAGCAAACCAAAGGCAGAACTGATGAAAAGAGGATATTATCTCAGTTTTCCACAGGCGAATAGGAGTAACATGGAGATTAAAAGACTTATCTGAGGTCAGAGAAAGCCTGCAGCAGACCCCGCCACTCAACTCACATCTCCCAAAGTTCCACATTTAACTATGAAGCCATCTTCCTACTCTCATACAATCATAAAAGATAATTTTAAAAAGTTAGAGAATTAACCCTCAGTTTATTGCAGTCTGGAAATTATTACGATATCTCCAAGAGAAACCAAATATCTTTCACTGAATCTTGTGTCTGCTAGTAATTTAACAGTTTCTCCAGAGAGCTGGGGTACAATAATTTTTTTTTGCTTGCTCCCCCTAGAGAATCTGGCATATAGGAATATTTACAAACTACTTGAAATGCTTTGGTGAAAGCAAGTTGTGTAAATTCACGTCTGTGAGAGACTGAAAGAGTTAATGTCTCAAATATGGTAGCGGGGCAAGTTCTGAGTAACAATGACCCAGAGGTGAAAAGAAGCCGATCAGCACCCATCAGCAACAGGACAGGGAGGACATGCGGGAGGATGCGCAGTTCCCTGTTCAGATAAACTGAGCGGGACAGCTCATCATGCATGGCCAAAGATCAAACAATGGTCATGTCTGCAGGGAGGGAGAATTTACTCCCCAAACGACCCCCAAGCCCACCGACCCATTTCCGAAGGTTCTGAAAGCAGAAACAGCACCTAATTAGCCTAATATTAGTTCAAGTGCCACCTGAAGGAGGGGGAAGGCGATGATAAAAGGACACAAACTGAAGTCCCACATGTGTGTGCCCTCTGGAGCTGGACCCGTAGGGTGGCTGGATCAACACTAGACCCAGAACCAGTGATGTCTTTCTCTTTTCCTCTTTCTCTCTCTTTTTCTCTTTCCTTTTCCATAATCCCCACACCTCACCCCTTTAGACACAAAACCATTGACCAAGTCTGGGACTAAGAGCAGATCCAGCCGCCCCTGGGCTCCTCTCTGAGAAGGAGTCTAGAAAGCAAGGGGGTCTGCTCTGAACCTTGTGACCCAACAGGAGGGATCTCCTGATTTTCTGCCCTGAATTGATGTATATGGTTATCATGGGTTACGCGGTTTACTGAGGTGGTTTCAAGCCAATTCCTGTTGCGAGAAACCCCACCACCTGCTGTTATGCCTCCCAAGTTCAGGCTGCTTCTGCCACAAATAAGAAGTTTAACTGATCATTTGGTGTCGTTTCACCTTAATTTAGCCTGAGGGAATTCCAGACTCACCACAACCCCTCCCGGGTCTGTCCAGCCCAGGTTGTGACAACGTCATCTGTTTTGTTAGACTCGCCACATAAAAAGGAAATACTGCTTTCTGTACCAATGGCTACACTATTCCACAACTTACCTTGAAGTGAATCTCCAAGATTCACAGAGACCAAAACTAACAGGTAACACATGACTATCTTTGGTGTATAGCACAACTGCTGGCCATCGCACAGACGGCAATTTATATCTGTGTTTCAAACTCTGTGTTTTGAGAGAGAGGGGAGAGAAGGATTTCCTACGAGCCCAAGGGAATAAAACACCTCAGCTCTACACAGCACATGGGGCTTCATCACTGCTGAGGAGCACCTCAATGGAGTCAGCACTACAGACCCTGCTCTTCCGCTTCCCAGTTCAACGGATTCAACTGTCGGCATCACTTCTTGCCCTCAGGCCTTGGTATACCTGTGGTATCGTGGCACATCTGCAACATGCCTTGGAAACCATGAGGATCCAACACCAGTATCACCAAGCCCTTTGGGAAACGCAGCTGTATGGAGGAGCAATATTCCTTGGGGATATCACAGGTTAAGCACCCAGTTTTGGGCTGCTCCAGATTCCAGACTTTTAACCTGTAAAAGCAGCAGGGACGTGACTCGCAGTGCCCGAGTGGGTCACCCGAAGCTCCCTGCACAGGCGAATGACAGAAACAGACATTTTCACCGTGGGATTCGTACGACCTATTTCAGACGCGCACCTTCGCCCGAGGACAGCCGGGCACCAGAAGCAGCTGTTCACCTGTGCAAGGAGCTAAGGGTGACCAGCTCGGAGGTGATGTCTGCCCAGAAGTGGGCACGTGAAGCTGGAGATGAATCCCACTGGGTGCCGCTGGGACCTGGGTACATGCCAGCAGCTTGTGATTCCTCCTTCAGGTTTGCTGGAAAGAGTGCTCAAGGGTTTTAGTAATTTACATGGATGCTGGCTCAAGCAGGCAGAGTAATTTCATCTCCCTTTCCATTGCATTGCTACGATTTACAGCTTTGACATGTATTCCTGCATTGCCTCTGTTCTATTAAGTTAGTGCTAAGATCTTGAGGCAACCTTAAAAGACTTTGCGCAACTAACCTAACATTACTTGCTTGCTGAAGCTCTCATGTGAAATTCACTTCCACACACCTCTTCTAGCCAGTACAACTCTATTATTCTGGAAATGACTGAGAATTTCAGGATTGAGGAACTGTTCAGTAACCTCATCATTATTCTGCAGGTTTTCAGTCCTATTTGTAGTCTTACAGGACTTGATAAACAAAAAAGTGGGCATCTTCCCGAAGAAGTTCTATAGATGGCTTTCCCTGTCATATTTGTGGCTTTCAGTTTTAAATAAAATCTGTTTTTCAGAAATCAACTTATCCAACTAAAGTCTGATAAAACATAACCACGTACATATTAAAGTCAACAAAAATGGCAGAAAGAAGGTAAGAGGCCAGTTGCTATTATCTCTGTACTACAGAAAGGAAACAAATAATTTGATTTATTGGTACTTTAAGCATTACAGCTGAAAATGATAATGTCACAGCAGCATAAAGCCTGAGGCTCTTTCCATAGTTCTACCTCAGACTAGGTGGCACATAAAAGCTCATCCGACCAGGACAACAGTGCGTGTGTGCCTCCAATTACATTCTGGTTTGACTGGCAGTAAAAACAAGGAACTAAACACAGTTTTGAGAGCTGCCTCTCAAACTCAGATGAACAGTAGCTAATATTTCCATTTTCAAGTCACCATAAAGACCAGTTCCAAGTATTGTATGTTCTGGTTAACAAGGTACACTTAGCTTTGATAGTTTTTCTGTAGAAGTTCTCTTCTCCCCCCCACGTGCCCCCTCACCCCCATTCTGCTTAGCTGTATGTCCAGAGAGGCAGGTTTGGCTCAGAAAGAAGAGTAAGCAGCTGGATGAGTATGTCATTAATGCACTTCTTTGCCAAGCCCTTCACCCTCAATGAAGGTTTAAACGTGAAATAAGCCTTCATTTAGTTTGTTAATATGAACAAGAGTATAAAGGCTTGACAGCTCCCTCTCCTAAACTTCAGTATATTTGAAGACTTACACTCCCGAATGGGCAATTAAAGCATTGTGGAGTACATGTCACTATCAGATTACAGTATTTGATGGATATTAATAAAAAGATTTCACAACAAAGTAAAAAATAATTGGAAAAAGGAAGAGGTGGTGAATACATCACTTCCTTCACCCAAAACGAGTCATTGCCTCTGCAGTGCATCCACATAGGAACTGTCTTCAAGACAACAGATCATTTTGAAGCAATCCTTGCATGCAGGAAACCATCCCATTCCTAATAAAATGGCAAATGTTGAGGTCACAGCATTCATTATATTGTCTTCAGAGAAGCATTACTTGCCCACTCCAGGGAGTGTGAATCCACTGTAAAGAAAAATATGAAAAAATTACACCAAATACCCAGTATTTCTTTCAGAATTAAGCCAAAAGATGTCTTTATTGTTTTGGTTTTTTTTATTTTCTTAAAACTATATGAATTAAAAAGATGGTTTACACAAAGTGCTACCAGTTTGAAATTGCTACATTTAATTCAAAAACTCTTCAACAGACACAGGAACATCTTGGATTTTTTTTCTCCAGTAAAACGTACTGTAGCTTGGAGGCAAATACAGAACATTTTTTATCCAAAGTGGAAAACTCAGTTTAGCCCAACCTCTACCAGAGAGCTGGGAGGAGAGCTTTTCAGTAGTCTGGAAACTGGGATGAACATGAAAAGTTATGGAAAACATGATTTAGTAATGAGCCCAGAAGTCTCTCTGGAGCTGGCAGAGACTCACTCAGTGGTGTAGCTGTAGTTCTGTCTAATGGCCCAAACGCTGCTGGAAAACCAAGTTCCCTTGACCTTTTAAGACCTGAGATGCTTTAGGTCTTTCTAGGCTGTGATTACCAATTTCTAAAAACCTCCCCAGAGCAAGATCACATCCTCAATATACATGCTGCCTGTTTAACCAACGCTAAAGGCACCCCCATTATGTGTTACACTAATAAGCCTACAAAGCAAGAGAGAGCATGAGCAGCACAATTTCAGAATGCCTTTTAGTTGCAGTAAGTCAGAGCAGCTCTCCCTAATCCTCACAATGAGAGCACCACGCTCTTCACATCCTTAAGTGCTGCTCTTCCAGCCCTTGCCTAATGGTCCTTTTCAGAACAGGGTCAGGCATGAGCTCTTCTGCAGACCTGCCATACCACCAGTTTCCAAAATACTGCACTGTTCTGCAGCTCAGACCAAGCACCGCACACCGTTGCTCGAAATCCCAAATGGTGGTTTTCTATCTTGCCAACTTGGATAGCTGTTACCAAGACGAGCAGCTCGGTAGTAAACCACTGTCCCTTGGCTGACCTCTGCAGCTACAAATGAGCAGCTCTTCTCAGCCTCAATTGCCTTGGAGTCTGACTGCATATAGGCAGGTAGGAGAGAAAAAGCAAGAAAATCGCAGAAATGACCAGAAACTCCACAGCCACAAGAGCACTAACCACAACAAAGCATATAGGACTCAATGCAAATCTGCAAATAAGAGAGCAGTCTCTGCAAGTTGTGCTCTTTATTTAAACTTTTGGCAAGACTTTAGGATAGCAAAGCAGAATTTTACAGATGGATTCTTATCTTGAAATAGAACAAGCCAAACTGAGACCCAGGAATTTGAATTTTTAGGGCTATAGTTATAGGGTTATATAAATAGCTCAGTTCCTCCATATATTACAATACCTCAAACACCAGCAACTTAAAGTAGTTCTTACTGCTAACCCTAATCCTTTCCTCACTGCTGAACTCCAGCTGACCAGCCTTTCTCCTGCAACACTCTAAGGAGAAATTAATTCTTTTACAACCTTGTGACCTACTCCTGGTATGCAATCTCCTCCATGTGATCTCTGCTTAGGAAGCAGCTCTCCTTTCCTTTTCTTGGTTCATATCGGCAATTTGCCAGATAACAGTTCTCTCTCTTTCCCCAGGCTGTCCTTTGGCACTGCAGAGGGACCCGGGTACTACGGGATATAAGCATCAGCAAAGGAATTAGAGTGCAGTTCAGCCTTGTTTTTTTTTTTTTTTTTAAACTACCAAACCGTCAGTGCTCTCCTCTGCACCACATTTCATAAAATTTGTAGCGATGGTTACATGCAGTTGTGCTCCATGTTCCCCCTTTACATTTTCCTGCCCCAAAACACATTCACCATCCAAAGTCAACTCACCATAAATAGTTTAATAGAACTGCCAGATTAATATTGACAAAGCTTTGTCTTGATAAAGCACCAGGCACTAAGAGGGCTTAGGCTTCTCTTTTGAGACACTACTAAGCACACACCTCTATCATTCTAACTGCATTCACACTGGGATTTAAATCACTTAAGAAGCAGAGTTACCAAATAAAACCCTCCTTAAATGTACCTTTAACATATGCATAAACATTCATCCTTGTTCTTCCCCTAATCATTCCTTGTCAATATGCTTCATAAGAGCTGTCAGTAGTCTCCTTTGACATTTCCTGCACCCACAATGAGCATTTAAAAGCCATTCAAGTAAGTGATATAATAGCAGGTGGAACATTTGTCCTGCTCATGTGCTGTCCTTATCACATTCAAGAGAAAAAGGTAATCAATTAACCTCCCCAATATAGTGTTGACTAATGGGACGCTTGCATGGCACCAGATAACCTCGAACATTAGAAAGACAGTGCATGTGCAAAGTCCAGCAAGTGAGCAGAAAAGCAAGCATCTGGTTTATTAAGAATAATTTCTTCCACCAGCACACTACTAAAAAGTTTACGAAAAGCTTAAAGTGGGATTAGAAAATAAAGGAACCAATCACTGAGAGCATTTCCTCCCACTGAAGCATCCTCACATGAATCTCAAACAGAGCACTAAGCTGCAGCAGTCTCGTGTTTTCATAGTAGCTGCTCTGGCTGAGTCCCTCTATCACAGCCGAGGAACAGTTCCGAACAGCATCCACACTCCCGAATATTCAGGGAACAGCCCTGTCCTCTGCCAAGCCACATTCTTGCAATAACACAGCCACCTTCGGTGTTTTACCCAGGGCAGCTTTGGTGGGTAGAAAATAAACACAAAGCAGACAGCAACATTTTTAGGATCACTCAATCTTGCATCAAATTCTGGAACTAGCTCAGCCAGCATCAAAGCCCTCAAGCCACTGCAATATCAGCCCTTCCTCCCCACAGCCCAACATGGCCACCACAGAGGTCAAAAACAAGAACAAGATATCCATCCCCATTTTTGCCTTTATGTAGTTTTCGTGTCCCACTTGCTTCTCTTCAGCCATTCTGCACAGCAGCCAGCCAATTCTCACACATGCTCTCTATTGTCAGTTTAAACATGCACACTCCAAGTAACACCTAAACTTAAGGAGGTTGTAGTTAGATGAGCAAAGCAATGAATGCTCCCTGGGCTAGGCCAGGAAAATAAACTAACCAGTCTCTAGGCTATAGTAAGAGCTGAAGTTAAACTTTGCTTTTCCCTCCACTTATGTACACACATACAAAACTCCACACTTGCACTGCATCCAGTAGCATCCACACACTAGAAGCGCATGTGGATGAACATGTCCCTGCACTTCAGGGAGCAGCTGCTGCCACTGGATACAGAACCCCAGTGACAGATGCCATGATTGTTGTGGCACACGGTTAAACCGTACTGCTCCAACTTCGCAGTTTTGACGTTTTCCCCTAATGGTACTAACCAGATTCTCCCCTGGTGTAGTTCCAGCATACAGCCTGCCTACCCGAAAGGAAGCCAGTGGAATAAAAGCCTCCAACATGCTGAAGAGAACCCTTTAAGCTGCAGTAGGAGCCCATTCTCTAATAAAGATCACAACAGTGCAGAGTCCAATACTCCAGTACTTTAGTTTCCATCTGTACTATGAAGAGAAACCATATTCTCCGTGCAGATCAAGATGGAGCTGGATGTGGGTGAAGTAAGTAAAGATGAGCAAAATGCTGCTGGAAAAGGCTTGAGCATTGTGTAGCAAGCAGTCCTTAGGGAGACCTTTATTACCATGACAATAAACCAATTTACTAAATGAAGACAACAGCTGTATAGTCCTAAGAAGCCTCAGAACTAAGAATTAAAGAAAACAGTTCTTCATAGTTAATGGAAGAGTCACTGAAAAGGGAAGCTGGTGTTTTCGGAAAGTTATTCTAATTTCCTCATCAGCTTTGTTGGAGCTGTTGAAAACACTCATCTGGATTACCAAGTATGGAGTAACAGTAATGCTAAGTAAACACAGAACTCTCTTCTCTCGACACAAACTAAGCCCAGAATAGTGTTTGTAAGTAATGGACCAGCAGTCTAGGGTCAATAACATGAAGCTGAGCCAGTCTCCCCTATCTAAAAGTTACAGGATCATTTCAGAAACTAATAAATAGGCCAAGTCATTTCTGTACTCTACAGTCTGGACCCCAAGATGATTCATCCATAAAATTAAAATTTTATTCCATATGTTTAATGTTGATATACTGCTATTCTAAATGGACTACTTAATGCCCAGTTAGGTTGGCAATATTACAGTCATTTTATTTTAAGCTCTATGGATTTTCAAAACACATACAAATAATACACTTATTACAAAATTTCATTTGCTAAAGTTTCTTCAGGAATATACATCAAGCACAATCCCAGCACACAGATAAATGACTTTTACAGAGAGCATTACAGAGCAATAAGTGCTAGTGAAACAGCCAGTCTTTCCACATATATTACAATGAAAACAATTTTCTTTCCCTTTGCCACATCCAACATTTCAGTAATTTTTTTTTTTTTTTTAATAACCAGGTCTGAAGTTAAAATGTGTAAGTAAACTGACTGTGGAAGTCAGCTGGCACTTGGGAGCCCTGAAAAGAAGAATAAGCAATATTTTTCAAAGTTCACTAGCTCAGGGGTAAAAATCCCTGAGAGACAGAGAAACAACAAATCTGTTTTCTTTGATGGAAAGATGTTTGTCAAGGGACATTGCCAACAGACAGCTGTAAAGATAAACTGTAAGGCTGAAGAGCAACAGGAAGACACAGCAAGGAAACCAATCTGTAACGCTAGGTAAAGAGGAATGCCCTTGTGGGGCAGCAGGGGACTCCACCAAGACTGCCTACTTGGAAGAAACAGGCTCAGCAGAAACACGTGCAGAGATACAAAGCACGAGATACGTACGTGCTAACCTTGTCATCAAGATGGGAAAGACTTTATAGTATGTCAAAAACTAAACTCCCACTTAATTAGAAACAGCATACAACTGACTTCTAGAGTTAAACTATAAACAAGAAGAAACAAAATATTGCACCCCAATTTCAAAGTCACCACCAGGACATTTCTTGCTTGAAGCCAGTAGATTAAGAAACACAGATCCATATATTTTTTCTGTTGCTTGATGCCAGTGCAGAATTGCTCAGCTCCAAGTGTTTAATAGACCAGGTCACTGAATTCTCTGGGACCTGGAAACTGATCTCAGAAGCAGCATGCCCCTGGCTTTCCACCTCAAGTCCCTGAGCTGCTTGCTGGACATCAAAACAGCTCCACTGCTTCTTTTTACGAGCCATACCCCAGCAGGGTCCTGTGGCTTGCTACACGCTGCGACAAGGATCCCAACTACATCCTCTTCCTTAAGCCTACCCTCCGTACAGAAGTTGCACCACTGAACTACGACACCGTGCTGATTTTCCCTGCTATTTAACACGTAGGCAGGTCAAGCTAGCT
>JAOBAS010000025.1:6416802-6431076 GCA_025311575.1 Elanoides forficatus | reverse complement strand
GCATTTAGATACTGCTCAGGTCAGCTTTGCAGAACCTAAGTGATGTAGGAACCAACATATCTCAGGAGAAAAGGACTCCTAAAAGTCAATATACATTTCACAACCAGTATATTTCAGTCTATAATCAGCTACAGGTTTACAACAATTAGCAAGTAAACAAGAGTTTTAAGAGCAACCTTTAGGTTCTGACCTAAAGATCTATAAACTACCACTGTGGAGGGATGATCTCATTTGAAATCAGAATATCTTTAAACTAAGCTGAAAGCAATCATCATGCTTATGCAAGACCCTCATGCTAGCCACACTTGCTCAAAAGCAGGGCAGGACTCTTAAAGAACAAATATTGAGAGCACGTGCCCTGTGCTATTTTAACATCAAATTTCTTTATGTTATTTATGTAACTTCCTTAAGAGGATAGTAGTTAAGCCAAGCCACCCCAGCCCCACTTCGGTCCAGCTGTGCATCCAGTTCTGCACTTAGTTTACCAGAACGGGGGCAGCAAGTTCAGAGAGTTGCTGATGTGTTACTTGATCAAAAGGCCTTAGACACAGCTGCTCAGGAAGAACACATCACCTTTCCCAGTAAGGCATGCTCCCCTGTGGTTGTCCTGAGGAGGAGAGAGACATCAAACTGTCACAGCTTGATTTGCGATAGCTTTCCCTCTAAAAGAACATTGTATTAGGGCATTTGTTCCACATAGGGACAGGCGGTTTTATGGAAGGACTGCTGTTCCAATTCTCTAAAAGCACTCCCCAGACTTCAGGCTTTTGCCCCAGATTTAGGTCACTAGTAATTGGACATGTGTGGAAAACGCACAGGCTCAGTTCAGTGTGGCTTAATTTCTTCGTCTGTGGATCTGGCAGTCATCCTACAAAACAGAATGGTTGGGTATTTAGACTTGCATTGAAGAATACATTAGGACAATAGCAAGCCTCCCAAAAATAAGCCCAACTTTTGGTACTAGTGAAATAAATATTTTCAATCACCTGGAGTACAAAGTGAAATCAGTTTTAGTTGCTCAGGTGAGACTAGCAGCTCGGTTCATTAAAAAGGAATTATTTCTTTTATAGCACTCAGACTGGAAAAAAGATCAAGCACAGCACAAACACAGAAACCCAAAGACTTTACAGAGACCTTCTCAAGATGAAGCACAGAATTGACAGGTGCTAAAGTCTTGCAGCCCATGGAGCAGAATCAACTATAGCAACTTTCTGTCTGGGGCATTATATTCCTAAGCAACTAGTGAGTGCACCAACCACACATTAATGCCGCAGCTTGAAAGAGAAAGAGTTCTGCGTGTTATTTTGAGCCGTACCAGGCACCTTTCAGTATCATAACTGCTCTTGAAGCAGAATGTTCATGATGAAGAAAAGCACATCCACTGAAATAAGAATTCAAATTCTTTCTGCTCCCAGAAGGCTTCCGCCACAGTTTTAGTCAGCTTGCTTGATGTTTTTTAAACCCTCCTTGAAGGACACAGAACAGCCCCACTCTGCTGAGTCCTGGCCATCGTGCCAAGCTTTCTGTTGGAGCTCACTTTGCTACCGTCTATTTACTTCAGCACAGGTCCCAGGTGCTTTAGGTAGTTTTGGCTTAAGCCTGAACAGCAAGTGAGAAGAGACAGCTGCCTCTCTGCAGGAACTCTTCTCACTGGTGACCCCGCAGGCTGAGTTGGCAGAGCTATCTGGACTTTATAGCAAGGCTGCTCTACAAAACAGCCTGATAAAACCCTATTCACGTATTAATGGGAGTAAAATATTTACTTCAGATCAGGAAGGACTGTAATTTTTGATGAAGGAACAGGTTCTGTGCTTGAGCAGATAGTTTTGTAGCATTTTAAAGCTGACCTAACATGCCTACCTTGGTTTAAAATAAAAAGGCAACCCGATTCCTTTCACCAAGAAATTAACTCTGCCAAGAAAAAGGGCCTGAAGACTGAAATAAACTCACTTTAACAGGACTGAAAGGGAACAGATTTTCTCTTCAAAAGCCTTGTATGCAGGGGCACTCAGAGCGTTGCTGAAGTAAAAACACCATACAACAATATCTGCAAGAAAGCTTCATACAATCTTCTGAGCCTATAAACTCTAAACAATATGAAAAGTGTCCATGGAACACCAGAGCAGCTAAATATTGAAACAAACAAGTACAAATTGGTAACACTTACCTACATTGTCAGTGACAAATTTGTCACTACTGTGCTACAACACAAGCTTAATATACAGGATGTTTTTCCAAACGAAAACCACAGTATCAAGTTGATACAGAAGGTGAGGGAGAAGGGGAGACAAATAACAAGGCACAGAAACCTCTCTTGCTGCAACCCTGTAAGGCACCACTGTGCAAACGTGAAACCATCAAAACCTGTAGCGGAGAAGTTCTAAACGTGTTTAAATGACTAGATAATGTATTTTAAAGATGACACTATGCTCATATCTTTGGGAATAAAAAGACTTACAAACCTTTATTTACACTTATAAGCTTTTAAAAAACAAATTAGTGAAACGGGTGAACTAATACTCAAATACAGGAGTCACAGTTAATTTCTCCCAGACAGCTTCACAAGTGCAACTTGATCATGACCTGTACTGGCCTTGTTAATAGAACCCTGGATCCAATATGGTGCAGAGGAAAGTGCTGCCAATTATGTCAAATTGTGCATGGCACACCAGTAATTTTAACAAAAGTGACTTCAAAACAGACTTCAGGGATCAGGATAAGAACTTGTAACCAAAAATTATTTAAATCCAGACATAAAAGGTCAGTAGCATTAATCTAACATCATACCTATAGATCATAATACCCAAAGTTATAATTTATACCTCTATTTAAGACCTGGACACCAGCACTTTTCTTCCCTATTCTGGTCTACTCAGAAAATCCATCAGGCAACAAACTTCAGCAAAAACCTTCTCCCTTACTAGAAGGTTACAGATATGTAATTAAGCTTACAAACTGTACATTTCCCTCCCCCCCTTTTTTTTTTCTTATGTCCCATCTTCTCTACTGCATCCTGCTAGAAGAAGTTTTCGTCCTCTCTCCAATTCCATAAAAGTCTCCAGACTTTACTGAAATTACTTACAATATGCACCGGTTGGACAAATCTTTACAAGATGAGAAGGGGGTTTCACTAAAAACTAAAATTTTCTTCTATGGAAAGATTTAGGAGGCACTCAGTTTCTCATGAGCTTTGGACACATGGATGACTTTTTTTTTTTTTGTACTTGGGAACAATGTCAGTAGACTATGCTTCCAAAACTTCTGCTTCCATTCCTGCAACTTGAACAACTGCACAGCACGTAGTAAACGATGGGAATAAACCTGACGATTCAGTTACTGGCTAAGGTTTGTTTTCTTACATGACACGTTATACTCTTTTTACTCTACACTTAAAATACCTTGCCACAAATTAAAACATTTAAGGTCAGACACAACCTGTAGCTTCAATGATGCTCAATCTACTGAGCTGCCAGAGAAGAAAATCAGGCCAATCTGTATCACTTTAAACAACAAAGGAACTGGAAGAAAAGAGTCTTCAGTGGTAAGTTAACATTCAGGTAGCTTAACATTCAGGTAGCGATTTGCCGAAAGGCTGCGCCAGCTTAGCATGCTTCATTCCTTTTATTCAGTCCTGTCTTAAGGAAATAACAGTTTGAGCAAATACAATGTAAACAGAGCCAGGTAAACTGCAATAGTAAAGGACAATCTCATTGATCTGACAGGTTTAAGGCCAACTATTTATGATTTGAAACATATCATACTTTTCCATGGCACTTAATACACTCACACTTAGTACTGGGTGGCATGAAACAAGGGTATACATATTCATATCATATGCAATATATACATGTAGCTTCAATTCCTAAAATACAAAAGTTCAAGTTTTCTTGCCCAAATAAAATCAATCTGTGAAAGATCACCTGTGTTTTCCTATACTGAATAAAGTAATATTACTGTTTTAATCAATTTAGTGCAAACTGACTTAAGTCCAAAGACATACCATTCCTTGATTTTTAGTCACCACTTACCAAATGCCCCTATTTCTTTTAAAACACAACTACACTTTTTTTTTTTTCTTAAAAGAACAGCAAACACTTGACAACTAGCATGCTGTTCTATTCTACATTAACAAAACTTGCCGATATACAAGTCATGTTTTAGTCATGCAGCACAGACCCATCCTCAAAGTAATCCATCTCTTCATTCAATCAGTCTGGAAGAGGAGCACAGGACTGGATTTTAATCAGCAGGTCATCCTGGCCACTCCATACTCCAAGCTGACTACCGCAGGCTCAGCTTTCGAGAACTCCGCCACAAATTCACTGTAGCGATTGTCTGCTGTGTTGCTGCCCTCTATAGTTCTCACAGCATCATTCACAGGGATCAGTGGCTGTTCCTTCTTGAAGGACGGAGGGGTCTTCAGTGCCATGGGCGCAGGACGAGCAGACTGCTGATGTTCCTTCACAAGGACTGCACCTGACTGCCCATTTCTCTGCTTTATTTTCTGAAACATAAAGAGCAGTTACTAACAGTGAGCATGACTGCTTTGCTGATAATAGTCTCCTTTGAAAGGAAGTGAATCCACTTCTTTGGCTGGCCAGCTCAGCATCTGCAGAACCCTGTATTACATACCCCAGGTTAGATATGTAACAGTATTATTAAATATTAAGCCATTGGAGAAGACATTTTCCCCCAGTTTACGACAGATGTTACAAGCACTGTATGCTTAGAATTTGCAGCTGAGCAGATGGCAGACAGGTTGCCTGCCAATGTCCATAGAGGAGAGGTTCTTCCAGGCTCGCCCCTTGTTTGGTTACTATCGCGATGGGAATACTTCCTACAGTACAGGCAGAGGAAGACAGGCCTTGGTACTGTCAGCAAGCAGGGAGCTTGCAGTATACCATGAGTCCCTTAAAGACAAAGAGCAGTTTCATACCTAAGCCCTTATGTCCTTCCTAAAAACCTTCTAAAAGACTTTTCCTTTAGGTTTGAAAAATGCCAATACAGCTTGTTCAAATGCAGGATTGCACTAAAAGATGTCAACTAGAAAGCAGGACTGGAAGAAGGGACCTATTAACCTGCAAGCATCCAGTAAGAGAAGAGGAAAGATTTGGATTAAGGGTTGGGGTTTTTGGTTTTTTATAAATTTAGACAATCTCACCCAGTAACTGGGACCTTGATCTAGTTAACTGAACTGAATTTTTTGTTGATGTGTTTGTGCTTTATTAGAACTAACACTAAGTGCAGAAGACTTTGGTGTCTCTTGACACCAACTTTTTGAAGACAGAAACAGCAGTAGGAAGGTCTACATCTAGATCTCAAATGACTACATCTCTTCATGACTCAAATGAGAAATGCGGGCTCAGGTGAAGTTAACACATTGGAACAAGGTTCTAGAAAATTCAAAAAGAAAACTTCACTTTACATCCTGCTTATTATTCCTCATCTTGCTTCATCTTGAGTTTTCATTTTGCTGCTTCAATTGTAGAAAAAATTTTAAATATACAATTACGATTTGAAACAGTTTAAGTGACCTGCATTCATTACAGTAGGATCAGTTTAAGAAAACCTTTCCTCCTAGAAAAGCTGTACTTCCCCCCTCCCCCCCAACATCACATAAAAGAGTTGTGTTACCATTTCCAGCCACACAAAGAAGTAAAACTGATAGTTAGAAAAACTGTGCATTCCTTAAAAGGTATTATTCTGAAGTTTCAGCACCTTAACTGACTGTAATGAAGCATCAATTAAAAGCCACTGATCAAGTCATACTAGAATCAAGTGAGATACACTGTTCAGTCTTTCCTGGCTGTTTACTCTAGCCCTAGGAGAAGTCATGTGCAGAAATGTGATCTCTGGATTTAGCCCTGTCTTCAAATAAGCATGAGAGGGTATATACCCCATCATTATGGCGACTTACAACAGCACGCACCTGCATATGAAGTTAAGAAGGACAATACTCACTGCTTCCATTTTAGTAGCTCTAATGGAAATAAAACATTTTCAGACTCCTTGGATTAGCAACACAGCTGTAGCTATGATGGGTACCTTGTTATCCAAGATAAGTTTCACATAAATTTAATCTACAGTTTAAGCCATCTTCAGTCATGCTGTGATAGTAGGAGCACTGTTACATAATACAGTCCATCAGTAAAGCAAAATTGTGCCTAAGAGCAAAACATTGGCTGCATAGTCTGGCATTCAGCATAGAAGCACACAGTGGAAGTCAAAGTCAACATTACATAGAATAAGTGCTGGGCCACAAAGCAGTGACATTCATGGGAAAGCTGGCAGCATTACTGCAGACTATAAATGTGAATTTGAAGAACAAGTCACAAGTACACACACTTATTTTGTAATACTTACAGCTTCCAGTTCTTTAATGTCTTCTTCCAGTTGTTTGTTTTGTTCACTCATGTTCATTATAAGATTGAACACACACTGCCTGGGATGCATACTTCGATCAAACTGATGGTACATATTTCTCCAAAACCTGCAGGAAGCAGACAGTTTTAACTATGCAGGATAAAGACAAAATTGAAGAAGAAATACTGTATATAATTTAAACTTACTTAAAATTGAATGATACTGTATTAGGCTCCAAAAGAGTTAGTTCTGGAGAAAAGTCTGCATTATACAGAGGATTCTGATATTTCTTTTGTTCATGCAGAAGGAATGGCCACAAGGAATATGTCTTCTCTTTCAATCTTAAAGCAAGAAGAGATCAGGGTCAACACTGACTCCAAGCAAAAAACAGAAGCTGCTCAACTCAACATAATAAATTGATCTGAACTTTTTTTTAAAAGTTACCAGAAATACTTATAAATCTTGAATTAAGAGCTCTTCATAAAACTAACTTCTTCCTGCCATATGCTAATGTTAGACAGGACTGTCAGTTTTAGAAGTACTACTGCCTATGCTGGGCAAGTTTTGCCTAGTTGCAGTAAATGCTTTCAAAATACAGCTGGAGACAAAGATGAATGGAGGAAAACTTTACAGATGCTTTCCAGCTTAAAGCATTAGCAAACATCCTATTAATACTTCTAACTGACAGTAATTAGTCTTGAGCATGCAAGAATTTTAAGGTTACCTAAAAATAGACTAGGGGAGGGAATGGAGTGATACTTCCAACTTAAGCCTACCTATTCTTAGGGAGGGGAAGAAAAAAAACCAAAACACAAAGCACACAAAACAGAGGGATAAAGAAGCCTTAATTTTCCTCGTGAAAAATGAGCATGGGATTTTCTCCCACAACTAGAAAGACTGTCTTCAGTGTGCAAAAGCACAAGCAGCACTGCTGTCCCCTGATGCAGTGCAACATCATTTTCAGTACTACCAATCCTGTATCTGTTTCTATTCAGAGCCTAAAATGAAGAAGATTCACAGGAGTCCTTAGTCTGCCAGAATAAACAAAAGACACATTACAATGTCTGCTTACTTCAGTTCTTCTCGCTCTTTTTGGCAGTTTCCAAGAAAGTTACCAAACTGGCATGAATGGACATGTTCATGGATCTGAAGGAGGAAAGCTTCGTTGTACTCAAAGGCTTGTGGAAACTGCTCAGTCAGATTCCATACACTTTCTAAAAACTGGGTGAACACTGGCGAGATCTCCTTTGGATCACCATCCAACTGACAACACCTAAAAAAGATTCCATAAACAGATTGAAACTGGTTTAAGTTCAAAAAAATCAAAAAAGTCTTAGTTGCACTTGTTTTTAAAGGACAGCACATTAATTTGACACTAGCTTTGGTTTGAAGATTAAGCACCTAACTATGAGAACTCAAGCAATTTATTTTTTTTTTAAATAGAAATCAGTCTACATTTGACCTATTTTTGACTTGTAAGTAATCACATAACTGTATTCAGTACAGAAGAGCAACATAAGACAGTTAAGTTCCTTTGTGTCTGTTACTTCCATAGTCAACATTTGGAGTATACCCACTGAAAGCAAATTGAGAAGTAGTAAATAGCAGCAAGGCTATTGTCATCGCTGTTGACAGGCAGATCAAGGGAAAACAGAACTCTTAACATACAGGACTTCTAAAGGTAGGCATCATTAAAAGTAAACATAAATGCAAACTCATCTTTAAAGATTTCAAAACTAAGTGGTTTATTTTGCCTAAAGAGCCGGGACGTGGCTTTAGATTGGTTTTGCACTGCCTATGCACCCATGCAGATCTAGCTGCAGTTATTGACATTCGAGCATGAGGCACGAGGAGCACTAAAAATTTATGTCTATAATATAAATCAATTATCCAATAGGTATGTATTCAAATAGCCACACACAAAGCGCATTGTTTACTGAAAATAGCTGACTCACTGCAAAGCTTCTAACAACAACACTGCAGTAGTTGAACAGCCACAAGTTGGCTATTCTTTTTAAGAATACTTCATTCAGTTCACTGTATTGGAAGAGTGAACTACCTGTCAGAGAACTTGTGCCCAAAAGAGATCCAGTCTTTCTCTATCAAGACCTAGAGGGTAAAAACAAACAAAGTCTCATGTAAAGTGTTACCCAACCCTACCTCTGTAGTATTAACCCCACCAATTATTGATATATTGTATTTTAAATGCAAGTCAAACTACAGTAGGAGCAACTATTTGTCACTTTGTACTTCCTTTATTTTCTTGGAAGTCTTTCACAAGAGATTCTCAAAGCACACAATCAGATAACTGCTGTTAAGCCAGGCTCGCTTTAAGCATACTAATATTGTATGACTGCACAAACAGATTATCAACCAACTTGCAAAAAACCTGCAAAGTACAGGAAAAATCAATACTGCATTTCTGCTATCATAGTTTATGTAAAACCACACAAGATAATCTTTGTATGACTTTATAGCAGTAAGGTTGTTAATGTCAACACTAGTTTGTTTTAACACTTCAGTCACAGTATCAAGCACCAAAAGGAACGCAGGACTGCCTCCCCACTGCAAAAGTTTTCCCAGAAATCTAACTTTAGATAATAAAGACTAAAAACCAAAAAGGGAAAATTACTTCCCTAAAGATGACACAATCTCTCATTGTTCACAAGAAATGAACTGTCTTATAATTCCTCCTCAACTTCACTTCAGTTGTTTGCAATATTTGTGGCAGTTCGTTCTAACCAATACATGGGACTAAGGTTAGGTACTATCTTTCAGGAGTTCCTATAGCACCTCATATTGCCACTGCAGAACATGGTTCATCGTCCTACTCCAAATTTTGGAATAATCATACCAAAATTCTTCCTCCTCTGTAGAAAGATGAAGACATTTAGATTGCTTCAATATCTTCAGGTCTCTGTCACTGGGGGAGTCGTCATTTTTAGATTTTAATAAAGTTGATTTTGGGACAAGTGATAAAAGCACAGGGCTCCTATAATTTCGTTCATCTACTATCTCACAGAAGCACTCTGGAAGCATAGGTAAGGGGCTGTTTTGGATGCAAAAAGAAATAATTGCAACATTTCTACAGGGTGCCTAAAGCAATCCAGTGCTTGTATTTCAGTTTTTTAGATTTTAAATAAATGGCTCTTCACAGTAGCAAAGTACTTTTAAAAGAAAGATCGATCAGTATACTGCAAATCTTAATACTTGTAACTACAAAAACCAAGCCTCAGTATGTCTACCTGCACATTTTCACACTCAAACCTTTTACATGCTTTATTTACCAAGGAACAACTCAACAAGGCAGCAGCTAGCTTACCATGAATCCTTTGATTGTTCTGTAATAGGAATCTAGTAAGAGAGCTCCAAGCGAACAAACTTGGGAAGTCCTATCCCAGCCATCTGAGCAGTGCACTAATACGCTCGCGCTCTCAACTGCTATTGCCTGTGAAACAGAGGTGTTTCTTAGTGAATGTTTCCTTCTAGACAGAAGTCAAAATTTAGTACATAAATAAAAAACAAAAGCTACATTTACGCCAAACTCACAGCATAGCCCACTTTATTTCACAACGCCAGAAAAATGTTTCTTATGAGGAAAGGATTTGATCCTTTTGAAAAGCTAGGAGCTTCTCTCCATGGAAGTAGAGAAAATTCCTTATAAAGAAAAGAAGTTCCACTACCACTTTAGCACAAGGTAACAAGAATATTTACGGTGCTTCCCAGGTCTCTTTCCATCCCTTATGAAACTAAGCTTGTAAAAACACCTTGCAATTCCCTACTATGAAGAAGTAGACTACACATTACAGACCAAACGGGTTAAAAAATAAACCAACACAAACACACCACCAAAAATACCCACACGTTTATCATTATACTACATAAAAGTTAAGGACTAGGAAATGCTTATTAGCTTCAGCTAAGAATTCAAATCCTGTTACTCCAACTGTTTTTGAGGGTCACCTTCAGGAGAATCATCCACTTTTAACTCAAGTTAACTCCTTGTTATTTCACCTAGTAAAAACAAAGATCCAGAGTTTTTGATTCACCCAGCTCCCCTCAGGTCAAGCCCTTGGCTTCACAGGTGCCTTGCAAAGGCAATTACTCCTCCAAATTCTTCATAAAGAGTCCCATTTCCTTGCCAGATGAAGTCAGCATAGCCAGTTTGGCTTTGCTGCAATTAGTGCCCCAGGAGTTGTGTTCTCCAGGGTACACTACACAATAGTTTGCTCCATCCACCTCCACACTGACTACACTTTTCATAAATCCCTAAAAGAACCAGGGAGCATAAGAATCCCTTAATCTCCCAGTAAGGTGACCAAACAGCATCCCAAAAACAAATCCCAAAACATTAGCTGGCATATTTAACATCTCCAGTCATCAGAAACATGTAGTACTTAAAACAGCATATCAGATGTATCAGTGTATACTAAGCATCTCCTTCCAAAAACACCAACTGCAGAATTTTACACATGACATAACATTAAGTGTAATTCTGACTGGTAGCAAATGAACTTGCCATCAAACAAAACAGCAGCATACAAGTTACCTTGACTAAGAAGACAGCAGCATCCAACACAGCTTTGATATGACGCAACCATCCGGAATTCTCCAAGCCAGACAAAAAGTCATTGACAGACAAACCCTTCGTGCCACTGACTGAAAGAAACCAAGAGTTAGAAAGCTTTAAGCAGTTGCAGCTACCTATACCCTACAATGGAGAAAGAAGAATTGTATATTGTTTCTAATGCTTTACGCTCTAAGTTGATTAGAACCCTTTCAAGAAATCACCACTGAAGTGGTTGCGAGAGGGGTACTACAAAGCGTTCCGCATCCAAAATTCAACTCTGTAGAACTACAGTAATCACGCATGGTGAGACTAAGATCTTCCTGTCTTTTTGACAAAGTAACATTCAAAGTAAATACATTGGTTATCTATCCCCAAGAGGGAGCCTTACTGAGGGCAGTGCAAATGCCAAAAGGTTACCAGAAATACTTCAAAATTACAACTACCAGTAGGAAGTAGCTGCATCCAGACACAGTTCAGTAGTCAGACTGCCAGAGTTTCATCACCTTCACCATGCTGCTTAAGAGAATAAAGTGAGTGCAGTACAAGGACATGGTGATGAACTGAAAGCCATCAACATTTTGTCTACCTTCAGAATTGACATACTCCAGTTCTGACTCTGATCTCTACCATTCTTCCCTAGTATAGTTTGATCCTGTAACAGTAGCGCTGATTGAGAGGGCATGGAAGAACTCAAGTTAAAGGAAAGCTGCCTTGCAGCTTAACAGCAAGAGGTGTAGAGGTAGACTGAAAGTTTCTCACACAGACGCTTACCAATTCACAAATGAGACGGATAACCTGGTTCTTGTATGATTTGGAGTAGCAACTCACACAGTTACATTAATGTCCAAACAGGACAAACTTCTGGCAATAAAAAACAAACAAACAAAAAGAAGAAGTATTTGCTGGCTGATAGAGCTTCAGCTATGTGGGATTCTGAGAGAGGATACCCAAGGAGGTTGCCATCTACAGAAATATCAGCCCCTGCCACAGTGGAAGCCTACTTTCTACCCAGCTAGTGGGCCCCAAATTAAAATAAAAAGGGTCTGTAGCTGAAAGCGATCAGTGGGGATCTTCCTACAGCAGCTGCAAAAGAAACTTTATCTCCAGCTATGGGAGGAAGTGAGTCAGTGGGGAAAGTAGACGACAAAATTCACCAAGTCATTCTGTGACAGTTTCATGTTCAGTCAAGTCCCCTGATGTAATGAAGGCTATGAACTCTTAAACCACTGCTTCACAGAGCTTTCCTATATCTCCACTACACGTTTCTCAGCTTTCAGCCATACAAGTGTTGGTATATTCCCCATTGCTCAGGAAGAGTCATAATGACAGTTGCTGCTGAATACTATAACAAAGACAGGCTTCCCAACAAGTGCCACAACACCTTTTCTAAAGCCTGTAGATCTTTGTCATTTAGAACAAGAGCTAGAAAACCATAGCACAATGAAGTAACAACACACCAAGAAACCCCTGGATACAAGACCTAATTTTAAAGGTTAGTCTCTAAACATCTGTAAAAGCAGCAAAAGCTATGCTAGCTTTCCCTGGTCTTTGAAAGAGATGGCACTGTTAGGCAAGAGTTCTGCTTCTGAAGGGTCTACCACATGGAGGAAATCAGCTGAGAACTACTTAATCCTTTCAGCTAGCTCACACTCTCCCTACACCAGTGGTTCCATACACCTCTTCAATCACAACAGTACACAAACAGGTCCACCACTGTATGGTAAAGGAAAGAAACTAAAAATATTCCAGTTTCTGTAAAGTCAAACATCTGCAGGGAAGGCGTTGGACAGACAAGGCAATGTCCAAAGGCACTATTCATGGCTCCTTACCCCTACATTCTGTGGCTTATCATTTAAAGCACAAACTTTCAGCTAGAAAATTAACAGGCTTCCAGCCCTCAGTTTATTTTCACCCAGATACTGCTGTCAAAATCTGTTTTTGATCAGAATTTTCAGCTCGGTAGAAATATTTCACCATTGGTATTTCCCTGTTCTAGCTAGATTTCTATATTTTTATTAACCAAGGCAGAGATAAGAACACATACACTGAACCCAAAGAGTTACTTTCCATTTCTGTGAATGAGGACAGACATTTTTATACTATTTAGTGATGAAATAAAGAAACTGCATTGACACTGCTTTAACACCTATTTTTTTAGCATATGATTTCTAGTCCCTTATGGTCCCTAAAAGGGTCAAAAATTATTTATGGTAACACTAAGATGTTTAGCTACTTCACAATAGCTATCATTCAAGATAGTTTTGGCTATATGGACCCCATCATAAACACATGCCCTGCATGCATGTGAGCCCCAAAACCTCAGTGTTCCAGTGCTTGATTGTCCTTATATACACTACTAGCAATGCATCAGGCAGCAGTTGAAGAGGAGACTAGAACCTGCAGACTGAAGCACAGTGGGTTGGGGGCGGAGGTTGTTTTTAACAACTAAAACAAACCCAAACGACCCCATCTCCCATACACACACCCCACATAACCCGCAAAAAAACTTCTTAGTTAAGACACTTCCATCATCAAAATATATGCAGCAGACAACAGCAGCCATTATTGAGCCTTTTCTTCAAATACTTCCTGCCGAAATGCTGTTTCTTCACATACACAAAACCTTTTTGCCTATCAGAGTTCCGTCTTTTCTGACATGCAGTACTATATTTTTGAATATATAAAAAGTGGACTTTATACTTAATACCACAACCACAAATTTAGTCTATGTGAAGATTCTTCCATTAGTGTTATATAGGTGGGCAGTCTGCCCATCAGGGGGAACAGTCATGTCCACACTGAAGAAAACTATTTTGGAAGAGTTTTGTTTCACTGCATACAAGACAGTTAAAAATCAGCTGAATTCAAGATAAAGAATAGACTGTAAATCCCCCTAGCATGCTCCATGGTGTAGTCCCATCACAAAAGGATGTTGGGAAGCATTATGTCTTGCATTCTGCTTGCAAATGGAATAATTAGATTCTGAAGGACATCAGAAAGACAGACCAAGAGTCTCCTAGCAGGACATCTGCCAAAGAATGAATAACAGTGTTAGTTATAAATAAAACTGAGGACAGTCCCAGTTACAATGGCTCTTGAAAGAACAGGGTCATTGGTATCACATCCCTGATCCGAGAACATTCATTTCAGCACATCCAGGGGAAGCTGGTACATAGAAGTTAAATGGTTTTTTTCCTCATTTTAAGCTATGAGCCATTTTCATAGCATTTCCTTCCTGATCACCCCACTCAGGGAATTACTACAGGGGTCTGAAGAGTAAATTATTGTATACCTCCCTAAATTTTAAGGGTCCTTCCTACCCCTAAAGATGCTTCTACTTC
>JAOBAS010000025.1:6389193-6400105 GCA_025311575.1 Elanoides forficatus | reverse complement strand
GGCGGGGCAGGCCCGGGTGGCACACGCGTGGGTGGTGTGCGTGTGAGGGAGTGAGTGCCGGGGTCGGGAAGCGCGGGCCCCGGGCTGCGTGTCTCGGCGGCTCTGCTGTTGCCCCCCGAGGGTCCCGGAGCTGCGGCAGCCTTGGCTGGAAGGGCTCTCGGTGCCGCGGGTGAACCGGCTTCACCGTGTCTGCCCCGGCGCGCAGGGGGCGGGGGTGTCCCCTTCCTGCCTCACCTGCTTGGCGGCCGGCTCCCGAAATATAGACGTAGGGATCAGTCTGTTTAGCAGCGGATAAGGGAGGTGCGCTTCTGATTTTGCTTTATTTTGGTTTTGTCGGAGCGAAGTGTCCCCCTTCACGCTTGTCTCTGGCGTTCTGAACGCAGAATATGAATCACAGGCGTATCTAGGTTTCAGCGGTCAGCCTGAGCTTGTGTGTGCGGCATGGAGCTCGTTGATGTCAAAGCCCAAATGTTTAATGTTCAAATGTGAAATTCCTCCCCCCGCCGAAATTGGGTGCAACTTTATCCTTACTGAAACAGATAACCGTGTATTTGGTGTGTAGTGTCTTGGAGTAAAGGGAGAACTTTGCTGTGCTTTGATGTGCATGTGACATACAGCAAGCTCTATATTAAAGGCATTATTAGTATTTAGGTTTCTCAGAATAATAGGTAAATCTTTGTTGTTGCTGGGTTGTGGGTTTTTTTTGTTGTTTGTTTGGTTTTTTTTTTCCTTTTTTCTTTCTTTGCAGACAACTGTACTAGCAGAGGTTGTTTTTTTCTGACCTGCTTGCTATTATGCCGCTGTTGAAGATTAGGGCTGGTGTAGTGCAGCTTTGTGTCAGAGTTTTTCCTAAATATGATCAGGCAAAACTGATCACTGCAATGTAAACTAAATGGGCAGCGTGAGCTACTTAAGGGAACTTCACTTGAAGCAGATATATTTGAAAATACTTGTCTGTCAGAACTGTCAGGAATTAGCAGTGTGAGGGGAGTGGAACAGAAAATCTGGATCTGAAAGAATATCTCTGGATTAAATGGCGGTATTGCTTTTTGGAAGCCTATATGAGAGGCAACAAGTTTTCTGAGTGTCTTCTAATACTCTTAATTTTGTGGTCGTGACAGATTGATGACATTCACGTGTTACCTGTACTTAGGCTTTTTCGCTTAGGTTTTTTTTTTGTTTTTTGTTTTTTTTACCCCCACAACAAAGCTTATATGGAGTTGGTAAAGTACTTAAGCTTCTTTTACTTCGTGCTTGTTTAATGCAGGTTTCCCGTGATTAAAATGAGCAAGTTAAAACAATTGTTTATTCAAAAACATTCTTTTAAATGTGCTGCCTGAACCAAGGGAAACTCTTGTCTTTTTGATCAGCACTTGTTAAAAATGGCCTATTGAACTTAAATGTTTTTCTGTTGGTTTTTTTTTCTGTTCTAGCTGGCTTTTTAATCTCTTAAAAATAATAAGTGAAAGTTTAACAGGTGCTAATTAATGGCAGTATGGTACTCTGTTTTTATTCATGTATTTATTCTTACAAGCAGGATGAGTCTTCAGGGCTATTGGTCAAGGACTATCACAGAGAAAGAGGCCTTTTTATTGCTGGATGATTGGAGAAGGAATCTTGAGCATCCCTATGGGATGGTTTTCTTGAGAACATGTTTGAGACTATAAGAAGAAGCTGTTTTTCTGAGCTGGATCTAAGACAGTATTGTCAGGTGTTGGGACAAAAGGGGCTTTATTGTGTAATCCAAACATAAGTATTATTCATCAGTGTGACCAAAGATTATACTCTGGCGGCCCAAAGCCTATGTGATATGTCAGCCTACCTAATTCCTGCATTGCGCCAATACCCGTTCAGGCACTTAATGCTCTTTTTTTTTTTTGGTCAATCTATGTTCTCTATAGCATGCTTTAGCCAGGTGTGATGCTTTGTTCTAGTTCTAAAATTAGAGTTAAGACCTGACTTCAGTGACCTGAGCTCCTCTTCCTTCCATCTGTGGGGAGTAGATAGTCCTTCTGGCACATGCGTTCTCCTATTGGTGACAACACTGCCATTGCTTTATTTCTACATTTTGGTTTCTTTCTATCTTAAAAAAAGAAAATGCCACTGTGTTTTACTTGGGTTTTGAGGGTTTATCCTATAGTGCTGAATTGCATATTTTGTACCTTACCTTTCTTCTACTGGAATGCTCAAACAAGAAAAGATTTTGCAGAAGAATCATCTTTGTACTGGGAAAAGATGAGAAACAAACTCTTGACTAGTGAGAGAAGCACCATGTTGTATGTTTAAGTTTACAAGCAGTTAGGTCATGGTGCTGTAGTTTGGTGTGTTGAAATTTTGGGAGTAAAGAAAGCTGAAATGCTTTGGCTCCTGTGGAGTTGGACAATTAGTGGGCCTGTGTCCTTCTAAACTTCTTGCCCACTCTGCTTCCTGAATTACTTCTTTAAGAGTAACTCACACCTAGATTTTTGAACTTGCAACCACCTTTTGCTGGGCTTGCCGCCATAATTTTTTGCAGATATTTTGAAAACTTTTAATGTAAAAGGTAATTATAGCCTCTTTTTTTTTTATTTATTTACTTTTGTGTTTCATTTGCTATGCCTAGGAGCTGGCATTATACAAAAGGAGAGGAGATGAGGGAACAATGAGAGAATACTGAACACCTGAAACAAAATACTTCTTGACAGCTCTTAACTCTCAAGTCTAAATTGCATTTTGTTTCAGTGTTACTCTTGGGCTTATGCAAAATGTTATTTAAGTTAGAGAAAACTTGCCTAGTTTCTAAAAAGACTCACAAAAGGGAGCAGGAAGATACTACAAATAAATTAGTCACCTGATCTTTTGTCAGTTTAAGAACAAAGTTTTAAAAATTGTAGACTCATTTGGCTGCTAGTACCTGTATTTTCATTGATTAGAGATAATCATGATTATTGTATTCCCCCGTGTTTTGTACAGTAACTTAATGCTTTCTCTGCTAAATGCAAAGTTTGTTCTCTATTTACCATGAAACTTCTAAAAATGTGTAGTTACCCAAAATAAACAAAAAAGGCTTAATTTTCCTGGTGATGACTGACTGATCTCTGGTTCTCTCCTTCCTTTCTCTTCCCCTTCATCTGTGAAAATAGCTGTGGAATTTTATTTCTGTAGCTTTCTGACAAGTATGCAGTCATAAAAGAAAATATGGTAGGCATGGGTCCTCTATGGTTTTCACTTTTGGGGAAGATTAGAAAATGAGTTCATGCATCAGTGTGTTTTGGTGGTAAGATAGGGCAAAGTTGTGTGCTGTTGATGTGAATGGTTGTGCGTCTCCTGCTTATCACTTCAGATTGAAATAAAGTAGTGTTGGTTAAGGATTCTGGTCAGAGTTATCTAAGGGGGCTTGTAACCTGCTTTGGAAAGATGTTACAAGTTTGTTGTCATCTTCGTGCTGCCTCTAGCATTTGTTTTCCCATTTCAGTAGTTCAGGGGCAATAATTAGGCAGAACTAATGAGGTGATCTAACGGAGAAAAGTTCAAATTTCCTGCTGGTCTGGCAAGATATATCAGCTCAGCAAGGAGTTAAATGCTGGAGTTGGTGTCAGGGAAGCAGTGAGAGTTAAGGAGCAGTAGAAGGAAAGAGGGAGGTAGCCTTCCTCTTTCTCTTTGGTGGCAGTGAGCTTGGACTCCGTCTTGTCCAGCTGCATTGTGTGTGGTTTGGGAAAAGGAATGATAGCATGGGAAAGAAACAAATAAGGGATGGTGGAGGATTTTTTTATTTTGAAAAATAATTATTGATAATAGTCTTATTTTGTAATAGCTCAACAGGAGGACTTAATTTTGGAACTCTGGGCTCTTCCACTGCTACAGCAACCACATCAGCTCCTTCAGTGGGCTTTGGGAGTGGACTTTTTGGATCAAAATCAACAACTGGCTTTACACTGGGAGGCACCAGTACAGGTAGAAAAAATTCTTGTACATCAGAAACTTGAATGAACAGTGAAGAAATATATGTACACAAAATCTGGTTCATCATAATGTGCTTACTTTTTTTACAGTAGTTGTGTAGCTCAGAATATTACTTACCTAGTTTTGTAAAAAGGCTTCATTGAACAGTTTAAAAGTCATTCATTGAGAATTATGCAGTACCAATGCTGCAGAAACACAAATGCAGTTACCAGAAAACTGTGCCTGGGCCTGTGTGTAAATCGTTCTATAATTTGAATGCTGATGTCTTCTAGAAGTCTAACTCTTCATCTAGGATGCTCAAAATTATGATTTAAGATCGAGGTATATTTTGATCTGACAAATATTTAAAAACATTGTGAGATTAAGTGTTTGTAATGTGGTGTTTGTAATCCTGCAGTAGTAAACATTTCTGATTTTGTTGTTTGGGGTTTTTTAACATTAGTGATATGCATGAATAAATTTATTAATATTTTCTTAGGTCTCTAATTCAGCCTATGAACATACAGATTCTTATAGGAATATTGGAGTGCAAAAGAATAAAACTTACTGACTGGAGGTATTTTTTTTTTTTCAGCCTTCAGTGTACACTTGTATGAGTAGATGGGGAAAGTTCTAAGAACCAATCTAATAGAAATAAATTCAACAGCAGACTGAAAGTCTTTATTACTGTGTTTGGCTACATTGGGGTAATTTTCTTTTAGCTCTTAGTGATTCTTTTGATCTTCTAATCAGATGTTTTTTGAAATTTGAAATGGCATAGCACTGTGTTCAAAATAATCTCTTTAAGTTACCAGTGGGGCAGAAACCCTAAACCAAGACACAGGATTTTACAAAGAATTTGGACTCTATGATCCTCTTCATTATACTGTGAATCTGCTGTTTTATGTGTTAATGTTATGTACTGCCGTGTGGCTGAAAAAAAATACTTGATAGAATGACTAGTTTCCATATTTTTGTTTACCTTCATTTGTTTGAAATTTCAAACAATTTGCTGTACTGATGTGTTAACATCAGCTTCACTGTTAGCAGATTCTTATAAAGAAAAATGATGGGGTTTGATGTCAGTTATGCTTTGATTTGTGCTGGTGGTGCTTACAAATACTGTTTTCTATGTTAGTGTTGTTTTGCTTTCTACATACTACAGAAAAAGCTTGTATAATAGTCTACATGTTGTCTCATAATGTTGCATTACTTCAGCGTTTTGTTTCGTGTTTTTTACTATCATAACTGCTCTGTGGTCTTCAATTACTATTCTTACTCTGTTTTCACTCTTAAAGCAGGAACAGCATCAACTATTGCTACAGGACTGACACTAGGTAAGGACCTCATTTGGATTTTAATGTTACACAAGCAAAAAAAATACAGGTAGATTCTTGTAATGTAGAAAGTTAGTGGTCATGTGTGAGCTTTTTCCCCTGTTACTAATTGCAGTCTGCTTTGCAGCCCAGATATTAAGGCTGCAAACCAGAGTGGAGCCCTGCAGTTCTGGGCACTGTTACTTGTTAAAGGATTATTCCATTCCTGTACAACAGTGACAATGGTCATAGTGAAAAGTTAGACTTTGTATTTATGTCTCCCTAACGAGTTTCATCCTTCAGCAGAGAGGAGGTGGAATACGTTACCAAAGAGTTCTTCATACAGAATTTCTTGTTCTAATGAACTTTGTGTGAACGGGTCTGTTTTGGTAATTAACTCTTTTAGAAGAATAAAGAGGGTTGAACAGGGAATGGACATTGGGAATGTTTTACTTTTGTTTCTCTGATGCATCTTTAGTGACTATTTTTCAGCTGTCATTAGAAATACAGGAATATGTGGGTAGTTGTGGGGTTTGCTTTTTTTTTTTTCAACACCAGCAACTGAGATCTGAGGAGAAATGTGAGCTTGATTATCACAGATGTTGGGGGTGGGGGTGGTGCTACAAGACAGACTGCAGTCCAAGAACTTTGGAAGCCATACTGTGAATAAATAGGAAAAACAGTATTGGATAAAGAAGCAAATGAAATGGGCAGGAGAAGGGAGGAGCAGCAGCTAACCCAGAACAGACTGTATGATGCATAATCACACATGGCAGTCGGTACTATGCAGATGAACATTAATTCTTTTCAACAGCTAAATGAAATTGTCATCCAAAACAGACACACAGCAGTTACTGAGATACCAAGTATGTGTTTCTTACGCATGCTATTTTGGTTTGTGTACGTATATGCACACTCCTCCTTTACTTTGGAACATGGCTTCTAGAATGTAAAATGTTTTCTTGCCATGAAAACAGCAGGAAGCGAAAGCTTTATTTGTTTTGCTTTAAAAGTGTTCAAAAGGAAACTTTGAGGGAATAACATTTCAACATACTTGTTTACAAATTGAAAGGACGTGCATTCATTTTGGTATGCACATCCAACTGAGAATTTTTAGTCTATATTTTCGGCAGTATTGTTTATAACTCCTTTTGCCAATATTTGGTTATCTATTAGATGCTCTTGGTGGAAGCTTTTTTTTTTTTTAACAGTTTTTTTGGATTACCACTAGATATAATTGCCAGTCCATGATTAAAGCCCATTGGATCACTAGGAATTCTGGAGTGAAAATGCCAGTGGAATTAATGTAATTGAAATTTATCAGAAGGTGCTATGGGGATATTTTACTTGACGCAAATGATCTTGCATGCCATGGTGCTCATGATGGTTAAATGGGAATAGTTCAGAAAAGAAGGTGAATTGAGCATTTGTTCTCAAACAGAATGTTCTAAGAGTGATAATTGGTTTTGGGTTTCTTTTAGGCACGCCTGCCACCACATCAGCAGCTACCACAGGCTTTAGTTTAGGTTTCAACAAACCTGCAGGTTCGGCCACGCCGTTTGCTTTACCTGTTACTTCTACCTCAGCAGGTGGCCTATCATTATCATCTGCTCTTACATCAACTCCTGCAGCAGGTAGGAAAATGTTTAGGGGTTTTGTTTAGCTTTTTTTTTTTTTCTAAACAATAAAGCTTTATGTAAAACAGTTCTACAGTCTATATTTTTCTAGTATTTACATAATTTTGTGTTAGTTCAATAAGAAGGTTCATTGGACTTCACTACTTCTAGATTTGAGTACCCTAATACAGATAGATCTATGGGCAGTATACCATGTGATATAGGCAGCGTATAATCTAAGTCATTGGAAGTGTAGCAAGAGCTGATTTGTCATGTAAAATCATTATTTTTGTTACTGTTAACCCCGCTGAAGGTTGAAAGCTTCCTACTTGCGCAGCTGAAAGGTTTGGAAAATGTCTACCTTCTGTAGATGGCCTGAAATGGTTAACTAGTAGTGGAAACAAGGTCTTTTGCAGTGTAGTTCTCATACTGGCACACTGCTGTCATATTTAACTCAGCTAAACTGCACCATGCACGATGATAATTAACACTGGAGTTAATTCCTCTTAACCTTAGGAGTCTGCATTTGAGCCAAGCTATTTGTGCCCTCTGTGCTTTGTCCCTTTATGCCTATGGTCTTTCTCTACTCAATTCTTCCCTATCCTACCAAAAGCTGGGATGCTTACTTCTAGAAGAATGCTCAAACTACCAAGGAAATGTTCTTGTATCATCTGTCTTGTATAAAATATTTTGATTTTTACCCTAAAGCATTAACATTTCAGCATTCTAATATATAAAGTCAGTAGCACTTATTAGATCCTTTATGCTGTAAAATAAATTCTTTGCCAGGTTCTGGATTCTCTAGTGTTCTGAGGGACTTAAAAATTTTATATAGTTGCAGGTAAATATGGGCTAATCAAGATTTTGATACTGTAGAACAAAATAACATATAATTCAAAAGTCTCTATGGCTTTGTTTGGAAAATCTGCAGGAAATAAAAACAACAGTTGAGTTTATTATCCAGTTGTTATAAAGATGCTCTTAAAACCTTTCAGTTATTTCAGATTGTCTATGGATGTGTTTGAATGCAGTGCCTGCATGAAGCTGGTTTGCTTTCTCTGCAGGAACTACTGGCTTTACATTAAATTTGGGTGGCACAACTGCACCGACTACAACTGCGTCCACAGGCCTTTCCTTAGGAGGAGCCTTAGCAGGTTTAGGAGGTTCACTCTTCCAGAATACAAGCACAGCAGCAACAGGTGAAAGTTATTTTAATTTTTTCCTCCTGTCCAAAAACATTGAAATTTAGTGTGTGATTGTATAAATTTATAACGTAAGATTTAGTTTATATAAAAATCTTAACACTGTGGAAGTGCAATTTTTAACAGTGTTACCGTTAAGAACAATGTTGCTATCTGTGGGCAATAAAAATGAAATCTGAAATCATTGGCTTCTTTCTCATTCTTAGATTTGCTTGTACTTAACACTTTTTTTAAAATGAGAACACAAGGAAACCTTTGTCATCTCCATAATTGCCTCAAGGAAGTTGATGATAAATGGGAGAGGGCAATGATATATAAGTATCTCCTTTAACTGTGGAGGAGTTTGGAGCTCCTTATTTTTGGTGGGTTTTGGTCTAAATAAAATCTTTAACTGTTAGTATTGTCATTTTGTGGCTTCTCTGTCTTTTTCAGCTCTAGAGGAAAAATTTGTGCTGTGTTGTAGTCTTGGTAACACTGCTCTTGAGTATCTTTGTTTCACTTAGAGTTTAAGATGCTGATGATAAGTTAGCTATCAAATTAGTTACCTAGTAATGTCAAGAAATTACATAAAACACTTGCATACGGTTGTATGAAACTTCATGCAATCTGTTTTCTTCTGTTTATTTTGCATATTTTTTTAATCCAAATGTAATAAATGGACACTGAAACTGCAAGCAAGATTATAATGTGCTTTTAGTTTAAAATAAGTTTTAATTATCAGCATTTTAAGTGCAGAAATTCTGTTTGTGTTTCTTGTAGGACTTGGGCAGAATGCTTTGAGTTTGACTCTGGGGACAACTGCGGCTCCTTCAACTACTGCCAATGAAGGTCTTGGTGGCATTGATTTTAGTAGTTCTTCAGACAAAAAGAGTAAGTTTGTTTTAAAACATTCACAATTTTTTTTTTAATTGAGAAAATTATCAGAGCACTACAGCAAAGATGCTATTTCATTGTGTGGAATTAAAGCTGACAACTTTAAATTTTTGGTTTTTCCCTTCCCCTCTTACAAGACATTTCAGTTAATTTCATTCTTGGATATTGTGCTTGTATAGAAGAACAAGATTTTGGTTGCAAATGCAATGTGATGTAAATTTATTTAAAATAAGTATAAGCCAATATCATACTTGAGAACCAGGATGGAAACCCTTCAGCCTTTTGGGAGCGAAGACTCGTAGGGTTGTTTGCTGAAAAAACCACGGCAGATTCCTGAACAGCTGTGTGTCAAATAGCCAGTAGAGGGGGGAGTAGAGCTATGTTTAAGTAATGCATTGCGAATTCGAGAAGTACTCGTTTGAAATCAGCTTCCTCCAACTGTAACAGATCTTAAATTTGGTTTCTTTTTTCTAAAGGCTGCACAATAACAATGTCCTATTTTAGCTGTTACTCTTCAAAGCTGTATTTCTGGTGGTGCATAGTTCTATCTGATACACTGTATCAGGTTGTTAAAACCAGTTATAATAAATGTTACATCTGTTGTACCTTTGAAGTACTTAAGGGAATATTGAGCAGTGATTATATGGACACTTATTAATTTGTCTTGCTTTTATACTTTCAGAGTAAGCTTAACTAAAGCTGATTCTAGGATGTGCATTTCCTCTGGGGAATCAATACTTTTAATTTAATCTCTTGATTCCATTCAGGAACCAAATTTTAAATTAGGTATACCAATAGCTAAAAGAGAAGGAAATATAGAAACTCTGTGAAACCACCTTTACAGACTAACGCAAGTTGTGTAGACATGCTTCATACTGGTAGAAGAGATGGCATACTGACTGTCTAAATGAGTGCTCTGCATGATGTTGGTGGTTTTTTGTTTGTTTGTTTGTTTAATAGAAACTGGGAGTAATGAAACAGCTCAAATTCCTAGGTTCTTAGGGGATTTCCATTACCGTAATATTAGGATATCACAACACTTCTATAATATACAAGTATCTTAAAATGAGGACTAGAGAACCACAGACTCAAATCTACTTCAGTCTGACATCTCAGCATTGTTTTGCCCAGCTCTTAGGGTGGAAACTTGATGAGTACCTGAATTCCCCCTATGTTGCATAGTGGATCTGGGTGAGTTGAACTATTGCTGTCAGGATGATAATCGGAGAGCCCTTAGCCAAGTGGTGGGAAATGTTGAAGGAGACTGGGTTTTGAGGCTTTGTTTTGTTTGTTGTTGTTGTGTGTCGTCGTCCCCCTCCGTCTCCCCCCCAGTTTAGGGGTCTTTCCCATAATGGATAGTGCTAGTTTAAGCAGTCCTGAAAAATATCCCTGCCTGTGTGCTGCCGCTCAATTCTGTCAGTACAATTGTTTGTACTGCTATATGAGGAACTGTATTAAGGTTTGAGGGTGGTGGTATTATGGTTTTGAGGCTTTTATTTCTTTTCGTTCCTGAAGAAAAGGGAGGAGGAGATGCGGCTACCAAAGTGCCCTAGGAATCCCAGGGCCGATGGGGACTAGCACCTGTGTTCTCTCTTCTGGAATTGGTTGTAGAAGCTTTTCCTTCTGGAGACTGAAGACTGCCTGTCTGTATGGCTGCAGGAAAAGAAGCTGTTCTTATACATATTTCCCTCATGTATTACTAAAGAATATTTAAAAAAAAAAAAGTAAAAACTGGAGCACTCACTTGCCCAGAAAGTAGCAAAATCTGATCTCGAATCTGTATCTTTTACTTTGTAAGTATTGTTCTGATGTACAGCAAGAAAAAAGAAAAGTGGCCAGAGAAAGAAAGCAACGTATACTTAGTTTTCTGCCTAAGTTTTCTGCCTAATTTTTAGGTTATCAGTAGAGAAAGTAGTCCTAAATTCTGGGGTTTATCCCTTTTTTATTTTTTTTCCAATTTTTTGTAGGTTTTTTAGGTTGGTTC
>JAOBAS010000025.1:6360670-6377464 GCA_025311575.1 Elanoides forficatus | reverse complement strand
GGGGGGGAAGGCAAAATTGATCTGTACCAACTCACCTGATGTAAGGTGACTTTATACCTTGAGGTATTTTGTAACATTTTGTAGTGAAAGGAGCAAATGGGAGTTTATGTAGGTTGGTTTTAGAGTTGGGGTTTTTTTTTTTGGTTGGTTGTTTTGGCAGAGTATTTCAAAAGCCAAAAGTGTGCCAACTACAAGACTGATGCAGACAGAACAAAGCCATTAAGTTATGTCAAACATGCCAACAAAAGTAGACAACAGTTGGTTTACTACTTATTCAGCTGGAATACTGTTACCCTCCATGCAACTCACTTGATGATGTGGAGAAACAGAGGTAGATTGATGTTTTGAGTGGCCCTTCAAGAGTACTTGAAACTTAGAAAATGGAACTTGAAGTCATCTTTTCTGTTCCTCTAGCTCAAAAACAGGACTAGTCAGGCCTGACCTATTTCAGAGATATCTTAAAGTCTTAAAAGCTTGCTAGAAAGGAAATTTTCACAGCTTTCCTAGATTACTGATTTCAGTGCTTGACTTTTTCCCAACAATTTACCTAAAACTTATTAGCTTCAGATTAAGGCTGCCACTTTCTGTCTTACTCTTAGTGGAAAAGGAAAAGAATCTATTCTTGCACTTGTGCAGGAATCTTTAAATATTTAAAGACTGCCTCCTCTTCATTTCTTTTTCCTTGTTTGAGTTTTCAAATGGCCATTTGCTGCAGTAAAACTGCAAATGTTTGCATGTTTTAACTTTGTGTTATGTTATTATGAATTTGATAAACTATCTGCTATAAGTTAAAATAGCATGTATTTCTTTGTAAGATCTAGATCCTGAAGAGTGGGATAGATGAGGGGTGGTAGAAGATTATGACAGAAAAGACTGTGAAATGAGGTGTATGTTAAGTGGGGGAGAGGGTGTCTGTGTAATACCTGACCTGCTGTTGCTGTTCCTGTTCTTGAAGATAAGAATAAACCAAGGAAATTAATTTGGGCTTTAAAGTTTTTGACTAAAATCTAATATACGGTACTCTAGTATTGAGGGATCAGGATGGTTAGTCTCTTTTTAAAAAAAAATAAAAAATAATGTTTACATGGTTAAGTCTATTTCATAAGACTAATTTAGAGTTAGTTACTGTTCTTTCTCTGAAAAAGATAAATAATAATTTATTTTAAATTTGTGTTCAGAAGTCAAAAGTTTAGTAGCTACATCTAAGCTGTGGGATCAGGGAATGTTTCCCCAGTTCCTGGGTGTAGATATGCACCCTGTTTATGTTCTCTCTGTATGCCAAGACATTTCTGGCTTCTGTTGAACGAAGTAAAGCCAGTGGATCCTGGCCATATGGAAGAAAGGGAGCAAAGGTGCACTCCACTGGTCTCCTGGGATGGATAATCAGGACACCAGGCCTGTGGTGTGCACACTGAAGCACATTTTTTGTGCTGTTTTTTGAAGCTAGA
Source organism: Elanoides forficatus (assembly GCA_025311575.1). NCBI lineage: Eukaryota > Metazoa > Chordata > Aves > Accipitriformes > Accipitridae > Elanoides > Elanoides forficatus. The sequence continues at coordinate 6,376,016 of JAOBAS010000025.1, read as the reverse complement.
GTTACTAAAATTATGCTTAAGTTTTTGTCTGCACACAACTTTTCTCCCTAGTTTAGCACTTTTGCTCTGAGCACAGCTTTATCGGTAGCAGTGAGGCTGGTCATGCTTCTGTGCAGTAGCAGCTAGTTTTAACCACTGCCTCACCTGCACCCTCCCTGAGCAATCTTGAACAGCATGGAAGTTAAAATGATGGTGGCTAGTCTACCTGTTATTGATAGGACTAAAGTAAAAGATTTTAAAGGAAATTAAAGCCTAGTGAACTAAGAGCTGTAAATGCATGAGGCCGATGTGTTTCTGGTAAGACTAAGTTGTCTTAAAGAAATGCTTTTATTCAAGCTCACCTTTCCTCCTCTAAAAATAAAGTACCCTCCCAACAACTTAGTTACTCTCTCCTTAACTGGTGAAGTGCGGAGTTAGTCAAAGCATTATCGAGCTATTAGCACACTCTTTGTTTTGGCTTGACTCAGTATGAGACTGAAGTGCTAATGAGAAAGGATACTGAAATCTTTATAGCACTTAAAATTTTTATTGTGTAATTTGATATCAACTTTGGTTAAAATTAGTCAGTGTATTATTTTGTCAGAATCAGATCTAAGTTGTGACACTAAATTTGTTCACTGTTAGGACCAGCTGTGATTTAAAAAATTGCAGAATGTCACTTTAGGAAATCTGGCTGACCTGTGGGGACTCTTTGTAGTGGGTCCTATTCATTAAACTGAAATGCTCTACAGGGCAAATATATCAAGTTTTAAAATGTTAAAATACTTGTTATAAAGAATTTGTCTTGTACCTATAATAGCCAGAAGTGCCAATTTTTTGCTAGTACTTTTGGCATTGAAGAATCTTTTATTACTAGGTTTTTGCTATTGAAAATTATGTTTACTTACAAGAACTGTAAGTAGTGATGATGCCTTCAGAACATTATGGTACAAAATCAACAAATATCGTATGCTGTTGCTCAATGAAAAGCTTGTTAGCCTAAGGCATAAGATCCTGTTTTATATAATCTGAGGTGTTTTAGAATAATGTTTTTTACTGGTTCTAAAAAGCATGTTGCATTTGGTAAAAGGCTTGGCCTGGAGGACTGTAGTGTTTTGTTTTAAAGTCTTCCACTAACAGTGCCTCCTACTGAGACAGAAACCTGTGCACTTGAGAAGGGACTGGATATGTGTTTTGGAGTTCTTTTAGTTTTAGATGACTAACTAACTTGTGTAGGGTTTTTTGTTTCTTTTTATTGATGACAATTTTCTTCTTATTTTTAAAGAGCTGCTAGGTAGGTGTATCATTATTTAAACTGGATGTAAACAAGTTTAGTTTGAAATTTATGTGAAAATTTGTAATTATAACATCTGATTACTTTTTTTTTTTTAGTTGAAAAAATAGCTTGGGTTTCCCAAATATTCCCTGCTAAGCAGAGACTGAAAGCTAATAACTTTTAGTTGCCCTTAAAATCTAGCTTAACACTACTTTGAGCATACAGATGTTGTTCAGCTTGGATCACATAAGAATTTTGTGTTCCTAGCAAAAATGTTACTTTTCAATATACAGTGCCTTTCACTTGATTCAAAATGATTTTCCATTTAAATCTTCAAATACTGAAATGATTTTAAAAGCTTGAAATATTTACATTTTAAAACTCTAGATAAATATTAGCAACAGGAAACTTTGTAGTACAAAGGAAGAAGTTTTGAATGAAAATAAGCCCAAGTGTTATAATGGTTTAGGAAAAAGACTGAAATCATCTGAGCTTGTATAGTAATATTTGAATAAATCATCGCTTTCATTGATATAGTACATAAAGTATGTTCAAAGTTGGAGAAGGCTATCTTGAGGAAAGGTGTGAATGTCTGTGGATTAAGAGTTTGGCACTGTATCTTATCTTCAATGGTTAAAATTTTAAACTAGTGCACTGAAAACTGTTTGAAAAAGACAGGAGTATAAGATTGTACTGTGAAAACTGTCAAAATAAATTAATTATTTATCAGAATTAATTATTTTAAAATGTGTTAGTAATGGGCTAGCAAGTTGATTCTTTATTTCCCAAGGTTAAGGGGGGAAAAAAGGAACTGAGGCTGTAAATTTCATCTTGGCAGACTGAAAATGTTTTTTGACAGTCCTGCATCTTAGTGTGAATATGCAGGGAAAGTACTGTCACCTTTTTTTTAATTATGGGACAAACTCTGACTCTGAAATTTTGAATGTATCTAATTCATTAAGGTACACAGAACTGTGCCTTTTGTAAATGTTTATTTAAACAGGTGGTTTGACTAGTTTACCTTATTGAATGGTGTTATGTAGCAGAGCTTAAAAGATCTCAGTTATCACTTGTGTGGAAAAGAATTGAATTGTCATGTTACTGTGTAATTGACTTGCTTAAAAATGAACAATAAATTTAATAAAATAAAGTCATTGTCTTGTTTTTTATCTTAGTGTTCTGTTTAAATTTGGATGGAATACTTGACTAGTTTTGAAGATTCTGATTTATTAAATTAACTTCTGGTAATATAGTTTTAGTTACATTAGTGTCAGTGCTCATGTTTTTAATTTGAAGGTTTTTTCCCTTATTCTGATTCCATTAATACAGGTGGCAAAATGTTGTTACCTATGAGTTCTTTCAAGGTTTTTATTAATGTTTTGAAGTGTAAGGTGAGACTGGTTAAGTTTTAAAAATACTAAATGATGTTGTTATCAAGTTACTAGCTTTGACTAGTTTCACCTTATTACAATCAGTGTTTTCTTAGATTTTTTTACTAGGTGGATGTTGAGGCAGTCAGTTAAGTGAGGAATTTTGATGAGGTGAAGTTTGGGATCTTAATGGGATTTGTTGAAAGCAGTGATGTTCACATTATCAAATACTTGAATAAATAAATAAAGGACCTCTTTACTATGAAAGAGTAAGGCAAGTTTGTTCTCATTTTTTTTATACCAGGGCCACAGCCATCTCTGGGAGTTAGTTTTGGAACGCCATTCGGCTCAGGTATTGGCACTGGCTTGCAATCAAGTGGCTTAGGTTCTTCAAGCCTTGGAGGTACACTTTAACTTTTCTAATCTTTCATTTAATTATTATACAGCACATCTGAATCTCTTGCAAACCTTTAACTCCACTAAGAGGATGATCTGTTTCAGGGAAGGACCTTACAATCTGGCAGTCTGCGCTTTCCAGACTTCTTCATGTCTTGCAGAAGGAGTTGCTAAGGCTAATGCTAAGACTAATAAGCCATTGTAGTGAAAACCCAGGATGAATGAATCACATAGAAGCTCTGTTCTTAAAGCTAGGGAAGTACATCAAGTACATCGTTTTGTAACTACAACTTGACTTAATTTTATGTATATGAAAGTTAGGCACCTGAGACATTGGATCATGCCATAGCTAATCCATAGAAGTTTTTCACCTTTATGTACAACTCTTAACTACAGGGATCCATTTCTGCTTGTGTTAAGCTAAGAATAAATGCTAAAAATTTACTACAATTCTGGGATCCTGCTTGCTGAAACATACTTGCTTTAGCTGCCACTCTGTCCCTCAGTGCTGAGGTGGAAAAAAAAAAAAATCCCTCTTCAAACTGAAAAAGCAACATTTGAAGGTGAGGGGAAAATACATATCAAAATGTTAATAGTGCTGGTGGGAAATGTATTCCAAGAGGACATGTGACTGTGAAAGAGCAGGTGGTAATAAAAAAGATTATAAAATTCATGTAGACCTTTCCATTTAAATGTAATGAATTCTCAGTAGTACAACTACAAGTAGAATCTAAGTGGTAGAATCTAATCTGCATGTAAATTTCCTATCTGTATAGGTCAGGGGTTCCTGTGCCTACAGTGCAAGTCACAAGACACTAGTGTCCTCTGAAGCTTTTGTATGAGATCTGCAAAGAAAACTGTTACATCTGCTGAGCACAGACATAATGTGTTGTGGTTTTTCTTGTTACATTCTCTCCTCTCTGCCACCTCAGTCTGCATCCCTACATTTTGCCTCTTTATGAGCCAAACATATGAATCAGTGTCATATTTAAAATTATTAAATATCACTCGGTATTGGAAAGATGATGTAACTTGAACGTTGCATCAATTTCATCTTAAATTATCATCTTGAAATTATCTTCAGATCTCCCAATGTCCTTTCTCATCAGATTTTAAGCTTTTTCAGATAAAAGAAAGTCTGTACATCTAAACGGGAAAAATAACTGAGAATAGTGGGCTAAAAGGAAAGTACTTGTGAATTACCAGGTTGTTCCCGCAATGTTTTAAATGCTTTAAACCATAAAATTCTTCCTTTTCAACGAAGAGCTTACAGATTACAGATTGGTGAACACAGATAAACAATCTTGCCTATGTAAATTAAAGAACATTTTATTTTAAATTGATGGACAACAGCTGCTAGTTTTGTCTTAGAGGCCTAACTTGTATTCTTTTTTTTGCTAGTTCTCTGCTTAAAAAGGCATTTGCTTGCATTTCATCTATTCTGTGTTAATTTGCAAAATTTTCATCTTTTGACAAATCAAGACTTGTCCGATAGAAGCAAATGTAGAAGAATAAAGGAATACATGCAAAGTGTCCTGCAGGTCTGCTCTTGGAAACAAATTAGCAGAATGAATACTTAGGGTTGGGTTTTTTTTAATCTTGGGGTTTTTTGAACAGGACAATTTTTAACGTATACTCTTGAAACATCATTTTAATTGGGGAAATTTGCTCTCTATGATAAATATTCTGTCAATTTTGTCAGTGATAAACATAGAGGCTCTTGCATTTAAGTATAGAAGATACACAGCATAGGGATGCTATACTTCATTAAATATTTTCAGACACCTTGCCTGATCATTGGTAATTCATTTCAAACTAGATAGGACAAAAGATAGGACTTCAGATAGTGTGTTCAATCCTTACTAGTTTTTAACATCTAAAAATTATTTCTGTAAAGGAATGGTGAAGGCTCAATTTGCAGTAAAATACAAGTATTTTCCCTGACACTTGAAACTTAAGATGGGGGCATAAATTCCTCAAATACAAATACGCTTCTCTTTTGGAAACCTCTGGAGACTGCCAAAATCACAGAATATATTTCTCTTACTGTTCCTTTTGTCTGGCCTCTATCTCAAACTGCAAATATCAACTTACTCTTCCTTTGAGTGATCTCATATTAATAACACAATTTGAAATCTTGAAATAGTTATATTATGAAATTATAAATGTCAATTACAAAATTAACAGAATGAGTTTTATGACAGCTGTATGTTTATGGCTGCCCTTTGTACGATGATTTCTCCCATTAAATACTGTGAAATTGTGTTTCTATTCTGTATTTAACCTGTTTTGTGGTTTCCTAGATAAAGTTGATCCCCAAAAACCTGGGAGGGGGACGACTCTAAAATTAGCCAAATGTAAATTCAAGAAAACATTTACTCTGTAGAGAATTTTTCTTTGAGTTGTGGATGAACATTGCAGCTTTCTGTAATAGAAGTCGTATAACTTATCTGAATTTTCTTAGTTTTGGCTCATTTGGTTACCATTTTCTTGCCAATTTAACAGCAATTCAACAGTAATTTTGTAAACTCTGATAGTTTACTTCACCTGGTTTTATATCTTTTCCTTTACTCAGTTTTGTATTTTGAAGGAAGTATTTTTCTCCAGTGCTTTCCCGTTTGCAGTTTTCTTAACTCAGTGCTGTGTTGAGAATAAAACACTCTTGAGACGATAATCCTAGGAACATTTGTTTACCAAATAATGCTTAGAATTATGTTTGGTTTTAGAATACTAGCCCAAAACCTATGTGTCTTTAATTGCTGTGTCTGTAATTTTTTTTGTTGTATGTCTTTACTATTATTCTACTAGGATTTGGAAGTAGCTCTGCCTTTGGAAGTAGCGCCACAGGAGCATCATCATTTGGCTTTGGAACTACAAGTAAACCATCAGGAAGTCTAAGTGCAGGTTGGTTTGTTTCTCTTGAATTCAAGTTTATCTTAAAGCAAAAGTATTATAATCAAACTGCTGCCCTCAGTCTAAGAAGGCTACTGAACAAATGTGCTTAAAGTTGCATGTGTATATGACGATTAAAGTAACTATTTACTTGCTAAATACACATTTTCAGACAAGTTCTTAGGTTCTGTTAAAGGTCTCCTAGGTAGACAGTATTGAGTGAGCATTAATCTTTTCCTTTTGATGGTGTCTATCTAATTAGGAGTGGAAACAGGAGATCAGATGCATCAGATTGGATCAGATGCAGTCTGAAGCACAGAAATGCTGTTACTACTTGAATGCATAGTCTATACAGTTACTGAGCTATTGAAATTAGTGTATAAATTTGTGACAAATACACCAGCAATTTGACTTCCTGTATTTAAAAGTAAAGTTAAAATTATTTTTTAGAAGCCCAGAATGTTTCCTTAAAACTGTTTATCTGCTTATCCTTTCTATTTGAATAGTAAGTTATAGAAAGTTATAGATATTGTATCTCTGCATGTATCCAGAATTCATTGTGTTAACTACTTTGAAAACATTTCTGTGGCAATTGAGCTACTCAGTACTCATTTCACTTTTTTGATTTAATTTTGTGGGTGGTGAGAAAATGAAAATAGGGATGCAATTGCTCCTTAACTCAGATGTTTGAAATCTTGGTCATTTCTATAGCTTACATCTCTAATTGCTTTTTAAATAGGAGTTTGTTTTTGAGGCAAACAGTTTACTATAGTCTGTCTTATAGTCTTTCTTCAATGACAGATTGAAGGAGTATTATGCCTCCTGGGATTGGCTTTTAGTAGCATGTTTCTTTTTTAAAAGCAAAACGTTTTTTTAACTGCTACTAATACAAACATACCAAGTGGCTGGTATTTATTAGCAAGTGCCCAGTACATTAGCTTGGACCACTGTTTTCTTAGTTGCCATGCTTTTCATTTCATTTTGGTTTTAACTTGGTTAGTGATGGGTTGTGCTGTCAAATTAGGCCTGTAAAGTACCTTTAGCTTCATATTATAAGGTGGAAATAGCTCACTGAGCTGGCTGTCTAACACTCATGAATGTGTAACACCCTAGTAAATTCTTGATAGAACATCTCTGATTTTGCAGTATGCCGTGTCTAAGCATCAACCTTCTTTTGCTTAGTTTTTAGTATCATAAACAAGTGGAAAACTTACACTGCTTATGTTTTTCTTGTAGTTTATTTTTCCTGAGCCCATATTAAATTACCTATTATTAATAATTATATAAATAGTATTGCAGCATTTCAAGCTGCTAAGTTGCAAAGTACATAATTTAGTTTTTAGTATATTAAAAAACATAATTAGAAAACTAGTTGCATGAATCAGTTGTCCACCACTAATGAGATATCAAACCAAAGTAAATAGCAAGTCTGTCTTAGCTATGTTGGTGGCGTGCAGAGACAATTTAGACATCATTTCATTGCATTCCTCAGAACAGGCTTTGTCATAGTGGCACTGCAGCCAGTCTCTCTTTAGCAGTAAGAGTTGGACCTAATAAAATGAAAATTTTTTTCAGTTATCTCAAGGGTCTCAGCTAGAGAAGGTGGTAACCAGGAATATAAGAGATTAAATGTAATTCCCGTCATTTTGCGCTTATAAAATAAAGCAGTCATGAAATCCTGATCTAGACTGGGATTATGGAATAGAAACCTGTATAAAAATTTGGTAGCCCAGAAGCACATTAACGTTTACATTTTTATATCCAAAATCCTATGCCATATAGCTTCTGGATTGCGTATGATCTTTAGTTTAATTTTATTGAGGGTGTATAAATGGGTTTGAATGATGGCTGAGGCTAGCCAGGTTATATATATTTTTAATTTTAATGTGTCCTGGGTTTTAGATAACATTTACAGGATCCTGAAACAATATTCTAGTTTAGTTGTATCTTGTTTCTGAATCTTTTTCTTTTGAAAAAGCTAGGAAAATGGGGTGAATATGGCTTATGGGATATAGCGTTGTTACTGCTTGTGTTTAGATGCGAGTGCTTAAGTATTTTCCGAAACTAATGTCTAGTAAGTGTTACGTCACCCTGTCCTTCTAGGCTGCTTAGGTAATGCCCCAAGTCTCCTCCACATGTTTTCAATCTGTTTGTTATTCTTTTAGAATGAAAATTATAGATCCCCAAATTGCTTTGGTCAAGTGTTTGTAAGTTATGAGTCAAATTTAATTGCTTTAGAAGATTTGAAAATGTTTCTAGTATTAATACTGCTCTTCTCAATTTCGGTTTTGTATGTTTGAAGAGAAAATTTTGAGTCCTCTGAAAGTACTTTAGCATCTTCTAATATGGGCTTAGTCCAGGAGCAGTCATTGTGTCCACTGTGTCAGTAGATGAAAAGCTGAGCACCTGCAGTCTTCTCTCAATTCCTTTAGTGCACACAATTGCAAGATGAAACAAGTGTCTCGAACTTCCCTCTGAAACACACAGACATTGTGGAATGCTGACTACAAATCTAGTCTCAGCTCCTAATCTTGTTCATTTGACGGCAACCGAAAAGGCTGATGTGACCGGAATGTTGTAAAAAGCATTAAGACTCCCAAAGTGATGGCAAAAAGGAAAAAAAATCGCCATTGAATTTATAGATACAATGTTAAGGGGTGTCTGTGTGTGTGTACACGCACACTATTTGTGTGAAAACTGAGATGCTAAATAGGCTTTGAAGAGCTGAGCTGAGAATTTGTGTTGGAGACTTACAGAAGAGTAGTGACCTCAGTATATGGGATAAGAGATAGTCAAGTGTGATCGTGGCTGGACATACTCATACTGCTGAAAAACAGACCTGAATATAATCCATGTGTAACTATGAGCAGCTTTCAGATACAGAGGCTATAGTACATTAGTCAAAGCTGTGCTGGAAATTCTTTTTGATCTAGAGCACCTGTTGTGGTGTGGGGGATCAGGGCAGGAACAGATTGCCTTTGAGATCTGCTGAACTGCTGTTTATCCCTATAGCATTAAAATTAAAAAAAACTGTTATGGGGAGGTGTGTACCTCATGTTTGGCTTACCTATCTAAAGAGCTGACTGAAGCAGAGATGCAAAAAGCCCAAGGAATAAACTGTACTCTAAGGCCCTTCAGGGGGATGCTAAGTCTATGCCCTCGAAGGGCAGGTTGACATTTACTTTCTGAAAATAGTTGTTTACTCATAAGTAGTACTAATTTCAACAAAGAAGTTGTTGATCGCATTGTAGCTATGGTTCAAGACTTTGTGACTCTTCTGTCTAGAACTGAGCTATTCCGTGATTGATCCTCTTACCTTGCAACAGGAATAAGACTAAATGTATATCTCGTTCAAGGTTTTTTCCTGAACATTTACTCTGCTTTAGGGTTTGGTTTACTTTTAAGAAAAGAACTTTGTACCATGGCCTTGTTACACTGCCATGATGGACAAAGCCATTTAGATGAATTTCCCTTCTGCCTTTCTATGCTTTTGTGGCTGCCCTAAATGGCACTTCTAACATAACAGCTGTTACTTTCCAAGTTATATCTAAATTAACAAGCATGTTCTCAGTCTTCTGTCACACAGTTTATATATCTCTTTCTTATTCTAATATTGCTCAAATAAAGCTCAGGCTGCCTCCCCTGCATGCTTCAGAATAATCCCTGCATCTAGAAGCAGCTAGGAGGAGGTACTTCATGAGGACTTGACCCTTGGCTACTGAACTCCTGACACTATAGATCACATACAGCTTTATTATGAATGGCATTCATAATGTTTTCTATAGGAGGCAATGCTTACCTGTTATCTCAGATACATACTTGAAGTAAAAAGGTAACTTATCAAGACAAGTTTTGATTATTAAAGGTTTTTTTTTAATTCATGAGACTCCCTGATGAAGAATAAGCTTATTCCTCTAAAAATCTTACTTGAGGTTCAGAGTTAGCAGGGAAATGGAGGAATAGTTGCATCTGCTTCACCCCTTACATCCTAGGATGAGACAAACTATTTGACAAAATTTAGACAAGACCCAAATAAACAATAGCATTAGTCACACTCTAGATCTGCACGCTCATTACATTGGCAATGAATTCTGCACAGGCAACTGCGTGTTGAAGGACGGCAGTTACTGGAATGTAGGTAATGGGGGATTTTCTTGACAAGATGATGTGGTGTGTAACTCAGGTCCAGACATTGCAGGAGGAAGAGTTTCACGTTATGTTTTGAAGTAGTTCTTGGTGCAAAGCATCGGTAACAAGAGAGAGAACAGAAGACATCAGGCTTGTGAGAGCCACTTTGGGATTCTGATGAGACAACCAGTTGGGTTTTTATTTCTGCGCTTTAAAAATAATTTGGCATTGAGTTGAAGATACTAATGAGATCAAAGGATTGCTTTAATTGTCTACTAGACAACTAACAAAACTATGTTAAGTAATGTGTATTGAGAATATACCCTTTTTTGCTTGTGAACCGGTCCCGTTTTTTCTTAATATTTTAATCGTTTACAGATTTCGGTGTGCAACTTGTATGAACCTGTTAAAATCTTAACTTGCTCGTGTCATACTTGTTATTTGGTATGATCGGTTACCTTACTCAGTTTCTTGAGAGAACAAAAAGCAGAGTTACGAAGTTCTGCTGCTTATTGAGTAATAGTTGAGAAATTTCTAGCATTCTCTAATATTTTCAATTATTATCCAAGTTAGGTGTGCATTACTAGTACAAATTCACAAAAGAAAGTAAAATGAGTTGGTGTTACTGTTGCTCAAAACTGTAAGCAGATTTTCTTCAACTGATCTTGTTTGATAGCTGAACCAAATGTTCAATTTGTTTACCTTGATAAAAGAGGGTGGAGGAGTTCAAATAGCGCAATTTGCTCACCTAGTCATTCAGTTTTTCCAAAGCTTTGTTTTCAGTGCTGCTTTTTGGTTTAAGTCATAAAGGGTGTTTTTTTTTTAAACTGCCAAGAATTCAGCAAGGATTTTGAGCCTTCTCTGCCTCTCATTTAAGGCATGGTCCGTGCCACATAGGTTAGGACAGGCAGAGGCAGCCTAGACAGTAGGGCACAAGGCTGGGAGCTGCGGCTCCAGCTTTGCCATTTACCTGCGGTGAGTGGAGTGAGCGGGCCGCGGTCTGCTTCTACGGCTGCCTTCCCTCCCGCCCTACGTATGCATTACATATTTAGACCGAGAACTTGAGGAGTTGTGCTTCTTCTGTTGTACAATTTCAGTGAGACTTTTGGGTGCTGCTGTTGTATGGTTACTGCTATAATAGACTTGCGATTTAGGACAGAATTCTTTACGATCACTGAGGTAGACTGCATTAGTGCTGTAATATCAAGTTGTCGTAGCAAGTCCAAGTGTGTTAGCAATGTGGCATACTGCTGTAGATCCATGTTAGTATAAAGTATTACAAATATTGGTAAGAAAGCGGCTGGTGTTCATAACTCCAAGGAGAACAAACTTGCAATCCTGCTATAACTTATGTTTTAAAATATTTTTCCCTCCCTCATATAAGGCTTTGGCAGCTCGACTACATCTGGGTTTAACTTCAGCAATCCTGGCATCACAGCATCAGCTGGCCTGACGTTCGGGGTATCTAATCCCGCATCTGCAGGCTTTGGGACAGGAGGGCAACTTCTTCAGCTGAAGAAACCTCCAGCTGGAAACAAGCGAGGGAAAAGATAGGCACCCCTTTTAGGGAAGGGGAAGTGAATCAACTTTGTTCATCTGAAAAGTCTATTTTTCTAGATTGATGCATTAGTTAAATTGCATCCCAGGAGATTTATAAAAATTTTGCTACTTTTCCCTAGTCTGAAATACAAAATGGAATCATATTGAACAGCTATTTTCTTGTGAATAGAAACCCGTTTATGTATTTTTATTTTTGGTCCTAGTTTTAGAAATGTTCTATACTGCATTATTATTAAAGAATCTTGTAAAACCATCTATTTAACCTAATGTTAGTAGCAGAATATTTTTTGTTAATAAGCTTTATACCATATGAATATATGCATATTTGTTTTTTTGTACAGATAAAATATATTCTAGTACAAATACTAGAGTTCATATCTTCTGTTCCTGGATATGGCCTTTAAATCTACTTCAGGGTGGTTTTGTGTATATGGATGTAAATATATACAGTACAGTGCACACATCTGTGTGTATGTATGTGTATATATATATATGTGTATAAAATACAGATGTGCAAACCTCACCCCATAGACAGGTCTCCATTTCTTTGTGTGTTCTCTTTCTCCATGTTCCCCTGTGGTCCCATATCTTGATGTTCCTAGGAGTTTCAAATAGTGGGTCCTGGGCTATGTCATCATTGCTTCTTGTGTTTTGTTGTTCAAGACCAGCTGACATACAATGTTTACTATTTCATAAAGTTTGGTAAGTAGTGGTTAGTAGCTGGATTTTTATTTTAACCTTTTTCTTCACCCATTTAGCAGCCAACTGTAAAGAAGAATCTGAGGTTTTGACACAGACATTTCATAGGTAATGTTCCCAAACTGTTTGGTTTTGTTTTTTTCTCCTGAGCCGAACAGTAGAGTGTTGCAGGACTTCAGCTGAAAGCTCAGGATGCCACAAGGTCTGTGTGCAAGCAGAAGGTTGTTGGGCTGGATGAGCTTTTCCCTGCAATTGGGGGAGATAGTGGGGGAGATAGGATATGCTATTCTAATGAAAACCCAAATTAGCTGTTACAAAATGGAGTTGATTCACTAGCTTCTTGTCAGTGCTACTAGCGTTGACTTAAAAGCAGTTGCATATCTGCTCTCAATACGAGGTATAGTACAATAACTTGCTGCTAAGGAATGGAGGAGGAAAATGATGTAATTTGAAGGTTGAAGCTATTGCAACAGTAGTTTATGAATCTTGCATATTACAACATCATAGCTTGTTGTGCTGCATTTCCAATTTGGTGTGCACTAGAAATAGCTGGGAAAACATCTTAAGGAGGGAATAATAGCTCAATTGAATCTTTGCAAATAAAGATACAGGCTGAAGTGTGAACATGGAACTTTGGAGCCAAGTTGCTTTTTATGTAGAAGATGTTTTGTATATAACATGCATCAAATGAATATTCACAATCATTTTCACAAAAGCACCTTTTTTCCTAAAACAGTTACAGTGCATAAGATTTTTCTAGTACCAGGTCATTTGCTTTCTATTGTTAAAGAGTTACTACCATTTTGTATGTTTTGGAACTGATGTCTGAATTCAGCAGTCATTGCTCTTTAACAAATGTTCGGTTTGTCACTTGATCTGATAAAACTAAGGGAAACTGAGCACAGAATTCTTCACTTTTGTACTTGTATGTTATTGCATCTTTGTGAGCAGTCTCTTAGGAAGGGATACAATGTGGGGGTTTTTTTTATGTCTCAGAAAAATAAAGCTTACCGTTTATTTTAATTTCAACCTTTTTTTTTTAAACTTTTATTGGGCTGCAGTCAAAACCGTAATGTTTGTATTCCTTTGTTATTGCATTTTTTAATAGTTAATATGTTAAACCACTGGACTCTCTTGTAATGTATTAATTTGTGAAACTAATTCTAAATGTGTACTGTTTGTCCCTATGTGCAACTTACCATTGTGCAAACAATAAAACAATAATGCTGTGATCCTTGTAATAAATATTTGCCTGTTTGAAAGATTGTTTCCTGCTGTTCTCCTATGTTATAGGAGAAACAAAAATGTCATCGGCTAATATGTAGAATTGTTTTTCCTAGAATTTATATAGTGCAAAATTATTGTTGCTGAAGTTAGGGCCTTCATCTCTGGATTGAAAGTGAGGGGGTGAAGGGAGGTATTGTATTGTGGGTTTGTCTAGATCTCTTCACAGTGCGCTATGTAGACCTGGATCGTGCTGTAATGTAACACACAGCACGAGGTATGGCTTTGTAAATTTGAAAGGACTCTTTGCCTCCTGGGTACCTGTGTTCTGTTTCTTTTCACATTAAAGCAACACTTACGTCCTTAGTTTAGCCTAAGTGAAAAAGTGATTGTGTAATAGAATAATGACATGCTGGAGTACAAACTAAAGTCAAAATGGGATTTGAAATAATTATGTTCCCAGAATATTACTTGGGTGGCTGAATGTAGCCACGATTTTCAGGGATCAGCATTGTATATGCTGTTTGAAATGATCCCCACCCCCTGCAATTTAAAGACATGTAATATAATTAGAGTGCAAACCACAAATACATCCACGGTGTGGCTCAGTTGTCTACAAGGCAGGTTAAGAAGCTGACCTGTACTTAAACACTGTGAAATGAAATCAAGTCTGGATTATTTGTTCTGTAAAGGAAGAAAAACAAGTACTGGAGGAAGGTTGATGTCACATATGTAGGATGTGGTTCTCTATTAGTTTGTACCTTGTTGTACTGCTGTGGTGTAAACTTACTTACGTGACCTCTTTCTTTTACTAGAAGTAACTTGGTTTTTCTTCACTCTTCTCCCTACAATGAATGTAGCAGGAGGCAAGATAGCGTTATGCCTTAGATTGTTTGCTTCATGAACCTCTTCCTGGTCCAGCACCTGAAATCGTTCTTTACGCTCGCATTTCTCTCGGTTCCTGACAAGTTGGCCAGCTAGATACTGCTGCACTTATTGCTTGCTTGCAGATTGGGACAGAGGAGGTTGAAATGAGGTGGAGTTAGGTAGAGTTTATGCATCTTCCTTACCACAGGAAATCCAAATCCAGCTATACCCCCTCCATCTCTGTGTTCATAACATAACTGCATTTTGAACCTCTGTTGCTTTTATAGCATCATTTTTAAAATGAAAATAAAGTTCAGGAATACAGGTTTAGTGGCCTCTTTTTTTTTTTTTTTTTATTCCTTCTTTTACATCAGTAAGAATTCTTTGGTTTTCTCCAGTCCGCTACTCATGTTAATAGTAGGAATAATCCAGTCAGTCGTGTCTGTTCTTACGTGTTGCTGGTTCTAATACCTGGAACGTAGCAGCAGCAGATGGGAAAGAAGTACCTTGTAGGTTCTTAGTGAGAAATTAAGAGTAACTATAGAAAAATCCATCTGTATTGTACAGTGTAAATGCCTTATGCTCTATAAAAGTTTCTTTCCCTAAAACTCCGATTCAAGTTTATAAGAACAAAGAACTGACTATGTGCAAAAAATTTCCAGCAATAAATTAATGCAGTTTTTGAACTAACTGCTGGTATTGTGCTGTCAGGCTGTTTTTCCCTTTTCCCTCTCAGTAAGTACCTTTCAACGCTGTGGCTAGTATCTCCAGACACTGACGGGTGGTTAAAGTATCACAGGAGTAGATACGTACAACTTTTCATGAAAATCAGCAGCTGGGCTTGGGGAGGGGAGTGACACCGAACTGATGCCCGCAGCAGCTCTGGAAGGCAGCGGTCACCCGCTGTGACAGTGCCCGTGGAGCTTCAGCCCAGCTCTAACATTCACTCTCCGCC
>JAOBAS010000025.1:6314262-6338019 GCA_025311575.1 Elanoides forficatus | reverse complement strand
GGAGAATAAAACAAACAAGCTTCTGTCCGTTGGATTGCTTTAATAAAAGGTTTATTGGAAATATTTTTGTGCAGACATACAACAGTCAACAATGCTGTCCAAAGCTACAAATTTTCTAAGTTTTCCAAACCTTCTAAAAATACAAGTAAATGACCTTCATTTGTATTCCGTCTAGGAGGGAAACAAACTCCACTGTAATGCTATGCTGTATTTAAACTACCAGAGGACATTAATAGGACGTGAAAATGGTAACACTTCTAGAGGAGAAAACCCACACACCACTGCTGCTCTGCTGGGAGCCAATTAAACATCCCCCCACAGCACTACTCCTCTCTGCATATCCAGATTAAAACCTCCCCATCTGAAACAATATTTAAGCAATTCGAGTACAGATATGACAGACAAGCGGGTACAGGACTTGGCTCACTGATGAAAAAGATGCAGTTAAAGTTCCTGTCACTCAAGCCGCTGAATATTTGACCTCCCAGAGCAATGGGCTGCACTTCGGGGGCAGGAGGAGGGACAGGGGCAGGTTTTCAAGTCGGATGACTCTTCCAACACACACATGCACACACAGTCCCAGAGGGCTTGGCTGCCTCCTTGCTTTATATTAGCTGGAGCTCTTATTTAAAAAAAAAAAAAAAAGTTGAGAAACAACTTTGAGCAACTTTTTCAGTCTAAGAACTCTTGATGGTAAGAACAGCAAGTGCCTGCATTCCCTTCCCAAATCAAAATATCAACTAGAAGGGCAAAGGAGAGCATATTCACTGTCTGTTAAATTCCATGTTTTCTAAGAAACCCTGCAGATGTTTTGAAATTTATTAATTTATGCCAAGATGACATCTGGAACATCTTCGCAGGGAAGCCACCCAGTAAGGTGGTCAGAATTTAAAACAATCACGTCTTTCTGTTAATGTTGGCTTTTTCCCTTGGCTTCATTGCTCCATAATTACAAGGGTGCTGACCTCCTGGCTATGCACAGTGACAGTTTGGCAACATATTAGTCCTCTTCTTCATCGTTAGACTTCTGCGTGACTTCCCAGAGCTGGGCTTGCCCACACACAGTTTGTCATTTACCCACTTCTGTTTCTCTTCAGTAGCTACAGAGATGCTGAGGTAGAACGATCCCCTCGTGGCACACTTCTGGAGAACTTGGCTCACCTTCTTCATACAGAAAGGAAGGGTTTGGAGAAACGCTAGCACTCAGCCGTTTTACCTTCTGTCCATACCACAAACGAGCAAGCCACGAATCCAAATGAAACAACCCCTCAGCGTCACGCTCTATCACAAAAAGACCCAGGTCCCCGGATTAACGAGCCCCTTCCACAGGCCCGGGGGAGAGGAACCTGGCCAGGAGCAACACCCAAGGAGAAGTCCCCTTAACTCTCCGTGACAGACATTCCCGGTCAGGACTGAAATAATTTTAGCGCTCAGTTCCTGTAGGTCCATGAGGCAAACAGCAGCCAGTAAACAATTTAGCCACCTGTCGTAAGCCAGAAAACAACCCGCTAGAGCCCAGGGACGCCAAGCAGGGGGGCTTCTGGCAGGGACATGCTCCCTTTCTCCAAGCCCAGGCCTCCGCTTGGTGCCAGAGAAAGCTCAGCTTCAGGAGACAACGGAGCTGCACGAGCTCGTAACACAGCTCTCCTCCTCCCTTCCCAGAGCCACGGAAAGGAACCGGAGAAGTAAGCTTTATCACAGCTCTTTAACAGCAGCAGTGGTCTCGGCCAAGCTATTTCGTTTCCCAGCCCCTTCACCCCTCCAGACAGCCCATCTGAGAGCACGTTCCCGGCCAGATAAACCCGGCCAGGCTGCAGGTCACCAAGAAGCAATCACCTTTGGGATTCACTTGTGTGGCTAAGCAGCACAGGGCACTTTCTGGTTTTTCATTTGCAAACTATCAAAGCCTCTATCAATCTTGCTGCTAGGTATGAAAAGATACGGAAAGAGTTATTCTGCACCCATATGGATTTCTTTCGTTGTCATCTATTGTACTGACCCGTCCTGTGGTCTTCTCCAGACACACAGCTCCGCTCACAAGCGCTGAACGGTAGTGGAGGCTCTCTTGGGTTTCTGGAGGATAACGAAGCTTTCGGGTGAGAGCATCTGAGCTCTCCCCCTCCTGGAGCTATTGAGTTCTGAGAAGTCAGTGTAAGCAATATAAGACTAGTGAAAATAAAATGGGAACAGGGCTGTTAACTGTGTAATCAAACCAAGGAGACTTTCCCCAATGCCACACAGGAGGAGAAAGCTCTAAGAAAATAACCAATGTGTACGGTTTCACCAAACAAAGCACTGAGCCTTTCATTTATGGTACAAGAAAATGGGTAAAAGCATGTTTCACTCTATTCTAACAGGAATTGCTTGCAGTCACCCCAGAAGGCTCAGCACCAGGAATAATAAGCTCTAGAAACCATCCATCTGAAAGCTCAGGTCATGTCAAAGGCCCGACCCCATCAGCACTAAGGTCATTTCCAAAGAAGCAGGGGCTGTGCTCCTGGAGTAGCTTGTTTTACCCCTGCTGCTGCTGGGAGAGTCCCACTGGCCACCATCTATGATACAAAGCCAACTGGGCCACCACGTTAGGGAACGGTCGGAGAGCCACCCTTCAGAGTGGCACGTGGGACAGAGCTCCTGCAGAGAGGGCTTCTGAGGAACAGTGACGGGGCTGCAAATAAGCAACACGCTAAAGAGAAGTGCCACGGCCTGTTCACTCGCTCGCCAAGTGACGCAGTTGCTCACACAGGGCCCGACCAGTGGGATGAGAATGGGCCGTGTACAAGTCCAGTCACCAGATTCAAAACCTGCTGAGTCTTCATCTCTTGTATACCACTTCACGCTGTCTGCAGTGACAATTGTGAGTTATGGCTAGGGACGATACCTGGATCTGAATTCGAAACTCTCCCCACTTGACAGGCACCTTGGCTGTGCCTCCAACAGCTGCCTGCGGGAGAGCCTCAGGGCTGTGCCCAGGGGACCCTGCAGGTAGAAGGTAGGGAGGAAGGTCTGGGTCTGCTTGGTGCTCGGCATCCTCAACGAGGCACGGAGCTGCAGCATACCCAGACTCTGGGAGAGATGAATACAAGGGTCATTCCTGATAGGACAGAAGGAGCCCAACTGTCTAGAGGCTGAGGAACACGCATAGTCAGTGCCACGTTTCAGAAGCGAACTGCTACCCAGATGCATCAGGTATACCACAAACACAGCCAAATTCTTCTCCAACTCATCAGGTATTTCATGTCACGACCATTTATTGTTAGACTCAACAAGACACAAATTGCTCTCCCTACAAACCGACTGAAGTTTAAGGCATTGATACTGTGTGATGATCTAAAACTAAGGTAAAATATCCTCAAGTCCCTTAAAACTAGGGAGAAGCCTGACAAATCCAAAGTGCTTCTCGGGGGTGAACACCCGCTCAAGGGCTGCTCTGCTTCAAACTTGAAGCGTGAGGCTTAACAGCAAAAGTACAGTCCTCAGAGTATTTAAAAATGAAATTAAGTCACTATTTATAAAACCAAGGGAGAATGTAAACAGGGCATCACTAGTCTGAACTGATGACTGGAGGCAATGCAAAACAGCAGATTTGGTGAGTTAGCCCAAAAGGGCAAAATAAGCCTGCAGGACAGGGACAGCGTAAGGACTGTGCACCTCCCAAGCTCTTGGGGTTGTCTACAGAGGGCCGAGTTGCAGCCAGTGTGCCCACCAACCATGTTACAGTCGCTGCATTTCACTTATGCTGGTCCACCTGAGCTTTCTCCTCTTTATTTATGAGCATTGACTGTCTCCCAGCAAACACACTCCAGTACATGCTGTAAAAATAATGTAATCTTAGTAACAGGAGACTTCCCTGCAGCATCTGCTATTAGCTGCTGGCTGAGGCAGTGGAAGAGACTGCACATTTCTGGCGTGCACTAAGAGGCGTGTGGTCTACTGAAGTGCAGATTAGCGAGGCTTGGCTGTTATCTTAATTTACAGCCTATATAGTTCACGTTAACTCCACACACATTTTTAGATACATTAGCAGCTTAGTTTGACTCCGATACTTTTATTGGTTATTTGCCATTTCTCCTTGACAAGTTATTACTGACTTCCCATGCTAGCTCCCTACAGCAAGACCTGAAGCCCTGTCAAGGAAAAGAAAATGTCACCAGACTTCTCAGTAGTGCTCAGCTCAGGCTCCTGCACGCCAGCTTTAATTTGCTACTAGGCAATCGTTAAAGGAACAGCAGCTTCTATGCAAGCAGCGATTATGGTGTTACAAAAAGAAGCAACCAGATCCAGGTTTAATTTGGGAAAATCGTCACTTCCCTCTGAATATTCAAAAGCCCATCACCACTCTGGTCAGTGCAGAATGCTGCCCAAAGACACCCTTTTCTGATCAGCCCTAGGCAGTTAAGTCTGGATGGTCAAGCAGAAACCTCCCATTCCTTCTGCTCCAATACCCTGCCTAGTTGGTAACACTTTCACATAGCGCTTTCAAAGGTTGCTGTTCCTGCTACACGCATTTGTGTTAAAGAACAAGGAATTCTGTTGATGCAGGGCAGCTGCCGTTCTCCTTTTGCTAACACACCGCTGGAATACACCTCATCGTTGTTCACCAAGACAAGCAACTCCAACAGTCAGGCTACAGCATATTACAATACATTAATTCCTGTAATGACTCCAAAGAACAAGAAGAATGCCAGGTCTTGACCTGGGTGGGCTCTACAGGATTAACTCAGCTAGAGATTAAGGCCTTACAGTGATGATAAAGTCTGACCTGCTAGCCCCAGTGTCACATACTGTATAGCCCTGTGACAAACCCCATGTGTAATTCCCATTGAGCTGACATCCAACACACGTACCTCAATATAAGCCACTATTCACTCTAGGGAGGGTTTGTGTTTGTGACACACACTGACCTCAATTTACAGAGAGGTCAAAATGATACAGCCCACAGTCTGCGCTAATAAAATAAATCACATTAGATGACAGCTGCTCTTCCCCAGCATCTCTCCTTATGTTCTGTAAAACTTTGTTGCACTAAGTTGAGAACAGAAAAGACTCCAGGATCCTTTCTATTCTCTGCTCGATGCATTCACTTGCCGTTCATTATCCAGAGGTTTTTAGAGGGTTTTCTTCTGTATCCTCATGAAAAGCCTCCAAATTGTTTACATACCAATGTTTACTGTGTGGATTAGAGTACAAAGACTAAGCTGATCTCCCTTTGTCTCGGTGGGAAGTTAATTTTCCTTCTGTTGTTACAAAAGGAAGAAACAGTTAGTGGTTTTGAGGACAGGCTTACACCGCACATTTCCTAAATAGATTTTGTTTCTAAATAAAAGAAAGTGTTTAACAGGTTAGATCAGCATTAAGATTTAAAAGCTCCTGGGATCAGGTCTACCCTCCCCTTATTTATTCTCCGCACTAGTATTCGTGCCTTTAAACAAAATTCATCTCCTAGAAAACATATACACCCACATTTGGCCCCTTGACATTCATGCCTATGGCAAAATTATTTGCACGTTTCCCTTATTGCATAATTGTCTCATTAGCACTCCAGAAAGAAGGTGATGACTTCTCCCTCTGTGCCGTTAGCCTAATCCAAGAGCAATTCTGCCTGGTGCTGCAGGAGCAAAATTTGCTTTTTAACATGGAAGGGGACTCCGAGTCTCCAGGTGGCACCGGGAATTGAACTATGACACCTGAGCACTGGCATTTACTCACAACCCTGAAGGAAGATTAAGCCAGTGGGCCAGGCTGGCATTTCCCTTTTCCTTGCTAAACATAAATATTCATATTCAAATTGCTTTCCGATATATTTAAATCAATAAAAAGTTCTGGATGATGGTCAACAGGGCGAAAAACAACACCAACTTTTTAAATGCACAGATGTAGTATATGCATTAACCATGAAACCTGGTTAAAACACAGCAGTATTTACTTTATGCTATTCAGAAACGTGGCTTGGCGACTAAAATTAATAGAACTTGTCTGGAGGACAGCATAAGCTTTCTAAGAGCTCTTTCAGCTTTAACTTATGCCCCAGTTTTTGCCTTTTTTTCAAAATTCCAATCTATGCAGCAGCACGCCTGTCCTACTGGCACAGCGAGGCCGTGGAGCCAGCATTCCTTCCAGGGCTCACGGGTCCAAGTGTGCCAGGAAGCCTGTTGATGGATCAAGATCTAGAAGAGTGACTAGTTTGGCTGAACAAACAGCAGGTCTTCTCTTCACAATGACCAGCTCTGTGTGTGTACACGTGCGTGCACGCACGTGTGTAAATCCTTCCTAAATTGCCTTTGCAAATCTGTCCTACCTGATCACGGGAATGCTTCTTTGGGGTTACAGCATCGGTCTCCTGTGTGCATCCGATCTTCTTTCTCAACAGCCGACAAGCTTGTACCTTTTAAGTTCTCAACGTTTCATTCTATTGTTAAAGTGGGAATGGATCATGGAGGGAAATCCCAGGCTACATTTGAAGTGCATGTCCAAATACATCATGAAGAGTTACCAGGAGGCACCTATTTGAGTTCATCTTTGTGCACAAAGCCATGCACTCAAGACAGCTGCCCTGCCGAGCTCTCTGACTTTGACGTCCTGGCTTTGTGAGTAAGCTATTAACCAGGTTTTAGAAAGCTAAGGTAAAGCCCTAATAAATCCTGTAAGAGGGCAAGAAATACTCTAAGTAATTCATTGCTATCTTGTGTTATTCTGTCATAAGAAGGCAAATAAGCATTTTTAGCTACAGACTGTGTTGCAATCAAAAGTTTTATGCCAAATTGTCTGTTAAAATTTCAGCCACATTAGTAAACAGTGAATATTAGAGGGAGTAAGGTCTGCATGCAGCCGTGTGCACTTGGTCTGCGTGTAACAAAACAGGAAATCTCAGCACCCCGTTCCAATTAAGCAAAGGCTGTTTTCTCATGGAACATAAATTTTCTACTTTTCTCCCAGAACAATCTTATGCTGATGTTTTAAATAGTGGTAAAACATTGTTTTTAATTTCACACCTCACATAGCACAGTCAAATGCTTCATAACACATAAACAAAACTTTAGGCAGAGCTTTGCGACTGAATTCAAACAATTATTTCCCCCTGCCCCAATATGTACTCAAGGTTTGCAGGGAGAATACAGAAACTTGTTGGCTAAGGCCACAGAAATGAGTTCTCTGGTGTTTTGGCTGCTGCTGCCTGTTAACAGTGGATACGCTGATCCAAATCCCATTATTCCCACCACCCGTCAAATAAAGAACCATTTATTCTATTTCTGCTCTCCTTTTGGTTGTATCGTAGGATCGAACAACTTGCGACTGGGAAACAACACCGTGTTCTTCTTGGGAAAATGCATACCCATCTGAAAAAGTAAAGGAAGAAAAAAAATAAATAAATAAATCGCTGAAGCCCAGCTCAAGGGCACAGCCCATTTTTAGGTACAGTTTTAGGCATCACTAGAGTTACGTGACAGACCGTGACAATCTTCATTTCTGTATTGCGCTTCCGACATTTACAGCTGTGCACCCCACTGCCCCCATAGCACAGAAAGGATGTCTGCTGCCAGCTCTGCCTTACTGCTCCCCTCCCAGGCCAGGTTAGGGTACACAGTCAACATATCCCTCTCAGTTAACCTGACTAATAAACTACAGATTTGGACACCATGTGTACTCTCATAGTGGCAGAACTTCTTTAAAAACTTAACAGACAGGTAGAGATTTGGATTTTGGCTCAACTCCTCTACAGTCAGTCTGCTTGGTATCAGTCGTTTCCCTGGAGGAACATGGAAATGTCTAGACCACAACTGGATCTGAGTCACATCTTCCTCTTAACTCCATTCAGGAATTTTTTTTTTACAAGTTTCCAGGTGGCATCTGACCAATCACACCAAGAAATTCTCGACTCTCTTGGCCAGTCACCCATATCTTGAATAGAGCAAACTTAAAACATATTCTGGAGGTCTCTATTTTGCACAAATTAATCCTGCTAGCTAGCACAGTCCTTTGGTCTCCCTAGAAATTGCTCAGAAGAAAACCATGTGTCTGATTTCCGTTAAAGTATTGTGGACAAGGCAAGTGACATCTCTGACATCATTTGCAAAACACCACATTACTGGTAAAACAGTCACAAAAGCTAATGGGCCAACATGGTGAAACACCAAACAATATTTAAAGCAGACAAGACCCTACATAAAATTCTGAACAGAAAACTACAGCAAAGGACAAGAGACTTTGTGACAGCAATTAAAGGTGTTTTTCAGGTGTAAATGGGTAACCAGAAAGGAGAAGGGCAGATTAGCATAGTTACAAAAATGGAGAAATAGGAAAGTCACAGGCTATACAGAACCAGATAATGCTTCGTAGTAGGAAAGCAGGCAAGACTTGGCAGATGTGAACACTGCCTGGGAGAACCCAAGAATTATACCATGGCTAACTGTCCATGGGCAACTCTCCATCTCCCCTGAGCAGCTCTGGAAGCAGGAGCTTAATGAATTCTGAAATCCTGCCCCAGGTTGAAAGACACAGCATCACATAAGGACGGGTGTCCCAATTACTACGCAGAGACCTAGCAAATGTCTTTCAGGAGTCCTCCCTTAACAGGTTTAAGGCATATTCCCCCCCTAGATCAGGTACCAAGGTGAGATAAGGCTGCAGCACAACGCAGAGGGACCCTGTGACAGAAAGGCACACGGAGCTGAACACCTTCCGAAGGCAGGAGGGACGTGAGGCCGCTAAGCAGCTTGGGTGCTGTAGACTGAACTTGCTCCCCAGAGGCCTGAACGCAGCTTGCTTTGAAGCAGGCGACTGATGCTGGTAGCCAGAAGCCCAGAAATGAACTGTATCCCCTGAGTGTGGCTTGTTAAACCTTCACCTTGACAACCAAGTTGGGACCATGTGAGCTGAGCACAGAGATGCTCGAGCACTCCTAGATCTTTTCCTCTGGCTGACGCCTGCACAGGGAGCGTGGTCAGCAACTCCTTTACAGCTGTAAGCTGCTGGGAAGACAGTCCCACAATGCAGGGGATGACCACTGTTCAATTAATGCGGAGGGTCGTCTCCTCTCTCACAGAATGCAGGTAATGCAGGTAAACGTCACCTCTGAAGCCACAGGGACTTTGCTGTAGATTTGAGCTCTTAAGGCAGAACTCACGCTCTCTTAGCAGGAGAGCACACTACCACCAGGTTAGCTGACCTAAATCACAAGCATGGTAGGAAATCTTTGCCGGTCAACGGAGGGCATTCAAACAGAAACACATCACCCAGAACTAACTCCAGTCACATCCCCCTCTTGGAGGGATTGCCGGACAGTATCAACTTTGATTTGATTATGTGACTGACCACTCCGGCATCCCATTTGATTTTCCCTAAGCAATTCCAGGCCAATATACATACAGCTACAGAGGTACAGGTTGGGTTTTCCTGCCTCTAGCTGAAGGTTCACAGAATACATTCACAAAATGCGAACAGTCTTCTGGAAAAAAGTATGTGCATGCTGGATAACTGCAAAGGAAATATGATTTACAAAACAAGCTTTCATTTAAAAAAGAGTAGGTTCACACTTAAACAAATACCTCCAGTAGGTTTGTTCCACGCTAAGGGCCAGCATACTGTCAGCTTTTTGGCTAAATTCTCAATGGAAACTCAGCTTGGTCAAAGACCACAAGCTTAAGCCCTGAAAGGCTGAAGTCCATATCCCATAACTTGGTCTACATCAAGACGGCTTTACTGTATTTACTTATCCAGTAAGATCATTCAGCACAGCAGATTCTTCAACTGCCGTAACTACTGCAAATCCAGCACCAACCACACAAGTGTGCGGAGCCCGTCAACCCCAGGCATCTTCCCATGACCTGCTTATTTCCAGTGCTAGCACAGGCCTATAAACAGGCAGGCGGCCCAAGCACTCTGCAAAGCCATTGCAAAATGCAAGCAAAGAAATACTTTCACCACTCCCACACCACCAGAAAACACCTGAATGTGGCAAAGAAGTTCAAGCTAAGACAATCAATGGTTAAGAATACCAGGGATATCCTTACGTCCTCATGTTCTTAATCTGTCCTGAAATATCAGCAATAAGGGTTCTGTGCGTACATCATGGGAAAGGCTGTGACCCCCATACTTGCACACTGCCCTACTTCATTGAAGCTCAGCATTTGGCAGTTCCTTCAAAACTTTTCCTGTTGATCTCTATCCAGGAAGATGAGTTCATACTACATTTTTTTATTCACATTACAATTAAAATCCAGCTTCAAGCTGTTCAGGCAGGTGACTGGGCCTTGTGGAGTCAGAACGCTGTGAATGCTCAAGTCCCATCCGCATTCCCCAAGCAGCTCTAAATTTTCACTATTTTCAGACTCCATCCAAAAACAATGAAAGCTTCCATCTACCAGTTACTAGGGAACTTTTCGGAAGTTTGACCTTTTCCCCCAACTCCAGTTTTAAAACCACACCTACGAGCCTGCCCTGGGAACAAGGCCCTCGTTGTTCAGCTATCCTGCAGCAGCCCAGGGAAGGAGCACTTTCTTTGGGGCTTTCTGGGCACAACCCCCTCACGGCCGTCGCAGAGGGAAGGACCTTTGTACTCGGAGACTTTCTATTAATGGAGGAAAGGCACACTTTTGAGTATCTGTCAGTGGAGCTCATTTGTTAAGAGGAGATTCACATTCTCATCAAATCTAAGGTTTCACTCATACCAGATATTATCAGGCAACCTACTGAATTTTAAAAGCATCCTGTTGGGTTTTCTTAAAGCTTTGGTATTCTAGTAGTACATCAGAATCTAGTCTCCCATTAGGTTTCTAATTTAGCACACTCTTCTTCTGTTCCCTGCAATGACTATTCTGGTCTGTGCAATGCTGGATTAGAGAAACCGTCTCCACGTATGCATCTTGAACATAGACAGTAACGCTGTGCAAGCTTAACAGCCCACTCACATGCAAGAGTTTCCAAGACCAGGACCAGAAAGGGTCCAGAGCATTCTTTTTATTCCAGAAAATCTGCTCATGGAAGGACCATGTACAGTTTTAGTCACTTCAGGGCTTTATTTTAGAAGCCTCCTACTCCTTGCACTCTCCCCTGATACACTTGAACTGTCTGTCCTTGGGTTTGTTTAGCCCAACCAGCAAGAGGGCGGTTCTCACGGGAAGCATGTCAGAAACCTTCCCTTCTGCAGCATTTCACTATTTCATACGGGCAGTGGTATTATGGTTTAGTATAGTCCGAAGTATAAAATGCATTTTACCATTGTGTTGTTTGCCTTCAGAGAAAAATGCCCAGATTCAAATCCACTAAAATGAAATTTTAGGGTTTGGGGGGATGGGAGTGGCTTTAAAAAAAAAAAAATCTTTTAGGAAATGTTGCTGCTTAGATACCAAAGATTTCTCTGACATAACAAAAGTCAATGCTAGGGTATCACTTGGCTAGCCAAATTCTCTCTCAGGCCAAATGTCTGGTTCCACACAGTTTTTAAGGAGATTTGCTATGATGTCGCAGTTCACATTTACCAATTAAACAGTAAATGCTAACTCAGCTTGGACTTCTTTGGCAACCCTCTTCCACTTATCCTGGGAAAGTGAGAGCTGATTTAAATCTTGAACATTTTGACTAATGCTTACAGAAATCATTCATTTCTCTGCTGATAAACTATGCCTGTGTTTTCTGAAGGACCCGAGAGGAATCCCTTACAAATGGTCCCATCTCTTTTGTCCCAGATACTAACCTACCGGTATTAGCATGCAGAAAATGGAGCCAGATGCCACAGCCTCGATTCTAAACTAATTATTCCTATTTCTTTTTCTTAAGTTGATTTTAAAAGATTGCAACTCTACTTGACAGTCAACAAATATGGAGCTTGGAAAAAATACAGAACATATACTATATTTCAAACACATGGCAGATAAGAGGAAATGGAGTTTAAAAAGCATCTCAAGTAGCTACCCTGTTGTTTTTCAAATCAAAATGCACCAGCAGAAAAGTGAGAGGAAGAAGGTGTCTGCTAGTGGAGAATAAATGGTGGGATTAGAGCCCTCAGCATGAACACATTATTATTATTTATTATTCGCCAGCCCCTATACTGTGAAACGAACCTCAGATGACAGGTGCTTTTTCTCCATTGATTAATAAGGTGCAAACCATACGCTCTGCATTCAGATTTACTCTATGCAATCACCATATTCTGTCAAAGCAAGAGGGATTTTCTTTGCTAGCATAGGAAATCTGGGCCAAGTGCAGTAATCCTCATTCAGGCACGGCTCTCTGCATTTCAGGGGGAGTTCTGCCAGAGCAGTGCTTAACAGGAGCAGGATTCGGCTGTTTTTAAGAGCATGCTGAGACAAATGACAACTGAACGCTGGCAGGGGGTATTCTGCATTACAGGAGGGAAACTGCACCAGAGGGATGGTATGGGACTTCCCGTAAAGATGGACAGGTCTGAGGGTACCTAAGCAAGTGGGGAGCATCACCCTTCCCACCCTGCTGGTGAGGCTCTGGGGGCACAGGCGATCCAGGCCAGTTGTGCAGGAAGAAAGGGGAGGTCAAGAACCCTCTTCTGTATCTACAGAGCTTGTCTAAAGGAGAGGCTACCTGCATAAAGTCACAGCAAAAAAGAAAGGCAGGAACGTTGACGGGGACCTGGAGAAAACCTCATTGCCAGCAAACCTTCTGAGAGGGAGAGCTTTGGGGAGTCGTTATTGCTCCTTCCCTCAAGTGTGGACCCCACAGAACACTAAAGGAAAGGGTCCAAACACGCATCTGAGAGGAGCCTGGTGGCACCTCCCGCTCACTCGTAAGAGGCTTTAGAAAGCAGATGGCAACAGGCAATCTCCAATTTCACCAGGCACCTTGACCAGGAGCTATGCCAAGCCTGGAGGCCAGTGTTGTCACTACTGCTTACAAGATTCCACTGAGATTGGTTTTATGTTAGCGCATGGGCTTGACAGCCATATAAAATTCTTCCACTAAAGCCTCATGACAATGCCATCCAACAGGAACTTCACTTTTTTTTTTTTTTTTTTTTAAATTTTCATAAAGCTTCCCAGAAGCTTTGACAGTACGGTTAGTAGATAGATTTCCTTCATGCTTCTGACAGCTCTACATGATTCAGGAACACAAAAACAAAGCCAGTGCAAGAAAAACAGCCATGAAGGTCCTACACACTTTAAAGGCATATTCTTCCAGATAGACAGGGGCTATTTTCCAAGGCAGTCACTCTGAGCCAGTTTCTTTACTGGGAGGAGGCATTTAAGAGATTATTCCTGGCTGGCACTCCTGTATGACACTGACATGACACTGGCTGTGTGGCTCTGCCCCCCACTTTCGATACACGGCTCTGCAGACTTACCTCAGTCATCTTTTTCGTCCTGCCATAGACCACTAGTAGTAGCCTGGAAACTCCCCATGAGATTTTTCTCCTTTCTATGAGATTGGGAACAAAGCTATTTAGGCATTGTTTCCTCTCCAAAAATTTGGAAACAGTTGTCAAAAATAACATGACTCTCAAACCAGTACCGCATCTTTACAATCTGTGCTAGGAAATTTAATCCCATTTTCCTTCCTTGTTGGGACTAAGGCAATTGATTTGCTTAAGCCTTTGTCAGTTCTGACTAAACAAACCATCATCCTGCTTTATATGCAAGTGTCAGATTCTGAGATGAAGCCACAAAGCAATTTTTGGAAGAAGTGGCCTTTGCAGACTGGGAACTTGGAGCCTGATGGAAATATATGAACAGTTCAAGACTTCAAACAGAGTGCTTGTAGTGTGATTTAATATATTGGCCCAGCATGTCAAGGCTACTGCCCTATTCATCAACTCTTTGCTTTGAAGATTTCTAGCATTTAGTAAACAGTTGTACAATTTAGGGTTGTGAAAACAGCACATATGTTCCCTGGATTTCACATGGCCTTGTACATATAGCAGCTACGCAACCTTGAAAAATAACATCTGACAAGAGACGACAGAATTTTTAGAGTCACGGATATGCCACAAAAAGTGTCTTTCAGTCCCAACAGCTTCACAATCAAAATTTACGTTCATGTGAAAAACAGATGGCTGATTGTAACCTGTCCTGACTCATTTAGCATTTAATGATTTGCATTTACAGGGAAGCTGGTTATGCAAATTAGCATTTATTTTGATATCTCATTTTTCTTTCCCAATAGCTATTCACCTAGTAACAATGTGATGATGTGTTCTACCAGACTAAAAGCACGTATCAAGTCTGACTAGTCACCACTGGCGTATCTCTCTTCTGTGCTGTGGTAAGTCTCTATCTACAGCAGGCTACTTTAACAGCAATTTATTTAAGCGTTTTACGGATCTCTTCTGCCAATCATCACCTTTGGAATCTCCTCAAAAAGCCTGTTTGCATACCCAAAGCCACGCTGCCATCAGCATCCCTGGCTCCTTGACACAAAGGATTAAATCCTGGCAGGAGCACACGGTCCACAGGGCTACTCTGCGCATCGGCCTCTTTTCGCAGGAGCAATGGGATTGATCGCTAAAGACTCTGCATCCCTTGACAGTGATGGCCTTGCAATGGCTCTATAAAGGACAAGGACTAGCAGATCCATCACCGTTCCACCCCTTCTAGTCAATCTCCCCATGGAAAATAAAAATACGTAAGGCATTTGGATTCTCAAATCCCTGCCCTGCTTCCATGGCCTGAACCGTAACAGTTCTGCTACAGAAGACGACAGCCGGCACAGAGATTTGACTTCTTTAGGATTCTTCAACAGTCAGGAGTGTCACTTCTCACTGCAATGGCAACATGAAACCCAAATCCTGAGTGCCTGCTCCTTGCCCTGTGCGCAGCACTACTGCACGCTGGGGGGCTATTTTCTTTGGTAAGATGAGCATATTTTAACTACCAGTTTAATCACAGGAGAGACTGCATTTTACCACTAGAACAGGTTGACTGGACTCCCTGGCCTCTCGAGACAGCATGGCCCTTCAGTGTATCTGGACTACAGAGCTGTTAGATTATTTTTAATGCTGTGGAAGCCTTTCTAACACTGACAAAAAAAGTCAGGTCCAGCAGATCAAGGCCTGTCACATGTTCCTCTAGGAAGATGAATGAATGGATGGCCTCTACACAAACAAAAAAAATGCAATTTATTCCAAATAGCAGCAGTAGCAAGATGTGATGGTGCATCTCTTCTCCCAGCAGAGGACAAAGAGGGAGAGGAGGGAGAGGCAGCTCTGCACGCCATGGCTTTCCTCATCAGAAACACACAGAACCCCTAAGTGGCATCCCTGAAACATCGCTGTATTCTCAGCTAACCACAGCTAATACGACTTTCCATAAAGCAACCAATTCTATTTAAGTTAGGCTCTATCACAACATTTATTTTATCCTGCAGAGTTTTTGATTTTACAATATTCTTGAGACTATCAGGATTTTACATTTAAAGAACCTGCATACTGGGATTTTGTCATTTGGGCCTGTTGATTGGATCCCAGGGAATTATCCACATTTGAGATCCACTTGCCTAGGGCCAAATACACTAATTCCACTTCCAAATGTATGTGTCTTGCTTGGCAGCTCAGCCTCTGCGCTAGATTATCTCTACCTACAATTTAATTAAAAAATAATCACCCTTCGCTTCACTCATCTGGGACTGACTGCTGGGAAACACACATGCATACATGATCCGCTACTTACGTGACACACTTTGCTGGACAGAATGAGCACGGAAAAGGCTCGGAGGAGTTTTCCTACCGAGCCTTTTTAACAAATGATCACGTTCGTTCACGCTGAGGGAGAAAAAAAAGAAAATATACCAGTGAGTAACCAGATAATTTCAAGGTAAGAGTCAACTGTATTTAAAGTACTTGGCAGCTTTGACTTTGTCAGTATTTAAGATGGTTGTAGCATGAAAAATAATTTTCTCTTTCTTTAAACCGCACATTATCAAGAGAACTCTAGTAATGGAAACTCCTCCTTTCTAAGGCCACTTTGTTCAAGTTTCCCTTTCGTTAATCTATCCCTGATATTACCATCATTGTGATTTCTGAATGCCCGATGCCAATAAATTATTACAAATGATATCAGAAGTCTGACATCAAGCGATATGTAACATTAAAAAGGAGATTTTTCTTTAGTATTATGTACATGAATCAGGGCACCCACAAACTGCCTTAGAGAGAAGGAGCAAAGCATTGTGGCTTAGCACATGGTAAAACGCTTCTATCACACCTGCAAAATGGCCTGAAGCAACCAAAGGTGGGACTCATAGTTAATTCTGTCTTCTAAAGAACACTTTCATTTTCACCTCCCACACTGGAAAGAAAACTTTCTATCCAGTTTTTGGTTAAAAACCCCTTTGCTTTACACACTTCCTGTCAAAGGCCTGAAAAATTATTACTGAATGTACAGAAAGTGAAAATACAAACTTAAGAGGAAAAATACAGTATGCTTACAACAGGTTTAATGTTTGTCCACAAATCATTAGAGACACTCTCCACTGTCATTTTTATTAAAAACACAACTCATTTCATCAACAACTTTATGCCCAGAATTAACAAACGATGGCTAAGGTCCTGACCTTTCAAAGCACTTAATTACGTATACAAGTCCCACTGAGTTCAGAGAGGTTTTAAAATAATACAGGTGTCCAAATCTCATTGCACTGGAGCCTCAAATGACTGTTATGTATCAGATTATTTTGAAAAAGGTACTACACTTTATTTTAGTTCAAAGTTCCTCTGCGATTGGGTTGGGTTTTCCCATCTCACCCTTGTTCAAGACTGAGATGGAGCCAGTGCAGAGAAGGGATCTGTTTGCTAGTGCAGCTCCTGGCAGTATCTTTATCCCATTTGCACCACATTTACACTGTGTTTCCATTTTCACAGTCTGCTTGTTTTTTCACATCTTTATTCACAAGCAGTAATTCCACTGGTTATGCTGCAAATGTGGATACACGTCTAAATGCCAATGCTGATATCTTTCTTGGATTAGATTACAAATTCACACACACTTGGTATATGGAATGGAAATCCCAGCAAGCACAGCTGCTGCTGTCAACAAGCTCACAACAGCTTTAAACAACTCCCTTTCACTGAAGCAGTTTGCTAACTTCAAACAAGAAAGTAACCAAAGAAACTCCAAGATGCCTATAATATGTAATCCAGCCATGCAGGCTTATATTCCACTTAATAGTCCATTAGGGTAATATCCAGGCTCACAGTCCTCTGCTCAGTGCTTAATGAGATGTCCACAAAAGGGAGGAATCCTTCTCTTTTTCCTGTGGTCTCTAAGCTCAGACACCAGAACTAGAAACTTGTACAGCCTATGGACCCCTCCTTAAAATCTTTAGAAACTCTCAGCATTTTCAGACACTTGGTCTCTTCCCCTCCTTCCCTTGGCACCACAGAATCACAGCTGCAGCAAATAGGCCAGGTTGCTTTCCCTGCCTGCAGTCAGTAGTATTACCTCAACATAAAACAGAAGTTGATAACAGGTTTGGAAGCAAAACTATAAACACCGACTGAGAGTGTCAAACGATCTTTAAGAGCTCTTGCATCATGAGATCTGCATGCATTCAAAGAAGAAAAGATCACAGGTTTCCACTAAAACCAGGGTTACAGCATGGAAGCTTCTAAAAATCTTGGAAGATCCAAGCAGTTAAAAAAACCAAAGACCAGCCAATTGTAAGAAAATCAAGTACCTACACAAAGAAATCTCCAGCTGCTCAAAGCAGGCAGCATAATAGAAAGCGTGTACTACAAGGAATCACCAGGTAGGGGGATGGCAGGCACAAAGCAAGACATGAGATTCCTCTAACCTTTACCAGGCTTACGAAGTTGACAGCCTGCAGAATCAGTCATTACCAGTGCATGCGCAAACTAGCAACGCTGTGTTGTGCAACCTCCTGCCGATTTTGGAGCACTGCTAGGTACCTTGTAAGTCCACTGACGGGTAAGCGTAGCGAAACACTGAATGTACTGCTGTCCCGTGAATGACAGAAGTGGAGTACTTGTTCATCTTCTGCAGGTAAAGGACATACAGATAGAGTGTTTCCCATCTCAGCAGGAGAACCAGAGGGTGGGTTTGGATAGATGGCTTAAAAAAGGAATCTTAAACCAATCAAAAAAACTTGTTCTAAGGGACAAATAAGCAACATCTGCCGCAAAATTCTTACACCAAGAATGGAATTACCCACAGCAGCAAAAGGCACAAGGCACAAATTCTTCATCTGCCTGTCTACCACACAGCAACAGAGGAAGTGCAGGATGGTACCTGCTAGGGGCCGATAATGGTTAGCTCCTCAGGCTTCTGCGTGCAATGTGCGGAGGCAAGTGTGCTGTCAAGGGACTTCTGAACAGGAGTGACACATTGCAGCTCTAAGGAAGCCGAAGCTAGACTATCTTTGATATTGCTAATTATAATCAACAATTTCAAAACTGAAGTCACATCCGATTTTCCCATTTGGGAAATTATAATGGAACGTATCTATGCAGAGAAATAAAAATTCATGGAAGAAGTAAAGCATTTGTGGTTTAAGTACAAGGGATGATTAAATAGACTGCAAGTCAAGACCAGTCAAGTGCTATAAAATAAGCTCTTAATACACAGAGGTAAAACGCAACACAGCTCTCCTGAAACAGATGAGTATTTGATTTATTAACAGATATTAGATCTCCCAATAAAAGCCCTGAAAGGAAAGAAAAGTTAAGTGAGTTTCTTAACTAAAGTGTTTGCACTGATACAGGGTCCCTGCTTTCAGAAAAGGCTTCTGTCTGCTACCAACAGATAACAAAGTGAAGACTTCTCAGTCTCTCTCACGCTTTGATGCAAAACTAATGATGACATCAGACTCGCAAGCACCAGGTTAGGCCTTGCTCACAGGAATATTGCTTGTAAATCAATCCCAAGTATTAGCCATGATTTTAAGTGTTAATTCTGCTTTCCAGTGACTTGGGGCCAGTGCCTAAGTCCTCCCACAGGGTCTAAGGATGCCATCTTAAGATGCATTGAGGCAAATGGATAAGACATCATGAGATCATACTCTGAATATTGGATATAGTTGTGTTCATACTCAGGTCCTCAAAAATGGTGTCAGAATGGAAAAAGTCACAAACCCAGACATCCTTATGGGAGTTAGTGACCTGGAAAGTGACAGTGAAATATGCTCAAGTTGGTTAGTGACCTCAGAAGGGGTAAGGGAAAGAAGCCATCTAACTGTAATTATATAAAGGACAAGGACACAGACAAAATGCTTTGAACTAAACAAAACAGTAAATTAGAACAAAAAGTATTACAAAAGTCCCAATTCTGAGGGTTACTATGAAAAAACAATTAAAAAAGTAATTACTCAAGTCATGTAAAATCAGATTCAGTTGCTATCAATAATGAAGAATACCTTGGGCCAGGAATACCTTTGCAATGGCTTCTTAAGAGGGTGAAGATGATTTCTGTCTGCCTGGAAGTCTGCACTAACATTACGTTAATTCATTAAGTGAATGACAAATCAAAAGGTAAACTAAAGGCAACATGTTATTTCGTAACAGTATTTTCCATTCCACGAATAAAATGACTCTTCCATTTTCGTATCTGAAATGCTCTAAGGTATCAACAGAGACCTTAATTTTATTTTTCTGTGTTCTCTTCTTCTCATCCCTCACAAAAGCAAACAGCCCTTAAATCTAGGCAACAAACATCTGGCTTTACACATTCAAATGAGGTGCATCAAAACAAACAGAATAATTCAAAGCTGACCACAAGGTCCCACTGGCTCTTTTGCTCAAGTAATTAAAAAAAGATGAGCTTCACCACCAATTAACCTACTGAGCACTAATTAGCATTAATGAGGATTTGCAGCACTTGGTATAGCTTGACCCAGAATGTCCTCCTGAGTCCACTAATTGGCTGGTGGCAAAAGCAGGGCTCACAAAGAAGGGAAGGTTAAAGTGGATGCAGGTGTGTCTTAAAATTGGATCTTCCCTGAGAAAACACACACATAGCCCAGTTAAAATAGAAATAATTCAGGGCCCCCCTTCTCTTAGAAGAACGAAACTCTTAAGCAATGAGTTTGTGTTTTGTTATGATTTACAAGGGGAGATAGAGAGCACAGACACACCAAATGGGCAAAGACACTTTGCTGCCATTGGTTTTAACTCACCGCCCTTCTGGATTATTCAGAATTAGTCAGATACACACATAGAAAATGATTTGGGTTTGTTTCTGCTTTTCCACTTTCTAGGAGGAAGAACTGAGCTACCAGTGAAGCCTTACCAGGGCTACCCAAATAAAACACAGAAGCACATATCCCTCTGCCTTAAAAACACACAAAGAACCCGTGGCAGAGGCATGGTTCTTCACTGCAAGATACCCGGTATCCATGGGTAAGCCCAGAGGACAAGAAAGCACGCGGCTGTTTTTCCTGTCACCTGAATAGCTATGAAGCCCCTCGCCCCCACTGCCTGCGGGTGCAGCATCACTGTTTCTTCTAACCTAGGATGCTACTGCCGCAATTAGCAACAGGTAAGTCATTGTACAGCTTGGTTTGAAACAGAAAACCTTCCAAAGCTTAGGCTGAAATTCCACCCTTAACTCCAGAGCCTCCCTCCCACCCATACGCATTTTCAAATGGAGCAGCAGACAAACCCTCGTTCAGCCTCTTTCTTTCCACTGTCACGTGCTCTTGTTAAACATGTTGTTGCCTGAGAAGCCCTGGCTGGCCTGCATTCCTCTCCTGTTGGAAGAAACATCCTGCAACACGATGTCCTCGCACTGCGACAGCAGGGAGGGAAGGGAGAAAAAAATCTTTGCAAAATATCCAATGTGGCTAAACGCAAGCTAAAAGATCAGGAAGTTTCTGTCCCAGTCAACCTTAGCTGTGGATTAGATTTTGAGGGGAGAAATCTTCCCTACTACTCTTCTCTCTCTTTTTAAAATTTAGAATTAAAATATAATAATTTATTTCTTCCATACATTCCAAACAGTAACTTCCATGAAAGTTTGCTGTTTCTTTGTTGACATGTTTCTGTCACTGAAAGTTACATCAACATAAGACAGGAAGAACAAGAAAAAAGGTCTGAAACAGACTTCTCCAGCTTTGATCAGTCCTAATCACCAAACTGTTTACAATCAGATTGTTGATTTTCATTTCAGTCTCTTGGTTCTCAAACTCCACTAAGTTTCTTCTAAAGAACCACCAGAGGTTTGAGCACTATGACTTCTCCCCAAGTATGACCTGGCAGAGGGGACTCACGGATCCCTCTGGCTGCT
The DNA here is from genome assembly GCA_025311575.1 of Elanoides forficatus. Taxonomy (NCBI): domain Eukaryota; kingdom Metazoa; phylum Chordata; class Aves; order Accipitriformes; family Accipitridae; genus Elanoides; species Elanoides forficatus. Next base: position 6,316,819 of record JAOBAS010000025.1, on the reverse strand, counting down.
AGGACACACCAAGTATTCCTGAGCGCTTATTCACAAGTTCCAGCTCTTGCCTTTCACGCAGCATAACGCTGCTTAAAACCCTGCAGCATCAGTCATGGGCCTGGTGGACAAAGAGCGAGTACCATAATCCAGGCAGAGTCTCTTCTGGCTGTACCTTTGTAATTGGCCAGAGAAAACCTATTTGTCTTCCTCAGATACTCCCTGCTGGCTGAGTGCACTCCCCTAGCAGAGCTGCAGGCCTCGGTTTAACTTGTTTTCTTTTAGTTTGGACTCGAGTGCATTGCTTGAGTTCACATAAGGGAGTTGTTGGAGTTAAGCAGCGGGCAAGAGACTACAACTAACACAGACTTGGCGTAAGCAGAACGTAAAAACTACATTCTTACAGACCAGGAACTCAAAATTAAAGCATGCAAATCCTCTCAAACACAAGCGACGCTAATGCTGAGGGTTCAGCAAAACTCTGTATGCTCAAATACCCAGAACAACCCAGGGCTGTAGAAGAAAGGCCTGACTGGCTGAGAGAGCAAATATACCTCCATCCTCTGGGCTTTGGAGACATCGCAGAGAGGAATCACCCTCCTGCAGAACAGCAACAGCAGTAACCGTAGGCTTCTGCTGGTTTCTCTCTTTTGGTCCACAAAGCGGAAATGTTATTTTTGGTTATCTAGCATTGGATTGCAGGAATGTTTTACTATGAGGTCCATCAGGGTAGGAGGTCTTTTTAATTTAAAAGGCAAACAGGCACTACTGATAATGAAGCTACAGTGTAATCAAAGGAAATCTCTGGAGCATTTCACAAGGAAGCGTCTGAGGCATATAAACAGTAAAACAAAAATCAGCATTTTCTTTGCAGAGTCAGCGTCTACACACACTACTCCTTAATCACTCAAGATCCAGCTGAAACAGAGAGACATCCAAATCCACGCTCCTTTTGCATTTTTCTGTAAACACTCATCAACAAAACCCCAGACCACGGCTAGAAGACCAAAGGGTCACCAGGCACAAACCACAGGGAAATGAAGACAGAAGCGCGGCCTGTGCCGCTTGCAGGCTGAGAGGTACGAGAAGTTACCCATCGGAGGTGACTCCTGCACCGAGATAACCAAGCTTTAGGGAGTACCAAGTCCTGGCTGAGGGCTCAGCAGCAGCCAGCTCTCCGGGGAAGCGTGCCCTGCCGTGGTGTAACATCTCCAGGCCTTGTTAACGCAGCAGCTCCCCTCCAGCTCCTTCCCAAGTACATGCCACAGCCACAGAGGAGGAACTCCCTTTCCCTAGACAGGGGGCAACTATTTAAGGAACTTTCCTCCTTTAAGAGTTATATTTGACATTATTCAGCCAAATGTTTGCCTGTTAAGCATCAAATGCATCTGGATGTGTGGCCCTGCAAGACCAACTTGGAGCATACTTAAAGCAGCCATAGAGCAGTGAGCTCTCGAGGCCTGCAACATGCAGTAGAGAGCTCAGCTCACAGACAGCTGCAAGTCGTTTATCCCACCTGGATGTGAAAAGGTTGAGTGTCACACAACTTCAGCAGCAGCAGCTCCAGGGACATCCTTTGTGGCGACTGATGACTAAAGCAGTTCCTGCCCTTGCCAGTCGGTCAAAGAACCTGACAGCGGTCCCCACGCCATCCCACTTCCTTCAACGCATTTATCACGTGGACCCACAAACAGTTGAGCTGATCCAACAGAGGAGACAGGGCAAAGGTGGGCCAATATGACCACAGCTGGTAAGGAATGGTCTGGGAAACCCTGAAACCAGCCCTACAGCCCCGTCAACAAAACCGCATGGATCCACGACCCTCACACCAATGCCCTAGAGAAACACTGTTGTTACAGCTTGTGGTATGGCCTGGTAGCACGCCACTTCACCCGAACAGCAGCTTTGCCTTCCCACTACGTCTCAGAGGTTTGAATGCAGGACCCCAGCATGAAGGAGAGCCGGCAGCCAGCATGCAGCGGCCGGCCCCATGTCAGGTGGGTGCAAGTCCACCCATGCTGCCACATCACCTTGTGGCAGCGGCAGAACCACCCTGGGACAGCAGACAGAGGCCGGGGAATGTCGCGAGCTTCAGCCAGCCCTGTGTGCGGCACCTGGACTGTACGTAGAGCTCTGGGACCAAATTCTCCACTCTAAGCCCACAAAATCCTCTTCAAGTTGGTCCCTGAAGTCGTATGGCTAATGACAGGAGGAAGCTTTTCCTTCTGGTGACAAGCAAGGATGATTTACATTTCCTTTTGTCATTAACAACATCCTAAGGCAGAAAAGCCAAACGCATCCCTCCTTTGACTCCTAAAAATCACCCGGACAATCCATTCTAACCTTTATTTTTGAGGCTGTTATTCCTAAACTTCTTTCCAAGACTCGACTTTGAACAGAAGACAGTATTACCAAGCACCTTTTAAAAATGCCATCTAAGAAAAGCAGACACTAAACATCACATGCCTCTCTGAAAAGCAATAACCCTAAGAAAATAATAGATGAGATCTCTCTTAGAGTGCCTTCCATTTCTAAGCACTGCAAACAGTAAGCATGCGCTTACGCATTTCATTACATG
>JAOBAS010000025.1:6300550-6313962 GCA_025311575.1 Elanoides forficatus | reverse complement strand
CCTATTGACTCATTTTTTTCAGAAGTAGTCCCCTTGGAGATTGAAGTTCTCCATGCTTGGTCTCTATGTAAAGATATTTTTTGATTAGTTTTGGGTAGTGTCTTTTTTTTTTTTTTAAATCCAAACTTCCTGGTTTAAAAAAAAAAGTCCACTTAAATACTTTGACTAAAGTTAAAATGACTTCTGTGTTCAAAAACTCTAAACTTCTCTTATCAGGTTTTTTCTCCCTTTTTTTTAGAGAAAAAAAAGCTAAAGAACAGCTTAGAGCAACAACAAAAACTGATGAACTTTGAAAGCGTGTAGATACAATTTAGAGCAAAGCCCAGGACATTTGGTTGATCTGCAAAAAAACCAAATTGCTTTTCTTTAAGCTTTTAAGTATTTTGTAATTGTCCACTAAAAATTTAGTATCTAGGATAACTTCTGTTTTCTTGTCCTTGCTACACGTAACTCAGTACTTTATTCTTTGCCACGAATCAGAGGCGTGAATGCAGGCTGTCCTGCCTCTCTTCTGCGATGGGGTTAGCCAGCGGGGTTAGCCAGCGGAGGAGCTGAGGCCAAGGCAGACTGCTGAAGCCATTAGGCTGGAATAGTTGTTACGGAGCAGTTCTCCTGCTGTGCAGCCTGGAGGGAAGATTTCTTCTTTTCTCCCCCGTGGAGATCCCAGGTACCCAACACAGTAACTCAGGATTAGGCATCAGGGAGACTGGCCCCTTAATCAGTTTTAACTCTCATCTTGTTACGTTCTCTTTTTTCTAATCTTCTCTTTCAATTTACAACTTCGTTTTGGACTTTGTGCTGATACTGTACCTCCATCAACTTTGCCTTTGCTAGCGGATTTGATCACAGCTCTAAATCCTTCTCCAGGTCACCAGGTTTTAACCCTATTTGTGCACTGGATCTCCCTCAAGGTTACGTGATAGGCACAATCAGGATGTGAAATAATTAATTGCACTGGAGAAGGGGCGTGTCAGCTCCAACTGGTTGGTGCTAGCAGCTGGGCACTTGGGTCCTCAGTGCCAGTGGGAGCATGATAACCCTCTTCATCCCTCTGGCCAGCTTCTGAAACCCTCTCTGCCTGCCCTCTGCTCCTTCCCACCTCTGCCCCACGGCCTCCCCACTGCTCAACTCGGAGCAGAATCAAACCTAGCAATTTAACAAGTGCCTCACACACAGGGGTTAGAAATGCTGGAAATTAGCGGTACATATTAAAATGAGGAAATAATGTGATGATTCCTTACTGATATGGGACAGGAGGGAGAGAGAAAGGGACAAGTATAAAATAAAACAAAATTATGCGTTTTCCACCTACCATACATGAATGTTTACCATATGGAATCAAAGAATTTAAAAAAAACCCACTGATATAATTTTATGTGCCTTTTGCTAGTAAAAGGAGTCTAATATCTTTTTACTAGAAAAGCTGCAAGGAAAAACCGTAAATATGCCAGTCACTTTGTTGTGTATGCTGGTGGAGAAATCTTGCCTTTTCTTCCCAGAAATGGTGTGAAGAACATCTGGAAAAATTGATAAAAAGACTCTGAAACCTCAAAAACCAAAATACACCTCTCCCCTCTTGAACCTCATTTTACGCTCAGCTGCACTGGATGGGCCAGATTCAGATCACAGTCATGCGTATCCTGAGTAAATACACTCAAGTCAACACATTCATGAAACAAGAATTTGGCTCCAAACGTCCAATGCCGTTTAACCAGTTAAAAACACAAGACTGAGTTTGTTTCAAATAAGATTTGTTGTACGTGCTGATGTGAAGGGGCCTTACTGGCACAGTCTCCCTATTCAAGTAGATATAATTTGAAATGCATCAATAAAGAGACAAAGTGCTTTGAAATATAACGAGCCCAAGCCTCGTTCCTCTTGATCTTAATGAAAAAGCTTGCCTCCTCCTCAGGAATCATGAGATCAGGTCCTCAGCTCATTCATGGTTTTGTTAAGAGAAAAGTTAAGTCTGTTTTACCATTTCTGCTTCTGCTGGCGTGAGGCTGAGGGCTCTGCTGCTCTCGGCTCGGTGCACAGCCACAAGCCTGAGTCAGGTTTCCCGTGTTCTTCTCTCGCTCCTCCCCAGGGACCTGCGGAGTGGGCAAGTCTCCACGGGTACTTGTGTCAGCTCACCGATTACCCACCGGGTCACACAGCTATTGAAATGAGATAGGCATCTGCCCTCACCCAACGAATAAAACCAAGGCTAAGATAAATAAGACAGCTCGCTCTCAGGCTGAGAGCTGGTCATGCACATTTCACTAAAGCAACAAAGTTAGATTTGGTGAGAAGCACTTAAATGAAAGAGAATCTCCACCAGTGCGTCTCCTTGTTGAAGGCAGACAGTGGAGAGACTGTGGGGAGCTGCTGTTTTAGGTACACTGAAAAACAGCATTTGTTCTATGAAATGGAGATGAAAGAAAGAGGTGGCTAGCTGTCATTAGTGCGTGTCTGAAAGCAGCAAGAGTGAAAAGGCATACTGAAAAATGCTGCGCAAAAGCACAATGCAGTGCTTCCTCGTCACTCACAGCTACACTTTGCTAGTTCTGTAGTCACTTCCCTTCACCTTTGTTAAAGACAAGGCACTGCCTCCCAGGTTTCTGAATAATTCGAAGAAATTCTTCCCAATACTTCAGTGATGCGGGCACGTTTCTGCAACACCCCAGACAGGCCCTTCAGCTCCTTGTAAAGTACGTAAATCGTGAAAGCTACATTGTTCTTCAGTATCAAATAATCTTCTAATCCCAGCCTCCAACTGATTAAAAACAGAACAGAAAAACAACCAAAAAGCTACTTTCAAAGGGAGCTCTCTGGCAATTCCAAGACAGAGAAACCCTCTGAAACAGGAAATCTACTGTCGCAAAGAGAGTGCTGCACAGCTTTGCTTGCTCTCCATTAGTTGGCCAGTGGAGCAATAAAGTGACATGAGTTTCCAAAGTAAAGTTTGCTTTGGTACCTAATCAGGCTTTACTCCACCTGAACTCCTGCTGACTTCAATGAGAGGTTAGACGGAGTGAAAAGTGAATGAGGACTTGAAAATTTGGCCCTTTATGAGCCAAGATTTAGATGTAAACTTACTTAAAGACACAAAAATCTCTGCAGCTGAACTCAATGCCACTTTTGAACACAAACCTGTAGAAAAACTGTTTGTTTTCTTTGTGTAAATCTTGCATGTTAACATGATTAGGTCTGCTGGGCAGGTGTCTCCACATGTCCGTGTTTGCTTTGGCACACAAGCTGCCCCTCTCACCTCTCCAAATTCACGTAAATTTAGTGTTAAATCCTGCCTTTTGTTACATTAGAGTGCCAGGGAGCCCCTCTCCCGCACCAAGGCTGGCTCACGTTGCAGCTGGGCTGGAGTCCAGCCCAGCACCGCCGGGTGCCAGGCTGGGGAGGGCAAGCGCAGGTACTCATCCTCCACAAGCAGGCAGGTGAGCATGGCATGGGATCCATCGCCAGCCCTTACTGCTCACGCCCTCCTCTGCTTCTCAAGCTAGTTCTGGAGTTGCCAGCTTTCCAGATACTTGTTTCCCCTGATGAAATCCCTTTTGCTCCTGGAATCATCTGATTTTGTGATCATCCCAGCTTCCATGAAAAGTTTTTAGCTGTCCAGATGAGATATACAGAGAAATGAGAACATGATCCTTCACAGCTCAAAACAATACACTTGATATAATCTCCAAGCATCACTCTAATGTTATTTGCAAGGTTTTTGGGACCCAGCTGTAGTGCTCAGGGTGCTGACACTATTCCTTGTGCAGACCAGACACTCCCTGATCTACCACTTGGCTTTCTGTCTGCTCCCTGCCATTGGTAAGACAAAAATTTGCACCTGCTTTTTTAGATAAATACAAGCAAATTCAATTTTAGAAACCGTTCAAAGGGGCTAAGGTTCAGAATGATGTAATAAGCGCTAGTGAAGACATTTTTTAATTAACCTGGAAAAACGTGTCTAGCAAGAACAGTTGGCAGGGTGAAGACCCTCTAAGACAGGATACGTTTATTTAGGTATCAAGCGGCACGTGCAGATCTCCCAGCGCTCCTTCCCCAAGTGCAGGGAGGACCCCAGTGCTATCCTGCTCACATTTTACAGAAATTCAGCTGAGCCACAGCGAACTATCGGCATCCTGTTGTGCAAGCGTAGATGCACTCACTGCCTTCTGGGCTTCGTGAATTTCTTTTTTGTTCAGCAGATTAATCCTAAACATTCAGATCTTGCACCTCATTTTTTGTCTAAGGTCTAGGCAATGATAAAAGCAATTAGCTCCCTAAATCCTTCTCTTATCTGTAATTGGGTGTGATTTTTTGTTGTTTGTTTGTGAAAAACACTGAACAATAATAGTGTCCATTATGTGGGCCAGGAAAATAGACCCTGATGACAGCCAGCTTATCTTCCACAGCTGCCTGAACAAACCAACACCTAATGGATATGTTTTCAGGAACACTTCCAACCAAGAGCTAACACTGTTACTTGGAGGTGATGGACAGACCCGTGCAGTTTTAACGCAGCTCTCCACTTTCCATTAGAAATGAGGAGACTCCGGTTACTTTCCCTTCCTGCATAGTGTCATGTTGCCAGAAATATCCCAAGAGCAATGGGGCTGTGGGCAGGAGGGGAGAGCAGCGCATGCGCCTCAGCGCTCATTTCCACTGGCTTCAAGGAAAATTTTAAAAAATAAAGAACATGTACGAGAGAGGCTGTAACTGCAGAAAGTTCCCACTCTGCTTCTTTCCCACCCTCACCCTTCCCTTTGGACAAGCACAGGATTTCTAGCAGGTGTGAAAGAGCCAGGAGACAAACAAAAGAGATAAAAGACAGAACAACTCTGAAGAGCACTCAGGAGGCCACATCACAAGCACAGCACACCAGCTCCTAGCAGGCAGAGGCACTCTACCATTATCTAGTTCACAGATGGACCACCCAGAAAATCTGGGAGCAATTAGGAAGGAGAACAAACAAATGCATGGAAAGAAGGGGGGAGGGAGAATGGGAAGGAGGGCCAGAAGGGATTCCTTACATCATCTCCATGCAAGCGTTTCGAGAATGAAGTGAAGCTATATGGAGGAGGAATGCAGATGAAAGAGTTTGCAGTGAGAATGCAATAAAATAAAAGGCTATGAAAACATGTAGTGTACGAATGAATTACAACATGGCCATTAAATTTACAGAAAGTCAGGACAGTGTGTAAACAGAGAACATCAAGTTCTTGGAGACACATACACGCACATATAAACAGATCAAAAGCTGTGTCTCTCGCTATTAACAGTATGTCAACCCGCTTTGCAACCCAAGGATTCATCAGGCAAAAAGCTGACTCACTCTCCTCTCCAGCTGTCAATAACTGGCACTAAATACTGGCAGGAAAATACAAATGCTACAAACCAACACCAATGCAACTTCACATCCTAGGCGTGGATAGGAATGACAGCAACAGCCAAGGGGCTCATACTACCAGAGCCACATGCCTAGGCACAGCCAGTTTTCTGCTGGCCTGGATTCCACTTGCCTGGCATCTAATCACTTTATCAGTCAGCACCTCACAACACCAAGTTACACCTTTCTTGCCTGGGAGGCTGACCTGATTTCGGTGCCAAGTGCTTTGGCTCCAACTGACTTCAAGATGACTGCTCAGCCCTCTGAAAACAAGGCCCATTTTTAATTAAATGCCTGATTTCAGGCATCTTTGTTGGTTTTAATTGTGGCACAAAGGGTTGCCTTTGTTGACCAGTGCCACAAAGTTTGCTTTTTCTTTTTAAATGATTTGATGTGCAGTTTGCGACTTTTGCAAGTGAGCACAAATTATGAACTGTGTTTTGTAGGATCCAAATGTCACAGCAGAAAAATGACTCAAAATAAAAACTGAACGTACCAAGTGTTTTGAAGTGATCTTAATCAATAACACTGTGTTTACTTTGTCTCGACCTCTGAGAAGCAAACTCTGGTCACTAAGGACATCTTATAAACACATTAAAGTTCACAGAAGTGTTTTTTTAAAGCTTTTCAGTTTACTATAAGCTTGGTAAACTCACTCCCTGATAATTTTCCCTAAAAATAGTGCTTATTAACTCACAAGTTCAGTTGAAAAAATCTACTATCCACCCGTCTCAGCAGCAGCTACAATATGGCAATTAGTTTACCTTAGAATAGACATCAAAGGCTCAAAGGATGACCCTGCCCCAGAAGAACAAAATCTTTTAAAAGCCCCATTCCACTCAGTTTGCTAGTTTAGAAGGTTTGCTAAAATCCAGTTTAATGATCATGTAGTTTCTTAGCAAGTCATGTGGTACCATATTGTGTAAGGAACAGAAGAGTTAGTTCTAAAACCTTTTTGAACTTGGGAAGCTTTTCCGACCAGCTGATGCAGAACCACATTCTGAGATGGTAAATGAAACTGTTGGATGGAAAAGCCTCGCTATGATTCTCTTTAGCTTCTTTCAGAAGAGACAAAAGTTCCCACACAACACATACTCTCCCCTTACAATGAAAGATTCAATAATAGCAATATGTTCAAGTCCATATGGTGTGTATACAAGGGAGGGGCACAACGAGAAACTGAGAACCCTGAAAGCGGGGTCCTGTAAGCTGCAGTGGAAAAAAGCAAAAGCATAAAAAAACCCCCTTAAGGTGAGACTGAATGAAGTTGTAGGGCACACTGGATTAGCCAGTTCCCCTTTTAGCTACAGTCTTCATATCCTGAGTTGCAGACAGTTCCCTCCCCTGACATGGTTATCAGATTGACTTTTTTTTTTTTTTCCTGGATGTCATACAACAAAGTCCTTTCAAAACCAGTCTGGTCCAGTGGCCAGATAATAGCACTGCATGTTACTAGGCAGGAGACTGAGCAGCAGTTGCCAATACAGCCTCACAGCAATAACGCCGGAGAAATGAAACTGGAAGGGCTGATTCTGGTGGAGGCAACAGACATATGAAAAGGAACAACAATAAATGAATAATACTGGAGAGAAGCCTTCTTATCCTGTCTGGAATCAGATTTGAATGGTGAATGAGAAATAGGGAGGGGAGAGGACAAGAAGGGTCTGTTTTAAACATTAACATAGGCTTGCCCACCTCTTTCCATTGCTATCACGAAGCATGGCTTTTCCCAGCTCTCTCGTCTTCATCTCCAACTCCTGAACTTGCTCCAGCAAAGTTTTATGGTAGGTATGCTTGGCCCTGTACCACAAGGAAAAGATAAAAAGAAAAACAAAACAAAAAAGCCACGTGAACATTTGTTTTGCTACTAACCCCCAATTTTACCTCTCAGATGAGAGGCGCAGGGCCTTCCCTTGAACGATTTGCAAAATAAGGCACAGTGCATATGCATGTCAGTTCAGGTTCACAATACCTGGGAAAGATTACGTAAGAAATAAGAAATCAGAAGGACTTCAAATTCAGCAGAGGTTGGCTGCCTCAACACAACACTCAAAATCTAACCAAGCAGCAAAGCTACGGGACTATGGAGACCTGACACCGCTGCCATGGGACTGCTCAGGACCCGGACATTCAGACAAAAGAGCTGGGATTCACTGAATATTCATGGCAGTAAAACCTGATTCTACTCTGTCTTTTGAGCTATGCGCAGCACTGCTCTGAAAACCTGAGGAGAGTCTCCGATAATAATTGCTATTCAAGCCCCTTTATTTTCATTTATCAGTCTCAATGATTTGGATTCTCTCCCCACTGAGCTTTCAAAGTGACAGTAACAAGACTGGCTGTGTCCTACTTTCTTGGCTTGGGGATTCAAAGAGCAATCCACGTACCACACGTGCAACCAAAATTTGGAGAGCAATGTCCCTCCTGAAGAGACTTGGGCCTTTTTTTCCCAGTTTCACCCACCGCTCCAGTGCTATTATACCTACATTACATTGACATGAGGAGAAAATCTAGTCCTCTCTGTCTTGAGAAGTACAAAGCAATAATACAAAATGCAGGGATCTTTCTCCAACAGGCAGGTTTTGATCAGCTTCCTCTTTTGTGTCACTTAAAGGAGGACAAGTGTCCCATGAGATAATACTGATTTGCATGTGACTGCACAATAAGCCTGAAAACAAGATGAAGCTAAGTCGGCTGAGACACCACTTTGCTTCATGGCATTAAAATAATATTCTTCAACTCTAGAGATAGCAAAAATTTCTTTATAAATTTCATAAAATTCTTACATGCAGATACTATAAGCTTTAACCAGTGTTGTAAAACAATGTCAAACCCCCTCTAGCATAAAAATAGTCACTAGAGTATATGTAATTAAAATATAATGAAGATGTATGGGCAGTAAGAAACAAAGACCACAAAAATGTTTGCTGATACTATTTTAGATGACAGTGCCCTGATACGAATACTAGGTTATCCAAGTCCTCTGGTCTTTGTGTTGCTGAGTTAGGCCCCAAATGGCTCAAAATGAGAAGCTAAAATGAAAACTACTTTTCAAAACACATCTGCATTTAAGAGGAAAAAAAAAAAAAAAAAGAGAGAACAACAAAAGATGAAGCATAGCAAAATCTGCAGGTAAAGAGTATCAGGATGTACTTAGAAGAGCACCCTATTAAAACAAACCACCAAAGGCGTATGATCTGCAAGGGAACACCAACGTACTGTGACGGAAGAAATCAAGCAGCAAGGATATTTTTAAAATGCATAATGTTTCAAGAATGTGAGATTACCAATAGCTGCACAGAAATTAATTAGATTCAAGTTCCTATAACTAGTTAGGCTAATGATTAGACTGGTCTCCTCTTTGAGGAAGGGAAACTATAGTGATTAAAATGGGAAAGCTTTGAGCTATTAATTCTTATAATCTTTACAGTTGACTTCACTATCACACTCTTCAATTTGAGTAAATACATTGAAATTTTGACCTTGAACTCATCTCTTACCTTTTAAAGAGCCCATACTTAGTATTGCAAACTCGAAGACTGAGCATGTTTGGAACTTCTAAAATCCTTTATAACCAGTTTTCCCACAAACAAGGACACAGAAATCTACAAGTTATTCAATCTCTCCCAAGGTTCCATGTTTATCTTGCCATACACCGTAAGAGATGAGAGATGTTTTTCTTTTCCCTTAGAGTGAATATTGAATTCAAAATTTAACAGAATGGAGCCTGAGCAACAGACACCAATTAGCGCAGCACAGCACAAGGAGGCATTCCACTAATATTTCACAATATGGAAAAAATACTGGTGCCCTCAAGTTGGGGATACTGAAGTGTTTTGTAAGCAGTGTGAAATGATGAAATATATGGGCTCTGCTGTGGCTGGGTATCCCTAAAGCAACAATAAACCTGCAGTTCATAGGCGTGCATTGAGTCACTCCTTCACTTGGAAGCAAAAGCATCCATGGAGGAGTCAGTAATTATTTATAAAAAGGGCCTGAGCTAACCTATCCACATGTCTCTCCAAAAACAAACACTAAAATATGGTATTACAATTGTCTCAGAATCTGGGCTTGCTCCCATCAAAGTGAACTGCAAATATTCCATGGACTGCTGGCAACAGGACTGGATACTTCATGACTTTTTCACAACAGCACGTTACTAACTTTTGATACACAAAACCACAGGTAGAAGTCTTAGCTTTTACCTTGTACTTTACAAGTGGCTGTAGATGCGCCACCAGTCCTCAATAAATTATGAGATGCTGTGGTCGGTGTTACTGCGCAGCTCAAATTTGATGCATTACATAAAGACAAACTCACCTTTCCTTCACACCCGGATATTAAGATCGCAGACCATACGAATTGGCAAAGGGTTATCTTTGTATTTTGGGTGGCCCTTCCTCTTCCAAGCCAGGGAAGTGCATAGCTTCACTTCCCTGCCCTAGGAGGATATTTAGGGGGTTCAGGAGGCCAGAATCTGCCAGGGAGAAGCGTGGGTACATTCACAAATGCTTCTCAAACATGATGACACCTCTAGTGTGGCTCATTATCTTCAACACCATTTCCGGAGTCTTGTGCTCCAGGGACTGCAAGCGTGTGCAAGGATGGGAAAAGCTGCTCATACCTTCTCTCTTATTTACACTACGGAGCTGGCAAGTGCAACATGCTTCTTTCCCCCACGGTAAAAAAAGTACATGAAGATTTTGGTAATGATTGGAAGGCTCAGGAAATTTTTTCACTGTAACGCTAAGTACTACACCAATTATTAATAAATTCTTGCCCTCTTGCCTAATTTTGCTGGAACACACTCTGTGTTTTTTATGATTCCCACATAGCTTTGTGGCTCAGCTATTTCGAGACTTCCTAGCACCAGTGACATGTATTCAACTGACGTGTGCCAACTGTGAGGAAGCACTCACCTTATAAAGCTCTGTTCATTTCAATGGCAGCACAACTGGAACTTTTATAAGGCAAAACCCAAATCCAAACCAAGCCGTTGAATTCAGGGTAGTGAACCAAAGCTAACAATGTGGCATTGCAGCCAAGCATTAGTAATAAGCTTCCTTCTCTTTTTAAGGAGAGTTTTCCACATTTCCTTGACTCACTTAAAAAGAAAAAAAAAGTAAATAAAGCCTGGAGCTGCAGAGAATATGGAAGACAAGAGGTGCGTTGACAACTGCAGCCTGTGTAGCAAAGGGAACATGTAAAACTAGCTCTCGCTTCCAGTTTTGATAGTGGATGCAGCACAGCAGTTTAGAAACAAAGATTTGTCTAGGTTTGAAACACACTTTCCTATCCCTTTTAACCTTCTTCTAGACAAAAACTCTGCACCATATTTATGGTTCTCTGGTAGTATTTTGTACTGAAACTAGGCATGTACCTTCTGGGTCACATAGATGCTCCTTTTGCAGACATATGCTTCATGTCCAAAAGAAACTGAAAGGGATACATTCCATGACCATGAGAAGTCAGAGCTGCTGGAATTTTATGGCCAAAACCAGATTCTGCTGAATTAGACAGCAATGTGGTGTAACCACTGCTGTGGAAATGTGCCGGCTGATTTCCAGAGGCCTTGGGCTCAAGTTTTGAATGGCAAGCCTCTTGGAAAGGAAACAGACCTTTACTCCTTCCATATGGCAGTGCTGATAGCTGTGTCATTTCATTTATCCTAGTTAAAATGTTAATGGTGTTAATTTTTCAGTGATGGGTTAAAAAAAAAAATAAAAAATAAAAAAAAAAGCAGCCCTGCTCAGAGAACAGATTTTTTTGCTTAATGTTGATAGGAGCCTCCTGTTTAAAATCTGCTGGGAAAATATCCAGTATATCAATCATACACATTTGTCTTGAGAGCTTCACAATCTCTGTACGTTCTTGCTCTGAACCACTGGAAGGATTATGTTGCTGAGATTTCTCTAAGAAATATTAAAGAAAAGGCTGTGTCAGTAATGGAGTTTTAAATGAGTAATAGCTGAGGATGAGCCTGCCTTGGTCTGGCCTGCTTTACAATTCTTGAGTCATTTTTGCCAAGAACTGATAAGAACAGAGGACAACTTTGGGACGTTCAACTATTATGAAAACATTTCAAAACTTGAAGTGTAATCTTGGACAGCTAAATACCTATTTGATCCCTGATGCTGCAAAACAGTTCAGCTCCTATTTAGCTTTAATCACAAAAGTAGTCCCACTGACTTCTAAGCAGGTAATTTTAAATAATGCCTGACACAGGAGCAGGGCTTGTTATGCTAAATGAATTCAGAGATTTTTTTATTATTTTTTTTTTCCAGAGCTTTAAAAAGCAGGTCATAGACACAGCTAAGTATCTAAATTTAAACATTTTGGCCTCAAGCTTTAGAATTCTAAAATAATTTTCAATTGGAGAAGTTTAATAAGTGTAACAAAAAACCCTCTAGTGCGCTAGACTATTAAATCATAGTTTGGCCTGAACAGAAATTATACATTATGATACATAGTTTTAATTTTAACAGTGTAGCTTGTGAAAATTAAGCTGAGGAAGAAAATAGAAAAACATTTAAGAAGTACTTACTGATTGGTAGATTTGCCTACTTCCAGTTTAATTTAGCTGTACTATCAATCCCATAGGAAGAAAAAAATAGGCTCAGATATATGCATATGACCTGATTTATCGGTTTACGCCAGTGTTTGAAATGTGCCTGTGTTTGGGAAACTTTCTGCTTTTTTCAGTATTTTCTGCATATCTCTGTAAAGAAGATGGTGGACTCGGCCATGTTAGGTTTACAGTTGAACTCGATGATCTTAAAGGTCTTTTCCAACCTAAATGATTCTAAGAATCTTCCTTGGCTGACCGACAGCTCATTCTTGGAGCAAAGGGTTACGTGTTACGATGCTTTCACTTTGAGCCTTTGTGACAAGTGACAAGCTAACCTATATTCCCTCTTCGCTCCAGCTAGGATCTGCCTTTTTGCCCCAGAGTTGGAATGCCCTCAGTCCTCCTTGCACGAGGTTATTATATATCCATGTAATAAAACCACCTTGGTTGTAACACAGCTTTCGAAGGGAAAGGGTGAAAACTTTGGTGCTTCAAACACTTAGAAGCAAGCTGAACAAATCACCAGAAATTCTAAATGAAAACAATACTTCTGCATTTCAAATTGCCATGGTAGAGAAGGTAAGTAGCTTCTCTTTAAATCAAAATTCTTGAAATTGCTTGCCTTCCACAGTGCTTTGAAACCACAGAGTTTTGAGGGAAGGGGATTACACAGGCTTGTATTTCTCAAGGGTTATTCCCCCTCTCTGGGCCTGAAAGGATTCATTAGGACTTTACTTCAACCACAGAGTGCAAGTATTGCTCTTCTCTCAGTTAAGCCTTGGAAGACCCACTGTTGAAGGAGACTCTAAAGAGCAGCTGACAAAGAACTAGGAGGATACTGGGTATGGATTAGAGTGCCACATATTTACTTTTTACCTAACCTTAGTAAAATTGAACAAAGTATGTGCTCCTTTTTAGGAACAGGAAATCTCTGATGTCTGATTTAAATTCGCCTTTAACTAAAGGGAAGACAACACCAATAATCATAAGATGACACACCATTACTCAGGCAAGGCTACCTCCTTCACATTCAGGACTAATTATTCATTCTCTCACATTGCTGGTTGCATTGGCAGGTGAGAAGTGACTCCCACTTCACTTTGCTCAGAGGCCTTCCAAACAAATAAATATCACCATTTTGCATTCACTGAAAGGCTTCATAGTTCTTTACAGAAAAATACTGGACTGGACAATATGTGCAGACAGAATAATTCCTATAACAACAAGAGGAGTGGTTCAGGACTTACGCTGTCCATGCCACATCTTTAACAAGGCATGCAGTGGGCACAAGAAACAGGCCAAACCAGAAGTATCCACATCTTAACACCATTCCAGCCTGTGAAGAAAACAAACAAATAAATCATGAATATTTTCAAGCCATTACACATTAAGTGGTTGTTTACAAGGAAAAGGTAGAGTGATGGCATCAAACGGGTACTGCATCCATGATCTGAGTGATGTTGAAATTTG
>JAOBAS010000025.1:6266143-6286457 GCA_025311575.1 Elanoides forficatus | reverse complement strand
AGACACACGACACTCTGAGCATCCCCCCCCTTCCTTCGTCCCCCAGCTTTATATGCTGAGCATGACGCCATATGGTGTGGAATACCCCTTGGGTCAGTTGGGGTCAGCTGTCCCGGCTGTGTCCCCTCCCAAACTTCTTGTGCCCCCCCAGCCTGCTCGCTGGTGGAGTGAGAAGCAGAAAAGGCCTTGGCTCTGTGTGAGCACTGCTCAGCAGTAACCAAAACATCCCTGTATTATCAACACTGTTTCCAGCACAAATCCAAAACACAGCCCCATGCTAGTTACTATGAAGAATATTAACTCTATCCCAGCCAAAACCAGAAAAGCACGGCACAGTGCGCTGCACAATCAATCTCTTTGCCTGAGTCAAACAGACTTCCTCACCACATAACCTCTGTTTATTCAGATTTCCACATTCTGCTTGGTCCAGCTTGATCGAGTTCATTATCAGAGCTTCAAAAAATAAGGTGCCCACTTACCCTGTGGTAAGGTCCTCACACAGGAGAGTAACAAGTTAGATAACGCAAAGCCAGCAGGACTACAAATGCAGTGTTCTTAACGGAGAGAGATCATCTGGGGACTTCTACAGACAGTTGTGCTAGGATTTGTGCCAACCAAGATATTCATAGATGGTCTAGGAAAGGGGTGAATAGCAAGGCAACTGTTTGAGAGGATACCGTCTCCCTCAGCATATAAAATCATAAAAACCAAACAGAAAGAATGGCAAAAGGACTTGTCATGTAATAAAATAAAATTCAATGTCTTTAAGTGAAAAGTGATAGACATGGGGAAAAGTGAAAGTAGTAAGAGTCAGCTGAAGGCCTAAGGATGCAATCCTGTTACCCAGCAGTCAAAAAAAAAAAAAAAAAAAAAAAAAAGGCAGCAAATTGAGTGTTAGGACTTACTAGGAATGAGATGAAAGAAACCTGAGCATTTTGCTGCTATAAACCCCCCTGTGCTTTGTCTACATGCTCCCTTCATTCCAAAACAGACGCTGGAGAATTAGAAAAGCTTGAGAGGAAAGGCAACAAAAATAATCAGAATATGGCATAGCTTCACTATTAAGTAATGACTAATGCAATGATGTTCCTTTTTAGGAACATGGAAAAGAGAGAGACTATATAAAGGCCTGTAAAGACAAGAACAGCAGAAAGCAGGTAAACAGAATAATCACTCTGTTCTTCTTCCAGTACAAGGACTGAGGACACCAGATCAGACAGCCAGTGGCAGGTTTAAAACCGGTTAGAGATAATATGCTTTCACATATATAGCGTAGGATTCGTGCAGGTTGTGGACCACAGAGTGATCACATTACTTGCAAACCTTAACTTGAACTTAAAATTACACTGCTTCCTGGAAGAAAAACCCATGGAGGTTTAATAAATACAAAGGTATTGTTTCTGGGTGTTGAAATCCCTGGGCTGCTTAGAGCTGGGACATTACGCCACAGAAGTATCATTATATCCTTTTCTATTTTTATAGTCTTCCTAATCATCTGCCACTGGGCATTGTCACAGCCAAGACAGTACGTTAGATACCTACATTGGGACCAATACATGTTACTTAGATTGCATTCGCTGGAGGCTGCAGATAAAGGAAATACTGAGAGTGCCAGGGAAAAACATTTTTTTCTCTACCATGAAATGAAATCAATTGGGCAAGACTGAGAGGATACATAACAATGAGGGGCCCAATCCCCCTGACACTGCACTGACCCCTACCCATCTTCCTCTTATATCTCCCAGATCTCCCCTGCTTCCTCTACCTGCTAGAACCCACAAAACTGATAGTTTTTTGGGACAGTCACCAGCCATTATCAGGGATGCTGGTTTCCAAAGACAGACGATGATAAAAAGCATCTGATCCATTTCTTCTAACCCACCGAGCATGGATAAGGTCTCCTGCATGGGTACCTAACAGACATTCTAGTGAATAACCCTGTTGTCTCAAAATGGTGACCAGGTGACATAATTACACACTGCTCCTTTCTCCCTCACTCTCAGGGGGAAGAAACCAAGGACCTATGCACATAAGAGCTGGGATTTGACTAACTCCTCTCACACCGAGGCAAGGTGGCCACCGGTCTCAGCAATACTTAAATCCATTGCAGGAGTTCCTCAAAGCTTTTAATTTTGCTTAACAGACAACTAAACTAAACTGATGCTAAAGCAATGTGCAGTTCAATGAAGAAGTGAAAGGGAGAAAGATAACTCAATGCAGACATGTGTTATGTAAAGCTCCTTAAAAAACATTTTAGCAGAGGAAAACCAATACCAGAATGCCAGGCTCTAGGGTTCAGCTCCTTCAAAAGTGACAAGCTTTCAGCCCACAAAACCACACATTGTGGCCAGCTTGCGCCTTCCTATTAAACTTGCACTGCAAAGTGAGGCTTTGCAATCCCTCCCAGGGAACTGTTCCCTTTCCAAAGGCACAGACATGAACACAGCTGCCGAGATACAACGTTGGGTAAATACTCAGAAGAGTATCATGTATCACCTCCTCCCTTACGTACACACTTGCCAGCATGTCTGGGGCCAGCCTGATATGAAAAGGGGTGACTTGGAGCACACTGTGCATCCCCAAATCAAAACCTAAAGTCCCTTCTCCTCCTTCGGAGACAGCCCCACACACAGAGGAAGCGAAGGATGCTGAGAATCTGGGCTGTGCAGGAAAATGCTCACAAAACAAATCCCACAACCATACATAATTGAGTAATCCAGATTTTGGCTTACTCAGGTTTATGAGAACCAAAACAGCATTTTAAATGCTTATTTTTGCTTTCCTTCAAGTTTAATTAAGCTTGCCTTTGGCTCACAAGCCTATTGAATTTCAGACTTATTTTTAAGATAACTACTGACCTGGGGAATCTTCCTACCTGCTCTGCCCTTATGCCCCAAGTCCATTCACTGCCTTTTACTGTTTTACCACAGGCTTGACAGGAACATGGAAATCACAGCAGAGGAAAAGACCTTTTTTTTTTTTTTTTTTTTGAAACTAGCTGATAAACATTAGCCACACCAAATAGTTTCAACCTCACTTGTAGACTCAAGGGGTCCTCCTGCAAGGCTCAAGATTAGGCGAGATAGGAGTCTTTACTTATAGGTTGTGCTCTCCTGTTTTCTCTCTCGGCTCTAAACCTGGGGCTTTCTGAAAGGGCTCCTGGCTCCCACAATAAGCTCATTTGCTACAGGCAGCAGAAGCATTATCAAAGACCTCATTACAGTCATCAAAAGCTGGAGCTATTCTGCAACTGACAGGAAAAATGTGGGTTTGCAACACCAGCAAATACATCCAATAGCTTCTCGAGTCTCCAAACAGGCCAGGAATTTGCCAGGAAAAAGTAATCCAGAATATTTATGTTAAACCTCCCCCCTCCCTCTTCCAAAAAACCCTTAAGTCAGCAGGGAAGTATTGTTGAAGCAGAAAAGATTGCTAAACTCAGTATAGCAACAAGGTAGCACCACACTAATGAAGCCATTCTGCTTTTGCACAGGCAAAAAGGATCATAAGCCTGTACAGCAGGGGGGGAAAAAAAAAAAAAAAAAAAAAGATACAAATATAGCTTTGAAGCCAAGTATTTCAAAGAGGAAAGAATCTAAAACTTTTTTTTTGTGCTGTTATTACATTCTAGATCATTAATGAAACAATCCTAGAGAAAAAAGTAAATATAAAGGCAATGCAGTGTGGAAGGGAAGATATAGCTAGAGGAAGATTTAGAGCGCCAATTCTCTGTTAATGGTTCAGATTAATTCAGATGGGATAAGGTCATAAAGCTCTAGGGATTCACACATCCCTGCCTCAATTCAAGGCACTAATAACCAATCAGTATTTTAGATAAGACTCTATAAATATTTAAAATTTTTAATCTTTCGAGTGCCAAGAATAACATTTCCCATCATGTCCTTGCCTTTCCCACAGCAACAGTGATGAGATTTCTCATCTGGCATTGCTGGCACCAGCACAACGTCAGGTGGTTTTAGTAGTGGCAGTCAATTAACTTAAAAAGTTAAATCTAATTGATCCATTTCCTGCTCTGATAAACAATTGTAAACAAATACTTCTCTTCAAAGGAGAAGCTTTGTTCACAAATTAAAAAAGGAAAGGGGCCATCTGAATCACGCTAGACATGGCTGTGTCAGGGGGTTTATTATAAACACTATTTTTAGGGCTCTAAATGAGTGATGTGACAAAATATAACGAGCCAGATTCTTCTCTATTTAACATGACAGTGGTGCTTCCTCACACAACAATCTTTGCTTTTTCTTTTTTTAACCTCTCCTATGTTACTGACAGCAGCGTGTGTGTATATTTACATTGTTTTGATTTTTCTAACCCATATTTACCCTTACTACTTTATGCTCATTTTTGGCACAGGAAGCTCACTACTCCACTTCACTTATACTTTAGTCAGGTTCAGTGTCCAATAACTCCATCTCAGCAGAACAACAAAAGCCAAATCACTTGTGTTTCTGGTTGCAATTCCCTTTACAGATAGACACCACCCACCCCCCCATTTTGATAAGCATGCATTTTGTGGTCTTTTTCCAAACCTTTCAAAATGGAGCCAGGAAAGAAATTCAGTGTAAACTTTAGGCTTTTATGCTGATTTGAAAGAGGCCACAACACACACAGTTACTTATAGTATGTCAACTCCTCAACAGCCTTTACTGAAAAGCCATGCTACCAGCTAGAACTTCACCCTGCCCATTCCACCCCCATACGTAATTTTCTCTCCTTATCCACAGAATGGAAATTGTGATACAATGATCATGAAGATATTTGCTTGCCTCTAAATGATTTCTGATCCAATGATGAAACACGCTACAGAAATGCTCAATTATTTTGCTGCTACTATACTCTCCTCTGGCAGAAAGCCAGAAATTCTTAAATTTAGGGGACTAAAATTGCCACTGTCATTTCATTAGGAAAACCATTTGTTAAACTAATTAGGAAACAATGGTCTGCTGTATTTTTAATTTTGATATGGTCACATACCTTAGTTCAGGAGTTCAAGCCTACTTTTATTAAAATGCACAATTCACACATCACTTGAGCAAAGAGATCAAGTGACTGATCTCTACACGCTGTCAGCTGCTATGTCTGTTTTGTCAGATTCAGGGTGTTTCCACATCCAATTGCCCTGACTAACACGGTTACAGTCTAAGACAGCTATTAGCATGCCAATAAAGTTCCTGAAAATGATTGTAGCACCATATATTGATTATGGATTTTCAGGAGTTAGGTGCCTTCTGTTAATTTTCCAGTCCAGACATCCTACGTTTTACCTGACACAGTTATGAAGACAGGAAACCAAGCCCACATGCAAATTGGCAAACTAAACAATATAACCTGACCCTGTCTGCCATTTGGTAATCAAATTCCAGGGCACGTTCATAGGAACGAGGTGTTTCCTATAAGCCTGAAAAGGCCATATCCAAGCTATTTTACCAAGCGGCAAAAAAGCTGCATCTTATTTACTAACCTGAGAGCTGAAGTATGATAGTCCAGAACTAACACTGTCTGAAGCTGCAGGTTCTAGACATTCAATACTCCTAAGTATGGAGAACCAAAAGAAAATAGCTGCTTATAAAAGAAGTGATTCTCTGCCAAGTGGATTCCAAACAGTAGAATAAAGATAAAGGTGTAGATATATATATATATATACCCCCCCCACACACACATAAAGCAACAGAATCAATTATGAAGCATAACAGGTCATCAGAAGAGAAAGCACTGAAAATAAGCAAAAAATAAATGAAACATTACAATAATTAGCAGACATCAATCAACTCCAGTAAAATAATCTAGTAACACAACTCAGTGCCTTTCACTTGACTGACAGTCAAGTGCAAACAAGAGGACTCGCTGTCAGGTCAGAAGAAGGTAGGATAGTATCATGTCATTACTACTACAATTGTAATGTTCCTTAGAGAACAAACAGGAAAGTGTAACATGGGGGAGCTCGCGTACTGAAAAGAACTGGCAAACTAAAGGGAAGCAAACCTGAAGTTCTCCAAGGCTAAAACAAATATGAAATGTCCAGAAGACAGCTGCTTTAACCTCCTTTAGAGACAGCACTGCTCTCAATCCCTGGCAAAGCTTCTGCTGTTGAAAACGTTATCAGTCTTGAGTTCAGTCCCACTGACAAAATCCAGGTTTTCTTAACCATTCCTTACTTGGGCCAGACTCCAGCGCTTGCTTAGATGTCAGCCTGACCCTGGTAGGCTTCCTGGTTAGGCCTGTCTACAACACAATTATTAGTGTTGCATGGAAAGGCTCTAACAAGATCTAAATTAGCACATTCCAGCAGCAGAAGCTGATCAACTAAGTGATCACGTGTTCAGTAAGTTTGATGTACCTGAAAGTAGGAGAAATCCCAAGAAACCGCTGCCTAGGGAAGCCAGACTGCCTACACTCTTTTCTGCCATACTCTCTTCTAGCAATGTAGAAGCAAGTTCCCCCTCTGACAGGTCTTTCTCCATAATGCCTCTCTTCATTAATGACATATGTCATTAGTCTCCCAGGACCACCTCCACTCTTAAGAACGTTCAGAGAACAACAACAACAACTTCACACATGTATGGGAATTAAAAGATTAAAAAAAAAAAAAAGGTGGAAAATGTTTAAGTTGTAAATGGAAAAACAAATACCAAACAGAACAGCCCTATTTTCAGCTAAGTGCATTATCCCCTTCTGACTCAAGACACCACAAGAACTTGTAGATCTTCTTCATCAAACCCACAAAGAATCCAGACCAAGAGACAAGACAGCCCAGCAACAGTACTGTCAACATCAGAACATTTGAGAGAAATAAGGTAGAGATCTGAACCACAGAAGATTTTCGTATCTTTAGAAATCTTACTGACCCTGGCAGCCTCAAGCCACCAAAGAGTTCACAGAACAGTAAGAAGTATCCTCAATTCTTAGACAGAGGTAATGCAGATAGTAATGAGGGCTTTTAATGGATTATTCTTTAAATACTTCAGGGCCAAAGGAGGTATACGTACAGGAAAATTAGGTCTGGAAATTCAGATTGAATAGAAAGAGGTAGACCTCTGCAAATAAAAACCCAAGTGAGAATCAGTGCATGCATCTGAATCTGATGCAGGGCTGCCATTAAGTCTGAGGGTGTGTCTGGGCCACGTTCCAAGTCCATACAGGGACAAGACATGAATGCACAGGCGACATGTCCTACATTGTAGTTTTCATGGAAAAGAAATGCTGGTGTGGGGGCTAGAATGGAGCCATAGCTTATTTTAACATGTTCCTGACCTGGCCAGTCAGGGTTCCCTGCAGAGCACTCCCGAGAGTCTGTGGAGACACAGTCAGTGAAATCAAAGAAGAGTGGAAAGTCACATGGCTGCATTCTGTTCAAACTGCCATACCTCTTGCTGTCCTAATTCATGGATCACCACTTCAGATTTTACACAACAGATACAGTGAGACTGAACAACATCCTAATGTAGGATTAAAATGAATTTGGATGCTGTTAAGGCAGAAAATACGTTCTATTTTGACCACAATGATAAAGACTGAAATTTAAAAACACTGCCTAGAATCGAAGAATTACAGTATGGAAAAGTAATTAATCTTAGTAACCCAGAGGGGAAAAAAATAAAAGGAAACAATAAAAGAAATTAACACAGGCAATCAAATAACTGGAAGTGCTGCATAAAATAACTGGTCTAGAAGGATATTTATAAATTACTCCCCTTTCTCAGAGGGCAACTAAATACCATGCTTCTGAAAGAAATGAAAGAGCAGTCAGATGCTGAAACAGATGTATTATAAAGAGAGCTAAAACTAATAAACTCCTCATCTACAGCTTAACGGAACCGAAGGAAGTGAATTACAAGTATTAAAAATGCAACACTGGAAGTTCGGTATAAAAGCCAGAGAAACTGCTGGATCTAACCGGACAGCGGGGCTGAGGGAGTTCCAGGCAAGCCTGGATGCTTCCTGGTACAAAGATGCTGTGGAGAGATATCAGTGAGCCTAAGAGCCCACAGAGCTTGGAAAGGCCAACGGAGGAAGAGGGGTCACGGAGGCAATTAAACTAATGCAAACACAAAAAGCCCCAAGACCACACAGGTTTTCAGTACAGCTTTACAGTAGAAGACCCGGCATACAAGGTACACAATCTTTACCCACTCTATCTGACACATCTACAAAGTACAGAGGTTCCCAAAACCAAAAGTGAGGCCAGTCTAGCAGTGCACAAATAAACAGACTGTTACAAGTCTTGCACAAGCCAATCCTGTCTCTGAGGGGGAAAAAAAAAGTCCAAAAAAAAGAAGTCCTCCCCAGAAGAACAATAACTGTCCTTCCTCAGTCTAGGGTTTAAGCAAAGAGGCTTCCTCTGGAACAAACCACTGAGGCTCAGGCAAGCGCAGCCAGGAGCTACATAAGCACAGACACGAAGTGGTAGCAAAGCACACGTAGTAGGGAACTAAACATACTAACACATCCAGTCTACTTCCAGACTGGTACTGGCTTCTAACCACGTTTAGTTGTTGAACTCACAGCTGCTCTCCCCAGTTGTACATACATAGGGTAAATGAGGTCATTACACAAATCACAGCAATGACAATATGTAGTTGCTCTCTGTCAGAGGTTTCTTGATGCTTACAGATTGACCTTTTCTGAAAAACCCTGTTCTTGAAGATGGGGTTTAAAAGCAACACAAAGATTTGCGTAAGCATACTAGACACCCACCATCTCCATCCCCCAAAATTAGCAGAGTGAACTCCACAATAGTTAAACTACAAAGATGAGGAAGACACAGGTGTCCCCGAATTCCTCTTTTGTTATTCACCTTAAATGAATTCCTGTTAGAAAAAAAACAACAAACCCCAAACAAAACCAGAACCCACCCCCCAAAAACACCCCAGTCCCAATGTAACAGAATGTATGACTAATGAAGCAGAACATGAGCTTGAGCTCTATTCACATAACATGATACTTATGCTAAGCATCTTCTCTAACTTGTATTACGAAGAACATGGGTGAATTTTAGTAACACATTAAACTGGAAGGTTTCCAGTTCTACTACAATTTTACATACAAAGCTGAAAGAATCTGTAATTAAACAGCTCCAAGACAGACTAGAGTTTGTGTGGTCTGAACTATCAAGTATGTCCTGCTCCTAGCCTCAGTCAGCTATATAAAATTAGTTTTCCTCTTACTATTTTGAAAAGATCTGTAGGATTACAGAAAGCCTACATTTTTCTTGGCTACACACTACAGTAGTAGTTAAAGCAAAAGTATTGCTAAAAATTGCTCTTAAGATTTGGTATGTATCAACACAGTTACCAAAAAGCAATCTAGACATTGTTCAAAATGGAATAGTCAGATTCTGCTCTAACAGCAAATAAACTAAGAACAATTATGGCTCCTGATAGCTTCCTTTGGAAAGACAGGATAACAATACCTACCAAAAGGTGACTGGCCGGCACAACTTTGATTACCGCCTCTCGGGAATCT
Source organism: Elanoides forficatus (assembly GCA_025311575.1). Lineage (NCBI taxonomy): Eukaryota > Metazoa > Chordata > Aves > Accipitriformes > Accipitridae > Elanoides > Elanoides forficatus. The sequence continues at coordinate 6,276,974 of JAOBAS010000025.1, read as the reverse complement.
TGTTGACCATGAGTTTTGAAGCAGAGGTTGAACAAGAGGATATTACATACATACGTATTTCATTGTTTATTCCATCGCCAAGTATCCGAGTTGATGCAAAAAACAAATTACCAGGGAAATACACATCCTTCACATGTGGGACTTGTTATAAAGAAGAGACAGGTCTTGGGTCTACCAAATCCAGAAGACCTCAGCTCTTGTCATCACAATACTTGGGCATGTAACACACTGGAGAAAGAGTGTAGAACCCTAAACCAACTCTTCTGAAGTGGTAAAACATTAAAAATAGATATCATAACATTAAAACGCCAAATTGGCCTATCTATGACTGAGAATTTATGACAGACTAATGGGCATTTCCAACTGGAAGCTATCTTGCCGGTCACTGAACTCACATTGGCAGCAAAGTGTCATTTCAAGCACACATTTCGGAAGCTTTCTGTAAGAGCTGCAAAGTGCTCTGCTCTGACTCCTGTGGCTCCTGGTGCACCACTTCAAGTGCAGACAGTTTCTGGTTTTTTCTGTATGAAATTACTGTCAGTTTGTCACCTCATGAAAACATTTATCTCCTCCTTCCAAAGCAATTTGTTTTCCCCCCCCCCCCCTCTCATTTTACTACTGCTACTATTACTGGAAAGCTGTCCTGGAACTTCCCCACCCTAAAAAGCAGTTCTTCACAAGTACTCTTCAGCTGAACTTTATACAGGGCTTGTTTAGATTCCTTTGCATCAACACCGACCTTCAGCATTAATAACATGTTTCCTTATTTGGTGTTGCATCTCCAGATATATGTATTTTAAGTAGAAGTAATAATAGTAGAACTATATTTTAAGTGGTATTCCCCCCTCCCACCTCTGTCATGTTGGCTCTCCTGCAAGGTACAAGGCAAATTCTTAACCTCTTCTGCCTTCCCTAAGAGTTTGAGTAGTGACCCTTTGCAGCCTTTGAATTAACTTTTCTTTCATGAGACCGCCCAGAACCACAAACAGTATTGTAAACTGAAAAAGTTGATATTTTCTTCTGGAAAACTTTTTGCTCCAATGTTTCAAACTTAAGAGTTAACTGGATGACAACACCCTCGGATATAACATTTTCATTCAAAGGCGAGAGGCTTATTGGACAGTTTGTTTTATCATAAAGGCATTAATCTGTAGCAAAAGCAATCAAGTCCTTTGGTGGAAATCAACAGTTCCAAAAGCAGCTTTACTCCCTGTACGTCCCGTGTCATCTTGATCGAAAACCACCAAGAGCACTACTTCCACAGAAAGGTTAAGGAGAAAGCAAGTGGTGATGTTGAGAAGATGGGCACATCAGGGATATTAGCACTGGTTTAAGAGAAGGAGCAGTGAGGAAACATTTAGGGGCTCAGTAAACATCAACCTGTCAGGCTGGCAGAAAACCAAGACCTTCCTCTCTGTGGATGCAATGGAGACAGAGCCACTAAGCTGCACTCTCAGCTCAACTGAGAAACAAAATCTCTAACTCCCGTGAATGGTGTTAAATAAAAGGCAGTGGGAAAATCCAGCCCACTCAGCTGCGTAAATGCACCCAGTAGAGCCTTTTCAGCTAATAATTGGAATACTCTTGATTCACAAAAAATCCTGGAACTTTCCATCTTTACAGCCATATAGCTGTCAACCGTATAATGAAGTAAATGGAGAGGAGGCTCAAGTAATGGTCCTGGATATGAATTCATCATCATGAGAGGGTCTGAGAACACAAGCAGGATCCTTCTACTTTGCAAACACTTCCAGGGTGTCCGAAACCAAACCAAGCTCATCACCAACCAGCAAGATCACCAGCCTGCCTCGTGTTTCCCATTGCTCGTGACCCTTGGCAGGAGGAAAGAAAGGACAAGAGGATGTTGCAAGTCAAGGAGGGAGCAGGTTTAAAGGTGGAAATCCCTGCTGCAGAGCCTGAAGAACACACTGCCGCAAGATCTCTTTGAAGCCAACAACCTACCGAACCACGGAGGAAGCCTCCTCCCCCCACTGGCTCTTCCGCTATGAGACCACATAGCAAGAGCGAACCCTCAGATTTCCTACTGGAATGCACCATGTAATTAGAGTGACTGCTTAAAGGGGGCAGCTCCTCCCATTTGCAACTCCATAATGACTTTCTACAACTATCCAGTTGCTTTCATGGCAGCATAATATTAGGAAAATATTTGATATATTTTTAGCTTTCTTTTATTGTAGCTTAGCAGCTGGATCCAAAGAGCGCCAACACTGTGTGATCAAGCTGACCAGCGTATGGATCAGTAACATATGCTCTACCAAGCAGCCATGAGCCCTCTGAGACAAGACCAAAAAGCACCAAGTCAGGGATTACAGTTTTTAGGGTATAAATCCTCATGGATCAGAGCATAAGGTGCTCCCTGCTGCCATCCAGATTACTATGGTTAATCAGCAGCTTTTCATGTTTCAGCCAATCCTTGATGGTCCAGTTCCTGTTTTTTGAAAAAGACTACTACTACGTGTAACCCGAGAGAAGATAGAGGACTAACTGGATTAGTGACCTGATACAGCAACAATTTGTATGGCTTGGCTTGCCATAAATCCTGCTTAAACACTATCCTCTTACTTAAAGCTGGACAGTCAGTGACCCTCAGCCTGCTTGGCCCGTTATGGAAGTGACCAGAGCAAACCACTTCCGAGTAAACCAAATCCCTGCCTGCTGAAGAGACATGCCTTCATTTGGCAAGGTTGAGAAGGGCAGTGAAGAACATGGCTGTGCTTTAGGTGGAAATTTAATCTGTGCTAGGGATATTACCAACCGTGGAAACATTTGACTTAAAGAGTTACGTGTTTCCATATATTAACATACTTCCCACACTTGCTCACATCTGCCCAAATAAGCTATGAAATAAATATTTTCCACACTGTAAATATAGCACATATTTCTAATGCTCAGTGATACATCACTTAATCCAGAACGGTGTAAGCCAGATTTTGCAGCTAAGCCTTTCATGGTACAGCTCAGCAGGCAAGTAAACAAGTTTAAAAAAATTCGGCAGACGGTTTACTCACCTTTCAGTTTGTGCTTCTCTTGAACATAAAGTTCGTTTCATTTAAAAAAAATACCTAGTATCAACAGCTTAAAGTAATAAGCAGTGCACTCCTAAAGGAATACCTGTGACAAGAACAACAACTTCCTTATGCTCACCTGCTTTCTCAATATCAGCCGAACATCTGATGCACAGAATTAGTGAGCTGGAATATTAGTATAAAAGGTTATTTGGAAAGCAATTGGCCTCTTCATTTCATTATGTTGTATTTTAAAGATCTTGGTTAATCCCATTAAATAATGCCTTTCTGTCATCCTAGGAATCCAATCATTGCTATAAACAGCCTCCTTTACTTTTGATAAATGACTGAGTATCTCAGAAAAATTTGCTAAGCGAAATATCTAACGAAGATATCCTTTCTCCAAAGTGTTTAAATTTTAATAAAACCCATCAATTTGTGGGTTTTCTCTTTTGAATTTTACCTTTTTTTTTTTTTTAACCTGAGAAATACCAGATGTACCACATGCATGTTCCCCTAGTTTTAGAAATTAATTGGATATCTCCGGAACATTAAAGATTCAGTGAATGAAACAAAAGACATCCCTTCTCCAAGAGGTTTAGTCAGGTAACATAATAAAACAGGTGTTAATAAATGCTCACTGAAAAAGTTAGAACCAGTGTGATTAAAAAAACCTATCCATTCCTACTTTCAGAGCTCTCCTGTATTGCCAAGACTTCACAAGCCAACATACCTACCAAGGTAGTCAAGTAATGAAATTAGCATTTGAAGAAAATAAAAAAAATACAGAAAACCTTCAAACCTTTTTACATGGCAGAAAACTTGAACGGTACATTGTAAAGACATAGTATGGGAAAAAAAAAAACCCAAAACAAAGAATGTCAACCAAATGATATCTACATTAAGACAACCATAATAAGGAACAATTAATTCTGCGTAATTTTCTGGCATTTACAGCTTTATTACAATATTAAATCTAAAGCAAAGAATGTATTTGCTGGAAAAGAAACTACTCATAGAGAGTTGAAGCACTTGCAAAGCACTCCCACAGTTTGCAAAGTTGTGACTGAATGAGAACTACTTGCCCTGTGTTTAAAAAAAATATCTAATCCTACTTTTCTGAAAACAGCTACCACAAAAACTGCTGAAGTTTGAAGTCCGTTAAGGATATTGTCTAAAATAAGTACTAGAGCACTTGCGCAGCTTGCATGGAAAGAAAAGGAAAGACTGAGGTAAGTGCTGCTTGGAAACTGGTCAAAGACTGTGAAAAAACGGATGGCCGGAGAATTCCTCTGCTTTTAGGCTAGTATAATTGAAGGCCAGCAGTAGTCCAGCATTTCTGTAAACTTCACCATAATACGCATCACCATAATATGCATCACCATAACTGCTGTACTACAGCTATGGCTTCGCCAGCTTTGTTTACAAAGGAGGCAACAAAACCAAGGGTGAGCTCCTTCGCTAGATCATCAAATACATTCTTGAAAGTCTTTTGTACAGACGAATATTCATCCTTGCAAGAGTTTACAGACTGACCATACTTTCTCAGCCAGGGTTAGTAAATACACTATTTTACTAAGTTAACACCAATTCACTAGAATTTCATTGAAGGAAGATTAAATTCTAATGAACCAGTCTCAAAAAAAAACCAAACAAAATTTATGTTTCCTCAGCAGCTAAGCGGTGACAACTGTAGAGCTATGGCCTAGGAACCATGCTAATTAGAAACCTAAAGAGCAGCAACAACTGTGAGTTCTGATAGTATTGTTTTTAACATTTGATGAAGCAATGCTACACTTGAGCTACGCATCCTGGTTGATGCCAAATACTCTTTTGAAAGCTTTCTTCTAGGTCAAATCATCTTAAGCCTCCGAGCAACTTCTGATTCCTTGATTCAGATATTATTTTATGCTTCGTTAGTCAAGCTAAATCTACCTGGAACCTGCTTGCTTCTTCTAACTGCACAGCACTGTCTGCTCGTTCCTCTGGAGCGGCCCTTGACAAACTGCTGCTCACTCTTCTCTCCGATGCCTCAGTTTCTCTGTCATGTAGGCTCATAAGGCCTGCAAAATCTTTTTTTTACGCCTCACACACATCAACCCCTCACTAAACTTTTCTTCCTCAGCACCAGTCTCAAGAACAGGTGACTTCTGTTGTAGGATCTCCAGCCTCCCCTCTTTTTCTACATCCTCCATCATGTTTGCCTTGAAGCACCGCTGTGTTTAGGTCACTTCGCTGACCTTGTCTCAATCCTGCTTCCTATGTACACACCTGCCTGAAGAGTTTTTAATCCACACTAGCACTTTGCCCTGGATTACATGGCTATTTATTTTCCTCAATAGAATCTTAGGAGGGGCATTTTGGAAAGCTTTTAGAAAACCCAAGTAATTTGTCTCATCCAGGTTGCCTTTATCTTCCATCAACTTCTTCAATAATGCTGATAATGTAAAGAACTACAATTTCCTCACTGAAGCCATGTCATTTTGACTTAAGTTACATTAACCTAATTTTCTTCTTATGCTCTTCATGTATGAAATCTCTGTGGGCTGAACTTCATATTCACTTACATAAAACCGCATCAGGAAAAATTTCAAAGATAATTGATGGAGTTATCCATGGCTATTGCTGTTGTAATAGGAAAAATCATTCCTCAATTTCATTTCCAAGAGCTGAAGGAAAATTAAGTTATATCTAATTCTCAGGCTCTCCCTTGAAGACAGACTTCATTTGCATACCTTGAAGGTTTCCAGGAGCACTTCTTAAAAAAGAACAGGAAGTGATTTTGAAAGTGCTTACTATGTTCCATTCACACAGTAACTGTTTTATCAAGGAATTTACTGGGTACAGATTTATTGTTCTATCTTTTCATTATCTGCACTATAGTATTTGAGGGATTTACTGCACTTGAATTTTCAATAGGTCTAACTTTCTCCTAAAACATTAAGATTTGCTAAGGTCACACACTGATTTCCATTAAAAAATGCCCGTGGAATAATAATTTCCCCTTCATCTTCTATAATGAAAATAGATGTAAAATAATTCATAACTTCCCTGCCACCTCATCATCTACTTCAGCTATCACTCAAGTATTGGTGCTTTAGAGTGACGAGCCCTACAGTCACAGATAAAAGGAGCACAATGATCAGCTGATATTTCTGCCTACAGAGCACACAGGAAGGAAAATAAAGCTTTATAATACTGATCTCCTTAACTCATCACGAGTTCCACTTCATTCAAACATCAGAGTTGGCACATCCCAATCTCCCTCCCTGCTTCAAGCCCCACTGAAAGGAAGAAAGAAGGAGGGGGGGGGAAGCTGGGCACAGGTAGGGAAGACACAGAAATCAAGGAAGTGAAGAAATCATGGTAGAAAAGGGTGAAAATTAAGGCTTATCTTAAAAGATTTCAACAATATCTGAAGCTGTTGCCCATCATAGACTTCCCACTTTCAGCCAAAAGTCTTCAATTACTTTGAAGATGCTGCTTGGAAAACACTATCAAAGCTATTTCACTCTCTCCCTTCACTATTCCACCTCAGAACTCCCTTTCCTGCCAGATCTATGTACTCACTTCAGTAATGTATAGATGCCTCTCATGATGTGCAATATTGCACATTCACTTTGATTCTCCCTTTTTCTCTGGTGCTGAATATACACAGCACACTGGAGGGATAGAGTTTTTTCCATAAAAAGCCTAACGGCAGGACCACGAAGGCTCTCATGAGTTCCAGCAGCACGAGTAGGTGCATAGTTCAGAGAGAAAAAGAAAGGGTGAAAGGGCCAGGATGCTCAAAATTTCTCCGGCGTACCGTATCAGCTCAAACTCTCTACTGACAGAACATGCATACCCTCAGTAGGAGTTTGATATATCCTAAAAGAACAGCTTAAATTTGGTTCAGAGTTCAGAAAAATATTTCTATCTGGGGATCCCACGATGGGAAGCACAGCTAGCTCCCAATACCACTACTGCTGCTGTGCTGGCAGCCCATCTTGATGCGAATGCCTCTTCAGAGGAGACCGAGCTCTTGGGAAGGATATGGTTGGGTTTACTGGACGAAATTTATCCTCAGACCTGCTCCTCTCCTGCTCTGGCAATCTGAAAACGCTGAGTCTGAGTGACACATAAGGACAGATTAGAAGGAACAGAGAAGACCATATTTAAATGGAAAGAGCTTAAGATGACTTACGTGCAATTAATCTACAACATGAATTTTCCATTCATACTCAGCTTATCAGCCTTCGACTGAAATATTTCTTCTGTTATGCTAAACCTCCGCTGGATGCCCATGCTTGTTAGTTAAGGAGCATGCAAAGCAAGAAGTATCTACTTAAAGGAGTATCACATTGGAAACATCTTTGAACTAGAATGTTTTTTTCAGAATAATGATATACCGTACATCACAACAAAATATTCCCAAAAGACAGAACAGTGGATAAACTGAAATGAAAATCAGCACAAGGAGGCAATTCCATCAGATCTTTCTCGTGACCTTATAAACACAACAAAAAGTGCTATTCATATATATCACCTAGCCAAGTCAGTATTTATTTTCTTGCTTTACGCATGCTTTGCAGGAGTGACCTTAATCATAAAAAGCATGGTTTGGTCCAAAACTTGTTTTGGCAGGCACTTTGCAGATTTCCCCAAGTAGCTCTGCCAAGATATCTCAAGCCAAACTTGCAATAGTCTGACCTAAAAGGACAAGAGCCCTGTCATAAGTGAGACTACAAACATTTCCCCCAGGAGCATGCTGTGTGCACAACCTCTTTCCATGTTTGCAAGGGGGAGGGGAAGGGATTTTCCATGTCTGTATGTGTTTTCCATATATATTTGCCAACAGTTGCTAGATTATCCCCAGAGCCTACTTCGAACACTGGGATAACTGCTCTACTGTAGGCTGTATTTTCTTTATGAACATGGAGACTTCAGAATAGAAGGCTGGACTTGATTTCTGAGTTATTCTGGGCATACCAACAAAATAAATGAACCCTGGCTTTACTTCAGTGTCGTTGAGAAAAGATCTAACCCCTCCAGTCTGCAGCATCTCCTAGGATTTAGGAGTTGAAATGGAAAGTGGGTATTAAGAACAGGAGAGCAGGCAAAACCACGTTGGATCTGTTTCTTCCCATTAAAAAAAAAAAAAAAAAAAAGGGTATTTTACGTGTATCAACTGCTTGTTTCTAATATTGTCATTTTATTCGTGTGCAAGCACACTGATTATATGCAGTGCTGAGACAGAGATATAAATTAGGATAAGACAGTAAAACTCCTCTCTCGTTATCCCCCAGCATCCCTGATGAAAATATGCTCTTAAAAATCCCATAGACTAGAAGTAGCTGCAAAACACTTGACTGTCTGCCTCATCCATGAGAGATTCCCCCAACGTAAGCTGCCAAACTACCAACCCAATCCTTTTTATTTCCTCCTTTGTCATCGTAAGGGTAAGTCTAAAAGCTTTCAGTGGATTTCCTCTCAGTCAAACTCAAATTAGTCCCGTCCGCTGGACTCCTACTGGGATGCCTTGGTCTATCCCAGAGCCCTTGCTGAGAAAAGCTCTTTTCAGTCCAGCAAATCACCTCGGTACCTGCTACTCTGACATGGCTGACGACGCCATTATTTATTACATAATAAGCTCTCGCTGTTGAGGGTCAATTATTCCATTGACTGGGCATTACAATAATTCTTGGTAATTAGAAGAGGTACTTATGTGAATCTGGATGCATATTGAAAGAAACATTAGTCCTTTTGTTATCTTGGCAAGCCCTTGTTCCTAGCCCGGCCCAAGCAATTAGCATCTTTTGGCAATCCCTGTCAGCTGGGGTTTGGAAAGCCCGAAAAAAGGGTCACTCAGATGCTAATTTAGATACAATTGTGACAGCAGAGTTAGAAGGAGCTGCTCCAAAGGCGCCATCAGGGTTTAATAAAGCAAACAGCTTGGGTCCCAGTGACCCTGCAGGGGTAATTAAAAAGACTGCGCTATATTGCTGTGCCAAATGAGAGTTGCATCATGAAGCCCATCCGCAAAAAAACATTTTAAAAAGACATATAATCACCCATTTAATCTGCTCATTAAACAAGTCTCTCATGCGGACTTAACAAGAATTAGCACTTTCTAAAAGGCAAAAATTGACAGAAAGCAGACGGTTCAAATGATTCTAAAGGTCGCGATTCCTAAAGGTTTTCCCATTATTATTATAAGCTCATTTAATGCTAATGTATAATATTTGGGGATATCAGTGTTTAAGATCATCCTTTTAATGCTGCCTTTACAGCAGAAATATGGACATCCACTTCTCAAAGGTAACAAAGTGTAGTGGCATCAGCTTTAACAACAGCAGGAACCCCAATCCTACAAACTGTGTGTAAATAACCCCACACTCAACCCACACCAAATTCTGCAGGAGTACCACTGGCACTTTGTTTCCTGGGATGCATCCCAGTAAGAGAGCTCTTGTACACAACTGTAGGCTCAACCTCTAACACACAAGTAACACTACGTACCTTATTATATGCACCTCTTGCGTTCCAAGGCTGTTAAGAGTTAGAACCATCACTGTTGACAGAGAAGCAAATCACCTCCCACTGCTTCAGCAAAAAAAAAGAATAAAATGAAGAAAGTTCCTCCTCTTTCAGTCTGGAAACCAAAACTAAAGTTACAGAGGTTGCAGGGCACAGGGTAAAGAGTAAGGAAAACACCTACTTCAGCTTGACAATGACCTGATGTATATCACAGCCAAGCTATTCACCTCCATGTAAAATGCAAGATTTTTATTTTTGGAAAGCTACTCTGCTTTGGGCTGGTATAACCCGACAACAGCAAAGAAGGAAGAAAACAATAGGGGACAAGACAGAGGGTAATGCCAGCTGATTTTTTTCAGTTCTAATTCAGTATTGCAAAAATTGATCTCTGTACAAGGTCTAGGAGAGGATGCAGCTGGTAAGTTATCATAGAGATTAAGCAATTATATTGTTCCCTGGATACTTCACGTTTCACTATACTGCATTCAAATACGACCTCCCAAACACCAGTCCTCTTCAGCCTCCTACTAATGAGAGGATGAAACATCAGGGAGGCCAACTTGGCCCCAGAAAATAAATAAATAAATAAATAAATCATTAAACATTGTAGCATGCTCAGCCCAGCTACTAAACTTTTTCTCAGACTCATGAGGCTCAATACTAGATCTGAGCTCATCATCAACAAGCTGATGTTCTAATGAAAGCTGTTAATCAAAGACTCTAGAGATGGTGCCAGCATACTTTATACCTCCAGATGCAACTGATGCATGCACATCTTTCACAAGGCAGAGTGCTGAGCTGGAATGACAACCTCAATTCCACACAAGCTACAAAAAGTAGGATCAACTTGGCATGTCCACCTTATCTGGAAATGAAAGGCCAAAGTCAGTTTGAAGCCCTACATGCAAGTCATTTGCTAGATCAGTATTCTGCATTCTGTGGTCTGTGGACTGGTGAACCATGAGACAAGTGTATAATTCCTTTAACCTCTTGCTTAGCACATCACAAACAAGGTCCTTGTTGTAGAGACACTAACTTACGACTTCTTTGATGGTGACTACAGAACAGAGACTGACAAACAAGCCAAGGACTCAGCCATCACTATTCATTCTCAGAGAGCTGACTCAGTTGAACTGCACAATTGCAAACACGAATTGCTCCCAATTCTCAAGATCACCAAACATGCTGCAGTCACATGTCTGGCCACTATTACTTACCTGACAACACTTAAGAGCACTATCTTTTTCCTTCCCCATTCCTCAGACCTAAAATATTACAAAGCCGGG
>JAOBAS010000025.1:6195294-6242232 GCA_025311575.1 Elanoides forficatus | reverse complement strand
GGAGAGGGGCCTGGAGCACAAGTCTGATGAGGAGCGGCTGAGGGAGCTGGGGCTGTTCAGTCTGGAGAAGAGGAGGCCGAGGGGAGACCTCGCAACTCTCTACAACTACCTGAAAGGAGGCTGTAGCGAGTTGGGTGTCAGTCTCTTCTCCCAAGTAACAAGTGATAGGACGAGAGCAAATGGCCTGAAGTTGCACCAGGGGAGGTTTAGATTGGATATTAGGAAAAATTTCTTTACTGAAAAGGTTATCAAGCATTGGAACAGGCCCCCCAGGGAAGTGGTGGAGTCACCGCCTCTGAAGGTATTTCAAAGACATGCAGATGTGGTGCTTAGGGACATGGTTTAGTAGTGGATTTGGCAGCGTTAGGATAGTGGACTCGATGATCTTAAAAGTCTTTCCCAACCTAAACGATTCTATGATTTCAGCAACACTGTAAACCCCTAGATCCACAAGAGAAAACAAGATTGCTTGGCACACAGCAGTTTGGCTTTCTGGGAAGAGTACTCTCTTGTGAAGTTCCCACAACACCGTATCTATCCAGTTAGGCTGATTCATGAAGATTTTCCTTTCCCTAAACAAGACTGACAAGATCCTTAAGAATATTTCAACAAAAAATCAATATATTCCAGGACTTGTGGTTAAAACCACAACAAATTCTATGGGCCTGAGGTTGCAACCCCTACAAATAGAAACTGCTCAAGTAGTTCCAGTAAAATCAGTAGGACTGACAGAGAGACATAGATACTCACTACAATCACAGAGCAGGCAAACACTCTGGGATGGAAAAAGTTCAAAGCATCATCCCAGGTTGAGCCTCTCCTGAAAAACTTACTCCTGCTGGAGAGTTTAAGACTGATTTTGAGGCACGTATCAGTTCTCTTCTGCATATACAACATCAGAAGCCAATACATACAAAACTGCCTGACACCCCACTGCAGAAAGTAGCTGTGCATCTTTCAATGTCCAAAACTGAAATTTTGAACTCTCGAGCAGACGCCTGCTATAGCTGCAACTGGTACAGGCTGGTTGTAAATTTTGGTAACACTTGGACTGAACAGAAGTGGCATGTCCTGAATCCTCTGCCTAATAAAGAGGTATGAGACACCATCCCCAATTACAAGGCTGATCATGTGCTGTGCTCCTGCATATAGGCTATTTAGATAAGGAAAACCAGGGGCTTGGGGTTCCATGCCAAAAAGAAGGGTCCATGAAAAGAAGTGATTGTCTTGGAAAAAATGGGGGAGAGGGTCTGGAAAGAAGGTGAACATGCCGGCTTCAGGAATGATCCTGGAAGTGGCAGAAGATCCCAAAGAACAGGGACATGCATAGAAATAATGCTGGGGAATGGCCAGGGACCTTGACCAGTAACACTTGTGGATGGTCAACACTGACAGCAGTGGCACAGCAGGAACCAACCCTACTCTCTGCTCAGCTTTCCCAGGCCAGCAGTGACCTCCCTGCAAGGAAGGGAAGTCAAGACATAGGGAACATAATGGTGTGGTAGGAAAAAACAAATGAGAACAAGTAGGGTAAGAGCGCTAATCGCTCTGCTTCTGAAATAAACCGCAGTATCCAGATCTGCTACAGGTTGCCATTTACTTTGTCTTGCCTGTGACAACCAGCACTTGGCTAAATTTGAGTCTTTGCAGGCCACTTTCATTAGAAGCTGATACAGATTTATGGCTTTAAAACAATTTTACTTGCTTGCACAGGAAAAGCATGATAAACACTTATTTTTCTGACTTCCAACATCAAAAGACCAGGACACACTGCTCTTCATAGTCCTAGCTCTAAAGCCAGCCAGCAAGTTCACTTAAAAGCTCCCTCTCAGTCCCTTCTCTATTTCCAACTTTTCAATAAGATTCCACGCCCCTCATTAATATTTTATCCCTTACACACAGCTGGAATCAAATACAAAAATGTTGCTAATTGTTTATTGGGTCCTTGGAAAACATTTTGGACTTTGTGGCTGCCTTTTATACATCTTTTGGTCTGTGTGAAGATGCGAGTGATTCAGGAGTTCAACTGCTCTTCACATATATTCTGAATAAGCAGTAGTGGTGAGACCCATGAGCTCAATGAGATTTTGCCTAACCCCAAATGACAACAGCACTTTTTATAAGCACCTTAGGAAAACTGTTTGACAGAGCCTTATTTTTTTGTTTGCTCTGCACCAGCTACCTATCTTGTTACTCCATGTGCTCATTTCTCCCTCCTCCATTTTTAATAATTTCTTTTTATATTGGTATCTAATTTTATAAAAGCACAATGAAAGTCAACTGTCTAACACTATCAAAAAAATTCACCATCACATCCTCTGACTTCTGTATCGTTAGAGTGGAGAAACTTCACTTGAATTTGGAAAGGCCTTCCTTGAATGCAGCTTCTGTTGAAGGAAAGCTTCAAGTGGTTGCTTTTCATGCTTCTCTGAAATAGAAATAGCCTAAAAACATCCCTTTTTGGTACATCTCTCTTAGAAATTCTCTCAGAACCCCGTAAAAAGAATATTTCTTCAAACATCAAAATGAAATGCCAAACATTGGCTCTTCTAGTGTATGTACATACACTGTTGGATAAAACACTGCAAGCAACAGCTTTCATCGATACAGGAACCATAGGACTAATAAAAGAAATACCAAAATAAAACCCTTTAGATGTTTACTAAAACAGAAGCTTACTCCAAAATATCACACAAAAGAAGTCCTTTCAAAAGTTATAGTCATTTTTTTGTAGAGTCTAAAATTACACTCTGCTAACCACATTATCTTCTCTTCTAGTCACTCACACATTTTGCACACCCATGCAATAACAAGCAATGAATTGAATACAGTGTGGAAACTTTGAAAGCCAATGTTTCTTCATTCTACCCTTTATATTCCTTGCCCTCTCTCCAACTAAGAATTCCACTCCCTCAGCATCTCCTTTGCTCAGTACTGGGTGCAGCTCACAGACTATTACAGGTGGAACTGATGGCTGGTAAGTGTTCATTCTCTTCCTTCCCAGAAGCCTGAAAAAGAGAAACGCTCCAAACACACAATTCCAATCTAAATGAGTCCATTACTTTAGAGAATGGGATAAAGGAAATAAGTTTGCATACAATAATGTTCTGGTTCCTTTCCTTGAAATGAATTGGCAATTCCCAGTTGCTGAACAGGGTAAGAAGTACCTTCACAGAAATGAGAAATGCTGTTTGACACCATGAATTTGGGCTGATTTGTTGGAAACAAAAAAAAAAAGCCATTTGGGGTGAATTCTAACATTTCTTCTACAGTTCAGCCACTGTATTGAACCCTTCCTTCTCCTCTCCCAGCATCCTCCAAAATGCATTCCATGCTACAGAAAAAAGATATTTATACTTACTTGGGTTTTTTTGCATGACAGCGCTACCGTCCAAGCTTTCTCGGCATTGGCCTGCTGACTCTATAGTATGCATCAAATTGCCTTCAGTCATATACTGGAAAAGGGAGACATGTCCAGAGCTGCAGGATGGAGCCCTGCAAGATGCTTTGCAGCTCTTAGTGGTAGAAGAAACTCGCTGCCCAACATCAAGCTACTGAGAGGTGCCATAGTTGCATTTTATAATACAGAGACCAATGGTGGCACATCTAATCATGAGTGGCTCCTTCACACTTTAGGCGTTATGTTATGGACAACACCTGTATTATTCTCCGTCCTTGTTTCCTATCAATCTTATTCAATCACATACTACTCTAAAGAAAATACAGCTCTCTGGAAGTTTGTGTATTTGCTTAGCACCACTATTACAACACTGTTAGTCTCTTCCCCAGTCTCCTTCCTATGCCTTCTGACAAGGTTACTGGTACCAAAATACCAGCTCAAGTGATACACATACCCAAATGAGAAATTACACTCTACAAGCCAAATGGTACAGTTTGACTTCCCGCACAGAGACCCAAAGGCACTACCAAAACTTACAGCATTCAGATTAGAATTGCTTTTTGTCGACCACATCCACGAATAGAGAAGCAGCATGAGATACCATTGCTGCCGCCAGCTGTCAACAGGAAAGCCGTAGAGGACAGACTGCGCCGGCTGACCCACGGCAGCCGGCAGGGTACTGGGGAGGGCGGCACCCCTTCCAGCCTTGCTACTCCTGAAGCCCGTGTACCCACGTTTGCCTTAGAACAATATGAGAGAGATCACTTCCACTCCTCAGGGCTTTTTGGATCAAATGTTGACATAATACAATGGGGAAAAAAATGATCTCATGAAACACATACTGTAGGGAGGAAAGGGAATAAAGGTATGTTTCACATAGATCTGGAAATATTTTCCCATATGAAATAGTTATGCTTGTCTCTTACAAAAACGTAATCCAACCAGTGTAGGAAAGAAACAGTGGCGGGCAGCACAAATTCAGCTAAACACACCAAAAAATCCCCCACAAAACAAAGCCCCTTTATAATACGTAAATTCAAATAAAAACACGACATGACCCTCCTACCCCCAAGGAATGAAGGGAAAAACAACATCCCAACTAAACCCCAAATATCTGCTATCTGGGCTTTCCTGCATCCATCAGAACACAAAGCAACTTAAGTGTGACAAAAACAAGCTACAAACCCACTAATTCCAGCCTCACAGACAGTCACCTCCTGCCCTCTGGAATAGATCCCATCTGCTGCTCTTATTTTCTAGAGGAGCCACAGCTTCATTGCTATGAGCTTAAATGCTCTTTTAAAAATGATCTTACATACACAATCACCCTACCACCTTCCCTTCTTTGTGTCCTAGAGAATATAGGAAAACCAGCATATTGACCTCTCTACTCTCATGTCCTCTCTCTCGTGCCCATCCTCATCATGCCAGACCATTTAGGCAATAAACTCCACACAGAACAGGATATTGCCTGATGCCTTCACACTGCCTGGAAACGCGGCTGGTTCCCACGTATGATGACCACAGACAGGAGTGCTGAAGAGCGAAGGCGTGCAGAGACAGACCCAAATCTCTTGGCTATGAAGCCTCTTGCGTTGCCCTCCAGCCCACCCTACCCATCCCCCAACGGAGCACACTGCTAGCCTACAAAGTCGATCTGCAAAAGATGCCACAGAGGCCGAGTGCTTCACAAGAGGCATAAAAACTGTTTGGCTATGCTCCAGTTACGCTATCCAACAGGAAAAAAATTTTTTTTCTTTTATCGAGATGCACACAAACCCTTGTCATGACAAACCAACACTGCAGAGCTGTTTGATTTTACTCCTTAAGCTTCTGATGCAGAACGCAGCCTACGTCAGAAATGCTCTGATTCAGTATGGCAGGTCATACATTCTTAGTTTGTCCTTGCTCGTCAACAGGGCTCAAAACACAGACTTTTTTTGTAGACATGAGTATTAGTACACACTGCCTCTGGTACAATACAGTAGCTGTTTTTCTATATTTAAAAGCCAACTGTTTCTAATTAAAAAAAATACTGAATAGGATATCTTCCAAACATCTTTCCATGAGCATGCAACAAAGCTTCACTACTTTTAAATATATGAAAAAGTGATTTGGGGAAATTTTGAAGGACATTGAGCAACCCTGGACTCCAAATTGAAAAAAGATGCAATTTTTGAAGCACAGTCCATTACCATGGAATGATAACCCTATCCTGAGTGAAGGAGCTTGCTCCTGGACACCACAATACCCCACTCCAAAACCAATAAATCTGGATAATCTGGCAATTAGGCAGAAGTGTAAGTGTTCTTTGTGTGCACTGTATTTCTATTTAAGCTACTGAGCAGCATTTAGACTTGTTAAGGCTATATGATCTCCAAAGAGACGTTGGCCAGACAGCGTGGCTAGCATCCAGGTTCCACGGCAGCACTGAAGGAAAACCAGCTGACACCCTTTGCGCCATCTGTACAACCTGCAGGTAACCGTTTATCTCCACTCACTTTCCTGCTGCTCCCCCATCTAACACTCCAGCCTGTTAGCCACAGCTCTTCTGCAGGGAAGGAGTGAAGACCGAAGCAAAGCTGGGCACATGGAGACTTCAGAGAAGTTTGAAGGCCAGCTGATTGCCTCACTCTGCGCCGCCAGTTCCCAAACCAGAACAAGGTTTTATGCTTGTCGCTTAACCCTACTTTCATATGGCACTACATAAGAAATGCCAGCACAGTGCTGGGCACAGCTGCATATACAGTCCTGCTTTAAAACCTTCATGAAATACTCCCAAAGGAAAAAGAATTCTGCGACATCTTTTAGAAATATTTAGGATATGTTCACTGCAGTTGCCAAACTGGTAAAGTAGCATGTTTTGGAAGTTAGCCTCCAGAAAATAAGCACGTTTAATCTATTAGTTTCGCGTTCAGGAGGTATTAAAATATTTATTTTCCTTTATCTCAATTTTTTCATCTTTCTGGGGTATTACAAAGAACAACACAATGCCAGGGATCTAGAACTGAGAAATTAAGTTCTGAAAGCCATGTGTGGTTTATAAAAACAACAAACCCATTCCTTCAACAGATGCT
Organism: Elanoides forficatus; assembly: GCA_025311575.1. NCBI lineage: Eukaryota > Metazoa > Chordata > Aves > Accipitriformes > Accipitridae > Elanoides > Elanoides forficatus. The sequence goes on along the minus strand of JAOBAS010000025.1, from coordinate 6,235,755 downwards.
TAAAAATATATGCATGCTTCATTATTCTAATTTGTCTGCTCAGAGCCTAGTCCAAAACTGCAGAAAAAGTTCCAAAACCACATCAAGTGCCGTGGAGACCACTGTGCATAATAATAAAAACAAACACGATCAGCAGGCATTAAGGACATCAATCTGCAGGCAAACTCTGATTTCTGCCTAACAGCTGGATGAAGCATTTCCACAGACCAAAACATTGACACCACAATGTAATATGCAACTGGTTGCAGACAAACCAACCACAATCAGAACAGCCGATTTTCTAACTAGCACCAAACTGCAGAAACATGAGAAGCCAGAAAGAGCAACAGCTGAGATCTCTGGAAAAAGATTCAAGTGTAGAGAGAAAGTAAAAAATATTCCGGAAAACACAAAAAAAACGTACATTAAGCTGTCAGTATTTCAGTCTGGATTTGAAAGAGCAGTAACGTGAAACCTTTTTATTATGTTGCAATAATAATTATTATCTTGCCTCCAGGATTTTTTTGTTTTGTTTTGTGTTGTTTCCAAGTCTTCCAAACCATGAAGTTTTCTCACACGCTTTGTCAAGAACTGAATCAGCAAGATTTAAGAGAGCTTCAGACCGAAGGCCAGCTACAAAACTGGCCACGCAACCAGAGTCCATCAGACCCTGTAGATCACCTCCCGCCCTCAAAAACCAATAATGTAGTGCAAAAGCTAAGGTGAACCTGCCTTGCTAATGGCATGCACGTAGAGAATAATGGGAAGCTTTGGTAAAAAAGGGATAGATGTTTTCTTGACAAACCATTAATATGAGTAAGTCTTGCTACTGTCACATTACATGGGATCAGCCAGAGATGTCGATTACCAGGATCTTTTAAAAAAAGCACCCTTAATCCAGGTAAAGCTGATGGACAGCTTCCTTAAAGTCTGTATGTAAGTAGACAAATAACCTAGCAAGAATTTGACAGTTTAGCTGGAAGAAAAGAAATATCTTCTGTCAAGGATGTGGGCAGCACAAGGAAACAAAAAGCACGCCTGCCACTACAGCTATGAAAGTGGCTCTTACATGTAGCTGTTTCCACTACACAGAAGCAGAGTTGGTGGTACAACAGTTAATTGGATTGCGATTTTGATGAAGCTTCTCTCAACTGCAGTTGAACACAATCAACTGGGAAGTGCAGCAGCTCCAACTTCAAAACCTCCAGCCGTGAGGAAGCTGGAGGCCTCAGCTGAGAAAGGGCTTCCTAATGCTGTCCTGAGATCAAATTAATGGGTTCCAAACTCAAAATGATTCTTAAACCCCAGTTCTGAGATATGACCACACACAGCACAAAGCAAAAGCATAAAACTGTAGAAATTACTAACCTGCTCTTCAGATCAACCACAACACATGACCCTCTCAAAACCAGATGAAAATCCCCACTCTTTCACCCCCTCTCCTCCAGGCTGGAAGAGTAAGACTGATACTGATCTTTCTAAAGACATTTCCTTAATGGTAACAACAACTAATGAGGCAGAGACAAAACACACCACTTACATAAGGGGGNNNGGAAGTCACAGCTCAGTAGTAGTTCCTTCTTCATCCACAACCAATGACAGATGCTTCAGAGGCATGACAAGAACACCCTTTCCCTGCCAACCCCATTCTCCCTTAAAACACTAAGAAAACAGTATTTTAGCTTTGGATGGGGAAGTAAGATATCTGTTGTTCTTTGTGTTAGATATGTCTGGATCAAGACTCAAAGCGTGATCACTTTCATGCACATATATAACATCTCCTTGTATACCTACAAATGCTTTCAGGTACAGGTATCTAGGTGTGCGCATGGGTGGGAATACCTGCATACAGACTTTGATCCATACCATGTAATATTATTCCCATAAACCTAAAGTATGCTACAATTCCGATGAAGAAATCCATACAAGAAAAGAATATGAGCAGCGTTTCACTCACACCACCTGTATGACATATGCAAGAAATGAGCACAAATACTATTGTTCATTGTTCTCTTCGAGGCATAAAATCCTGATCCTCCAGGCAAACGGAATACTCAAGACTGCATGAGAGCAGATTACGGCTAATGTGCTCATCAACAAAATACCACCAGGTTACGAGCCACAAGCCCCAAAAGTTCTGGAAAAGGGTAATTTGAAAGGCACTCGCATCCTTAGAGCAGCACACTTCTGTACCACCTCTTAATGAGTACCAAGGTGGGGAGCACTTCTTAAAAACATAGGCATCCACTTGTTTCCAACAATCTGTGGCAGGAATTCATAACTACTGGAAGGTGGGTCAGGATTTACATATCGTACAAAATACTGTCCTCTGCGAGCGCTCATCCAAAGTCAGCTCCCATTCAAGTATCCTGGCTCCAATGGCAAGACAAAAAAAACAGGCGCTGACTTTGCTCACTGTCATTGTTCTCTGCAAATACAAAAAGAACTTACCTTAAAAAAGAACATACAAACACTGAGGAAAGACAAGAGAGCTACCAGAGGGCTTCCTTTGGTACATTCCTTGGTCTTACATTATTGCTTCTGATAGTATTAAAGGAAAATATTATTTGCGTGTCTGAAAACACTCCCCCCAAACAGCCAGAGAATTTATTTCCAAAGTACAAGATGTCATACTATTGGAAAACTTCTGTTAAGAACTACTGAGACTTTTATCACAGCTTTGTCTTCTTATGTTACATGTATTCTATTATGAATACTGTCGTAGAAACAGAAGAAATATGTTGACTCTTTGACAGCAGAGATTAACTAAGTTGCTTCCCTTTGCCCTCAAGGAGGAAAAAAAATGGTATTATTTTCCCTGTGAGAATGCTCAAGATATAATGGGCAAGAGAAAGAAATACTTAGTGAAAATAGTTTAATAAATCCCAGCAGAAACAAAGCATCTTTTCACATACTTAGAAGTCTGCAAGGCTCCACGCTGACATTTGATGAATGGATGGAATAAAACGTTTTGCACCTCCTATGCCTTCTACTGATGGCATAAGTCCCGGCTGGCACAGATGCTAGGTGAGTATTACAGTGAAAAACAGCTCCCTTCAAGTGGTATTGGATTTGGGTAGTATGAGGATCTAAAATATTCTGGAGTTCAGTTTATTTGAAGATAAACCCACTATTGAGATTCAAAACCAAAACAAAGCTTTTAAGATACCTTGATTACTTGTAAATGCAGAAAAGAAGATAGCAGGAATAAAGGAATAACTTAAGTCTGGGAAGCAGCAAGGCAATTCATTTTACTGAACACAGCCTAACACGATCCCAGCTCATTTCACCACATGGTGGTTTTATGACAGCAACTAATTACTCAAGAGACTTTGTGTAAGTTAATGCAAGCGGTAAGCAACTTCCCTTTACCTTGGGAGCTTTCCTTGATTTTACAAAAGGATAAAAAAAACCCCAAATCCACTCTCCTCCAACTGCTGCTCCTTTTCTCAAAACTACAAGAAAACAGTGATAGAATGGTATTGATCCCCGCAACACACACACGGAAAGCCACACAATAGATTATCTCTAGACTGCCTGCATTCAAAAAGTGTCTTTCTACAATAATGAACAATCCTTAACATCTTTGATGATTACCGACCCAGGGACACAGCTCCACAAGCACTGGACTAGACAATCAAAGTAAATGTGTTCTCCGAAAAAAAAAAAAAAAGTACATGAGATTATTTTCATCTCAGCAAGATATTAGTACCAGTTCTCAAGTCATAATGTCAGAAAACCAGAGCATAAAACCAAACCTTAAATAGAAACACTTTCTGAAAACATATTCAAATAAAACCAAAACCTCATTAACATGAAGCTTTTGTTCTGAGACCTGTGGTTTATGTTGGAGCAAATGTTGATGACCAATACAATATGAATTTTGTTGCAGCAGCAATTAAAAAAATGGGAGCTACTTAAAAAAAGAAAAAAAAAAAAAAGAAAAAAAGCAACACCAAGATAAAGCTGATAGCCTAAACCTTCTTGTATGAAGGAACAGCTCACCTTATTTTTTGTCCAGGCATGTTAATGGCAGCACTACAAGCGTGCTGTTGAGAACAAGTAGTTCATGGCTCTGCATGATACTCAAGTCAAATTTCTGCTCAATATGTGAAAAAGTGAATTAGAGCTACTGATGCTGTACGTGCTGTGAAACACACAAACATCACCATGAAATACTGTCAGAGGACCGGGGCTTTGTCTGTCTGTCACTTACTTGCTGATCCCAGCCTGTCAGTTGTCGCTCTCTGCCGTAAAAAGCTGTCCATGAAAATCTACCACAGCCTCCTTTACCCCCACTGTTCCAGCACAAGATAATAAAATATGTATTGGGCCATAACAGTAACAAAATCATGCCCGACTGCTCTTGTTGAGTACAAACATGAAAGTAACCTCAAAAATTTCTGATTGGCTTCCCAACACTTAGCTTTTCTAATGATTATTTTCTAGTACATAAGGGTGACATGAGTTAAATATGCTTAGATTCTTTGTTAAAATTAGTTTGCTTTGCTTCTTCCTGTACCATAAACAGCATCTTTGCATTAAGGGAAACACTAAACTTACCACAAAATACCTTTTTTCTGCTAATTTTGACAGCAGCTCTACTTCTACAGAGTAACTTTTTAACATACATTTATTAAGTCCTTCATTGTTCATGGTAAACCCCTATTTTAAATACGCACAAGGCTCTTGAGTGATTTTGACAGGCTCATGACTCAAACTTCTCACTATGGGTTGAAATAATGACACCGAAGGGAAAATTTCACCACCTGGAACTCAGCTGACACTGAAGGAACAAATCCAAAATTCCGCTAGTATTATAAAGGGACCAGTAACATATCAGCTTCCCTTCTGCTTCTGACCATCTCATCTTATTCTCATATAAATTCTGGTTTATTTTAAATGAATGCAGGAAAAAAGGAAGAGTATGAAAGCAAACTATACGGAAGAGAAAGAACCCATGATAAAAACCCAAAACCTCAAAACAAATAAACTAAATTTCTACGTAGCATTTTGTCAAACACACAAAGTCTTACTAGGAAAGCACTAATGAAAGAGCCAGTCTCACTGCTATCCAAGTGAACTAAGTACTGTTATATAGTATCCACACTGCATACAATCATGTATGATATCACTTTGGGGGAGAAAAAAAGCTCTTCTAAAGAGAAGATTAAGCTAAATGAACGCAGGGATGAAAAAAAGGTTAGAATGAAGCACAAGCACTCTTACTAACGCGCAGTTCCTTTCCGAGCACTGTGCGAGCGTTCAGGAAGCAGCAAGCAGCAGCGCTGGCGACAGCAGCTAACCTTACCCCGCAGCTGCGCGTTCGTACTGACCTGCCCCAGCATGTCTGGTGCGATGGGAAACGTGGGCCAGATGGCTGAGTAGACACCGAAGAACACCAGCCAGAGCAGCATGCTTCCCCAGACGGCCAGGTGGCTGAACTGTCAAGGAGAAGGGAAAGAAGGAGAGTCAACACGGGGCACTTCCTCCATCCACCTCACCTACAGGTACTTCTCTGTTCAGGTCTCTGTCCGTCTCTCTCAGGCCCGTCTACCGCACTTGGTTTCACGCCAGTAGCACAGGTTGGTTGAACAGTATAAGCCAGCTCTCCTCTTTCATCTTTGCCTCACTACAAGGCAGACGGGTAGTCCTCTTTCTTGGAGCTCTAAAAACTCATCAGATTCCCCTTGGTACTCTGATTTCTCTCACCTAGCTCCTGCTTCCTGGTGTGCACATGCCAGGTTCAACACATACATCAAGGTAGAAATTTTCAAAGGCTCGGGTTGAAGTTCACATGGACAAATCCCTTATGTGGAGTGCATGCATACAAGCCGTGTATGCTCGCAGACCTTTCACGGAGGAAGACTCAGTGCTGCGTAATGCACTACCACAACCAACATCTACTGATCAGCTTCGCTTTTTGTTGTTTTAAAGGTGTCCCAAGTGATGCGATGCAGTTTATACCTTTACTGGTTCTTTAATCTGTAGATTCACTAAGAGTAAACACAAGTAGTACAAAAGTGACCAAGACCACATCCAGCACAGACTTTGTTTCAGTTGGATTAAATATTTTTTCCTACACACCCAAACTATTTTTCTGTTCAGGATGATTTAAGCTGTTCTACTTTTACACTGCAGTGGATGGAATCAGTAATTTCAGTTGTAACAAGCAACTGAGCTCATTATTGGCTCCAGCTTTTGTGGATGCCAACAACTCCCGTGGCTGATGACTTTGGCTCCAATTCAGTGAAGTACCTGCATAAATCTTAATTACTAATTACATATGGGTATAGGAACATGGGAATGAATTCACACACTGGTTGCTGTGGTGGACACAGTGTGTTTGTTTAGTTCTCAGCTTTATACTTTCTGTTTGATGACTGTATTTGTTGACTTTTTGAACAGTATGTCTAAGAAACAAAGTGTCTAACTGAGTGTTGTGTTCTGCCCCCTGCGAGATAGACACAAACTTCTGGAAGGGGGAGAAAATTGCTCCTCCTCTGGAAGCACTGAGCACCCTCGGAAAGGAGAGCTTTCTCCAGCTCAGGCCATGAAAACAAACAAGCACAGAGTCTGCAGCACCAGTGCAGACTGGCAGATAGCTGGGAGCAACTGGAAGCTGCCTTACAGTAGATGCATTCATATGGCAAAACATCAGAAGCAATGGAAAGAACACTCTTCTAGGCACTCTCAGAAAGCTGGAATTTTGTTCAACCCTAACAGTTGCTGGGCTAATGAGGATAATAGGACAGGTCCCTTCCTGGATAGACACAGTGGGCAGGAAGATTTGTTTTCAGCTAGAGATCTGACCAGCAACTGCTTTATTTAAAAAAAAATCCACATTTTTAAATTCAGTTTTAATGTGAATAAAACTAAGAGACTGGAAGGTTTGGTTTGTTTGTTTTGTTTTTTTTTTTTTATTGTTATTTGGTTTTTTGGGTTTTTTTGTTTTTTGTTTGTTTGTTTGTTTTGTTTTGTTTTGTTTTGTTTTTTATTTGTTAACACTTGGAGGAAGGAGGATATTTTACCCTTTCGGTCTACTTGCTTTTCTGAAAACTAGGGACAATTCATGTCAAGATTCTGACTAAAATAAAGCCTTGCCACAGTGAGCAACTGTAGTGCTCAGCTCCCCCCAAAACAAGTACTGCAAGGCTGCTGCCAGAACTCATCTTTAAGAAAAGCCAGCCCCATGCAATGGCAGAACAGCACCAGCACCGCTTTCCCCAAGGACGTGACACCTTCTCTTGAGCCACACAGCCTTCCTTCCAAACAAGTCGACAGAAGGCTCTGGATAGCTTGGACTGATGCTTCCAAGTTGCAAACTCCTACAGACTTTATGATTAAAACCAGTAAAGATAAAAGCAAGCAGGGAAACCAATCCAAGACATCGTCTTATTTTTGTAATAGGTGTATTTATGCTATTGAAATGACATCAGGTTTTTTTGTCTCCCTCCTGATTTTCTTCCCTGTCTGCTGGTAAGACCGTTTGAGTTTTGCAGCTTTTCACCTTGCCCTTGCCAGCTCAGCAAAGACTTTGCTCATTTAATGCTATCTTTATCTTCTCTCATGGTTGTCCCAATCACGTCTTCATCTCAGGCTTGTACCTGCCTGAATTGCTTCTCTACCTTTAAAAGAGCTTCTGTTTTCAGGAAGAGCCCATCTTGCCCTGCTCGAAAATGTTCCTTATACACTCACCCCGCCAACCTTTGCACTGCTCATTCTCCACTGAGCTCTGTCATTTACCCCTGGAGAATTCACGTACAAAGCAGAAGTGAGTCCATCAGATGTGTTAAATGAATGAGAGTCAGAAAAAAGAAATCAAGGCTCTCACATAAAAACTAGACACACTAAGGCTATCCTCTGCATCCTATTTACCTGAAACAGTTCATATAGTGTGGTAAAGCAGTGAAGAAAGCTGTAAGTGTTTGGGAAAAAAAAAAACTAGTGCAGTGTTCCAGATAGGTAACACATAATACAAAGCTGCTTTACACAGCTCCAACATGCAGATTTTGTTATGCAGCACGTTACCACTTCTACGGAAGCCTTTCTTTCCACACTACCTACTGCATATACCAGGCTCCCAACCACTTCAAATCTGCATTATTTATTTAAAGCTTTCAGCTAAACCCATCGTGTTCTCCCAAGTGGCAGCATCCCTCTCACTCTCAAGAACAAATTGCATGTAAGCAATCCGCTTGATGATGGAGAAGAGGCTTAACTCAATGTTGTACACTTAATACTCTTCAAGTAACCTAAAGATTCTCAGTGTGTTGATTCACTCACAGCTGAAACAATAACTGTAATCAACATCAGATTCCAAGATGATGGGAGTCACTGGTCCAAGCAATGGGACAGGAATTAGAAGTGTATATAGAAAAAAGCTGATTCTAAACACAACGACTTTTCTGCGCATAACAATAATTTCTCTATAAAATGCTGGTGTTAAAGAAAACTGCTCTCCCCTAAACGTTACGGTATCTTTTTAAATAAAATTTAGATAATAGGGGATCCTAATTATCCCCAAGTGACTGAAAAGACACCAACTACCCAGGGAAGGGGAGAGAGGAGGAACCATCAAATAATTCACAAAGTAACAGGATCTAAACAGGCTCACATGCCTCCAATGCAGACTTGGATACATCCTCTTCTAGTGCATGAGGGACTAATTTAAGTATTTTTGCATTTTAAAATGTTGGTACACAACATAGAACTTATGCATAAGCAACAGCAAAAAAAGAACAGATTTTATTTTCAGATGAGAGAATGAGGCAGAGAATATTAGCATCTCCCTAATAATTAAATAACCTATACAGATAGTATTTCATCTTTAAAATTCAGAACAGACATCAGCTCATTGATCTTAACAATTCCTCTGGGAGGAATGAAAGAAAACATTTCACAACTAATAGAAGCAATGAGGTTAGAAGATTTAAGCCAAGCCCCTCAAAGAAACTGCTAAACTAACAATATGAGAGTCCTCAAAACAGCTTGGCCTTGAGGGCGGTGTCTTAGGATGTCATGAAAACTAGATTCCCGTGAGGCATGTCTAAGTGGGAAGAAACAGGGACTCCATCAAAATCAAAAGATTAGCGTTTCAGAGAAGTTGGGGAAAGAAAGGGAGAAAGGTGTCAAAGGTTGATCAACACAGGAACCTTCCTCCCCCCCATATTCTTTAGAGGTCACTGCCCTGCCAGATTCTGACACCTGTCAGTAACAGAGCTCGCTCTCACTGCAAATAAATGTCTCAATCTAGGAATCAACAGAACCATTTGACTAACATCCTTACGACACTAAGCTTCCAAACAAAAAAAAAAATCGCATCCAATGTGAAGTCACTAGTGCTTGTTACTAGCTTCAAAGATGTTTTCAAAGCCCAGTTGTTTATCTGTGCATAGACACCTTTCATTCCCCATTGCATTGATTTTTAAAGGAGCTACAGAGTACAAAGATGATGTTCTTGATCTATTTCCTTAAGCAATTACAGCAGCACGTTGATTTCATGCAAAATTTTCTCAATTTTAAATAGGTATGTTGGCAATATACTTCTAGTGTTCTCTTCCTATTTCTGACAGGCTGCCCTTCTACATCACACATATGCGATCTAACAAGTTCATTCTCCTCTTACATCCAGTACTTACAGAGCTTTGCAGCTTATGCTGACAAGAAAGATCCAATTAAAACACTAAAGCCTCAAATGATTTTTAGTACTTCTTTTCTGTATTAATACTCATTGGGGAGGAAGGTGTACTAACAAAATAAGATCTACTGAAAAGTACTTACTCTAGTCCACGCAGTTGTTTCTAGGCCAGCTTTCAGACAAACAGTGACTACAACATACTGCAAGGAAAAAAGAAAAGAGACACCTTCAGTACTGATACTCTCCAATTCAAAGGTGTTCATGGCCCGATCTCCCCTTTACACCTAAAAAGTTACTACCACTTAGGTACCAACCCAGGACCTTGGCAGTGTGGTATGGGGGAAGGACAGAGCAGAAGATATTGTTGGTGCATGTCTGGAAAAAAAAAAGAAATGAAAAAAAAAGGGGGGAAATCATGCACACCGCATAAGTTCGATTTTAATTTACTTGTACACTTTCTTCTGGTTGACATAATTTTCTGATGGTGTAAAAAAAAAAAACGTGTAAAGAAATTCTACCATTCAAAAATTCCTAGGATACACAAACTTACAGTGTAAACTATGTTTCCAACAAATAAATAGTCAATTCCCTGGCCATTTGTGAATACTGCATCTGAAAGGGAAAAAAGAAAAATGATCACATTTGTTATCAGTTTATCAACAGAATGGATGAAATAACAAGGATATTTTCAGGAGAAGATAACTGGCCTCAACCTTGCCTTTTAGAACATTTAAGAGCACTTTTAGAAGCTGTGAGATAGTGGTAATGCAGAAGTTGTGATAAGCCAGGACTGAGACACGATGCTTAGATAGAGCGTATATCCATAGTTCTGGTTGCCAGAAGCCGTTCTAGCAAAATGGGAAGTGTTTGCCAGACCCTAATGTGTAATTTGCCCATAAGAGCTGAGGCATGTCAGCGTCACTTGTTCTGTCACTATCCGTTCTGTACCACCTATTGACACCTTTAACAAATCCCATTATTTGCTGTGCCTGTGAAGAAAAAGCCTGTAAAACACCAGCTGATTTGTGGCGAAATAATAAAAGCCGCAAAGTTCCATCCCTAAAGGACACATGTAACTTCTAAAATATCTTACTGGAGGTTAATTCTGTACCTGAGCAGTATTCAGTCTCTAGGCAGCCTTGCCCTAGTCAAGCGTGCGCAAGGGTAAGTACAAGTTAATCTATCGTTTGAAAGTGCCAACCTTGGCAATACTTCAAATGTCTGTTTAGTCTTTCTTAGCCCCTGTTGAATAAAACCGGAACACCATGAAAGCACATTCGACAGTCACGCTAATGCCAAATGAACTTGTACTCACAGGAGCTTTCAAGCATTACTCAAACATGGTAAGTACTGCTGTTTTCACAGGTTAGAAGACAACTGCTAGAGAAATACACAAACAGCAGGGATGAAAAAGGCTTAAGATAAAACCTTGGACCTGTTCCTAAAAACATACTGCCTAGCACAGTGCTTCTACTACAAGGGTACCATTTCGCTAAATTTATTTGCAAAACTGGATCTGACATTCTTAAACTAGGGTCATCTACCTAGTTAACTATGCTCCTGTAACATAGTTAAATTTTTAAGTCTACAGAGAAGAGTCCCTGACACCCTGACCTCCGTCGTGAAGACTTTGCTCAGCTTGTGGGTAAAAGGACTATGTATTTAGTCAGACCAGTTACCCCAAGCTACTTGTTGTGTTTTTCTTCTACAATGACTGGATGTGGTTGTCTCCAAAGAACTGACAGGTTGTGAATGTTCTCCAGAAGTTGCTGCTTCTATATGCCTGCTTCTTTTCCTCTTTGGAACCCCAACTACTAAGAAACAGCACCAGGTAGACTAGTCACTAACACTGCAACAGGAGCTAAAGCCTGAGACAGCTTGGTTAGGAATTGGTTTGTTTCTAGCCACCGGCATCTCTATCAGCCCAACTCCTCCCCTGGTACTCTGTGGCTTTGGGCATTTACCACATCAAATACACATCAAGTTTTAACAGTCACTTCGCTCCTTCCTCCAGTGTCAGTGAAAAAGGTGAAGAGCACCAGAGAATTGAGCCTTCCATGTCCAGTGAACGCTGCTGATGCCAGCAGTCTCAGTTTAGTAAGAAAAAGGCATGCCTAAATGCATATTGGTTTTGGTAGATCTAGAATAAACTGACCTAATGACTCTGCTAGTCTATTGTTCTAGTGCAACACCACAGTGCATATTTAAATAATTGAATAATTTTGGCGTAAGTCTCAATTTTTTTAAAGTTACATTTTACTGCATTAAGTTAATGCCTTTTTTTCCCCGGTGATTTCCATGACCTGCCACTTTGGCAGGCTAAGCAGTCCTGAAAGGAATGATATTTCTGTTAATGAGAACAGCAGGACGCTCAGTGAACATTCATTTCTGAAGTCATACAAGTGCCTATTCATAGACTATATGTACGTCACATTCTAAGGAACTCGAGAGGTTAAAAAACATCCCAGTGTGAATGGCGCATTTTTGTCTCTACCACTGAAATCCCTTTTTCACTTGGAAATACAAAGAAACTTGAAAATTCAATATTCATTCCTCTTTGGAAAGCAAACTAAGCAACCTGTTCAAAGGAACTCAGAAAGTTACCATTTAAGGGGGTGAGTATTCCAATCTTACTTTAATTGTTGAAATTAAATTTACATTATCTATTTAGAAATTAGTTAGAAAAACATTTATGGAAGACTAAAACAAAACCTGTATTTTTCTTTAACTGTAACCACTGTAGACATCAGCCTAAAATTTCTGAAGTGGGATTTAAAGCAGAGCTATTCGAGATTAACATTTCCCATAAATATTTTTATGTGAAACAGAACAACAAAACCCCTCAAATCAAAACAAAACCCAATCCACCATAAAAACCCTCTCCCCAAAAGTGAACCGAGCTCCCAGCCCACATATGGAGGAAAGGGAAGTCCCTTTCTTGTATGGTCCATGAGAGAGCATGTGAAGCCGCCACTGCGGATACGATACTGACATTTTACTCAGCCAGGTAGAGGAACGTGAACCTGCCTCCCACAAGTATCTTTACCATCTTGCCTCTGATGTGAGCATTCATCTTCTCTCCCTTTCCATTTTCTTTCACCTCCTCCCCAATTAAGCCATCCTGGAGCTGAGAAGGTTGTCCTGAAACTAGTGTTTTCCAGGAAGGAGCTCCAGTTTTGAAAAATTCATTATTTTAGGTAAATACTATTTGCCCCCACACCCAAATTCCTCATCTGATCTAGTCCTATTTCTTACCACAGTAAATGAACAGATTTCCCATGGTTCTTCCTGCCCACACAACTATATTGTAAAGCTAGGTAGGAACCATATGGGATTTACTGTTCCCTGAAACACCATGGAGTTGCATTACTTTTCATGGAAAGCAAGATTTAATAAGCCTAATTTGTACAAGAAAAAGTCTCATTTCCCTAATATCTCTGACTCTTAATCTGGTCTACTTCCATTCCAGCCAATTAATTTTTTCCACAGACTTCAACAGTAGTGAAATATCTCTATTTTATCCTACGTTTTACAGTACTGTGTTATGGAATGGGAAAGGTCCAACAAGATATAAAGCAAATGGTTGTAATACAGCTGCTGTAAGAACATTATACAGTAAAAAGTTTAGATCTCAACCTACTCCCAAAAAAAAAAAAAAACCCCAAAGAAAAAACCCTGCAATTTATAGAACATTATTCACTATTCGACTAAGACTTTTTGGCAAAGCAGCAGTTTAATTTTTCATGTGTTAAAGTCACTATATGAACAATAATTATGTTAAATTAGAATAAGTTCTGAAAACCACTAGATAACTAGCCAAGTTCAGCAGCTACAGCCTATTGAACTGTCTGTCAGCATTATTTTCCTGGGACTTGACACAACCTCCTGTTCTGCAAACACACTGGCTCTCGGAGACTGAACATCAGTTACTGACGTAAGAAATAATGAAGCCTTTACCATGCTCCAGCACTTTCAGTGGAAACCAGAAGAGAATGATGGAATGGATCAGGGCATTGATGCAGTGACCCCAGAAAACCTGAGGGAAAACAAACCAAGTTGTCAGTAAAGTCCAAAACTCTTGACCTCTCCCTAACTCCTAACAAACATTTCATTGTGTAGTTAAAAGTCACACAATGTTTGTCCTGAAGTGAAATACCTAAACTTCTGCAGGAGCTATTTGCTCCTACAATTTCTGCTCTTTCACAAGAAAACACTGGTCCAGTTGGATGTTTTTATTCCAACAACTTAAAATATAACAGGCAAGCATGCTTGCAATTTAAGATCTTTATCAAAATACAGCAAACAGATGGAGTCACCCTTCCTTAATTACCTCAAAGAATTATATTAAAAGATTGATTCAGTACTATGACATGTTCTATTTTCTTTTAACGGGCAAATGCTTTGTGCCCCACAATGTTTCACTTAAAGCTAAGGCCATTTTGCACAAACTAGAGCTTTACGTACTCTACAGTTTTGTCTCTAAACAAATCAATTGTACAGCTTCCTTGATTCAGAAGTACATTTAGATGTGTCTGTTACGGAATAACGACAGAAATACAAATGATGGCGTTTTCCAGCTTTAAATAGCAAAATGAAGCAAAATGCGTTCTTCATAACTTCAAGTCCAAAAAACCAATTCAAATTTTATTTTCCAAAAGAACTATGGGAATAGAGCTATACTATTTGTGAAAAGTAGGGAGCATCATGACAATTTGTATATTAAATAAAATCCAAGTGATGTTATCTAGTTCTTGTTAAGTGGTAAACTTATCAGTAGTTGTGAATTGAAAAGTCATACTCTGATACAAATCTTACTCTAAAATGAAATTTACGGATACTTCAGGACCGGTTTCAGGTGAAACCATAGCAGAAACCCCTTATTTAAAAAAAAAAGTTGGTTTTTTTTTTTTTTTTTTAACTAAAAAATTTAATCCCTTGAAAAGAACAGGGAGGCAGAACAAACTTAATCTCAGTGGCTAGCATAAAGCAGAAGTAACAGTGGGGAATAAGTTACTTTCTAATGAGAAAGACCAGGAAAATCAGAATGCATATGGTTATTCTTAAAAAACCAGACTTTTCCTTACCCTTGTGTTGAACCCATCTGCATTTTGAGTAATTTTGTATAGCTGTGGAAATCTAAGCATACTATCTTGAGTACACGATCGTTCAAAAATTCCCAGAGTAAAGGGTGGCAGCGCTGTGAAAATCTGCAAGGAAAGCAAATACTAATTAAAAGCAGCTATTACTTTTAAGTGGATCTCAGATAATATTTCAGTATCTAAACAATAGCAAAATTCCCATAGGCTTCAGTGAAGACATATTACCAACTAGCATGTTATTTGACATAATTTTCCAATCTCCAAACAAGTCCAAACATGAAGTTCAGCAATTCATAACTCTCAAATATTGACTTATGAACAAAAGAAACATGGAAGAAAATTCGGACTATTAACCAATTAGCTTAAACACAAGTAGTTAAGCATCATTAGCTTCTGATGTACCAGCTAATCTAGTGAGGATAAAACACATCAGACTGCAAAGGAAAGACAACACGTACTTTTTCAAAAAAGCCTTGTGTGAATGGGTTCAAATATACTTGCAGTTGCAGCCATAATTAAATATGTAATATGCTTAACCAAAGCTAAGTTTACAGACAACGCAAATGTGGAAATCACATTTTAAAAAGAAAAAAAAAAAAAATCTACTGAAAGACAAGGGCCATTCTGTATTATGGTACTTTGGGGATTCTCCAGGCAGGCATGAACTGATAGGAAGAAATTAACTGCAGTATGTGTCTGTGCCATGGGTAGACGCTTAGATGACCAAGCTTCGGAAGCTTTCCAGGAAAGGCAGCAGGACACTTTGCCAGAAGTAGAGTAAATTAGCCTCTGCCGAGTCCCACATTGCTGCTCTTAAAGTGTTTCCAAGATCTGAGACAGCTCATTTAAAGCCAGCTTGGGTATCCATGTTTCTTGCAGTCTGCAGTGCAGGCACAGAGTGAAAATACCAGTGTGCATGCCTGAACACTGAACTTCATTCACTTCCTTTTATATCAATAGTTTATATCAGAAAAATCTTTTCTAATCCTATACAAACATGTATTTTTAACAGTTTGAGAAGTGTTCTTGAAGTTAAGAAGCAGCTTGAAGTTCTGAACTGCTCCTAGCACGTAGGCATGTTTGCAAAAGTTGGGCTGTGGTTCCCACCAGCAGCGAGTGGCAGTCAGGGAGTAGACAAAAAGGCAACACAAAGGACTGGAGACTACTGAGAATCAATAATTACATCCCGAGATCCAATGGGGAATGTGCTGCTTTTGCTCATAAAGTGATAAACCAGACGGTTAAAATATCAGCAGGCTAGAGGTGGGGAAGTGAAACTAAGACCACTGGTCCAATATATTTAAAAAAACGGGCATGTTGTCATACAGCTTTAAAGGTACTTCCCCAGGTTTCCCATGTTTAGAGGGGCATTTACGCTCTCACTTGAAATAAATCTTCTAGTGGTTTTGTTTATGAAGGTAAACCTCCAGTATGAACCAGTGCAAAAGCAGGAATTACAATGCTCCTATGGCTTCCTATACTTAATATTTTAGTGAGACTACTAATGAAATAAAGGGTTAATCAGCAGAGAAGAGAATGACAGAGCTAAAACTACTTAAAAATCTAACCCCTTCAAATTGTGGAAGTCCCTAATATCCTACCACCACTTGATTCTTTATGAGTCCATGCAACCAGTTCTAATTTTAGAAAATACCGACCTTATAAAACAAAGGTTAGTTTCTACTTCACTGATTCTAGAAGATGAGTTTCATCCATGAGCTTTATGTAAGGTAGGTAGATCCATCAAATCAGGTTTAAAGATAATAGATGCAAATATCTAAACACAAATGACACAGACTGAATAACAGTCAGGAAATTAGGAAGAGAATCAAGGGAGTGGAAAATCCCTGAATAAGTATCTTCCACAGAGAATATGAAATCTTATGGAATATGAGGGTTTGTGCCATCATTTTTAAGATGAACGTGACAGAAGTTAAGTGTTTCTATTAATACCACTCAGTGATAGAGACAATTTGCTGGCTTTTTCTGTATTACCATATATTTGGAATGAGTCTTCTTGAAAAAAAAAAAAAAAAATTAAATTTCCTCCCTCCAAAGAGAAATGCAAAGGATTTTTCAACACTGACAAAGCATCCATATGGCTTATAAATTCAGACACCAGGCCACTCATCAGTAACATTGAAAAGGTAACGCTGTTGAAAACACCAGCACAGGTCTATGATATGCTATGGAACTTGGTCCCAGAGATCTTCCAGACTTCAATATTATTAAATAATATTACTGATTCAAGCGATGAAGTCATGTGGCACAGTGCAGGACTCTGCAGAGCACAGTGAAAATCAGAAATAGCTCCTGGACTGACACATCCTGCTCTTGGTTGAAGTGAAAAATGCTGGTGACACAGCGATGCTACTTCCCGTTCTGTACTTTATGTAGCATAGGTCAACTCAAAACATCTGCATGACACTTCTCTGAGCATCTGTTACAGGGTTTGAGGAAAAAAAGCCAAACCAAAACTCAAATTAAGACTCTGTCTATTTTGAACACAAACAGTCAGCAAAATATTCAGTATAGAAGACTGAATATGCTTTTGAAGAGAAAATTAAATTCCCATCTAAGGGCTGCAGAGTTTTATAGAAATTATATTAGGCCAAACGTGTATTTCCAAAGCATTTTCTGAAATTTATTTCCGCGATCAAAACACCATTCAAAATGAATTATTTTTTCCTACCTCAGAGTGGATCCAAAATGGATTTTACAAATGAACTCACCTTTCCCAACATACATCCAAGACAGTTACCTGTGAGAAATGGGACAACAAAATAACATAGAAGTCCCAAGCACCATCAAGTCAAAACATGTAGCACTTACCACATTATATAGACCAATGCACCACCGCTCAAATAAGATCTGCCCAGAAAATCCATTAACGAAAGCAAACCAAAGCTGAAACAAAGACAAGTTACAAGAAGCTTTAGATAACTACTCCAGTACATGTTTCCATTTACAGTAGAGGAGAAGGATGTGGAACAGAGACCACTATCTGGAGACAGCTGCTTGTCATGCTCTAAAAATAATTATCAGCAGTGCCAGGCAGTTACTCTCTTCTAAAGTCTTACATTTTAAATACTGCCAGAGTACTGCTTATTTAAAATGAAATACTCAGGTGATGGGGCAATTTGCTGTCTTTGCATCATTACTCTAAAAAAACAAATGGCCTCAAACTATTTCAAAATCCTTACTGCTGGCAAATTAACATGCTTGAAGCCATAAGCCAACCTCATTTCCATCATGGTTGGCAAAGACCAGAATTTTCAAGGTAAGCATGTTTTGATGCATGCTGTGCTTCACTTGTGTCCTATTTTTACAGTCCCAGAATAACAGCCATACCAACTTATGAGTTAAAAAAATCATATTACTATTTTATTGACTATATGATGTAAATATTACTCTTTAGAAAACTATCAATTTAATAATTAAACATCGGAAGAGGTTGCCCAAAGAGGCTGTGGAGTCTCCATCTTTTTACAAGTTTACAAAACCCAACTGGGCAAGCCGTGAGCAAGCTGGTTTCAATTCAGTGTTCACTCTACTTTAAGCAAAAGGCTGGACTAGATGGCCTCCAAGCTGCCTTCCAACTAAGGGGATTCTGTAATGCCACAACCCCAGGAAACCACCGTAAGCTGCAGCGCGCAGGTAAAACTCTTTTCAGCATTTCCTTGGACCTAGCTTCCTTGAGACTACTTCTTATCTTCTTTAAGCAGTTTTTTGAAGCAAGAACTGCTTTACTGGGTTAGAACAAAGTTTCTTAGTCAATGGGCATTGAAAGAAGCTTAGGAAAGAAGGGAAAGAATTATCTTTTCCCAAGTAAACTGGAAACGGGAAGAATAATCAGCAGTTCAAGGGCATCCCGAAACAGTCTGCGTGTCAATCATTGCACTTAATAGATAACAAAGCATTTCTGTGAATTCGTGGCTGTAGTTCCTTTTAAAATCAACACCGCACCACAGCACTTCGTTCAAAAGTAATGGAACATTGTGTGCGGGAACACTCCCCCTCCCCACTCCCTTTTGAAATGTTTTGTCTTGCATTTAGTTTACAAGTTCACACGGCACTGGATGCACTAGGTGTTGCAGAGCAGCCAAGCGATGCCGGCGCCTATTCCCTTCTCACTGCCTCAGCGCCCGTGGAACTCGCTGCCAAGCGCCTTTTCTGACGCCATTCCGTCACTCACACAGAGCAGCACTCTCCTGCCGGCATAATCTATTCTCTGGCTCGCTTGCGCAGTATTAGAGTCCTAGCAAAACGCTCCAGATAACTATCAGTTAACTGTATGTCATCTGATCTCTTCTTTGCTCCCACCCAAAATGGGTACAGAATAATTAGGAAAGAAGACAAGAGACAATAACAAGACTGCATCAAGACCTACAATTGTTTTCATAGATGCAATATCTAAACAGACCGGGACTCTTCAGCATGGGACATCAGCAACTTAAGGGAAGATTAAAGTATTTACAAGATAGACAAGAATAACAAATAGCTGTTCAAACAGGCACTGCTGCAAGATGCTAGATTAATAGGCTACACAAAAAGTGAAATGTTTTCACACAATACATTGTTGATCTAAGGAACTGCCTGCCAGACGATGCTGTGGACGCAAAAAGCAATTAGAAAAAAAATCACAGAAGGAAAACTGGACAGCAGATGAGTCTGCCAGAGAACTACCACTGTTCACAGCAGATCAGAGACCAGGTTAGTTGCACTCTTATTCTGAACCTCTACATCTGTTCTTACATCTGTTTTATCACCATTCTTGCTTAAAATGAATCATCTTTCTAATGCACTCTCACTGTTCAAGCGAGAATCAATGACACTGATCTCAACTCATCTGCTTATAGATATGCCTTGCACAGTAGACCAGCTACTTAAACTTATTTCCTACAATTTTTTAAGCTTTCAGCTGCTCCTTCTAGTAGGGAGTTACTATCACTTTCACCCTACATTATTCTGAGTTTGCACTTTTCTATACCTGCTGCTCTTCTTGAAGTTTGTACTTTAAAAATGCCCTTGTAAGTTTTCTTAAAGGCCAGCAGTTTCATTCGATTTCCATATAGTTGAAATGCATCAACCTAGTATAAACTGCAAAATATTTCTCCAGTTTCATAAAAAAATTTCCTCTTTCACATTGTCAATCATGTGCTACTTCAAATTAAATAAGCATTTAAGTGTTCACCTCTCCAGCTCTGTCCAGAAAAAGGACAATTCTACATGCCAACTTTTTTCATCAGTTCAACCGTATTGATACCTTGAATGATCACTGCTCTCTAAATCTCACTCTGATCACTCAATGACGCGAAGTAGCATACAGACCATTCTCACACTTGGAGAGCTTCAACCACTTGTACACCTCAGCTCTTCAAATGAAAGACATGAAAGATCTTGGGCACAAAGCCTGAGGTCCCAAAAAGAAACCACAATTAATTTGGGGCTGTCAGGTAAGGAACTTGAGGGCTGCTTCTCCTAAGAAGAAACAGAGCTTTAAACAAGCATACTCCCAGATACTTAGCAATGACGATCTAGACATTTATCTTCTCCAGGCTTCTTGCAATTAATTGCAACTATGAACGAGGGCATCAATCCTAGAAAACATAAATAGCTCACAAATCAGAAGCCTGTCTGCCTAGCTGGCAACCTCAGCCTGTGCTCTGCTCAGTTTTCTAGATCCCACTGGGCAAAGCAAACTTCAAAGGTTTGGTAGCAAATGTTGAGGCCTTTTATGACATTGGCTCACGCTACTTAGGAAACCATTGCGTTCTGAAACCATAGCCTCCTGCAACTAGTCCTCCAGCAACAGACTGTTCTGATTTTCCATCAAGATGGTAAAACAAAGCAGCCAGACTTTCTGTAGCTGGCCCATGAGTAGAAGAAAAGCCCCAAACCAGGCAAAGCTAACATCTTAGATTCACATTTCCCAACAAAAATATTAGCAGTAATGAAGTGAAGATACAATCATATAAAACTTGGAAAAAGCAAAGCTGTTAAGATGCCTCACAAAGCAGCAGACTGTCAAAGTACAAGTGAAAAATACCGCCCCGACACCCCAATTCTTTCTACTCAAGGTTCCTACTCTGCCACAATTGGGTGATGCAGAATTCATTAAAGACCCTGCTAAAACCACCTTGAGATTAGTCAATTACTATAAGAGAATATTGAGAGGAATGGGTCTGAGTGTGGTAAATAGGTATCTAGGTCCTACTATCTTTAGTCTTATGCAGCATCTTTCAACATTGAAAAAATTTTCTACAGAAAATTTTTCTCCTTATTTCAAAATGCTGGTAAGATTTAGATGGGCAAGAAGTAACATTCAGAAAGTTCAGTGTTCCGCTATTTCAAAAACCAAATTAGAACTATTTTTCTTTTGGCAAGATCCATACAGGTGAAAATTAGAAGCGAGAACATTCCCAATGCTTACGGAAGTCTGTGTGCACCACACGGTCCAAACACAGGGCAAAAGCTGTGACCGTTATGACTCACCGTAAACGACGGCGATGGTTATCTTTTCCAGAGATTCACATTATCAAATGCCATCAACAGAAAGAATGTCATGTACTTCCTCAGTATCTTAATGTCACGAGTAAATCAGATACTCTGCGTAAAATATACACTTACTTCAAATTTAACACAAGCCTTAAATTGTCATGCATGGTTTAAGGACCAGCTGTGTGCAGAGAGAGTATGGTATTCTTTAAGGTCAGCAAAGGAAAAAAGAAAACAAACAAAAAACCCACAAAACAAACCACAAAACAAAAAACCCCAAACAACCCCTCCACCTCAATGATCCTGTTAACAAAATGTACTCAACGTATTTGAAGTTGCAACAACCCATGCTTGACTCAGACTTGCTGGTAGGAAAACTTGCCAAGTCTGCCTGGCTTGCCAAGCTCCGGGGGTTTGCAGGGCTCAACTCCAGTACTGCTATGAACAAATGGACCCAAAAGTTATTAAACTGCCTTTCTGGCTGGAAAAAAAGAAACCTTTTCACTTTAACTATTACCTGGCTGCCAAAAAGCTGGAAAAGCTTATTTGTAACTCGGCTACAAAATGTATATATTTTTCTTCCAAGGAACAAGAGGCCCAATTTAAATGTAAAGAGATTCAGACCCAAGGCTGAAATCTGGGTTGATATATTGCTGCGCTTTATTATAGCAGATATTGCAAAGATCTGAAAGCAGGAGGTATTGTGCGCAAAGAAAGTGGAACATGTTGCAAACATGTTGTAGCCCATGTTTCCTGCCTTGAAGTGTGGCCACATTCTTTAAATAAAAAACCCCACTGCTCAAGCACTCGATGCCAGCTGTGATGTGGGCACTTCGCCACTAGAGAAGGCGGAGGCGGTGGGGCAATCAGACTGCTGCCTCCTTCCAGAGGTCAGCAAAAGCCAACAGCTGGTAATACTTGGTTAATATTGACTTGACCTGCAGGCAAACTGAGGATCTGGAGGTAAAACAGTTCCGCACTGCCATTCTGAGCCACGCAGCCCATCCACCTGCTCTAGAGTTATCTTCTGAGAAAAGATCAAGTATTATTTTCAAAAAATATTCCCACTTGAGCAAGTTGGAAGGCAATTTTAATTGCATTATTGCTTCATGCATAATTACCACAACATTAATGCCTGAAATAGCAGGAACTAATTTATTTAAGTGCTCTAAGGCACTGGGATAGCAAATCATCTATTCTAAATGTGTATATTTATGAAGTCTTGATAATAGACAGCTTAATGAGTACTAGAAATGTTTTCCCAATGCTGCTAAAGGGCATAGAAAGCTAATGTAGTCAGGGTATCAACAATTGCCACAGGCACCAATTATAGCCAGACTAGATGCCTTTACTATTCAGAAATGAGTTAAATTCTCAAAATATCCTCTCTCAGCACACACACACTTTGCACGTCCTTACCAAATAGGCTCATTTACAGTTTGCCTAATAAAGCAGGTTTGTGTGTCTCCTGTGCAGTTCATTAATAATGTATACCGATTAAAAATCTCTCATTGCAGATGTGTCTCAATGCCGGGCTCTTACTCCTGCCCAAATGCACACAGCCTTAAAATAATCCCTTCATTAGAGAACGTACAGCACCAATTTTACAATATAGGTAAAGAGCTTTATTAATAAGATTTGACAGGGTAGGCATGGCTGCCTGAGACCCACTTAATTTGCCAAAGACTATTTCCCTTGCTCCTCTTATTCACCCCCGCTGTTATTAAGTCTTTGCTGAAAACAGACTCATGTCTTTCAATTGAAAAGCATTTGCTCTAGGTTTGTGCACCCCAAACGACCGCCCATTTAAGCTTAAAAAATCATCTCCCATCTTCTCCCCAAGTGTTAGCAATTATTTTTAAAGTTTCCTGCTGCTTTTGTGTCATTAAAAACCCCCTATGCATTTACTGCAAAGCTTGATCAGATAAACAGATATCAAAACAACCAATACAAGAGAGATTACCTGGCCTTAAATACTAATTTATTAAATAAGCCTGAACAGTTGTTACTACTTCTATTGCTGACTACAGATAGTTTATATTTCAGCATACTAAAGAGCACAGTTTTATCAGCGTCGTCTTTCTCTGCTTATACAAGAGGCATATGCAGAAAATTTGATTTCTTCCTTATACATGTTGTTTCCATACTCCTCCAACCGATCAGCTGCTGACATCCTCCCTCCCAAGCACAGGAGGAAGCATTCGACAGGAGAGGCAAGCGCAGAGCAGAACAGAAGGGAGAGGGGGCCTGAGGGCCAAGAGGAGCTTCACCCCACAGTTACACAGGCTAGCAATTCTTACAGTTTAAATCCTCAGGATGATTCTGAAGACTTTAAAATTAAATAAGAATTAGCTACCCTCTGGGTTTTTTTTTTCTTCAGTGGTTATCTTTAGATAGCAATCATGTTTCTTGCCCTGGGAGTTTTGAACACTGTGCAAAGATACCGCATCTGCAGATGACTCTGCAGTATACATAAAAGGACCGAGCCATTAAGACATGAGAAGACCGGCTCTTCCAGAAACATTTGACCTTGATATACTGATTAATGTGTTTAAAAAACCCCAACAAAACATAGCAGGCCATGCAAACTCCTTTTCTTCACAGTGGGGTGGTGTTTTTCTTTTTTTGTGTTCCTTGAGTTACATGAACATCTAATCAGTACGCCAAATTATGCACTTAATATTTATGTCACTGGTAAAATGAACATGCAGCCCATTAGAACAAATTTAACAAAGCTCTGTAATCTGACTTTTTTTTTTTTTTTAATCTTATGAAACCAAGTAAAGAAGTGGCAGGATATTTCTCCAGCTCTTTCAGTGTGAAACGTTCCAGAGACTTAGGATTTCTCCAGCCCGCTAATTGCTGCAGAAGCAAGCCTACGATAACATGATTTGAAATGGCCCGTGGTGCCGAAGGGCAGATGTACTTGCCAAAAGATGTGGTTAAACTTAGCAGTTCCTCAGAACATTTCCCTTGTAGAAATAGAGCCAGATCTATTCTGAGTTTATTTTTCATCCTTCCTTCAGTTTTCTGGAGTATCAAGAAAGCTGACACTGCTACACTAGGATTGTATCTCATCATGTAACACCCTAGAGGTGACAGGACTCATGTACTGACTTTTTAAAAATCAAATGGAAAACCGACATGGCTCAGGCCAGCTCACTCGAGCGCCGTGAAGATGCAGAGTTGCAGCATGCCTGCATGGTCAAAGGGGTCCAAACCACAGCCAGAGCAAGACTATCAAGACTGATGACACTGGGAAGTCTCCCATCATCATCCTACAAAGCCAGCAGAGCATCCTGCTGTGGCTGGAAGTCAGGCTGAGGTGGCTGGAAGATGCCAGGCAAGAGGAAACAAGGCAGGAGCTTGTTGGCTACATGTTCCTCCCATCCCTTCTTGAGGAGTGAGGTGGGCTCAGCTGCTTGGCTGGC
This sequence comes from Elanoides forficatus, assembly GCA_025311575.1. Taxonomy (NCBI): domain Eukaryota; kingdom Metazoa; phylum Chordata; class Aves; order Accipitriformes; family Accipitridae; genus Elanoides; species Elanoides forficatus. The sequence continues at coordinate 6,211,108 of JAOBAS010000025.1, read as the reverse complement.
AAGCTGGAAACATCATGCCAGGCCACTGTCTGCTGCTGCTGGGCAATGGAAACTCATGCTATCAACTCCCAGGACCACCAACCTTCTTATACAAAACAAACGCTACCGGTAACACTCCTTTCTTGAGCAAAAAAAAGAACAGCTGTAAAGAAAGGTTTCCATCGATGTGGAAGACATGCTTATGCACACAGCAGCAGTGACGGCAGCGTTGGAGCCAATTCAGTAATGTTAACATTTCTGGGTTTTGGGTTTGTTTGGGGGTTTTTTTGCCTCCCAGATTTGCCACATATACTTCTTGAACTGCCCTTGAGTACTAGCACATCACTGTGGAACTAAAAAGTACAATATGATTATTAACAGCTTGGCATATATTAATGAGAAGTTATGGTGTCTCCTCAGCATGTAATCACTCCAGACTGGTCTTGATACAACTTTCACAACTGTGTAATTGATCCACATCTTGCATAAAAAGATAAGGACATGCTATTACATGGTTTTAAATGACCTGCTGGCTTCTCTGAAGCTAAGTGGTATCTTTAACCAACAATAAAGTAATAGAAGTGCTTTCTTTGAGTTTGTTATTCTTAATTTCTTCTCTAGTGCTGAAATAAATGCACAAAAAAGACATAAGTTAACAATTTATATTATCAGGTAAGGAAACATCAACAGTTTCACGTAACTTATCCACCTGCAATCTTGCCAAGCACTTAGAACCCAGTATCAAAAATTGTGTCAGAAAGCAAGAAAAGCAGTATTTGAAATAGAAGTTTAGGGAACTGGGGGGAGGGAAAAAAAAAAGGGAAAAAAAAAAAAAAGAGGATGCTACTACTATTACACAAGTAAGGAGACAATGAAAGAGAAAAAAAAACCCCAAAACACAGAAACAGCTACAGAAAAGATCAACAGGCCAGCAAGGCTGGTCCTGGATGTACAAGCAGAAGGAAAGCCAACAGAACACACAGCACTTCATGAGCGAAGCCTGATAATGCCGTGAGTCAAAAGTGAGGCTAAACCCAGCAAGACTCTTCACATGTCAGATGGGCACTCAGGCTCACCGCAGCCTAAATAAAGCACATCATCACAGACCTGTAACGACAAAATATTTCAACACCCCTCATACCAAAACAAGAGCACACAGAGACCAGAAGCTTTAACACAAACCTGGCCCCAGAAATTAGCACACAAAATGCAAAAAAAAACCCCAACATTGTGTGCATTTGGGAAGGGGAGAGTAGAAATGTCAAAAACCAGTATCTAAACACCCACATTGGGACCCTATATCCTTGTGGAGCTGTACCTCTGTGGGACACTAGTGGAATATACCTGGTCCCACTCAAGCTGGAGGTGGCCTTACTGTAACATGTTCTGTCACATACATGTATGTACGTGTCCTGAAGTGATTAACAAGCAATCTGTTTCTCTAAAGTCATAGTATTCTGTTTTTACATCCACTTAGCTGAAAGAAAGCAAAATCCCAAACCCAGACTTCATTCATGTAGTACCCTGGGATGGCATCACAAGAACATAGGAACGTATAGGAAAGAATTCTTTGAAACTAGAAGCACTAGCCCTTTAGGGGTAGAGGTTATCAGGATGGAGGAAGACAGAACTGAATTATCAAAGGGACTGTATAGAATTCTGTAATTTGTTAAGAAAATGGTACTGCTTTTTTGCTCTTAGTTTGCTTTATGGAGCTGGCTGTTTCCATTAGCCTGTATGTAGCTTAATGTAGCAGCGAGTTCCCAATCCACATCGAAATGCCTTCACTTATACCTGCATACGGTACAAAGGGCACTAGGATAAAAAGTGATAAGGAGATCAGTATTTACTAATGTAGCTAAAATACAATTGTGCATTCTTATTTCTTGGATATGAACCTACGCAATGTCTTACAGTACTTAAAACTATTTTAAGATTACCAAGGACCAAATGCATTCCAAGAACTGACTGAATAAAGCTGATGGTGACCGAGACCTTGACTGTCACCATTCAGCTCCTATTTTACAGGACATTTCACTTCAATTCTTGCCCTACTTAATTTTATTTGCAGAAGTCCCTTATGTTACACTTATAAACGCAGGTTCACAGCTTTTGCTTTTCTTGTCACCACATAAAGGAATCCTTCTGCAGAGCTGCTGAATTAAGTGTAATAGGAGCAGTTCTGTAGCAAAGTCATTTTAGGTCTGGAACCGCAGTCCCCCTTAGGATTCCCTATTATGGCTACATGAACTGCCTGGTTCCCCTTGCAAGTCTATTTTCCCCTGTTCCTCCCTATGAAATAAAATTCAGTCTCTGTAAGCCCTTGCATTAAGCTACTTTTATCCAGGAAGTTTATATAAAGTTTTCTGACAGCTTGGAACCCAAGGAAAATAGCAAAATTAGCAACAAAAAAGCCAGACCACTACAGAAACTGCAGCTCATCTTCTGTCACACTGACAAGAGTAAACCTTCACAGCGGTTAATCCCAGGAGCAGCCCATGTTTCTCACTACCCACACCTCTATTAGCGTTGCAGCACAGACACAGCATTCCAGCACAAAACTACCAGGACACGCGATGCAATTGAAAGAGCTCCCTAGTACTTATCATACATTTGCTCCATTTTTATTTATTAACAACACCATTTTCTTGGTCAGTGGGACAGTCTAAAAATAGACAGAACTTAGCATTTTCTTTTTTATGCAGCTGCTTTTAAACATGCTACCCCTTCCCTAAAGACTCCAAGACTAGTTCACAAAAGGTCTCTCCCCTGCTTTCCTTGCCACTTCTCTCATGCGGAAAATACATACAATATTGGTAATTTAAATCTAAATACATTCCTTTACATGCTGGCAAAAGCTAAAAGGCTTGAATCCTAAACATCTTTTGCCAAAATATGCAGCACATAGTAAGCACGCGCAATCATTTCACTGGTAAATTACTTATTGATGTAGTTCTCACTAAAGAAATAACGTTTGAACTTCTTTGGGAAAGCAATTAGCTTTCTTTCACTGCAATACATACAAAGAAATTCTTGGTGTGCCTTTAAAGCATTTGCGGTATCTTCTGATAGAGCTGTGTACAAAGAAAAATCAAAGCAGCTAGGAAAAATACCTTAGACAAGAAAAACCTAGAAGTTCTTACACAGGAGCAATGTGTTCATGTGATTCCTAAATTTAATCCAAGATTTCATTACACCGCTTTGGGAGGGTATATACATTCACTCACTCCACCAAGCAAGCAGCAGAGACTGCTTCTTTTTATGAATGACTCTCCCCTAAAGGCTGGGTAGTAAAGGAGACACCGTGGCAGACTGACGATGCTTGCTACAAACCAGTTCTAAGTTTCACAGCATTTTGCAAATGAGTTTTTAACCAGAGCAAGCTAACTTGCACCACCACCTTCCTGCTGGGAAAACCTTTAATGACAAATGACCGCCAAATTGCCTCTGAACGTGGGCCAGGGATATATCTCTGGTTTCTGTAGCTTTTAACCAACTTCCACAAAAACACAGTAAGACTAAGTGGTTACACACAATGAAAATCCAAGGTGGCACCTGAGGCAACACTCGCAGGAATAAGGTCTACAAATGAGGTTTGAGCTTAGGCAATGCTATAAGTAGCAACTCTGAGAATATGTATCTGTCATCTTTTACACAACATAGAACAAAAAATTATGAAGAAAAACTAACCACAAGCTTACCTGAAAATTAGGCAAACACATATGAACTATGAAAATACTACTTATACAAGACCCCAAAGTTATATCAGAAAGTCAGTTCATATCCTGAGTAGAATTTCCACAAACTAACTACAGAAAAGAGCACTAGTGTTGCTAACTTTTAATACAGCAGACAGTGGGAGGCAGGGAAACATGCACAGAAAGCATCCCTACCATGATTGACTTGATCTACTCAGAACAACATGACTTTAGCTGCTGTACAAGTTCCTTCTAGTCCTCCCACAGTAGTTGTACTTCAGAACTAGGCTGAGGTGTGGCAAAGCACCTCAAGAGTGCAAGACATGTTTTCCATTTGCAAGCCAAATGAATTAAATGCAGAGGAGATGCATATTTACTCCCTCTTAATAAGTTTTTGCAACAGTGACCTCTTCAGAACACAGCAGAGGCTCCAAAAGACAATCTTCTGTATGGAAGCCATGTATTATAGGAAAACTTGTTCAACTAAATCATAGTAACCATCTTCCCCCTATTGCATTCTCCCCTCATTCTAGATAGGAACAGCACACATCTTCAGAAAAGTAGTTCTCCTTGGTGCAGAATGTAGCCATTTAACACCTGAGTTAAGACACACTAGGACTAAAAAAAAAAAAAAAAAAAATGAGAGAGAGAGAGAGAATCAGCACAGCACTGTGTAAATTGAAGGCAACCAGGAAATAAGAGTCATCAGCTGTACGGGCAGACTTCTATTCAAGTCATACGCATTACCATTTCTTTTCTCCTTGGAAGCATGTAGCAGCCCTCATAAGATCTTGGTTACTGGAGAAAGTGCTCAGCTCTCTGAAGGAGCATCTCAATTTCAGAAAGAACTGCAGGTGCTAACTTCGCGTAAGAGTATCAGGACAGTCACACCCATTCAGGCCAATGGCTCACCCCAGCTCGCTGCCTGTCGTTAACAGTGCACACATGCCAAGCCCTAGGGAAGCGTATGAACCACCCAGTTTCCAGGTACTCACCCAGTATCTGCAACTATCCAGCTTTGTGGATTTGCCAAGTCTCCTGTGCCTTGCCTATGTAGTAACCTGCAACAGCTCTATTTCTTGGTGGTTTTCCTGGGTCCTCTTAAGCCCCTGTAAACATCCTGCAACACAACATCCTTTGACAAGGAGTTTTAGGTAGGGTTCAAAACGCTGAGCTCAAGTGCAAACCTTTACATGAGGCAGAAAGCTAGTGCAGCAGCTGACAGGTTTATTTTTTAGGACCTACCTGACTAGCAAGGGGAAGGAACATTGTGAACAGGACACCAGTGAGTCAAGTAAGGTTGAAGGAAAGCCTCTCCACAAATTTCAACAACTTGACGTGCTGTTTAATAAGCAATATTGAACACTTTGGTAACAACAGATTTTTACCAACTCTACCTAGAGAATAGAGCTGGTAACCAATATATATGAAACAGTGGTACCCCAGATCACCTACAGGTGTTTTCAGGCCAGGATGGGGAAGAAATACTTGTTCTAAACAACGCTGCTATGAGGTAAGACAAGTAGTCTTGTAATCTAGGCATCAGAAAGGTTTCTCCAGTGGCAAAAGCATTTAAGCTATGAAACACCTTTTACTGCATATGGCCCACAGCTAGTCTGAAATCTGGCACCCTCAACCCATGCAGTCCTTTAAGCTGTCTTGGCAGGCTTAGTACCCTCAAATATCCTTTTATCTTGCCCTATATCCACAACACGAGACCTCACCAATACTATAAATGCAGACCTCATTCTTTATGGCACTTCAGAGTTTTAACCCCCCCCACCCCCCAGTTGGTCTACTCAGACCAAGTACAAAGGGCCACAGGACAGTCAATCTACTACTCCTCCAGGTGCCAACACTGAGCACTACGGACACAAGCCAGTCCACATCTATAAGCCTGGTAGTCAGCTCTCTGGAAAAACTGAAAAAACCCACAGCATAGCTATTGCTCCCTCAAAAGACACTAGAGACCCATCTGGAATTAAACAAAGCAAACAACCCTTGTGTTGCACGGGGCTCTCCCAGCCTCCAGTCACTCAGGAACACTTTCTCAGAAAGAGTCATTTCAACTCCGAATAGGATATCGCAACAGACAGTAAATTAATGTTTCATTTAAGACAGTCCTCCATACCGCAGCACAACAATAAACTCAATTAATTCAAAATGCAGGTTTTAAGTCTGTGGAACAACCTATCCAGGCTGACATTTCAGTTTAAATCAGGCTTAGAGCGCTCACAGAACATTTGGAACCAATTTAAGTGGATTTACAATCACATTGCAGTTAAACCACTGTAACTTCCTTGTGTAGGCAAGCCCGTATGGCAAGCAAGGGAACATTTGTTTATAGTTTGGATGACTATATGAGGAGAAAGAGGATGTCAGAAACAGCCTTTGCTTCACAGCTTGGGAATTTCAGCACTGAAGGTTGAAAGGTGGGGGAAAAAGCTTATTATTTTGCTTGCACTACTCAAATATTAGAAGAAACCTTAAACCTCTTTACATTGGGACTTGTCTCAGTTGCTCAATTCTAACAACAGAGAACGTACCACCACATACAGCCACATCTAACTGCTTCTAGGGAAACACATCCAGAAGTCCCGTCAGAACTTCTACCCACAGTAACCTAGGCATTTTTCAGGTAAATTATTAAATATAATTAATGCTTTTAACCCCAAACTTTTCTTTTAATCTTGCTTAATCCCCAGAAACTACTATCCAGTCCATTTTCACTGTCAAAACGTTAGCTCTCCAGATAATTTTAAGATGGCAATTGGTCACTTGTCTCAGTCCTCTTGCCACTCAAAAGTTGCCAAAGTTTTTTTTTTCCTCTATCAGTGCTGAAAATAACACACAGGGGAAAAGCCCCAGGCTCAGAACATGCATGACATGGCTAATTCCCGGGCTGCACTAGGCTGGAAGTCCCTTGTAAGGGGCTGACACACAAAACGTTTTATCCTCAGTGCCTTCAGTCATTCCCAGGGAGCTATTCTCTACCTTGTTTGTCTTATTACTATCAGGTTCTAGCATGAACACATGTTTCTTTTGCTCAGATACTACAATGTCCTAATTGAAGACTACTGAATATTTTCTTCTTGAAGGGAAGAGGATTTGACAAGTTAGGAAATATTTCCTAAAGTATAAGTTACAGCAGCTGGATGTTAATCATCACGATTACCCCACAATCAACATGCTCTCTTTTGGGTCAAAATATTTTTCATGCTGCTGAAACAGAGCACAAGTTATTTCAACCTTCAGCTGAAACCACCACCCTGGCCCCGGAACTACAGTGCAACCATTTTACGTCTTTCCAGACTTCAAGCTCAGATACTGAGAAACAGACCACACATGAGAAAACAGGTTATGGTATTCTGTAAAAGCTTTTACCTTCTGCCCAGCGTCAGAGATGCAACCAGAGATTTAAGGAAGTGAGAATTTACCTGGGCTACTGTTGCATAATTTTTTCAAGTAACAGGGCACTTCTCTGAAGATATCAGTTTATATGAATACTTTTGAGCATTGGGAACTCCAATTTACCTATGATTAAAAAATGAAGCACAAAGCACCCACACAGCAAATAAAGAGCATTATATGCCAAGTTCTCAGTGTGACATACATATGCACAGTATTGAACTATAAAATCAACTCACATTCATTCTTATGGATAAATCTGTAGGGTAAATTGTATTTAAAACAAGATACTGTACTCAAAACTGCTATGTTAGTTTCCCCCCAAAATTAACAGAAGACAAATAAGAAAATTGGTAGTTACAGGTTTTAATTGCACTCAGTGTCAAGGTCTCTCAGAAGGTACAACATGCAGCCCATGGAAAAGTCGTTTCGCTTTGTATGGAAATTTTAAAACATTTCAAGGTTATTTCTAATACAGCACAATGCTTCTCCTCAACACAGCACTACATTCAGAGTCATAACCAACAACTCCAAAGTCTTACACAAAGATGAGCCATATATCTTGAAGCAAGATCAGTGCTGCAAAATAATTTATACCTTGGCTAGTTTAGAAAAACCAACACATAAGTACGTCACAAAAGCATATTGCAGGCTATTTCTCATGGCTGAGAATGTTTCTACTTGCCCAAAGCCATTACAGAGGTATTTCACTTAGCTTGCTCTGCATGCATTGCCAACAGCTTACCAAAATTACAGATTTTACAGGCAAGTTATTAGATTCTAGTGTTCCAAAAAGCCACAGAAGACAGTTGTGTAAAAGCAGAGCAAGTAGCTCATCTTTTCACAACTAAGATTTTTAGTAATTCCTCCCACACTTAATACCCGATTAAGGCAAAACAGAACCCTTGTCAAACTGGTAACGCTTATGAAATGGTAACGTACTTGAGACTACAGTAGAGTAATGACTAAGCTACTTACATTTCTGGAATTCTTAAAATAACCTGTTAACTACACATAGCTTAGTTGTTGATATTTGAAGGCAAAATGAAACCTCACTCATAAAGACCTCCACTTATAGAACTAGTTAATTAGATCATCTTTCTCACTATTAAGAATTTTTTTTAATATTAAGCTTCTAAAGACTTACTAACATTGCTACCTTCCTGTCAGCATCAAAATACAAAAGACAGGGAACCAGCAAAGCGTCTTCACCTCTGAAAAGGTGGTTTTTTTTCCTCATCCTGGTACCTGTATTGTATAGAACTTCACCTGAGTTAAAGGAACCAGCAAAGAGAAGGCACTTACTCTCTACTAGGAAAAATTAGAAGCAGAATATGGACTTCAGATGGGTACCTTGTAAGAACTGTGGGGAAAACCTCAAAAAGACAACTGAAAAGTGCATGGGGAGGGGGAAGTTAACACACTTCAAAAGGAAGAGAACCTTGTGGTTAGCAATGGTTGCTGAAGAGGGCACAGAAGTTTTTGGCTTTTTTTTTTTTCTTCTTTATTTACTTTGTTTTTTAAATAAAACTGACTTATAAGCCTTCATGCAAAGAGTTCTATAGTTTAATAATTCAGCCCATGGATGATGCTTTATTAGCAGCACGCATCAGACATAATCACCGGAGAACTTGATAGAAGCCCTGATGTCTGGTTTAAGACCATTTTTATTTCCTACATTTTCAAAACATTGCATGGGGCTTTAGCTGCACGATTCAGATGACCTTAATGAGACTCATGCAGCTACGCCTGCATATGCTGCTTTGAAAATAGAGAAGCACTGGTTTGGGTTCTGCTTTTCTGAAGCTCTCCCTGGAGTGATTTAAAACTGTTTTTTCCTCTCAGTCTTTTCTCTAAAGGTCTTCTACACTTCACCTCAGCATGTCTGACAGATAAATAGCTCAAAACCTTGGACACCTCATTTTTCAAAGACTCCAGTACTCAGAGCTTGTGTGGTACCATGAAACCAAACAATGAACAGCCAGTCAATTAAATTCAGCCAATTGTGTGCAAGTGCTCAATTTAACTGCAATAGGTTACTTCAAATGAGAACACTGCTGTGGGCACTGCACGGAGTTACAACTTCATATCAACAGATGTCATTTATTATGATTGATTACTACTTACTGTAAACCATTTTAATACACACACATGATCAAACTTACTATTGGTTATTCAGGTTCAAATCAAAACTTCAGTATATACATTGTATTACACACCACACAAATTTCTATTGGAACACCATGCTGTAAATTGTAGATTAAGGAAAAAAAGAACCACATACGGTGTGTATCATTTATAACCTATTTAAAAAATAATTTTTATATATTTCTGTGGATAAGCTATAAGAACAATTTTACTGTATTCTCTTCTTTTCAAATACTTGAAATCTTTCCCTTTAGAGCTTATGAACTACCTGTTTAAACAAGGTGTCCCCCGATCAGCTGGCAGTTTGTAAATCTGCCTTCAGGTCCAAAGACACCAAGCCTGAGAGAGAATTGGGACTTCACTCTAACCTTTCAATTCTGCAGTAACATTGCAGCAGAAGACTAAAGCAGAATATAAATATTGTTACTTTTCCATCTCCAGTGCTCATATTTTATAGAAACGAATGATATAAGACAGCATGTAAATCCCTAACAACTTTATAACAAGTTCTGAGAGAAAGAGCAAGCAACACAAGCAGGATCACTTCATGGAAACTTATCTAAATCAGAAACACAGAAATAATGTGAAGAAAAAAGGATCACCTGTGGTAGGCCAGTAAGAATAACTTCAGAGAAAAATCAAGTGCAGAACAAGGATGTCTGCCCTTCATACAGGAAAGACGGACATGTGCACACCAACACTACTGATGCATAAGCTACACTTCTAAATTGTGTTCATAATCATTACATAAGCCATGACCCCCTGGAAAACACTCTCCTGAAGGTAAGGGTCAGGAGGATCTCTAAACAAGAGTAACATGATAAAAACTATCACAAACGAGACAACGAGTTTGCTTTCCTGTAGGCTTTAACCAGGATGACAGTTTCTTTTCAAGTTTCCCGCATTTCTTAAGACCCCTGGGCTCTAAAGAGACTCATTCTTACTAAAAATACACACGCAGCGCATCCTGTGTCACCCTGGTGACAACCTGTCATCCTCCAGGCATTCCCCAGTTATCCGTTCTGAACAGTATTGGTTGCATCCTTTAGTGCACTGAAACACATTACGGAATACGATCTTGTATTCAGGTGCGTTAGGTTTTCATATTCTTTGCTAAAGAGATTGGTTTTTAGATAAACTTTGAAAAATAGAGCAGAAAGATGGGTAGGCAGCTCTGAGACATAACATGTCACCAGTGCACAGCAATTTGGAGTAGTACGGAGCTATCCCGATCCTCCCCCAGACAATAAATATGGTGTTTCCCTCACAGATTCAGCTTGCTCTCCTTCCTAACGTTGGCTATTGTACTTCTGGACAGAGCATGAGCCATGCTGCAAGCCCCATCCTGCAGCTGTTTGTTGTAGCCCCAGTAATTTTTTGTCTAGCATGCAGATGGGTCTGACCATCATATAAAAAAAGTATTCTAAATTGGGAATTCAAGTTTACAGCTTCAGGGCCAGATCAGACCTGGAAAAGAACCTTCCACACATTAGTGGTGGCCACTGATATCTCATGTTCCAAGCTATTGACCTGAGAAAGTAAGAGCATGATATCAGAAGTTAAGCAGCTTAGTAATTTCAGTTCAATTCCTGTCAAAACAAGCTGAACGCTCAGAGCTGTATATCATTGCCAGCTGTATCCCAGTAAGAAAAAAGTGACCCTCACCTCGCATTCCAGAGGCAACCATCCATCCGAGATGAATCCCTGTAAGACCTTTGAAGAATATACTATTACACTTGTGTGGACGCTGAGTCACATAGATAGCAGCTCATCTCCAGGACACCAGAGCAAATACATTTTGTGAAGAGACAGGGACAGGACTAGTGAGCTGAGTACGTTCTGGGGCAAAGCAGACACCATTCAGGATTGCTTTAGGGAGCCAGAGCACACACTGGGAGGCCACCATACAGTCTAATCGCCATGACCAGAGCATCACCAGTGTTGTACATGGCGAATTGGCCTGGGCAAATGTGCAAGGGCTAAGTCCAAACTGTCAAAATCTCAGCTCCCCAGCCCAAACTGGGTTATTGCTCGCCAGTCATTCACACTACAGAGAGTAGCTCAACAGGCTCTCTTTTGGAAAGAAATATTTCTTGCCTTTAACAGCAAAAGGCAGGTATCACTTATGTGGACAACTTGCTTCAGGTATTGCTCTTTGTAGATAATGCAGGAAAAAAACATGCCAAGTTCAGTGCTCTCCAACACTGAACCACCAATAGTAACACCATGCACCTCATCTCACCCCTCTGTGTGCAGCACATACCTACCATCAGGCTAAAATCACTATGTGGACAGCAGTGACACAGCCATCAACTTATTGCAGACATTTTTACACCAAAAATACCCTGAAAATAATTTAGCAGACTTGCTAGATGCCTAGAAGAGAGGTGAGCAGAGACCTACACATTGTGGATATAGCTGGTCTCTCCTAAAGAGCACGTATGAGTAATGTGACAAACCGTGCTGGATCCTTTGCCTGGGAGCCAGGCATTGCTTTTCATGGCAAAAACCTTTAAGAACATAAATATAATCAAAGTCTAGGAGTAAATCATAGCTATGTCTTCAGCACATTCAGCAGGAAGGGCCAAAGTGTGATTAATGGCACCCAACATAAAAAGCATCAGCAATACAGCTAGAACCACTGTCCATGCAGGTAAAGTTTCAGGACTTTTTTTTTTTTTTTTTTTTAAATTTGTTTTTGCTTCCTAGCCACTTTGTCTTCAGGGCATCAGCCAGTGGATATATAACTTGACTCTTACTCCAACAAAACATGAATTATTTCGAAGAAACACTAATAGTAGAACTGAAAGCTGTTCCATGCATTAAGTATATGACAGTTGCACAGGATGAACGTACTTTAGAAGAGCCATAGGAATTAGCGCTGCTCCTTGAATTGGAAAGAGCGAGACAGAACTAAGATCACTCTAGCCGTACTGCAGGCTTTTCTGCTCTGGCTTGTGAGGGGTAAGAAATGATTGTCATTATAAAGCTGAAATTTTCCTACTATGGCTGGAACTGGATTGATCCTAAAGCCACAGCTGACTGCTGCTGCCAGCATGTGCACAACTGAGAGAAGAGGAGGAAAGGAAGGAAAGGAGAATATAGGGGACTGAACCCCCAAGCTGGCATCTAACTCTGCAACGAAGAGCACCAACCTGCACAGCAGCCAGAAATGCTACATGGAACCTCTAGATTGAGAGAGCTAAAAAGTTGTCAGCTCACTACGCAGTATCTTCTCAAGCTAGAGTTTTGTTCTCAAGTAGATCTATTAACTACTTGTACAAGAATGCTCTCAGCAGAAAGCGGGACCTGCTTATAGTGAAACTAGACTGTATTACCTTAGTCTGTCCCATTTTGTCTAGACAAAAGCCTTGCTCCAGTGTAGACCCTGGGCTGTTATCGCTTGCCAATGACATTTTTGAATACTTTCTACAATTGGTACTGAAGCTTAATCCACTTGACTTACTCTGGACAGCAAGAAGGCATCCATAATGATGCTGAAGACAGGGGCTTAAGCTACTTTATTTAAATATGAATCAAGGCAAGGCCAACTTTTTCTTTTAAAAGGATGGGGAGATTCCACAGTTCATACAGAAGTGGGCCATGGGAACAAGATGATCTGAGTCCAGTTCAGATTTGCTATTTCACAGCAGTAGATCCACTGCTACTCCTACCCTCACCGACCCATAGGAGATTGCTGTCTTCTCAATCATGCTCAAAGCTGAATGAGCCAGAGAGACCTGAATGGTAGAGGTGGAAACTGCAGCAGAAAAGAATGACTTAACCTTGCTGTAAATTCTGGCTTCTAAGCATAAGTTGCATACGCTGTAGATTTTCTTAGGGGCAGCTCCAAGTAAAGTTTAAGAGAGATTACAGAAAAGCACCGGTACAAAGAACACGCTTTCTCACGTATACCAACAAGACGGCCTTTCAACAAGACTTTGCCTTCCAGCATTAAATCAATGCCATCTCACTCACATGCATATTTCCTAGAAAAAACAAATGCAGTATCTTCAGCCTGCTGTTGACCTTTTTAAAGAAGTGACAGCAGTTTGCCTTAAACTTTATATTACTACATAAAGCAGGTATCCATACACTGAAAAAGTGACCACAAATGACTTGTTGCTGCAAGGGAAGTTGTCATTCTAGGGAAAAAGGAAACAGTGAGATGGTTTCATTTCTTACCCTTTCTTTTCAGCAGCACCAAGTGAAAACATTTTACACTCATACTACAAAGGCAACTGATCTGGCTCCATCAGATTCATTTTCTTAAGGCTACAGATACTCTTTTAGAAGATATTACTCATATCACAAAGTTCAGTAAAGAATTAAATTCTTGTTTCAGATTTTGGGAAACCGCCACCACAAATTCAAATACTGAAAACATTAATTGCAATACCCTTGTTCTACTCTATTCCTTTTAATTTTTCATTAGCAACTGGTTTCTTTTAAAGATGAGGGATATTGGGAATTACTAAGTCTGACACTGCAGCTATATAGCCTCCTGCTGTACATACAATGGGGATTTCAAAAGAGTTTGGGAAACAGGTTTAGGCAAGAGTAATGCAAACATAGAAATAGCTCCTCTTTGAGAAATACATCAAGGATACAAAGGGACACACGCATCGAAGCGAGTCACTTCAAAATGCTTGTCACAAAATAGCTGAAACTCACTTATCATTAATAGAGTATGTTAAGCTATTAATTGTCAAATGGAACTGTGCTGGACTTCCAGCTGTTTGAAATACTAAAGAGAAACCTGGAAGTCTGTTTTCATTTTGGTACTAGTACAATTTTTATGCTTTTCTTTTTTTGCCCTACTCCTCTTCCCCAACATAATACAACAGCTGTGACTGACAACTTTTATAAAGGTACCCTGTCTGCTTTGCAGCAGACACTAAACATTTTTATGAACAGTAAAGCAAGACACTTTCAGGTGGTGCATACACAAACATGCACATTCAATTTAGAAGGAAGCCTTTCATGGACTGGAAGGAAAAAACCTATGAGTGCTACAGGACAACATGCGCATTTCTAGGAAAACTCCATAAAATTTCTAATTCTTCTCTGATTTAGTGATGCATCAGAGAGCACTTGAACAGTCAGTAGGGGCTGATATTACTCCAAAAGATTTTGGGGGGATGGAACTTCCTAGAACAGTTTGGCAAAACCAGATAATTAATGATTTTGGGGAACATATTGAAACAAAGACTTCAAATGTAACAAGATGCTTTTACTTTCTGCTGATGGAAGTGATCAGTTAGAATATTTTTTTGTCTACTGCTACATACCTATATGAATCAAACATGAAATCCTGTAAGAAGATACATTACCACTCTCCTTACTGTTAGCAAAGCATGACTGCAACTCAAACAGCTTTTCTAAAACAAACATGTGATTTCATATAGTTTCTACAGCACATAAAAATTTACTTTTTTTTTTCTACTACTATTTTCCAAAGCTGAAAGATTCAGTGGAGAGGCAGAGCCATGAAATAAAAAGGGATTCTGTATTTTACTGTCTAAGCAGTGATTCAAGGAAAAAAAATTTAATGAGGACTATCCCTTGTGCGGTGTTGCAGCTCCCAGCACAGGTGCCAGACACATAACAGTGCTGGCTTGGAACGAGCCTACGTCTTCCACGAGATGACATTGCTGCAGGACCTAGGCACCCAGTGGAGGAAGTGGCCAACCCTCAAAATTTATACCAGCTCCAGAAATGCTGACAAGAGTGGATAGTACTTATTAAATTTTATTTTTACAGTGACACCTCAAAAGATTGTTCTCAGTACCAAACTCCACAAGATAAGGCCAGGAGAATTTCATATTTGCAATGGAAGCAGGAGCTATTTAAACACAATTAAAAAAAGCCATTTTTTAGGGTATCATTCTTTGTATACCATTAAGCAGGCAGACAACTGCCAAAATTGCTTTTTGGAATGGGATACATAATCACTGCAGTAGTTTACCATGACCGATGCCAGCAGGGGCTGAAAATAACTGAAGCCTGGCAGGTGAAGGTCTGTTTCTCCCCATTTACTACAATTATATAGTAATTACTTTTGTTTGAACAGAAGAGAGCAGACATTTCCTGCCCACCAGAGTGGCTTCCAGCTATACCTCCAAATAGAGAAATACGAAAATTAAAGTTTCACCTATCTTCATTATTTTTAATGTGACAGTAGATGCGGGAGTAATGCTAGATTTTATATTATAGATGTGTATGCAGCCCCAACTTTCCTTGCAAATGAGACATTCAATCAAGCACCTGAGCACAACCCCAAGCACGTTGCTTTGGGGCTGCAATAAAAACCTGTAAATTTGCTTCTTCATAAGAAAGGAATAATAGATTTAGTGACAAATCTTAAATGAATACCTATGTGGTTAAAGGGAGCATTAGAAACTTCTCATGAGCGTGATTCCCCACTGATGCACCAGTAAAATACATAGGAAGACAGACTCAGTCAACACAACCAGAAAACTGCCACCCAAAAAACTGCAGTCAGTGTCCTGGTTTCAGCTGGGATAGAGTTAATTGTCTTCCTAGTAGCTGGTACGGTGCTGTGTTTTGAGTTCAGTATG
>JAOBAS010000025.1:6179606-6191923 GCA_025311575.1 Elanoides forficatus | reverse complement strand
TCTGCATTGTGCTTAGCATCTCAATATAAAGTGAAAAAATAACCTGTTCTGGACAGGCTACTCAAAGCTGTTACACTTGCTGTGTGCCATCACACAGTCAAACGCATCCTAATGCCAGCTCAATTAAGTGATGCAGGATTCCCACACAGAAATGGAGCCTCTCAGGGGCACTAAGCGATAACAATTCCTTTTCTCCTGTCTCCAGTCACAGAGCTCTAGCTCCTTACATGGCATATATCCCTTGGGTCAAATGCAGTCAAACCACTTCAGCGGTTTTACAGCAGAAGAGGCTGTAAAAGCACATTTGAAAGCAACATCTATGCTGCTCCAGAACTGCAGTGGGGACTAGACCGATCGTGGAGGATATGGTGTATTTTTTACCTCTGACCCTGCTGTGCTAAAAAAAATTTGGTTCAAGACCTTGAACACAGGCAAACAAAAACTGCAAACCCATATTCTAGATTCATTCCTTCACAAACATAAGATACATTTTATTTTAAATCCTGTACATGCACTTAAACTAGGTTACAGATGCCTTTTATGAATCCCAAAATAAAACAATCTCTAGTGGTTAATTAGTGAAACTAGATAGAGGTATTTTTATCATTAGTGCTCATCCAAATGAAATGGCAAAATTATTTTTCTAGCAGCATTTAAAAATTGAGTCTGTATTCAGTTGAATTTCATCTCTGCCCTAGCTTCTTTGGGTCATGATCCTAAAAAAAAACCCCCAAAAAACTCAAAATAATCAGGACCAGCTCAGTTCACAATGTAGATACTGGAAAGAAAGAAGTTTAATGTTCAAAAAAATCTGGTGACACCACATTTCTGAGCTAGTGTTCAGAAGGTTTTTGTAGTTGGCTGTGAAGCAGTATTGAGACAGTAAGAGTTATGAACTCATCAAGTGCACGCATCTGTACTACAGGACGCCCTAGAGAATGTGGCTGTTAAAAACATAGGCCAGTGCGCCTCCAAACATGCCAGAGAAATACCCTTAAACAACTAGAACGGAGAAGCTGATAACGAGACTCCTGTTGGACAGAGGAGGTCAGGTAAGGATATCTCTTTTGCTTGACTTGCTAAGAACGAAGGGACAAAGTACTAGTAAAATGCTTCAAGATGATAAAACTGAACACCGGAACAAAATGCTCACACAGACCAGCACTCTTTTTGTTCACAAGCACACAACGAACAATATCCCAGCACACGGCTCGGAACAAATAAACTCATTTTATTCCAAAGAACTGCCAGGAAAGCAGAAAATGCAGTTACTATTCAGTGACTTCAGTGGGACTGCTCACAGGCAAGCCACCACACATCTCCAAAAGTGGGCTCCAAGTTCAATTTCAGAGTACTTTGGGCTTAAACAAAGAAGTTAAAGGATTTTGTGAAATTGCACAAAAGCATGACTTGTGGATCGATACCACACCTTGTCTGCAACACTTCCAAACTCTCTGGCACTACCTAAAAACGCTTTACAAAGAGCTGTGCAGTAAGAACTGCAACCCCCTCCTCACACCTAGGCTAAGGAGTGCTTTTAAATACCGGGATAACATCCGAGTTTAACTGCAGCAGATACAGCTAATTGAGTAAAAGTCATTCTGCTTTTCTCTCCCCTGGAAGACTTGAAGTCTTCCAAGTTGCATTAAGTTATAGAACATGCATGCTTATAGGGCCATTTTACACAAATGCCTCAAAGCTTCTAAACCAGAGAATTAAACTCACTGGTTCTGATTTGCCCGCAGTCACTGGGGCCAGGGTCTATCACCAAGTCCTCTGTGGCAAAACGCAGCCTCATTTGAAAGCATTTGTACCGCCATTCTCAAAAGCTATTAAATTGCTGTAGAAATGCATTTTGAACATAGCTATTTAGAGGAATGAGGTACAGGTGAAAAAGAAGAAACCCTCACACCTTCAACACACCACCCCACCAGTTCTGTCTAGGAAAAAGCAAAACTGGCAAAAAAACCCCCATTCTTCACACATATGATATGCATAGAACCTTACTCCACTATCAGTTATTCCTGTGTAAATCAGGAGTGTAAATCAGGAATGTCTCTACTAAAGGAAGTCTGTTTATAGGGGTATAGATATACATATATATATATACACAGATTTATATATACAGATATAAAGAAAAACAGTACAGGTCCAAATGATGTATTTGTGAAAAGCTGTATTACCATATATGCATCTCTATATATGTGGTGCTGGCTTTTAAAAAAGCTCTCTCAAAATTACCCCCTTCAGTGCAGTATAGCATACATTGCTAAATTCAGCATGAACGTGCTAAGCACAGATTATTCCCTGATAAGGTTTATTTGCACTCTTTTAACATGAATACAAATTTGAAATTTGGCCTTCTCTGTACCCAAAAGTAATGCCACATGCACTGAATTGGCCTAGGTGGACGGGAAAGTAGGATTCGTTCCCCTTTATTTTTGTTAAAACAACAGGTTATTCAGTATTATTGGGTCAGAGGAGCCAATGTTTTTCAAGTCTGAATATTCAAAGCCATAAGAACAGTTATATTTGATGTGAAAAGTTTTAGCTTTTGGAAGGAAAGTGGGGTTGAAATCAAGAACAACAAACGCTTGAATCTCAAAGCTGGTTTTGTTTGATAAAAAAAAAAAACCCTAGGTTCAGTTTTTCCCAACCTTCATAATACAGGTTTAGCTTTCCTCTTAAAAGGTTCCTCACATTAGGTTATCTCCCTTCTAAACATTAACTTGTATTTTCATTGGTGACACAGTTAAACTGAAAAAACACTTACTGATGACAGAATTCCGGCTTTGATGAACACATTGCTCAGGAGATGGCTAACATTTCACATTTAATGGCCTCAAATTTAAACAGCAGCATTATTATTGCTTTGTTATAAACCCTCCAAATATGAAATTAAGATATTTCATACCAAATAAACATATATTTTACAAGGAGGAAGAAAAAAAAAATCGCTGCGCCTGTCATATACCCCTTATGTATATAAATATACACAAAAAATGGATCCAGGCACTCTGAATATATCTGCCCAATAAAATATCACAGTACATATCTTCTTGAAGTAGTCTATTGCAGCACGTATTGAACCTGGTAGGTATTTCACCTAGAGATTTTGAGACCATGCTAAGGAACTCAATTTATCATTTATAATATTTGGACTGTTGAAAAATTACAAGCTATGCTGTTGTAGGGTGTAATCAAGGCAGTGTTCACAAAAACTCAGAACAATGCTGGTACTCATTCCATCGCTTTTGAAAAAGGCTGGAAAAAATTCAAAACCAGCCATTTAATATTTGAGTCAATTTGGTTTTCAGGGAAGATGGACTACTCTCTAATGATTCACTGTGCAGTGCAGAGCACTAAAAATGAAAGGTAAATTAGCATGGATTTATCTTTGTGACCGATTCCTTGGAAACTCTTGGGATTAACATACTCAATTACAAATCCAAAAAACAAGAAGTCAGTCACGGATTAAAGTTGGCAAGACCAGCCTACACGCAATTCTGAACTTCTTCAGACAACAAGGGGGTTGAAATATGGAATAAATTGTCAGTGGTAGCAATATAAACTAGGCACTGTAAATGAACCGAGAAAGAATTAGGATATATTTTTAAGAACAAAAAGCAAAGCACTATCTGGACAATTTTGGATTAGGTTGGCCAACTGTATTTTATGATATTCCAAGAAGTTTGGCAGGCTATTTGCAGGATCTGTTTTCTGTAACTATTGCTACTAAAGAATATTTTCTTGAATCGGAGCCTACGATTAGCTTTTTTTGGTGGGCAGGAAGGGGACAACGTTCTGTGGTGCCCTAGGTCTTCTACTTCTGCATGATCAACCTCTGTACGAGGCTGGTAAGAAACAATGCAAGAGAAAAATAAGCACCTGTTTTTCCAGAAATTACCAAGAGACAGTGCTGAGTCTCACAAGCTTTGCTCCTCACACTGTGTCCATTACTGTGCTTTCCAGGTCTGCAACTTCTGTACTATAACTTCCATAAATATTCTGCACTTTTGGAACTGATTAACATTACCCAAGCTGAGGGGTTTGGATTCCTTTCTTTTTACATGTTTCAAAAACAAATGAACAAGAACAAAAAACCCCCAAACAAACAAAACAAAACTCCTTCCCTTTCTGGAGAGGATTCAGTTACCTCAACATAGAGCTCTTACTACTAACAACGCTGCTGCTGCTTCAGACAGGCGAAGGTCTGCGCAGGTCCTGAGGCACGCATGCCAACCCCATACTGCTCTCCGTGACCCCAGAGCATCCATAAGGGCCATCTACATGGACACTACAGCCGCTTCTCTCAGGCAATGAAATTTACACCTGATACCGATCTTCAGGACACTGAATCCTACCTTTTATTCATCTGAAAGTACCTGTCCACAGAGAGTAAGTTACTCGCTCAGGATATGCATGCATTTGCGAGAGTTCAAAAGCCAGGTTTCCAAATTATATAAAAAGGAAATCACACACACGTTCCTACTTAGCTTCATCGTGACAGAGCATTATTTTAAGTTTACCACACCAACGGAGTATATATGCACACAGAAGTAATGACTATTAAATGCCTACTGGCATTTGAAGTATTTGAACAGGCAACTGAATCATTTGAATACATAAGAATGACAAGACAGCTAGCTGCCTGTATTATTGTTATCCCTGTTACAGAATTTTACAACCAGATGTTATTGTTCTTAATTTAACACTGAGGGAAAACACTGCTCTTATCCTTTAACAAAGTTGCTTTTTATGACAACAGTTACTACACTTCAGTTCTCAACTCACTGCAAAACCACCCATGCTTCAGGTTTTCTATTGCCTGGCTGTGCCCTCGGAGTTGCAAAGTCAATTGGAAACAGAAAGTTCAGGGATGTAGGTAAATCAGATTACATAAATCAGGGATAAGCACACAGAAGTGTTAAAGCTATATATTTTTTAGTACTATATCAGATATCCAAAAGGCATGCAGAATTGAGTGTAAGAGGGCTAAAATTCCCATATTTTTAAAAATACCTGTTGTGTTTGATAGGAAAGCATGAAAAAGGGAAAAACAAATTAAAAGTCTCATGCAGCAATGTTTCACGTGTGGTTTCACAGCTTGTGCTATCATCTAGTCTGAAGTGCTGACCAGTAAGAGTGTGTGGAGCACTTCACAGCTCTCATTGCCAGACCTTGCTGGACTCACAAAATCACCACTTACTTAAAAGCACGTTTAGCTAGGCATTGTGCTTACTCAGAGTTTTAAGACTTGAAAATTCAGCTCAAAGAGAAACTACGATCCTGGTGGTTTGTTTTTTAGTACATTTATCTTGTTTGTTTAACACTGCTCACATGTACGATTTCCCTCAGCCTCCACAAAGAAACAGCTTTCCAGTCTGGGCTTACACCTTAACTCTGGATTCTCAAGGCAGAACGGCAAATAATGCACCATCAGGATATGCACACTAAACCCTCCCCTTCCCGCTTGCCATTCATTTCTCTGTCATGGCCCTACACTGCCAGACCTTGACACAGGGACTATCTATTTCCCCACCTCCCCCCCAGTTCTGCAATACATAATACAAGAGCACTTCATATTAAGTACATTTCAGATAAACAGCATGTTCCAGTGAAGGACTGAACACGTTTTTCCTGCACACTGTGTTGGCCTGAAAGCTATCTTCCATGCTACTGTTTCCACAGAACCATGCCCAACTGCCTTGAACTCTTACCCCATTTTTCCTATATCGCCTTTGATCTTGCTGTGTTTCTCCTTCTCCAAGCATGACATGAAAGCAACATTCCTTTATTCTTTTACATTTGAAATCAGCTATATTTCAAAGCTCTGATGTCATCAGGACAACTTCGTATCATCTCCAGTGAAATATATCTGCTCAACAGCTGTGAAACAGATCTTTTGTTCCACTATTCAGTTTAAAGCCAGCTACATAAATAATTGAATGAGATGGTGTGTTGTAATGATGCCCAGGTATTCGTCTGTCAAATCTTCAAAAGCCAAAACCCTGTCACTGACCTACTACTTCAGGATGACGCTGAATGATTGGCTTTCCTCACTAACAGCTTTAGTGCACGTTGTTACTGCAAGCCAGACGTGCGAAACACAGGAATGGACACCGAAGACGGGGCTTTGTATTTGCATTTCATCCCTGCAGCCATCTTGGTAGCCTTCTACGTAGATTCCCTTGCCACTGTTAGGACAGACCCAGCAGAGCCCGAGTGGGGAAAGGGCAGAAATTCATCTGTCGACCAGCTCTGTGGATGGAAAGGCTTGATTCTGCACCTCCCTGCCATTAAGTGAGGCCATAAGTAAGGGTACCCCAACTTTACAGCCTGAAGCATCTTGGAAATGGTGACACGCAAGGATTCAAGCATCAGGCTAAGAATCACGCTGAAAGGACTTGAATTTCCAGGACCCACTTTTCTTTCTGCTTTTGATTCCTATTTCACTGAGTTTTCTGTTTTCAAAAATCAAGGGGGGCAATTAAGAGAACGGCAGGAAGACGATGATGAAGAAATGCAAAGGGAAAGAGAGATCAGGTCAGAGGAAGAAGAGCAACATCGAGTTTCCAGCTGTTAAGCCAAACCAAAATCTCAGACTTCACCAGGCTTTATCACTTTGATGACTTAAAATTCACCTCTTAAAAAACTTCTTAGGAAGGCCTAATCAAGGGAGAGGGAAAATACACCCTCATCTCTATTTCCCTGCAATCACTAAACTACACGGCCTGCCTTCTGCTATAGTAGCTCTCTAGCTCCATGAAATTGTCCCAATATGGGTGCACATCTTAGTCTTGTCAAAGCGACTGAAAACACAGTTGCTGGGGCCCCTGTCTCTCCACAAAGAATCAGCCACTGCAGGAAGGTAAGCACCAGCCTTAACCCAGCAGCATCTCCTAGGGGTAAAGCCCATGATGCCAGTCACCCGAGGAGTACACTTCCCACCACATCCTGTATTTTAATTACTGCTTTTCCCAGAAGCCCAAGGAAAGCTGATGACATTTAATGTTTCAGAGATGCCACAGTTTGGATCCTCCTGGTATTAAAGTGATAGGTATCAAGATGAACCTCAAAGTGTGTTAGGTGTTATAATATACCAATGTTGGGATGCTAGGAAAGGAGACAGCAATATTTTCTCCTCAAGCACTAATCATTGTTTAATTAACTTAAGCTTAATCTTAATGTATGTCTGTGCAAGTTGTGTCCGGATATTCTGTGTGCTAAGCCTGAGTACCATCTCTTCTCTCCGATATTTGGAAAGTATCACGGAATAAAATTTATGATGAGCCCCAGTGCTTCACTGCTGCAAAACTCATTTACATAAGGCTTACTGTAGTTATTCCTCAGGTGTTAAAACTTCATTGAAATAAAACAGATACAGTAACAAAGGTGTAACTGACAGTCATATTCACCGATGTGCTTTTTGATTCAACTCTATAAATATTTACTCAGTACAATCCTTCAGAAGATTTACTTAGAAAGGAGTTCAAGTTCAAATCCCCGTTTCATTACGATGCTAAAAGAATATTCCCCTTACACCACAGATCCAAGCAGGAAGCACAGGTAAATATTAAACTTGTCCAGAGCATTGGGAAACAATCAGGAACACACCATATGCGCTAGCAACAGTGCAGGAATGCTGGGCACTCAACTACCATTCTCTCAAGTTGAAGGATTTATTCCCTCGTGGAACTTCTCTTTCATGAGCATCACTCCATACCACAAACTGATCAGCGCTCCCGAGCCTCACAGCAGAAACACAAAACAACTCAGCTTTCTTTGTGTACAGCTAAGAAGGGAATTAGAGACCTCTTCTCTCTCTCCTCTGCATCCCTAGGATACCAAAATTGGTTGTCTCTTCAGCTCCCAGGCAATTTGGCTAGTTTTATACAGTTTTGGAGGGGAAGTTCCTTAAGGCCACTAGTAAAGCAAACTCACCAGGGCAACTACAACCAAACTGAGCTCTTCCCGCTGCTGCAGGTCTGCAAGATTTCTTCCGTCACTTCGCCTCCTTCAAGCCTTAAACTTGCTCCCAACTTCTAGGCAGCATGAGCACAGAGGGGTAACCAAGGCAGAGGCCTGAAGCTTGTTACACATCTTTCAGTGCTCAGGTGTTAGAGGGAACTGACTCCCACCCTCAGTCATGGGCCTCAGGAGACGCAAAAGCTCATTTGTCTCAGCACAGCATGCAGAAAGAACCAAACCCAGACTAATACAGTGAAAAGAACATCTGACCTCACATTCTCAGAGCAGACCTGCTTTTTATGCATCATCTAGTGACATCTCTGGCTAATAAAATCGCTCGCTATGGTAAGATGATTAAGCTACCTCAGGCTGGAGGTCCCAGAGGCCTTCACCTGTCTTCAACCTCTTCCACAGCTGCTCACATGGGAAGGCATAATTTGGCCATACAACATTTGAAATAGAACTTAATTTACTTGTCAGACAGTAAAGGAAGCAAAGACACACACTGCTACAATGGGCAAGAAGGAGGACTTTCAAAACTAATTTTCAAATGGAGAAAGGAATCCTAGAAGGCAATCATGAAGCTGTTAAGCATTTTCTGAACAATTCAGGGAAAATCTCAGCAATTCCCATGCTCCAGTAAGAAACCCACTAGAAAACTTCCTTTTAAAATTATTTATATTTCTTTTGGACAATAATGAAGATTATTGTCATCTCCAACAACACTCGAAAACCCGTACTAAAAACATGAGTTATGATCAGCCCAAGTCAAATTAAGGACTCTTTCTGAAAAAGTAAAACGTGAACCAAGTCTTAGTTATCTAAGCATGCTAAATTCGTCTCAGAGCTGTGAAGGTCGCTTCTACGCTACGACAAGAACACACCGGTGAAATCTCAGGAACACTGCTTTAACTTCAGCAGAGAATCTGGCTAAAGAGTTAGAACACAGTCAAGATTTGGGTGCTTAAGATTTAGAAAAAAAGAACCCCAACTCCTCATATTATTTCACAAATCTAGCATACTGTATATCACTCAACTATCCTGCTCTCACCCACTACAGCAAAACAACGCCATTATTTTGATGGCATAGTGTAACTCTCTTGCAGTAAACAGACTAATCTGTGTTTGAATTGGCTGTTGGCTGTTAAAATTTCAAAATAGTTAGCATGGGAAAAATGAAGGAAGTTAGTGGAGCGTATTTGTTCCCTAAGAGCCTAACATCATGCATAACAGATGATCAGACCCTGAGGGAGTCAGGTATACACACACTGACCACGATATGTTTCACTGAATAGTAAAACATTACTTAACCACTATCTCCTGTGATTGATATAACTAGCTGCCTAATAATAAATGTTCTAATTTTCTTATCTGTTAACTTCACTCATGTCTGCTTAACTGTAAAAAGAAATAGCAAACCCACCTAACATAGACACAAACATATAAACCAAAACGGATGAACAATGTGGAAATTGCTGTACCAAGTGACCACCTGATACTCAAGTGACCAATCCATTGAGTTCAAGTTTGTCATGTGTTTCTAACTAGGCAACAGCACATGATAAACATCCCTTCCTGATCCTTCTTAAATTCAAGGCTATATCCTGAAGCATGAGAACTACACTCCTATCTATGCAGGCTGAAATGCAATGTATTAATGTTCATAACAGTATTCAGCCCTCTTTAAAATCCAGTTTCACTACTTGACATGTTCAGGCAACTCATTTTTCAAAACAGTTACATTTTAAGAATTATTAAATCAAATACCCTGATTAATTTTATAATTTTGCTGGCATTGTAGGGCAAAATTATGTCCTCTGTTTCCAAAAAACAAGGCAAACTAATTTCAGTTCCAGCTAAGCTATGGTCTTTATAATTTGGAAGCAAGAGCTATAGTTTTTGCCTATTTTATTATTTGCCTATAGTGTTCTTCCCAATTCTACAAAATTAACTTGTAATTTAATTTTATCCCCAAATTCAAGTTTTATAAATATAAGCTCTAATAGAAATGTTTCCATGAATACAAAGCAGCTTTCAATAGGAACATTTGCACAGAAGCAATGAGCTTTGTCCCTGACATCTCATATCCAAGGCTTCACTGTACTGAAACCTTCAGTTTTCCTTCTGCAAACGTGAAAAGGTTCAAGTGAACTAACAATCTGAGAAAGGTAACAGAATTTTAAGTTGTTAAACATGAAAACAAGAGTCAGTCCTTTTAGCTCAAACCATTTGGATGAGTTTTTCTTTTTATAAGAAATGATATGAGGAGTAAGCACCAGTAAGACCCATCCATTTAGTTACCCTTACCTCAATAATATACAAAACCACATTCTTGTAGAAGCAATATAGTATGCACTTGGTAACTCGATTGTAACTCCAAGCTCCATGGACCAACAACAGCTTCTCCAAATAGGAAAACTGAAAGAGAGAAAACAAGTTTTCACATATATGAAGAACGATTTAAAAAAATTGGTTAAAGTAAACCCCCGCCCTCAGAAAAAGCCCTCAGATCAGCTATGAAAGCTGTTCAAGTGCACTATTTAAATAGCTTAGCAGAACATACATGCAAAACACACTTAAAATATTTACAGGAAAAGCTTTTTTTGT
Organism: Elanoides forficatus; assembly: GCA_025311575.1. Classification (NCBI taxonomy): domain Eukaryota; kingdom Metazoa; phylum Chordata; class Aves; order Accipitriformes; family Accipitridae; genus Elanoides; species Elanoides forficatus. The sequence continues at coordinate 6,181,345 of JAOBAS010000025.1, read as the reverse complement.
AGCAAAACCTCTGAGTGTTTTTAAGTGGTCTTCACTGGCTTTAAACAGCAAGTAGTCTTCAATTAGTATTACTATCCTGGTAGCAAAATCGAGCAAGGTTAACATAGTATAGCCTTGTGGATTGAATATAAACGTGAACTTTTCATGGTCAAAGAATATTCCTGTGTTAGAGGGATTACAAGGTTCAGAATCTCCTTCCTCTGTTAAATGAATAGTCTGGTAATTAGAACTGTCTTGAGCTGAAATAAAATATACAAGGTGGGAACACAAGTGGAAGAATAGATGCATAGAGTCTTTTATAGACAATGCATACTTAAATTTTCAGCCCACAAAACGTATGCAATCATGTTATACAAAGCACCTAAAATACCGTATAAAGAAAGAAGGAGCATTTGCCAAAAAGCATTTGCCAAAAAGGGCAAGTAAATGAATCTTGTAAAAATGGATACCTTTTAATGCTTGTTTGAAACACAGATACAGCTCAAATTCAGCAGTTTTGAAAATGGACTTTTATAGAAGCAGTCTCACAACACAGCCTAGGAAACGCATAATTTTCTAGTCTTGGCTTTGTCAGTGAACTTTTTTTATGGCCCGCAGCATTTCTCTTTTGTCCAGTTACAGACAGCTCAAACTGGTGACTAGATTTACTACTGTTCAGCACATGTATACCTGAAGAGTTCTTGGATACTAAGGTGGGACCATTGTTTGGTTTGCCTCCTTTCCCACTGAGTGACTTGACAAGAAAAAGGTTGACTTCCTGAATTTAGATTCTAGATCACGTATTTTAACCAAAACTTATTTGAGATTGAAAGCTACAGTAATGAATTAGGACTGTCATGAGATAGCTCTGCTCCCATGATTTCCAGCACTGAAATCACTGAACCACAAATCCTGTAAGAACAGCCTCTCTCCCATGCATCAGCAGCTCAGATCCGTTAGGATATGCCAGCAAGAAAGAAGGAGAGAAAACAAAAGTGAACCAAGCTTCACAGCTCAGTCTCTGCCTAACTTGAGTCAGAACTGAAAGTGGGACGCTCATAAGGGAGTACTTGACCTACTAGACACCTAATGCCTCAGTTAATATGCAGCAGAGCTACAACTTGCCTCATCAAAATTCACTGACAACACACATCAGCAGCGATGGGAAACTTGCCACTACATCCTGACAAGTCACCCCAAACACCTCTTGTAGAGAATAGTTAAGACACACCCTCAAAATTTCTCTCTGCTGAGTCTAAAGAGTGACCACCTCAGATGTGGTCTTCTCTGGAGCTCAAGGCAAGAAAAATCCTACCATTAATCGCCCTCTTCTCTGTACTCTTAGGAAAATGAATGCACTGCATAGCAAAGCAAGGAAGATACTACTAACCCAAACAATGCAGTTCTGAGCCTGCTCACACTGGTGAAGAGTCCCATTAAGACGTGGCAAGGAATTTATTTGTTTTGATGTTGGTCACCAAAATTATGCAAACGCACAGCTACTGGCATACTTGAGTGACTGTAGGTATAGGGGTCTACCAAGACATTGCCCTTGTTTGGACACTACGGTATTCATGGAGTTTTCAATCAGAAGGGAACATTGTGATCATCTGGCCAACCTACCTGCAAAAAAGTTTCTGTAAGTTTTCAGTTGTCTCTGTATCGACCCTAGCGTAACTTCTTTTATACAGAAAATATCTTTTAGAAGGATAACCACCCCCCCCAACATGGCATCACCTCATCCTTTAGTCAAGATGAGG
>JAOBAS010000025.1:6150601-6177756 GCA_025311575.1 Elanoides forficatus | reverse complement strand
GGGCCAAGGGGAGAATAAACAAAAAAAAAAAAGGAAAAAAATAAATGGAGGAGACACCTCAAAATAAGTATTTCCAAACAGCCAAACTGTTACACACCTGGTTATAATGCCTACTCATAGTAAGAGAAAACAGCTTGCACCAAGAGAGGTAAATTACACATAAAAGCACGTTAACATCAGCACGACACGAAGTGCCTCTTCCTGATTACTGAAGAGCCAAGACATTGCACAGCTGTCAGGAGGAAACTGAAACTTTGAGGGGAGGTGGAGCTTTGCCCTGAAGAACACAAAATTGTAATAATGAATCCCCAAAATACATCCGAGAGATCTGTTTTAGCTGCCTTGAAAAGGAAGCAAGCAGAGATGCTCCTAGCTTGAAGGCTAGGAGAAGCTGTCAAGCACTACATGGCCCCACAGTGCGTTTCTGACAACAGGATATGGCAGTTGCTCTTTTTTTGCCTCTGACCTGTGCAATAGCATAATCCGAGCAATTGGTTGCCTGCATGCCCTCATTGCCACTGATCCCCACTCCAACGTGAGCTGTCTGGATCATTCCTACGTCATTGGCACCATCCCCAATGGCAAGTGTTATGGCATTGACGTGTTTCTTGACCATGTCTACTATTTCAGACTTCTGTAGAGGAGATACTCTGAAAAGGAGAGAAAAAGGTGTTAGTTTCTCACATGCTGAGCTATGTGCCTTTCCCAAAAGAGCAGCTGTAATCTACATTTAGAAGTAATCAAAGGGCAGTTGCTGGGAAGTTCCTTTACTCAACAACGAAGTTTCAGAACCTGTGCCAAACTATTTCCGGAGAAAGTAGCTTTAAAAATAGTTTCACATTTATTTACTTGCTCATATTTTATACGAAAGAGACCAAATAGATATGAAAGGTTTTAAAGTGGTTTCTTTTTTCCTCCCCCAGCCCCATGTGATACACTTTGGCATACACCAATGATGTTATATTGGGAACACTGGAAAAGGGAGTTACCTCTTCAGCTACCAGGTTTACAGATGAACAGTGCAGGCTTCCCTGTCTGCTGTCAACAGTGCACCTCCATCCAGGAGGAGAAAGACCACTAATACGTTCAGAGTGTAAGTCAGAGACATTTTCAGTGGTTTGGCAAAAGGTACTGCAGACTTACCTTATTTCCTCCTCCAGCTTACTTCCCCACTTGCCAGGCCATCTTTCCAATCTCAGACTATCCAGTTAGGATTGGAAAGAATAAGGCCTCTCCCTGATCTCACACACACCTTGCATGCTGGTGCAACTCCGACTTCAGTGATGACATTACTGAATGCCAATTCAAAAAACAAAAGGCTGACTCTGTGACATGTCAATATTCTTACTGGGTTTATTGGTAGTTACTTTAACCTGATCCCTCTCTCATTTTACGTCGGTTCCAGTTCGATAAAAATTCATGGAATTCAATGGAATTAAACTAGTCTAAACCAGGGAGAAGTGGAAAAATACTCAGGACTAGGCTACTAAATTGGATAAGACACCCAAAATGACCTTTTTTCATGGAAAAGATGGATCAGGTTACCAAATCATATGAGGTATTCTGAAAATACCTACATGTAGATTAAATATTTCCATTCTAACCCCATCTGTACAAACAACTCTAATTCCTTTCCCCATCAGTTTTAGTTAAAGTTCCAAAATATTTTGTATTCCCTTAAATAAAGCTTTAGACAAAACTTTTCCACATCTCAAGTCAGCCACATAACACTCAACAAAAAAAATGTAACTGATATCTAAAAGCTTTACTATTAAAATAGGGGGAGAATGGGGAGCTTGGGGAATGGTGGAGACGAAGGTTTTTTACGTGGCATTTTTTTCAGAGTCTACATCCTCTGGGAGCAACTTACACAGCCTTTTAACACACCCGGCTGGATTACTGCTGATTAAAAAAAAGCAGTTATCTTGTTCAGCATTTTGCTTTATAGCCTTGATTTTGTTTAGTGCTGATCACCTCTTAAAATAACTTGATGAGTAATTGGGGAAGAAAGAGTTCTTAAGAAAAATTTGCTGGGCTCAAAATTCACATGTGAACTAAACCACCCGAAAAGTCTAGCAGCTGTCCTGTTCCTAAAAGCTGAAAACAGGAAAAAGTTGACTGGGCCATAAAATTTACTTAATACCATTGGATAGATTTATTAAGCACTCTACCTGGCAATGAAAACACCACTTGGCACTGTAGGGGCCCAGCTAAATTACCAACGCAAAACCCCAAACACACTAACTAACATATGATGCATGAAAGGTGTTGGTTTGCAGTTACAAAGCAGCTCTGAATCTAGCTGCATAAAATTTTAACTTCCCTCTCATACATACATGCGCACGCACACACATTGCCCCAGCCCCCCCAGCCTGCCAATATTCACATAATAAAGTACTAAAGCGTGGAGCAAGGAGACAACAAGGACCACAAGCCATAAAACGGGAACTCCAGAGGGGCCTGGAGCCAGTTCTGGAGGGATGGGATTGACAAGTGCACAGACCCCCATTACCAGCCCCAGGGGCACCCCCAGTGCACAGCACCATATACTTTTGGCAGTCCCCTTGTGCAATTATTTCACCGCAGCTGAGCACTGTGCATATCTGCTAACACCCTCCTCAGACACACACATCTCTCAGAAGTCCAGTTTGTGTTCATTTAGTTTTCAGTTACATGGCAATGGAAATAGCTAAGTTGTTCCCTGGCTTCAAATAGGCTTAAAGTAACAAGGGAATGAAAAAAGACAGACTGTGAACGGCATCTCTGATTCTGTACTTTAAACTAGCAGCTTGTCTACAGACATTTCAGACATGACCAGAATGTGGCAGAGACGCTCGAGCTTGTTCTAGTGCAGTTGAGCTGTGACATGCCAGGCAAGCGAATATATCCTGTATTCACTTCTGCAGTGCCTGCACTGTAGATGTGGCTTCAGATTTTAAGTCAACTTTGCCATTAACGACCCATTATTTGTCAAATCAATGGAATGCCTCAATATAAACACATTTATCAACTAGTACATAGTGTACACAGAGTTACTGTCTTGACCAAATAAAGTTAATTATACCCACAGTTACATAACATCCAGTTAAAGACTAACATCTTTATATTGCTAGTAAGGCTAAACAAGCGACAGGAAACACTAAATCTAGACTTTAAACATCAAAAATATTTCTGCACTTGATTTAAGAAGATGAAATCAAACACAATATTTCAGCACAAAGCGTTACTTGATTACAGTTGTTTATGCTAAACACAAGCTTTATAGCAAGCATCCTCTTTGACACCTCCCCACAAAGTACAGCCCCATACTCCAGAGAGCACTTTTTGCTGCACACAGTAGATGAAACACAAAAGTTGCAAATCGAGGTGGCTACTGATTTCCTGAGGGGTTTTACTCCCCTCCTCTTCCAACTCACATTCTCGGCCTCCACACCCCTTCTGCTCCTTGTAATCTATTTGGTACCAACACACTGCATTAGACGACATTAATCCCCTCAGCCAGATGATCAGAGCTGCAGTCCATTTCTGCACATTTCATAGGCTGTCTACATGAGTAACTGGAAGATTATAGCACAGGACACTATTAACCTGCAGCTTCCCCCGGGTGATATCTTGGAAGGGGAGGAAGAATAGCCAAGTTCACAAAGATTCCTGGACAAATGAATAAGTTCAAAGCAAAAAGCGCAAGGAAAGAACTAGCTACTATGGAGAAAAATTTTGCAGCGACGGGCAACTACTGGTAATTATCACTTGGTGGAACATCCCTGGCTTTCACTGCAGACCTCACTGCAACAATATCAGGATGTAAGCCTTGCCTTGATATACACCCAAATAAGAATTAAGATGTGAGCAAGACATCGGTTGCATCAAAATATTCTGCTTACTCATGTATTCATTCACTGGTCAGACAGCAGTGCTTCTTGTAAAGGTTCTTAGAGTGCAACTCAGAAGAGTTCACTGGAAATGTTGGTCTATACCTAAGTTATTTTTATTGTCACTGCTCAAAAGCATCTTTGACAACAGATACAACCAACTTAGTCTAGAAGGATTCTCTCTTTTATGCATACTCCTGGGGGTGGAAAAGAAAGAAAAAAAAAAAAAAGTCAGGTTTCAAATACCACAATTACAGCTACCAGATCGAGTCGTCAGATTCTTGCTCAAACTGCTTCCCTGAGAATCTGAATTTAACCTGTTCGGGCTGCAGAACGCCTGGGGTCAAGAATGCAGCGTTATAAAGTTTCTAGCATTCAACATTTGGCTATGCAACATGAAGTGTTCATGGATGATGGAAGGGACACAAAGTCAAGTGTCAGCCATAGAGCAGACCTGCTACTTGCCCACCTCTGGGACTTCCTTCTAGTACCCTTGCTCTTCAGAGAGTAAAAACCGATATGGAAAACTGGAAGGTTCTCCTCAGTCTCAAATTCACTTAGTCTTTATCAGCACCTTTAATAGATTAATACAGAAAGCGGTTTCCGTCCCGAAGGAGATGACTGATGCCCTGCTATCACATTCCTTCCTCTGTAATGGGATGCGTGGAAGCAAGAGAGCACACAAAGCACTATGCCTTGGGAAGAAGCTGGGAGAGAAATGCAGCCCAGAGCCAAGAACCCTCAGAAAGATATGGACCTAATTATTCTCAGGTCACTTAAATCCATATGGAAACTGGAAGGAGGCAGAGGTAATTAGTTTCCAGATAATGCAGTACTATACTGTTACTATCAGTAAATACTTTAAAGGTCCCTCTTGTACTTAAAGGAAGCTTATGAAAAAAAGAGCACAGGGCACAGCACAGAGCAGTAACACAGCTGGTTTCCACAGAGGATGTTAAGTGGCTTCCCACTGACTTCTGCAGATGAGCTCCTAATGGCTTCAAACCTTCAGTCTGCATTCACTTCTTTAGCCTGGGTGCACCCGTTTACGAGCAGACTTCTTACCTGATATGTTTTGCCTGTTAAGAAAAGTTGTACTCATATGGTTTAGTCTTAGGTAGTCCTGCAAGGAGGACTCTATGATCCTTATGGGTCCCTTCTAACTTGAGATATACTATGATTCTACTCAGCATTTCACTGGAAGGTTTGCTCAAGCTTACTTTATTTCTTCAGGAAGAGAATTCAGGCATAGATGGAGCATCTTCCAGTTCAATTTTCTTCACCGGGAATACTTATAGGACAACCAGAGCAATTCACAAGTTTGAATCAGCTCTGACATCTTTCAGTGAAAGATTTCACAAAACAAAAAAACAAAAACAAAAAAAACAAAACAAAAAACAAAACAAAAAAACCCAAAAAAACAAACAAAAAAAAAACAAAAAACAAAACAAAAAAACCCCCACAAAACAACCCACAACACCCCAACTAGTAAAGTGGTGATATTTTCAAAAATAAATAGCAAACATTTTATTCAGAAACCCATTTTGGTACCAACATTTTTAAAACCTCAAAACTAAGTAGAAGCAAAACATCAAAGTACACATTTTAACAAAGCAAAGCAATGCAATACAGCTTTAACTTCAATTTTTAATGTACTGCAACTGATTTAAATCAAATCAATTCCTTTACTGCACTTTTTGTAATCTGGCAAGGCAGCTACCCCTCTTATTCCCAGACTCCATCTAACGTGTCACGATGGATGCAGTCACAAATGAGTTGGGAAGGACATAATCGGCACAACCAGTCCTGTGTCACATAGGTCAGCTACACTCCACAAGATACTATCAGCAGGAAGTGAGAAACAGTTTCTTAATTCTGTATATCTGTATTTATTGCAAAGTTACAGATGCATGAGCGCAACTGATGGCAATTGTAAATAATACTTCTCACTCAGGCCCTTAAATGACAGCTGCATCACTGCAGATGCTTCAGAGTATACAGACATAAAACACAGATGGGAAATTAAAATGCACTATTTCAGAAAATTATTAGTTTTATTTATTCATTCAAGTCTAAAGGACCCAATGAAGACACAGTTCTGCTAGAGAATTAGCAACTGAGACTACCAACTGTATATAAAAAGAAACATGATTAAAGAAGAACAAGATAAGTATACTTTATTGCAGTCCTTTTATCTATAAGATCTAGACAGAAAAAGAATAAGTAATTTATAAGAGATCAGTTTATATACAGACAATCTTACAAGGCCACAAAGAGAAGGCAACCCCACAAGCTCTTCCACACCTGAGCAAGGCACAGCTTGATACAGAGTCTCAGCAATCTCCTCCATTCCCTCTAAAGCTGTTGTTTTTTGTGGGGATTTTTTTGTTCATGGGTCCCCTCCCCGAAAACAAGGAGACCTGGAGCATTTGTGTTGAAGACTGCATACTTCCCCCACCCCCAATTCGATACAAAATACTCTTAGGACATTCTTACCCACACTTATAAATTTTTAATGTTCATTTGTAAAAAGAGGAAGGCAAGGAAGGAAGCTGCTTCAAGCATTACCTCCTTCTGCTTCCATGCTGTAACAAGGATTAAACACAAAGACATTAATGTCTTTAACATGAAACATTAATTTGATATTCTACTTCCTTGAAATGCCTTGTTAATGCAACACAAGAGACCCTTAAGAGCCCACCTTTAGTGCAGTAAACATGATTTTACCCTGTTATACCATAAAATTCACTAGTACTTTAAAATGCTTAGTGACCTCATCTTCAGAAAAGGCAGAGGTGGAAGACAGCCCACAAAGAGCTGAGAGCTGTCAATAATATTGACAGTTAAGTGTACGCATTGGTCCCCAGAAAAAGGAGCGAGATAAATTAACACAGTAACAGAAGTAATACTCAAAAAGCAAGGGATGTTACCATGACATCATATTTAGCAGTTTTTAATTACACATTGATTTCTCCTGACACACGCCAGGGTGCCGATTTCAACCACGTGTCATCCAAGCAAGGGCTAGTCTTCAATTACAGTCATGATGCTCCAAGGTATCTGGGACAGACTTATGATGACAGAGTTAACACACACAGAAGAAGAGTGAACAAAAGCACACACACATCATATCAGCTCAAAATGGGCATTACATTGAATGCTTTTAATTCACCATGTGCTCTGAATCTCCTTCACCTGCTGACAACCACAATTTCACAGGGACTGGCTCCGGTGCAGCACTTAAAACTTTGGAGACAGCACTGACTGAACTGATGGATAGTTTAATGTTCATAAAAAGCACCAAAGGAATTCATCCAACTAAATATAAGTGCCTCCAATGGAGACATCTCTATCTGCACTAATCACACCATGCTCCTTTTATAGTCAATGGGAGAGAAACAGGCACTTCTGGAGTGCAATTCATCTGGCTTATTTTAGACATGTACTTCAAGGGTATAGTTCATCTCCTCTTACAAGCACCCTTTTCTCTCCAGCAAGGTAAAGGGGGCTGAAGGTAACTAGTTCACATGAAAAAGCCTACTACTGACATGTAAAATTACACAGGGTGAAACCCATCTTGCATTACTGCAGTGCTAAATACCTTCAAATTCATCAGGCACACAAGCTTTTCCTCTCTTGCCTTCTGACAAGGTAGAACGCCTGCTTCCTCCCGAGACAGGCGCTGGATGCTGAACTGATTGATATACCATGTCCTCCTTGCCTTCTCTTAAAACTCTTGCTTCTTGACTGTGCTTCCAGCTCTCGCTAATTCTTTTCTACAGTAATTTCCCAGTCCCATCTCTTCTGAACACAGACAACTAGAAGTCTTACCAAACCTCTACCAACTTCCATAAAAAACAACCACAGCTTCATCACCCTTTATCATTTCAGCTGCAATCTAACTTCTCCATACTTTTTTCATTTTTTTCCTGAGCAGACCATGCTCCAAATTGCTTCACTTGTTCAAACTTAGACTGGTTTCAAGTCTATTTTTTAATTTCAAAAACAGTTTTACATCCTTATGTATACATTTCACTTATCAGTAGTCCCATTTCATCTTGTTATAAAAACAAAATAAAAAAATTCCTTCAGTTTTTTAGCCTTACTGACATGCCAGTCACACACTTGACTTTGAGCAACATATATTACATCTAAATTTCAGGTTATCCAGAAGAGGATATTTTTGATGCCCAGCATGGCTCTAACTCATAACACCCCCCCCCCTCCCCCCCATGTTCACAGAACATGTGGCAGTTCTTAATTTGTTACCAGAATAGTCCCTTCTGCATCACTTAAGGTATAATAGAAATACCTTCTTAATATAAAGCTCTCTTTGTAGTTATAAAGCCACTGAATCATACACAGTCTTCTGAAAAGGAAAAAAACAAATTCACTTAGTATCTTTTTATCATAAAAACAAAGATTTTTTTTTTCTAATTACATACTTTTTTTTTTTAAATATATATATCACTAGGAAATTTCTCACTTGCATTCAATATTTTAACAACTCATTTGCCATTCACAGTTGCCACTGAAATGATCTCCAGAGGACAAGGACTACGAAATAATCTTTTTATAAGTTGGATTCAATGTATTAAGCAGTGTGATAAAACACACAACACCCCAGTGAACACAGGGTTAAGTTTCAAGTCAGCATCTTCTTCCTCTTTGATATACCTCCCTGCTTGTTTCTGTCTTGATTGCCCTTCCCCCAACCTGCTTTATGGGGCAAAGATTAAATAGGGAAAATCTAGTTTGGAAAACAAATTATTTTGAAACTGATGAGTTGGCATGAACACGGTGTTGAACGGGAAACTATTTTGCATTTTTAACTATAATGGTCACTAGTGGCAACAGCTATAATAAGTTTTTAAAGTGAAACTAATGTATCTAATTTTGAGCTTCCCTCACCCCAAGCTAATTAAGGCACATTCATTTCCATGCTAATCAGCCTGAGCAGTTCTCACTCAACACAGGAATTTGCCTTTTTCTAATGACAGAGCAAAAAAATTTCAGCCTGTATAATGTACAGATTAGTGCCTTTATAACCTTGACGCCACGCACAGAGAGCGAGCACTCACGTGTTTCACACAGCAGAGTTGTTTACAGACTTTTGCAACACCTGGTGAAATTAAGTGACAATTGAGACTATGGCCACGAATAAGCCCGTCAGCCCATGTAGCCAGGCTCTGCCCTGCGGTGCGGCCAACTGATACCTGGGAGAGCCGGGGTGAGCACCGGCCCCTAGAAGCAGAACAGCGATACTGCGGTAGCATCAACCACGCCACGTGGGCAGCCTTGTCACCTGGCGGGCTCTGCTCCTCCACGCTGACTACAGCTCAGAAATACAAAATACAGCCGCTTCAGACAGCATCACTACTGAAAACCACTGCTTCGTTCAGGATCACGTACCTAAGAAACAAACCACAACCACTGACGTGGGAGGAAGATGAAGGTAGATGTAGCTAGTAAATTTGAGATAGTTTGCCATTTCAGCGGTGGTACAAACACCAAGAGTTTTATTTCTTCACTCTGAGTTCTAATAACTCTGCATGATTTATTTCTCTCCCTCTCTATGAAAAAGAAAATGAGAATGCATGTAAATGATCAACAGACACGTGCAATTTGAAGCAGGGTATCTTACCCAGTAATTATCATCAGAGGGCTGCAATGTACCAGTATATCATATTGAGAACTCACTACCCAAAATGAAAGTACCACCTATTTGTAAAAAGCAAGATTTTCAATTTCAGAATTATCACTATACCTCAAAGGCATTATATTGTGTCAGGGAAGAAAGGCAAGCTCCCAAAAAATTTTTTCATGACAACACCACAGAAATACAAGTTATTTCCCACCCTCCCCTTAAGTCCAGTCTCTACTTAACAAAAACAAAATGCTTGTGGTGAAATCCCTAAATCTTTAGACATTTAGGAAAAAAGAACCAAACTCCTGGTTTTCACACTCCCTCCACAAGTAGGGAAGTTGAGCACCAGAGTGTTCCCACCGAGTTTAAAAAAATTCAGACCACTTTTAGGTAGAAAAGACATTGACAACTGGAAGTCTGACTGGGAGCAGCTCAGTCCTGGTCAACTATTAAATCTGCACTCTGTTCAAAGCCAGGTTAAGTATTAACTTACAGAAAAACACACACGGCATGCTCACTGCTCCCAAACACAAGCTGCAAGAAAGGATCTTTACATCAACCTCTCACCTCAAACGCCATACAAACAACACTTCCAAGAAAAGAGTGGTGAAGGGAAGGAGGAATGAGAAAAGAGTAATATTCTAGAGCAAAGTCAGTTACACTCTAAGTTCATGATTAAATTGAAGCATTACAATACGGCATCTAGAGTAAGGGGGTGCTTCTGCTGTGTTCAGTCACCACCTATGCTATGAGTTAATACGATCAAATTTACATCAAGAAGGTTTAGTAACAGCATCTCTGCCCACGGCCAGCCACTAACATGGCCATACCGGTAGGGCACCTGTAACCCTCGAACATACGGTTCCAACATATCTGTATCTTGCTGAATGTTTCCGTATTCAGGTTTAAGACAGAGAAATGCCCTGAGGTTTGTGCAAACAACGCTGATTAATAGCAGCTGCTTCTGTAACAGCAAAATAAAAAAACCAGACAGCAGAACGAACACAACATATGCTGGTCCCCCGCACGCCTGATTTTCAAGCGCCTTTCAAGTGTGAGGAGCCTGTGGCAGAGAAGAGCACGTGGAACTGAAGGCGCCCGTCACAGGCTGTCACACGGGGCTTGAGCACACCACCTACCGCAGTACACTTGGCAACTGTCAGGCAAGAGGTGGCCAACCTGGTCTGGTCATACCCCTGCAAACTTGGTGAGTAATTGCTTGAGCTGACTGTCCCCAAAAGCTTGTCCAGGCATTTTGGGGCAGTCCAGGCAGAGTCAGGGTGTACTTTAACAGTACAGGATAGACAATCACAGTCCAGCATCCATGCTTGCTCCTTAGCACTCTTATTAACATAATGTGTATGTGCAGCCTGAAGTGCTTCACACACGAGGAAAAGCCTCACAAAACTCAACTCCACCTGTTTTTTTTCCAAACTTGCACTGACTTCAGAATCACGCCTCTTTTGAAAACTCCAAGCTGGCTACCTTGCTATTATTGAAAGGAATCTTCAGGGGTTTTGAAAAAAAAGGCGTCAAAGAAATTGCAGTTTGCATTTCATTTCCTGCATGTATCTCAACTCAGAGCTGATTTACTTTTGCACATACAATTTTGCTATCATCCATATTTCTGACCACAGGATCAGTCATACCAATACAGACAGAGCTTTGCACAGGACAGTGCTCCATGGAGTACAGACAGTCAAAAAAAGCACAAATATTTTGCTTAATAGCTCAAACTAGGCCAACAATTTGCTTCCTGAATTAGACTAAGAATACAGAACTAGGAGCCAAGTTTTCACAACATCAAACCTTTGCGTCTTTATAAAAAGGACACAAAATGCTGCCGTTCCAGTGTGGTAACATATGTGCCCATGTTTCACAGGACATGCTTAGCTAGTGCTAAGTAATAGGTGCCAGGACAGATCTTCCCTTCCACCACCCCTTTTACTTAAGGAGAATAAAGAGACACCTGAACAATTATACGTAACGAGCTTTAGAAGAGCAGAGAGAACATAGGTGCATTTAAGTTGACCTTTTCCTGAAAGCGAGCAGAAGGGATATTGCCTGAAGGACCTTATTTCCTGGAAAGAAAACTAGCTTTGAAACATTTCCACAGGCATTATAATGAGCAATTTTCTATTAACTTGTGGTCTTCCAAGGTGACCTGTTGTGCAACTAAGAAACAGCATAAAGTACCAGCCCATTACTAGGGGCAGAGGAGAACAGATTTCTTCCACGTCCACTTTTATACCACACTGGTCTCAGAAGAAGAGAGGCATCCTCTCACTGCTACAGTGGTTTTCAGCACTGAGCTGCTTCAGACCATCAGTACCACAGTAACATCAAATCTGAGCACGTCCAAGCCATTAGTGCCAATGGAATTTGAAGTATCAGACAGAGCTACCTTATTATTGCTAAGGTAACTTAAATCACCCATAGAGGCTACAACTGGAAGAGCTAAATGAGACAGACCACGTGAAACATCTTCTTAAAAAGATACCATGGAAATTCAGATAAAAAAGGAATTGCTAGAAGTTGAACTGTATTCACTAACACTCTTCATGACTCAAGCGAGATTAGAAATAAAAAATGTGGGAGGAAGAAAAAGAGGACTTGCCCAGTGTTTAAAAATTCATGGGCTCTATAGGAAGCAGGAAGGCAGCTTTTGTGAGTCAGATAGGAAACTCTCACCATATAGCCATACTGATACATTCTGGTACAAGTTGACGGTTTCTTTTTCAAATTCAGCCATTAAAAGCAAGTCAGCTTACAGTGCTTTCTGTCTAGAGAAAGACTTAGAGCCTATACGCGCTCACCTGACTTAATAAAATGGATTTTGTAGCAGCATGTAGTCTACTCTCAATTTACACAGTAAATTTTACTTTTTTAGTTACAAACTAAAATTTGGAAGCCTAAGTTCACATCACCCTGTTTACTACATACCAGAAGTTCATAAGTTTGTATATTTAACACACCGGCAAAATTCAAATAACAGCAATTCATTTTCAAAATACAATGCACTGAAAAATCCTATAGCCAAACAGGCTGTTGAGGTAAAAAGTAAGCCCTACTTTTAAATATGACCTGGAAACTGGAAAACTTTTAAGACACATTGCAGAAACCGAACATAGATGTGATAATGTGAAAAGCTGCAATGTTCGAAGGACTCAGCTGACATATAGTGCCTTCTACAAGCTCCTGCTAGCTCTACAAGCTAGTCTACACACCAGAATACAAGGCATACTAATGTACATACTATCTTGAAATAAACTGTGGCCAAGAGCGTAGAGAAGGGGGTGGAGGGGCAGGGGGAGATGGCGACAATATGCAAGAGGCTGATCACAAGCCTCTTCAGATCAGATGTGCCAATTGCTTTGGCGACAACAACTGCATATGGGAATTCACTGTCCGAGTTCGTGTGGCACAGCTTGTACTCTAACCGCCAAAGAAGCTGGCTGTCTTGTTTCGCTGCCAGCATGCATCTTCAGGGCACTACATTTCTTAAAGTAAGTTTTGAAAAGCCGCTTCACTTAGTATATACATATATACAATTCTCCACACCCTACTTCTCCAAACAGGGTCAGAGTAGCCTTGCTAGAAGTTTGCTGGCAGTAATGTTTAAGGCATAGTCAAATACTACCACAGCAAAATTCCAGAAGTCAGCAACTCTCATCTAACATGAAAGTGGTCAAAACACTCAGTTCATGAAGATATTATATGAGCAGCTCTACCATGGAAAAACATCAAGATTACAAACTACTAATAGCCTTAAACTCACACTTGATCATGACTAAAAAAAAACAAAACAAAAAAACACCTAAACAATTTACATTGAACAGAAAATCTGCTTATTCTCTAAATGCACTTGGCTATAATAGTACTGTAGATGCCCTGCTGTTTAATTTCTAGGAATACAGATTTTATTCTCATTCACATTGTTCATATCCAACACAAAAACCACCCTAAACACAAGTCAATATGTTGGAGCAGGGCAGAGGGATTAGCTTAAGTGAGGATCCAACCGTTTTAATGTATTTGACACATTAACTAATACATCATTCTTTGTACAAAATGTAGTTCAAAGGAATAAGGTCAAACATGCAGTGTCCAACTGGCAATGGTCAGAGTACTGTGAGGGTCCACCCTGCTCAACAGCAGTAACCCAGATGCTGACAAAAAGGATATCCTCAGCTAGTCTGCAGATAACACTGAACTAGGACTAGATTACAAGGAATCACAGGGCTTTTATTCAAAGGTGCCTCAAGAAATTCAGGGACTGAGCCAAAAAAACCTCATGGAGTTCAGACGGAGAGAGGCAAAGCTCCGCACCTCAGGCAGAATAACCCCACGCACTCGTGCAGGCTGGGAAGTGACTGAGCAGGAGCCCTCCTGAAGGGGACCCGGCTGTTATGGTGGGCATCAGGTTCAACATGAGCCAGAAGTGCACTGTTAGTGTGACCAAGGCACACTGTATACCGGGTCGTGACCCAGTACACAAGTGTGACCAGGACAAAGACAGATGTTACTGCCAGCCCTCTCCTCAGCACAGGTGAGGCAACATCTATGGTATGTCCAGGTTTAGAGCCCGAGTTGAAAAAAAGGAGAACAACTGGGAAGAGCCCATCCGAGAATTAACTAAGATGATCAAGGGCCTAAAATACATAACCTGTAAGAAGAGGCTGTGTCACCTGCGCTTGTGCAGGTAAGGGGCAGTTTAACAACAACAGCGTACTACTGCTTAACACAGAGTTATTTAAACTCTCCCGTCATGTCAAACAATATAACAAGGGCCAATGGCCACAGATTGCAAACTGGGAAGTTCAGGTTGGATATCATGGACGTCTTCATGAAGGTGTTAAGCAACAGAAAAAATTTGCCACAGAGGTTGTGGAATCTCTGCCCATAAGCATATTCCATGGCTCAACTACAGAAGGTCATGGCTGACACGATCTACTGTGGATGATAATGCTGCCTTGAGCAAGGCGTTGGACTAGGCCTCCACAGGTCCCTTCCATCTAGACTGTTCTACACCTCAGGTCTCACTTCAGGGACAACGGAGGCACTTAGCTATTAAAGGACTGATACGGTCCCTGAAGAAGGTTCCCATGTGGTTCTGTCACACAGCGAGGCCCGGATTTCAAGAACACATATGCTTAGTGCACATGCTGCCTTATGTTCTAAAGGTCTCCAGTGAGGCACAGTGTAACTGGGCACTGCAGTAGAGAAGTGACCTCATCTCCTTCCCCTGCGTGTAGTCATCATCCTGTGTTATTGGAGCACCTTCCCCAGGTAAACAGTCTTCTCCTTCCAGCCTTGCCTTTTCCTCATCCATCAGCACTTCAGACTCTTCTCACCATCACATCATTCCCTTTCTTTTGCCTGAATAACCCACTGGTGTTGAAGTTATTTATATAACTTTGTTCATCACTTCCTTAACTTGAGATTTTTGTACTTTAACAGTGGATACATTAGACTTGGCAACTTTAAGTTAACAACGCTTTGGGTAGACACTGTAAAATTTCTTGGTTATGTTTATACCAGAGACTCTTCAGAAAAAAAAAAAAAAAAAAAGGAAAAAATACATCTGGCATAAAAGCCAATCCATCAAAAGAAATAAACACATCTCTTGAGAAAGCTAGACAGCCAGTGTAGACTCAACAGAAACTGCTCTGATCCAGCAAAAAAGTTCCACATGGGCAAGATTCCTTCCAAAATGGTCACCTCTCAAAGACTTACATTTTTTAGAAGTACTATTCACATGACTATTTCCAAATCTAGCAAAAATTAACATTTTCATCTCATTAGTGCATAAAGTCTGACCACAACCCAGTTTTCAAAGAAAATTGGACCTTGTAGTAACAAGTATTTCTAGTTTCTTTCCCTCACCTTTGCGAGGTAAAAGTAAACTGAGAACTAGATCCAATTCTCCTAATTTGACAAAACTGATCAGAAGTAGTAGAACTGAAAACTGACTATTAGCCTCAGTTCTGTATAACAGTTGCTATGAAACTTAAGCATATATGTATTAGAGTTGGAATCTTTGTAAATGCTGCGTCACATATATTTGTGTTTTACTGTGAAGAAGAGGTTTGACTGAAGACACTGATGTTCTAAGAAAAACAAAACCCTTTTCAGTTGCCTTGTGCCATAATTATCATGGTCAACGCTAACTTCTACATTAAGATTTCCCAGCCTTTTATATCTGAGCTACACTTCTATTCCTCCCTACCCCTTCCTATGTTTGACTACATATCTGTGACATCTATAGAACAGCATAAATAAGACAATTAGGAAAGCCACAGATGCATTTTAAGTGGCTCTCTGCTCAATTTAATAGTTGACAGTAATCACTATGAGCCCAGTCTAAAGCTAGTCCTTCCATAGATTTTAATAAGGCTTGAGTAAGGTCCAGATCATCAGTCAGTCCTCTATAGACCTGGGTTCTCCTGATAAGTTCGCCTAAAAAGTTTCCAAAAGAAGTTACATCCACATGTCATGCAGAATTTCTGAATATTTAGCACTAGCAACTGTCTTTGCATTACTATTCCCAGTGCATCACACAGCAGCAGATAAAGAAATCAACTCAGTTGTGTGTGCTAATCAATAAATGAAGCAAACCATCACAAGAGCCAGAGCCCTCTCCCCATCTGTAGCATTTGCCTAGCTGCTAGAGAGACTCGAAGAACTAAAAAAAAAAAAAAAAAAAAAAAAGAAGAGGGGGAGGAGGGAACCTTTCACAACTATGTAACCCAAACTGGAATAATTGCTAGTACAAACAGGCTCATTTTCAAATATATGTGGGTGAAATAACAGCGCAGCTCAAAGCAGCCGTGGTCATACTGTTTACTCCTCTTTTTGACATAAAAGCCTTTTCCTCTGTGAACAGTTCTTAATGCAGAAACATCTAAATGTATGCTAATGCCCAACAGAGCAATAACTTCCTTTGATTGATTCAACAGTACTGAAAGTACCAGGAAAAAAGATCAAACCGAGTATTATACAAACAACCAATGTCTTCAATATGGTACGTGTCAGCATGAAAGCTGAAAGAAGTTGAACAAGCCAGCTACTAAAGTCTTACATGGTTCGGAAAGTGACAGCATTCTTAAGTGCTTGCAGATAAAAGTGTTTTTCTTAAGTTGTGACATCGATTTATAGAGCTCTGTAATATAATGAAAGTCCTTTGATTTAACATGATTTATGAAGCAAAAGCACTTCTGGTGTCTTCAGAAAAAGCATAGGAGTTTACAATAAACACAAGATAATTAAGTAATTTTGCAGCCAGTTACTCTCCTGAAATCATAATTAGGGAAAACAAACATGACCTCTCTCTCTCTTTTATGCTGCTTAAAATTCTTTCTTCTGTCTTCCATTTCACTGACTCACCTTTCTTTCAACATGAGAGTTTCCAGTGACAAACTTCTCTGGCATTACTTTACTGGAGACATTTTCAACCAGTCCCAATACCTTGTTTTTCTACAAAGCTGCTATAGTGTTTACAGAAGAACACTAAGACACACACAAAAAATAAACCTGAACAAATGGTCTGTGACTTCTTCAAGTGTGCCACAAGTAGTACAAACTCTGGCTGCAGTGTGTTATGTTTTACCCTCCCAGGGTTCAGCACAATCTCCTTTTTTTTCTGATGCGTACTTGTCGCAAATTAGATTGTTAATCTTGTGATCTGTCCCAAAAACACTAATAAATCCTAAATTGCTGCTAAACCGAAGCTGTATAACAGAATCTCATTTGCGGCAGTGCTCTATAATTTAGAAGTTACTTAACTGCTAGGAATACAATTCTCTGGTTAGATGTAACTGAGCATGTCCCAGATGCACAAAACACATAAGGATAACCGAATTGTTCCTTTAGATACAGATAGATGACTAAGTCCACTTCAGGGGGCAGGGATAAAGCTAGAGGAGAGGGAGGCATTTTGCCTTCTGGATAACTGGTGGAACAATAATGGGGATAAAATTTAGAAATCAGGATCCACTGTCCTCTCCTCTTCAAGGAGCCCAACAGGTGACGGGTAGCATACCTTACCTAAGCACGATCTCCAAAAAAAAAAAAAAAAAAAGAAAGGAAAAAGAAAAAAAAAAGGGTAGCTGTGGTTTTAAACTCCCACAGTCTAAAGCGAACATTTAGCTTAAGCCTGCTTGTGGGGTACCTTCAGCATGCATATCAAAGCCAGCCCTTAAAAGCATTTTTTTTACACATATGGAGGCTTATTTCATGCATCTCAGACAAATTCAAACACTAAAGCTACTTGTCAGCTCTACCAACAGCCCTTTGTCTCAGTCCTTCCACCCTTGTCTGGGACGTGACTAGCTAGAAGCCATACGTTTACAGACCTTCAGCAAATCAGTTGTCAAGCAAGGCTTTGGAGTAAATTGTATTCCTAGACCTAAGAATCTCAACTCCACATAAAGAAATCGCTCAGCTATGTCCAAGAAGGAAACAACTTTATAAATCCGCAAAATATAAATGACAATCCCCCCCACTGTGTAAGCACATAAATCCATGGTGCATCAACACTCTTAATAGGCAGCTCTTCTCTCCCAAATGGATAAAAAGACCCAGAAAAGGTCTAAAAAAAGCGAAGCATGGAAAATCAAATATGTGGAAGTGCTTTTAAATAAGGACCCTTTATCTGAAAAAGGCAACTAAAAGTCAATATACTGGAGGCATATTTGATGAGGTGGGGGAAGAAAAGCAGCCAGGGTATGATTATTCATAATTTCTTCAAATGCAAGAACTTGATGGCATCGAATGAAATTACCATGCAGATTTAAATGCAAAAGGAAATACTTTCTCTGCACAGTATGTAACACCCTCTGTCCAGGCTGAGATTACAGACTACTCTCTAGTTGAGATTAGAACTTAAACACATTCACAGAGAAAGATTTAAAATTTATGACTGGGGAGAAAAAAAAAAAAAAATCAATCTAGGATTATAAAAACAAGATACAAAAACAGCTGCTGACAACAGAGGTCTCGCATTCACTAATTATATACACATACCCAAGGCAGCTACTACTGGTCACTGTTTGAAACCTAAAACTGGATTAGATTGGGTCTGGTCCAACACAGACATTCATAGATGAAACCGGGCTTAAGATCATTAACTGACAACTACAGCAAACATAAGTTTCTATACAGATTTACCACTAGTCAAAGAACAGCTATACTGCAGTATTATCCACTAAGTTTGGAGATATCCTACTAAAAACCTCTTAGAAAAGATAAGGTAGAATCCAGCTCACCTTCTAATTCTAGAACTGCAATGAACTGGATAGCAATTTGTGCAGTGAAACTTAACACACTGTCATGCCAAGTAATTAATTTCTTATTGCTCTGAACTGAAATCCTGACAGTGGTAAACCTGCTTTTCTGCAAGTTTTTCTTCTAGGCAAAAAGAAATCAGTTATGACTAACAACATACAGTAACAACTTGAAATATTTGTAGAACAGCTGAAATGTACGTGAGATTTTGAAAAGTTACAGTATTTATGAACACTGAGAATTAAAATTTCTACTCTCGTTGCTTATTTCTTTTAGGAGAAGGGGGGATGTTCGCAAAAGAGAAAAGCGATCCTTTTCATGAACATTAAGCATTAATCTGCTTGGTCTGCTATCATCTCCTTGCCTCAGATTTCTCCTTCTCCATATCTGGCAGAGCATAGGTCAGTTATTACACCTCTGTGTTGCAGGGTCCCTTTTGCTGTTGTTCTATTCTAGGATTAAGTAACACTTCAGTTTCTGTAAATCACGTATCCGAAGGTTGCAGTAACCTTTAAGAATCAAATCTTACGACAGGATCATATAGATCTTCACAAAAATATTGCAAGATAACAATTTCTAATAGAAAAATCAACAGCAAAGAAAATCAAAGGATCTAATTTCATTTCATTGCATAGGTACCACAGCTCTTCCTTCTTTACTTCAGCAGTAAGAGACAAAAATAAAAAGAACGTGCAACAGCAGTGGAACATTAAGAAGAATATTCAGCCTTTGACAGATTTTTAATCATTAGCACCAATGAAATCCTCTCAAGAAATGAGTCGTGGGAAAAAACATAAGAAGGCACAGCTACCACTATTCCTAAGATGTCGGACAGCTAACAAGGAGAATTAAATTCTTCATCCACATAATTTGGTATTTACTGATATTTTTGTTTCTTTGGGGGTGATTGTCTTACATGCCTAATTCAGCTAATGCACTTCCAGAAGGCAAAGCAAATGGAAAAGATAAAGGGATAGAGAGCAAAATCCCAAGGAGCTCTCACCAGGAGAGGATAACAAACTGGGAGATCCTATTACACCAAGATTTTCCCCCACAAAGACTCAGTCAGCCATAGCGTACATGCAAGATGACACCAAATATTTTTCCTCCAAATATATTTACCTCCAGTAATGCCTTTATTCTTACTGGAAGTGAACATGAAAAGCAACTGCACTGTGCGACTCAAACACAGGTGCTCACCTGCTCAGATGGGAGGGAAGAGTCACTACTTACGGGACAGGAGAACGAGAAGGCAGTGGTTTCATTACACGGCAAAGGATACTCATGGAACACGTGGCCTGCAAGTGTCTCAATATAAACTGTACTATGTGTTCTGTGACAAAATGTTGGGCACCACTGTAAAATGGAAATAGTTCTAGAGATCAGCCTAGCTACCTTGGTTTGGATAATTGCACCTACTCATTACTCCATTCGAATAGATATCAGAGGGCTCTTCAATCACACATGGTACTGTAAAATTTGCATCAGGCAAACTCGATTTTCCTGCTATTTTTCTCCTTTGCTTGTGTTTTGCTTGACAGAAGCTCCTCAGCTTTACTACCAACATACCTTCTAAACAGAAAATACTTGGTGCAACCAACCAATTACTCCAGTGAAGGATATTTTTCCTTCTGCTGCACAGATTTGCTAAAAGAGAAGAGAATCTGCGTGAAGCTTTGCTTTGAACACAGCACTATGGGAAGCAGTCAAAAAGCTTACTGCCTCCTCAACATAGGAAATAAAGACTCCTCTCAGTGCTCCAAAATCCCAAGGAAGCTTCCAGCTGTGAAATAAGGCAACCTGATGACTTCTGCAAGAAATGCACCAACTAACACCATATTTTAGGAAGTACACAGTAAGATGTTGAGGATCAGTTTTGTCCAGATAATTTTTCTCCTGTTCCTGAAAAAGAGAACTATGACGTTTCCTCAATCCAACTTGTTTTTAAAAGGGCAATATATCTAATGCCACGGTGAGCCTGGAAACTGCTCTGACGCACCCATGTACCAGTGATGTTTTCTGTGTCTGCTGAAACCTCATTCCACTCCCACTAAAAGTCCTAGCTTTTGAAAACAAAAAAACTGATAGAAATCAAAGTTTCTCTGGAAGTTTAAGTAAAGGAAACTACACCAGTCCCAAAGGGACTAAAATTTGGAGAGACCAGTTTGATCCAGAGAATTGAATGATCACAAAAGAAAGTGATTATTCCCACTGTAATATGTTTACCCCAGATTTTGGCCAGATTCCTGCTCATACTTCTTTAATTATGCCTGTATAAACAGAGCTATTACACATCCGATGCAGTACCATCTACAGTTAGGGAGAGATGTCTGTAAAACAAAATATTTCTCATTAATGAAACAGTATTTTACAAAGGGTCACTGAAAGAATGCGAAGTCATCTCCACCAAGCAGCTGAACCTCACAGAGCTTCAGGGTTCGGTGAGAATGACCTAAGCTTCAAGCACGTTAATACACAGTCAGCTTCCTTCTCAGCATCCTGTCAATACCACCAGGGGCTGGTCTTATTTCATTTACATATGCCATAAAAATTTTTCCTGAAGAGGAATATTGCATTACCGTATGCAGATTTTCAACCAGGAAACTGAACTTGAGGACAGCACTCACGAGACTCGTCTCTTTTAAAAAAAAAAAAAAAAAAAAAAAGTATCTTGTAGGGAAGGAAAAAGGAATAAAGCAGCCAGTAAGCTAGCACACGTTTCTTCCGCACTTTAAAAAAAACCAAACCAAAATAAAAAACTTTTCTGTTCATAAAGACACTAAATATCTGCACCAAAAGGAAAGAAAACATGCAGAAGTCTAGCAGTGCCATCTGTTTATTGTGGTACATGAATGGATAAGTTAACACCAGCATTCCTCCCTGCACCCGTGTCCTGTCAGACAGCTGCCCTGCCAGGAGCCTCTACTCTCAACGTCTGCAAAAGTTAAGCACGACATCCTGGCCAGTTTAGTCCTGGGGCCCCTCCTAGAAGATCCTGTTAATTATGCCAAGGTCTGTTAAAATTATGTACAAGGTTCTCTCAATACATGTCTACTCAGCTAAGACTAATAGCTCTCCAATACTTTTGGTTTGTCAGGTCTCCAAACGAAACAAATGAAAACCAGTGGAGAGATACTAAGTGTCCCCATACCCTTTCAGGAACAGATTTAACACTATTGAGTTACGAACAGAATGCCACAAAAAAATACAGGCTTTCCATTTCCTAATGCACAGTATCATTGGATGCCTATACTGCCTGTTTGGACAGCAGGATTAGCCTCCCATATGCTCCTACCTACTTGACACACCATTTACAACAATGATTTATACAGCTGGTGTCAAGAAGTTCATTATCTCTGCAGATGGAGTAGAGGGTTTTCAGGCTACTAGAAGCCTACACCCCAGGGCTGAAGTGGGTGCAAGAAGCTGAAAAGTTGGGAAAATACACTATGATATGAAAGGGAAAGGAAAGCAAAGGGAAAGGCCAAAGAAAGTGAGACAGTCGGTGCTGGAAACCTGTAAGACATGTACCCAAAGCAGGAACTGGAACTGAAGTATCTACAGCTCCGACTGTCCAGGAAAAACCCAAAGACAAGCTGAGGGGCCTTTCTGTGAGAAGGCAAAGAAGGAAAAACAGGGGAAGGGGGAGAAAAGGAACAAACTACTAAGAGGTCACGACATGAGACGTCGCAGGGTTTAAACACAGACTGAAGCTATTTCCTGTTTTAAAACTGAGAGAAAGTATTGATTAATATATCAAGGAGACTCATTTAGGATAACGTAAATCAAACTTTTCAAGAGTTGAAATGCTGAGAATGTTCTAGCTTTTAGAAAAGGGTGGGGTTTTGGTTTTTTGGTGTGTTGTCCCCACTCCAGTAATAGCTTTGTGCAAACACATTTAGCCTAATACAGAAACAGAAAAGGGCTTGAGTATTTTTTTTTCCCCTGAGAGGAAAGAAGGGATCTTGGTGGCAAAGACAAAATTAAGAGACTTCTGCGTCACAGTGAGGCCAAAGTCAGTTTCCAGTGAAATGAAAGAAAAAAAACACAAAGCAAGCACACATCTTTTCCAGGCAAGCAATGCTCTATTTTTTATGTTCTGTCTTGTTTCATCTTTTGCTTTGATTTAGGTCCATTTGTACATGAAAAAAATATACACAAACAAATAGCTTTGCACTGAAAGTTTTTTTAACTCTTATTTTCAACACTGACTTCATACGATTGTTTGCTTTGGGTCCCATCCCTTAAGAGTTTTTAAAAGAATGTGCTACTTATTGTCCACCTTGCATCTCTGCCAGTCCTCTCCATGAAACAATACTAGTGCCTGTTTCCTCCAGCATAAGCGATTTCCTCCATGTTAAATGCGCCATAGTACTTACAAGGACTTTCCTCAATCGCTACAAGTCACCAGCACACATTCTACAAGAGCATCCTTTTAGCCCCGTGCATTTGCCACATCACCCACACTAAAAAGATGGTTTTTGTCTACTGACTATGACTACTGCTCTTCAGTTCCAGAAGAATATGATCACATCAACTCTCAAGTTTTTATATATCATAGCTCCAAAAGGAGCTCAGTGTCTTGCTACGTGACCTGTTAATATAAAGTTAAATACAACTGAAATGTTCCAAAGTAATCCCAGGTTTGGCCTCCGGTCTGATATGTAACTGCAGTTAACTCTCCTCAGACAAGCCCTTCCTCCATTATTTGCAGTGTAAAACACTGGCCTTGGGGCAAATTACCCCAATGTGTTCACGGCCTCCTTGCAGATGATTGAAGTCTCTTCTCTTGTTCACTGCAGCTCACGGCCTGACACACAACACTTTCATCAATGCATCTGTGACTATCTCAGTCTTTTTATCTTTCAGTGCTTTAACATCACACGCCTGAAGCTGTTACCTGCTACTAGCCAAAACAGACTATCAGATTGTACTCTGGCTAATGGGGCTTTCACTCAGCCTGCACGAACTCCCCAAATCTCACAAATAAAGCAGAACTCTTTTAGGAAGTTGCCTCTCCTTCGACACTACCTCATTTTGATAAGCAAAGTGACATTTATGAACCTACTTGAGAAGAACCCTCCTCACACATGCAGCTCCACAGCTCTGTGCTTTAATCCCTGCCACACATCCAACCCACCCGCGTTGCCTTCTGATCCACAGCACCTATAAACACATTTTTTCTTTAGTTTTGTAGCAGAAGTGAAGTATGTTGGGGAGATCTAATTGTAGAAGCACATTCCTGTGTTGTGCTGCGCACTTAAGCCTGCACTATAAACCACGCATCTCGGAAATGTGGATGCCTGACCTGCGCATCACCTCTTCAGTCCTGTGGTCTGCTTTCCCTCTCATTTACCTCTAAGACTACTTGGCATAAAAGCTTGAGCTCAACAAGCTTTTCAGACCCAAACCAAGCCACAGGCAAACACTCATAACTTACGGACATGATGGGTCCACACATCTTAAAGCTGTGTGGAAAGAAATCTGTTCTTCAGTGATTTGCAGATTTGGGCAAGTTGGGGGAAGGGCAGGAATTCTGTCCAACTTCAATCTCCCTTGGCTAATATAAGATCTGTTGGAACAGAAACATTACAAATACTGGAGACCTAAAAAGGGCAAGTTTCCAATTCCTTAAGTACTTGGTTTTCAGAAGCCTTCACACTTTCACTTTCCATCCCAGAAAGCAACAAGTTCTGGTAAAGCAGTGTTTGTGCCCTGCAAGATTAAATACCTACTTCTTAAAAAAAAAAAAAAAAAATTTTCAAACAAGGGCCCCACAAGCATTTATGTTCCTTACTTCCCCTACTGAAATATCCTTCCTACATTTTTAGAAACATTAATTACAACCCTTAAAACAGATGCTCTTTATTATTCAGTTCTCAGGCAGATATTTTTTCACACTCATATGAATGCATTCAGGTCTCTTAATGTTTCAACCAGGCTTTCTGTTCTCTTAACTAAAAGTTTGCTTGCAAAAAATCTGAAAACTCTATTAGAAATCTTTAGAGTTACACACAGATTTCAAGGTCATGGAAATGTCTAAAAGCAAGTCACCTTCCAGCTTGATGTCCAATTTTCATTTTTACACAAATACACTAGGGGATCCAAAGCAACTGCTCCATTGAAACATTGCCTGGTTCAAAGCCTGATGTTTCATCCAGCCCATCACCCAGGCTCTATGTCCTTAGACTGTGGCATACTAAATACACTTTTTTCCCCTGCCTTCCTGAGATTCTTCTGTTGTAATTCATTTCTGTTATTGACTAGGCTGCTTCACAACTTTTCATCTCCATCTTTGTGGAAGGCTTTGAAGCATCAGTTACAAGGGACACTGCCCCAATGGTCTGAAATTTATCTCCTCATTTGCAGTATTTCTGCATAGTTGCATGAATTTTTATTAGCAGCATTTAACCCTTCAGTACAGCTCAAAAGAGCCATCCGATTGCATGTATCTGCAGCTCCAGGGCCTTTCATGAAACGGTCTCTCAAGAAGCATGTTGCATGGCGACCCAGTCCACCTTTACATGATCCCAAACCACCAAAGAGCACAGCGGAATCACCGGGTGAAGCCACACCTGCCTGAAGACTCACGTGAGCTGGATAGGAGCAAGCAATGGTAAAGATTCGGTAGGGGCCCACTTCGTTGCCTGCACACACACCCTCTCCCCAAGCTCTACCTCTTCCATGTGATATGAAGAAACTCCTAAGCTAGAAACTGGTGGTGAATGTATTTTAAGAGAGCAGTTTCTGGTTCTATGCTGTAAAACTTGGACCAAGGCTGGGTTCGTGGGCCCCCTGCTAGGCTTCCCTCCTTCTCCAAGGAGTTTCTCACACAGTCCCTCCTGCGTGGTAGTCCAGGCTTCGCTCTTTGGCCATAAAGAATGTAACATGAAAATTCATAGGACCAACGCTTCTCAGTGCAGTAGAGCTGTGCCAGCTTACTCCTCCACACTGCCTCCTGGTTTAATATTTTCCTCCAGTGTTTTACGTAGTCACATCAATACAGTTTGAGTCTTCACTTGTGACAAGGAGAAAAATGTCACTCCATTCTTCTTTGCAACAGCTTTTTACATCCCTGAACTCTCTTCCAGACTGACCAATCTCACAAGCTGTTCTTCATTCATGTTTCTACAATGAAAGTTGTCCTTACTACTCCTCTTTTTTCCTACTGGTCCATACCATCTGCATGCACTAATTCCATGCGCATATCCCTGTTTCTGCAAAAGCAGAATCAGTGACTGTTATTTATCATGCAAAATTTATTACTTAAAAATAGAGAAGTATTAAGTGTCTTTTTATTATTCCACTGTCTTTTTAATATTCTACACTATTCAAAGCTGTTACTCATCCTCAAGGAAAATAACTGGTTAGAATATGACACAGTATGTCTGAAATAATTTTTTTTTCAGCATAACAAGTAGAGAATTGGTAGAATGTTTCAGCACAAAGCAAGAATAAGCTAAAACGTTACATGACAGCAAAGTATTTAGACTAACCTCTAATGCCTTTCCAGCTCAGAAGCATATTAACTTTTAACTGGTTAGGAACCTGTCTTGATCTTCATTAACACAATCTACTTATCACAGCATAAAGTAAAATAGGAACTTTTTCTTTTTTCAAACCTAGAGAAAAAAGTGCAAAGTTATTCCAAAAGCTGGTGAATATTTGGGCTGGAAGGTGAACAAATGGTGGGGGGTGGGACAGATACTTGTAATGAACGAAGAACAAAAACTGCTTAAATAAAACAGTTCGACAGTGTAAAGACCAGAAGAACCAATGGAGTAACCCAAGAGCTTGCTTTTACCCATATGGTTTATTAGAGAGTATTAAGAAGCAAACAGTAGCTAGTTTAGCAAATGTATATTGAATATATCCCCTTCCCTGTTTTGACCTAGGCATGGGCTTTCTCTTGTTTGTGTTTTCAAGCCTGGTATCCATATTTGTAGCCAGCTGTTACTATACCATAACACATTCCCCCTGCTAAATCCCACAGAGCACTGTTCTGTGTCCTAGTGTTTGAGAAGAATTGTCTTGGACAGATGTCAGTTCTCACATTTCCCAGTATTTGAAGCTGGCACCAAGCATCCCTCTCCTTGCCTGGCTGCCTTCTCTCCCCTCACTGGTGGGACCTTCTGCGTCTGAGAATGCAAGTGTCACAGCAAGGGCAAAAGACACATTAAACTGCTTTGTGTAAATTGGTCAAATTAGGAAGCAAAACATTTCTGCTGAGGGTTATTTCCCTCAAGGTAACAGAACAATGTTTACTCTCTAGTAATAATTTAATTCCATCTTGGCCATCTCTCAAGCACAGATGCTGTTTTGTTTTTACTAACTCAGACTGCAATGCTGGG
>JAOBAS010000025.1:6132881-6149504 GCA_025311575.1 Elanoides forficatus | reverse complement strand
TGCCGGGCAGCTTTCCAGCCGCTCTGCCCCAGGCCTGTAGCGCTGCCTGGGGTTGTTGTGACCCAAGTGCAGGACCCAGCACATGGCCCTGTTGAACCTCATAGAATTGGCCTCGGCCAATTTTAATTCCCAGACACAAAGGAATAGTAGTATAGTTAAATCCAGAAAACACACAATGCAAGTAATTTTGCAAATAAGTACAATCTCAATAGCAAGTACTCTCAAACAAGACAATTTCTTGGAGCTTATACCACACTGCCTACAACAAGATGCTGAAAAGACCTCACCAGAAAAGCACTGCAAATATGATACTTGTGTAACAGCAAGGTTTTTGCTTTGGAAAACAGATATAAAACCCACCTTTGTACTAAACTTCAGTAATGAAATGTTTTACTGTAATTTTCCACATTCATTTAAAAATCTGATGACAATATCTTGTCATAGAAGGAATATTGAAGGAATTTACAGTAAGAAACTGTGCCTCTCAGAATTTCCTGATAATTTCTTAACAGATGATAGAAGTTTATTTTTTTCTATTGAAGTTATGTCCTAATATCATGTACAAAATACTGATGTACAAGATAAAGGACTTATGTCAAAGTCATTTAAACATAAGGAAAAATTGTTAAGCAGTACCTAAAGACTGATACTGTTGAGTGGCTACCATCTCTGCACTAGCCTGGTCCTGTATGTTACGGGGGCCACGCTACTACTGTCAAGAAAGCAGTATCAAACACTTGTATTAAAAGCTATTACGTGGACTATCAGCTTTCAAATGGATGAGCATTAAAGTCTTTAAGACTATTCAAGATGGTTAAAATAGCCAATTGCCCATTACAAAGACTGCAGTTATGCTCAATCTGTAACAGAGAAACACGTTCAAGCCTCCAAATAACAAGCATCCCAAACCCAAGTTCCCTTGCTTTTAGTGGAGTATTCAGTTTCATTCCAAAGGCACCAAAAACCATGCTGAACTTCACCTCAGAGATAAACTTTTATCACCATCTGAAGGTATTCCTGCTTTGTAAGCTTATTTTTCAATTGGTGCCTTAAATTTTCTTCAGTAAAACATACTTTGATTGCTCTTACACATTTATCCAGAGATCCATTATTTTGTTGCTTTGGCACTTCAGTCCACTGTGCCTCATTATCTTAAAACTCAACTTGCACAACATGTTTGCAAACCATCCCAAGAACAAGAACCAAGTCTTCTACTGCACGTGCTTCTGCCTTTAGGGAAAGAAGCAAGAACAAACAAGCTGGTCATAGTGCTCGATACATTGTGCAAAAAGACCACACAGTATGAGAATTAACACAAATCTCTCAGCCTACTTAATACTTATCCTCATTCTGACTTCTTTAAAACCAAGTAACTCTTTAGATGGTGAGTAACTTTTTACAATACCTTCGCAGACTTAAGTCAGAGTCAAATCTCATTTTCACCATTGTAAACGCCTTTGAAATGACACCCAAATTTCAGTAGTCTGTCCCTTAAATACCACCTTTTTGCCATTTCAAACATTCTACAGAGCCTTTTAGCAGTACTTGTCATTAATGCAAGCATCACAGGACCATCACTGCACAAACTTGATTCAAAATCCTAATCCCACATTGCGTGTCAAGCACTCAGCATCTAATAGGAGGCATTTAGCACCTCACAGAATCAAGTTGTAAAGAGAGTTTTATTAGAGAGTCTTTAAACCACATCTACAGCCAAAGTTACACCCCCAGAAGACACAATTTGGCACCTGGTAGACAAAGGAGACTGAAGTGGAAAATACAACAAATTACTGGGAGAAAAAGGAAGGGCAAAGGCACCACACATACCCACCAGGCAACTTCTGCTTTTTCCTTCATTATTCTGTTGACTTGGTTTAAAACAGGAAGGTGTTTTACTGCTCTATAATAGCCCCAGTCTCTTGTTAGACCACCACTCATGTAGCCTTTTCCCCAACATGCTACCACCCAAACAGAGTACTACCCCCATGTCATCCAGCGGAAGGAAGTCCTCAGATGTTTCTAACAGCTTTATTATTCCAAAGATCAAGGAAATTTCAAACATTCTCAGAAAGGACACAACTGCCCTTCCCTGTGCACACATTTCACTCTGCTTTATAGCACAGGAGCAGAAGAGGAAAAAGCAAATGCTCATCTACTTCTCATATTTGTGTGTATATCCGTTACCTTTAGGGAATCACCTTGCTCAATGTCCTCTAGACCCTGGCAGCTATAGGGAGTATCTGTAAATCCATGTCTGAGGTTATGTATCAGTGGCTGCATCCACAACAGGGTGCAGGCTAGTTCTCTTGTGTTTATGAAAAAACTGCCACATCCCCACAATATCTTAAAGCTACATGTGGCAAAGACAAACCTTAATAAAGCAACAATTCCTTTACAGCCTTTCAAATCACTGTGGTAAATCACAGCATTCTGATATCAAACTTCTTGGGCAACAGCTTTGTGAAACTTCCAAAATTGAGTAGTTGCTCTTGTTCAAATCTGTTAGGAAAATACAGCTAGATTGCTAGGATTAAACAACAAGAACATTTTTAAGCAATTTCATGTTTTAAATGATTATTCATCAGGGTTAGATAGATAGATTTGCATTTGCTTCTTCTACAAAGAAGGTAGTACATCAACATTCTGAAAGACACAGTACTTGGGAAAAACTGATAGGTTTAGCTCAGAGATCCTAAGGAAACACAGAAATAAAAGCCAGGGCATGGCCAGTGGGAGGGAAAAGATTTATTCTCACCTGTAAAACCACTTTCGGATAAATACTATACCTGGCAATTCCATATACATGACGAGGCTGCCATCCTCAGGGGACTGGGGAGCTATTGCAGCCGACTTCTAGAGAGTATTTATGCCTGAACCTCCACAGAACAACTCCTGTAAATTAATTCCTCAAGAACTGGTTAAGAAGCCAAATATTAGGATGCCTTAAATTGTCTTCAACGTTATCTTCCTTGATCACAGTCCTTTTCGAATGTTAGACTAAAACCAGATTGCAGGGTCATTGAAGCCTTCTAGTCAATAGCGCTATGCAGGAAGTTCTCCAGTACATTTTAGAATTAAGTTTCTTTAACGTGTTGTCTGACAGCTATATACACAACTCAGCTAGCAGTAAAATCAAGAGAAAGAAATGGAAGCTTCTTAACTTTTGAAGGTATACTTAATTATTTCTCTTTCAACCACCAAAAATAGTACTAGCATAATTTTATCATATCAGGGTTTAAATGTTACATATAATTCGGCAGACAAGACACAAGAAATAAGACCATTCCAACCATTTTTGATACCCTGTCATGATTTGGGATCAGCCTTCTGGGAAGAACCATCCCTTCTCTTGACTTTCAAAGATTCATCCAGGTACTTGCACACTAGAGCTCCTTTCCCCAAAGGCACTCTGGTGCCAGCTGTGAACAGTACTTCACATCTTCTAGTAGCAGACAATTTCATGCCCAGTTCCTACATTTACTGTCTTACACACAAGCCATTAATTTCTTTTCTAGTATATCCTTCATCTTAAAGATTCTTTGCATTAGTTTAAGATGAACTTCTAAAGTGTTTCTATTTCAGTATAGAAAGATAGCCTCTATGCCACTTAAACTATTGCTCATTTTGGTGCAGGAGAGGGAAATCAAAGACCCCACAAACTTGATTTAAAAATTCTGTTATGCTACTTTTCTTCACACTACTTGTGTAGTATGGAAGTCTCTGAAAAACATGGAAAGAAAGCAAAAACCCTTAAATAAACTCCTTACAAGAAAAAAAAAAAAGACATGCTCACACACATAGCAGACCAGCTGTTCAGGAGCATTCAACCTCCTGAATTCCAGACAATGATACCATTTGTTAGAGAGAAATGGTTAGTGAAATCAAGTTTAAAAAAAGACATTCACCACTGGATTGCTGCCAAACACCCGTCAAAAGCTAATCGGTTTAATCAAAGATAGACCTGGGTTAAATGAATTTAGAACTTAGTTCATTCTCCAAGTCTAAGAGAAAGGTTACTATTTAAAAAAAAAAAAAAAAAAAATCAGCGTTTTTCCCAGCATCTCCCATGGTAAGTTCTCAAGCTAATGATATCCACAATTATCTACTTAAATACCAAAACTCCAACCATCACCAAAACAATCACAGACCCCAATTTACAACTTGTGATTTACTAGCCAGCAAAACCCAGCCAACAGATCTGAACGTAATCACAAAACTGATAATCCATTTACTGCGGACAAACTATTTACTCTACATCAAGCCTTCCAAAGATATCTGTTGTTGAGCTGAAAGGAATTAACAGTACAGGAGAAAATGCAAAAGTCACAGCAGAGGTGACAGTCTGCAGATAACTTTACTTACAGTGAGATACTTGAGGAGCTCAGTAATTTTAACACATCAAGGTTCATTCAGTTCCAGTCGTTATACAGTGGGACAAGTTCTCTTTACTATTGTATAAGGTGACCACTTTTTTACCTAGGCAGGCAGAGGTCACAGCAGAGTTACTGTCTAGTTGGTGAAGCTGGGTAAGATTTCTTCTTTCTAGGAGCAGTAAGCATAAGAAGCCACTAGAAAGACTTGTTTAAGGTTGTGGTAGATCCACTATTTCAAACTAGATTTTCTCCAGGCGTTCCAACTCAGTTATCTGATTCAGTAATTACGCGCCACCTGGACATTGTCGCATGAAGAGAACGGATGATATTTTGACAACAAATCCATGTTTAAACCTCAATTTTTATTTTCCTTTTAACTTCACAGGAGAACTTCTATTGGGCCAAAAATCTCATTCTATAAGTCAAGGAAATGGTGTTGTCTGTTCTCCATATGTCTTGTCAGAGAAAAGCTATGTCTGCTATATGACTCACACTTCTTGTTCCCTCTGTTGCTTCCTGTGACTGATGGCCAAGTACATCTGTAACAGGCCCCGGACTGTAGAAAGTGGACCTCCCCTCTAGATGTCAGGCACCAGAAATACTCCACGCCACTGTATGAGATACTTTCAATCTGTTTTTTAAAGCCCTGCCCATTCTAAGAGTGTACAAACTACATACAGAACTGTGGAAGCTTATTCAAGAAATGTTTGTCTGTTCATCATAACGACGTTATTAAGCAGTAGCACGGGATTCTTCAGTTCAAATATACTGTGGCTTCTCAAGTAGGAGCCGTACTTAACACCCGCAGGTCTGAAAACAAAACAGGAACCCCCAACTCCAATCCTCAGCCTCTTCCATCAGCTACTGCAATCCTTTTTACTTCTACAAACCCTGCCTTCCCACACAACAATATAAAATGCTGCTTCTAAGAGGTGACTACTCATGATCAAACTGTGATTTCAATTAAGACTCATTTAATTTTCAACATTCTTCCTGGCTTGTGTATTAGATCTTACGTACAAACCAAGCAGCCTACACCTTACTTCAGCTGTTCATCACTAAACTCTCGAGTTCCCCGAAAACCAGTTTTCCTGAGCTTACTCCCTTTCTGCTCTCTGTACTTTCCATAAGCATCTCTGAAGGCACTCCATCCTCCAGATTTTCTCTTTCAGTGCAGCAACCGCTCTGTGGTAATATGCACAGAAAAATTAGTTATTAAGCGTACAGTAACTAGGGATCACAATGACATTCAGAGTCATTCTGTAACAACTGGAAGCAGCACAAAACCCATCACATACACTGGCTGTCTCTTTTCAAGCACTGACTTCTTGGCAGAAGTTTATGAACTGCCTGATGCAAAGTTTCCTGCTGGAACCCACCCAGGTTCCATCCTTTGTTAGCTGAAGGATTTTTTCCCCTTCTTCAGTACTGGCAAAACTCAGAGTATCACAGCATTGTTATGAAAATTATTGGACAGTTTTTCAGACACAAGACATGAAGAAATATTCTGAAAATGTTCTGAACCAATAGTAAGGCAAACTGGTGATATTAGGACTGAACTCAAACCAGGAATTTGAAAGGTTTAATAGCAGTAAGTACTCAAAATACTTGAATTATTTGATAGGAAAAATGGAAGGCTTTGAAAAAAAATTATATCAAGTCATTTTTCAAAAGAGTAATGACAAATGTGAACTACCTTGTTTCACATTTGTCTGTCTTGATTATCTACATTAAATCAAGCAAAATGTATCAGTGAACATTTCGGAGAAAACTGTCCAATGTTTTCTGTTAGGGAGCTTAAACTTTTCCTTATAATGAGCACGACCAATTTAAAAATTGCTAACATCGGGTCTCCTCAGTATGCTACGTTTTATTAATGTCACTTATAAAACAATGTGCTCCCCAACTCATAATAATATCAAGCATCGGTTACAACAGCTTCTAGTAAAATGTTTTTGGCAAGACTGACAAGTATAGCACTATTAGATCCAGAATTGCTCTGTTCCCTTAAAGCTAATGAAGTTCTGAATAGGGGATCTATTGAAAGTATATCAGTGCTCCTGACTCTACACAGCATAGCACAGAAAAGGTCATTGATATCACCTACTTCTTGCCTACACAGCTTAAGTGTGTTGTAATGTAAAAATACACTGGAGATCATTCACTTGCTTCTCTGAAATACCCCACGGGCCCCATACACACACCCACACACATGGATGGGGGGCAGGGGGAAACAATTGGCTTCTCCCTCCTTCCTCCAGTGAGTGACCAACAAAGTAGGACAAAACTTGTTTCATTGAGCCACTGACTATTAAATATTTTGAAAAAGAGAACAGTTTGCATGAACACCAAATAACAATAGGCTGAACTGCAGCTTAGCTCAGGGCATAAACTGTGATAACTAACTCTTTTAGAGAGAAACTTTTAAAAACTAGTTTGATTTATAAAGCATTAAACATCCTCATTTGTTGTAAGTCTTAAGGGACTCAGCATCTTTGCAGAATCAGACTGCTGTTTAGAGAAGCATGGTCTTAGGAACAACAGTCTCTGATTGTTACAGTATTTATGACCCAATTTTAATTCCTACCTACAGCCTTCATCATAACTAAGAATTCAACACTAATTACAGTTGCCAAAGCACATCTCTGAACTAGTACAGCAGAGGCATACATACAGCCAGGTAAAACATGCTGAACAAACTTCTCCCACATAAAAATATGGCAGCTCTCTCTCCCCACTAAAACACACACGTCTTTTTCAGCTTGTTTTTATACTGTCTCCTAAGATCTAACCACTCCATACTTTGTATTCCATGTTTTCTTTCCATCTGAGCTTGCAAAAAATCCCCATTTAGTATCAAGTTGTGAATTTAACTGATGAGCTGTTTAGCCTCCTCCTTTAAATCATTAATAAAGACATTAAATCTAACTGAACCTGATGCTTATCCTACAAGCACCATTCCCTGCCCTGCAGCTCAAATTACTGCCACATCTACTATTTTTGCTTAAGGTCCTTCAGCAAGTTTCCAGTCCGTGCAATATTTAGGCCAATAAGGTTTTTTTCCCCCAAGTTTTATGAGAAATTTCTTCCAAATGGCTTGCTGAAGTATTCACTACATAAAGTATTCCTCTATCTGAAAAAAAACTGTAACTTGATTTTTTAGAAGGAAAGAGTATGCTTTCTGATTTACACATACCAGCAGTTTATCAATCACAGCACTATTATTCTCAAGTGTATTAGAGATGCGCCTTCCAGTGTTGGTGTCAATATTTTATGTAAGGATGGATGCAGAATTAACATTGAGGACTCTTACTGTTGACATACATATACAGAGCCAAATTACTCACAGCAGACACTCTGGCAAGCAGATACACACAGCCTGGCTACAGAAACCTAGACTTCACACTATGCAGTTTATCCTGTTGAAGAAGCTGGTGGCAGCCGCAACTAAACTACTTTCAGCACCTTAGCATATTGGTGCTACGTTTCTTTTTCATATCTGTTACTACCATCAGCCTTTCAAAACCCACCTACTAATTTTGTAAACTCAGTAGCTAATCCCTAATCCTTCTATGTTTAAAAATAAAGCTACTCTTCATTTACAGATGCCCTTTCACTCTTATTGTGAAACAGATTCCCACCCACGTACCTGCAGAACCACTCCATTGTCTGAAGCCATCCTGGAACAAACAAGATGTTAATGCAGCTTCTTACAGTGCAAAGCCTGCAGGAACAGGCATCATCACATACACAACCCTGATTTTACAGACAGCGAGCTGAACTACAGGAAGGTCAGGTGTCTCGACTCTCCGTAGCAAATTAGGAGCACAAATCAGGTATTGAGACTTCCAAAACAAGCACCAGAGATGCAAAGCCATTCAGCTACCTCTCCTTGAAAAGTCTTCAGAACATGAAAGGCAAGAACCTGAAACAGATTCTCAGCCTGTCTCCTTCCAGAGAATGCATTTCTGCCTCAGGATCTGTGCTCCTGCAGCCTGAGAACTTAGGCATTACAATTTGACTTTCACATCATTGTTGAGAATC
Organism: Elanoides forficatus; assembly: GCA_025311575.1. NCBI lineage: Eukaryota > Metazoa > Chordata > Aves > Accipitriformes > Accipitridae > Elanoides > Elanoides forficatus. The sequence goes on along the minus strand of JAOBAS010000025.1, from coordinate 6,141,087 downwards.
TTTTTTTTTAAATTAAGGTGTGACTAAGCCGCATGCAGACTCCACCTTTGTAAGTTTGGATTAAATTGGAAGAGACACATCAACTTGCACTGACTTAAGAGTCAAACACATATTACTCACAGGCCTATATAATGCACTACACTCAGAAATACAGCCTTCATACTGCTAGCACTTACTGTTTGACATTCCAACAGGACCTTCTCACGATGTCAGGAGATATGGTCCCGGACCTCTGATTTCATTGCTAAACACTGAGGCAGAACATTCACTTATGTCACTGGCAGCACAGCATGAATGGTAGGACAAAAGCTCACAGTATAGGAATTCTTCACAAACCATTCTATAGACCATCTTTAAAAGAGTTACTTGGTCCTTATATCTCTTCCCACCCCCCGCTCCTATTTTTTCAGCAAGTGAGAGAAAGAATTTTCAAAAGTTTGTAGGCAAACCCTCAGTTCACACTTAGACATCAAAATGGATCAAGGGATGTAATAGCATAACAAGTTACACAACTGGAAAAAAAAAAAAAAAAACAAAAAAACAAACTTATCTCTACAACGCTATCCAAGCTATACTTCTAAGAGACTGAAGGTCAGAAAGCTCCTTCCTTTAAAACCACTAGAATGTACAGGAACAGCAGTCCTCCTTTGTTCAGCAGCTTTCTAGTCAAAATTCCCCATTTGTCTTCCCTTCCTAAAACTTCTTTCCTCTTGCTAATCAGTGCCAGCTGCCAATTAGGACTGACAATAGAAGAAAGTCTTTTTATGATCTTCAGTCATCACTACATAAAACATCATACTGTACTCCATTCTGCACTCCGTTCCTTCTTTTTCTCAAAAGAGAAACTTAAAATAAGTTTAGTGGTGTTCTAATCCTTTTCTTGTTCTCGGGCCAAAACCAAAATTCTTTCCAATCCTCCCATTCTGGACTTAAACTGTGAATACTGAGCATGCACACTGGGATTGTTTGCTGCACCTTCAGCTAAAAATTGCTGCCGCCACTGTTCCTGCTCTCTACCATCTCATAAAATATTGATTGCTGCAGTACATACTCGGTAAAGAAAAAAAAAATATCAATTTTCCCCAAGACATAGCAAATCGGCAACAACATAACAGATCCGCCTGTCAGCCTGGCATGGAAGATTAGCATCCAAAAACGAACAGAAGAGACAATGTGAAGAAGGTGGGAAGGTGTATAGGGAAAAAGGGAATGCAAACAACGGTTGTAGCAGAGGAGAGTCAGACAAGGAAAGGAGACTACGACTGTGAAAGATGCAGTTTGTTACATCTTACTACACCGGTGTAATAAGAGAGCAGTATCCTGTATCACCATTTCTACAGGATAGCCAGTGATGGTCTGTATGATTCCATCACGCTCATCTCCCCTGAGAAATTTTGGCATAGGCACTGACATAGTTTAATACTTACAAATGCAACTAAAGCAATTAGTAATCAACAACAAATAAGATGAGAAAGTATTCAAGCATTTGTATAAAATGCCTGCACACCTTAAAGCATCAACATAAATTTAGAGAACCCATGCTTGGAATCCCACAATAAAAACACTCTTGCTCCTTAAACACAAAACCACAGAGAAAGTTTGATGACTAGCAGAAAGGAATAAGGTGTCATACATGAACCAAAATTATTTGTAACAATACAAAAACTAAACAAAACAAGTCTCCCAGGTAGGCTGAAGGAATCCATTTCTCCCTTGCATTCTCCACTCCCAAAGCTCCCTGCTGTGACCCCAGCAACTTACACTTTTCAGCAAGGCTCTCTAGGCTCTCTGCAACTCCCTCTAAACTAAGAGAGCCCAGAAAAATTTGCACTGCTGTGGAGCACACACTGAAATGACAGACCTGCCTCCATCACACCCGAGGACACCTGGGACCAAGAGGAAACGCTCAACTTCTTCCCTGCCTTCACATATTAACTTCATCCGACTCTAGCATGCCAAGGTACAGAAAAAGTTTTTGTGCTTTACGTACCTTAAAATACACCTCTTTCAAGCTGCCAACCACGGAAAGAGCAACGAGTCTGACCCCTTGTAGTACGTGGGGTGCTTCACATGACCCATCCTTTAAGCGAGGGACTGCAGAGACCAAGCACTAATTTTACCCCAAGAGACTCCTGACAAAAAGCCAGAGCTCCTGGAATTATGCCTCCCCTTTCAGCACAGCCATGAGCTGCACATCAGGAGCCAACCTTTGATAATAGGCATAAATACACGTTAAAACAGAGCTCCAAATCAGGAGAGCTTTTTATGTACTGTAATAGATCCCAACTGTATCAAAACATTAATATTGAGCTCTCAGGACTAAGGATATGGCATTGGGTCCAGGATACATGCTTTTAAAAGGTCCCTAAGTGCCTATTCATACAATAAACCACAAAAGCTCTAAAGAAGCTGTTGCCATCTGTTTTCTGGACTCTGACATTTCTATATGATCCTCTCCCTACCCCCACCAACTGCTATTTTCTAGAATACCATAAAAAAACGACAAAAAAGGAAACTAAGAACAGAAAAATTAAAACTAGGACTGCACCCTTTAGTCACAACTCTTTTCCTGAGTATTATAAGGATCTCCAAAACTTTGCAACATGTGGTACAATAAGAAATTGTGTCATGGGCAGAGTTTAAACTTAACTCTACATTTCTTTACTTTTGCCATGTAAATCAGACTCAATTTCTTCTGCATGTGGTTACTCTCTAGTTTAATGTGAATTCATTTACTACTTGCAATTTGAAGTAGACATATTTGTTTTATACCAATCATTTGGAGGCGGTGGTTGAAGAGGAGACAATGGTAAGTGCTAGGCTTCCTTTGATCCTCAGATCTTCACCTCGGACAGTTGAGATGGGCAGGGACCCCACTAACCACAACACATTTTGTCCACATCATATAAAATATCAGTCTTCTGGATGGGCAAAACAAATAATTCAAAAGATACCAGCAATAATTATACAGAACATGTTTTTAAAAACTGAGTAATTGTTTAAGCAGCTCTGCTTTTCTATTTGAAAATGAAATCAGGTGCAGTGCTTGCTTTGGGGAAGGCTACAACTACCGTGTTATGTTTAAGAGGCCCTGAGCCACTGGCTATTGTTTACAAAAATGTCCTCCACCTCCCTCACTCACACTTTAATTTAGATTATCAGCTCTGACAGAGATAGTTTACACTCTCCAATCCCATCAGGACATCACGTTAAGTGCTTTAAAAGCCCAGGTAAAGACCTTATAAGTGATAATAGGCACTGACACCCAAAGAGCACACACAGCACTTCAAGATCAATTCTTCCCCCAGCCAAGGACATGAATTAAGCAGTCTCTTCTCTGCAGGGAATATCCTGATGGCTGATCAGAACCCACAAGACTAAAGAGTCATATGCTTCCTCAAAACAACTGGTTAAACATCAGAAACCGTGCAGAAGAAGGACTGAACTTTTGAATGCATACAGTTTCTCACAGCCCAGCACCTCCACAAGCACAGCATGCTCACTGCCACAGCAGCACACTGGAGAGTAGCTGCTGGGTCCACCAGCCTCCACTGGCACGTGCCCTGCTTTTCTGAGCTGTGCCAGCCCAAATGTGACGCCTATGTCCTGTCCAGACTGATCTCCAGGTCAGCCACAGCATTTCAAAAAACATTAAGTGGTCACAGGATTATGTCCATGTGACCTGCATGAACCTTGCACATACATGTATATACTATACATTCCTATACATCAGGTTCTTATAAACCAAAGAATCACATGTAGTCGTCTGTTAAAAAAAGCCATGCAATATTTATTCTCTAAAAGTGAAGATAGTTGATATTTTAAAACTCTAAAACATGAAGTTCAAAATGTGACCAATAGTCACCTTGTCATGGGGAGAAGGAAAACTCCCAAAGTTTCTAAGCGCTGACATACAATGAAGTACCGAACCTTTCACAAAAAGCAGTGTGCAGTTTTCAGAATAGCTATTCAATAGTTTGAAATGACTTCACTGTATCTTTGACTTATCAAAATGCAAAAAAGCTAGTGGCAGTAGCAGACAGTTGAAGGACAGCAAATCACCAGATATCACCCCAAGTCCATCATTAGTAGACATGGCCAAAACAGTTGAATAGAGTTCTAGCTGACCAGGTACAGCAAGACAGTCTCCCAGAACAGCTCTGCTGTTGTAAACAAGCATGAAGTGGGCTATATAGCCACTTTTTCTTGAGTCATCACTCTTTACTTCACCCATTCAACTAGCCAGACAAAGCCAACAAATCCCACGAATGTACTAAGAACTCCTGAGCTCAGCAATTAAAGTAAAAACATTCATTAGATACTTACACTTGGGCAGGATAAAACTTAGTTCTATGTTGCTTTTAAAAGTCTACCCTAACAAAATATCCCTGAACAGCTTACATTCCAGCCCACACATACTGGTTATCAAAAGAAACAGACATGAGAAACAATGAGGGAGAAAGCTTGCACACATTTCTTCCTTAGAATCCTAAAACCAGTTGTATTGAAAAAATAAAAGTTAGCCACCCAGCACCCGTGCAGGGACAATCACAAGCACCAGGGGTTAACAACAATGGGGTTAAGTACCTTGAAGAGAACTGCTTACAAGTGTTGTTCAATTTTTTCCTTCTAATGCAGCTACAAACAACATCTTGCAGAGTATGAAAAAAATCAAGCAGCTGCTTGTTGTTCTGGAGGTTGTCCCCAACTCTAAGTTTAACTTAGTCATGTTCTGGCTCCTGCTATACCAACCAGTATTCAATAGTCTACAAAGACCTGATCTGAATAGCAGAAAATCTAATAGTACAGCTGCTTCCTATTTATAAAAATTATACAGCCAAATCTTGTCTCAAAACACATCTACACCAGCTCTGGTGATTTTATGAACTGGTTGCTACTTTTGTCATTTTTGAAGATACTCGTTGGGGCATGAGAAGAACATCACCACACAAAGGTCCCACAAATATCCCTCAACAGAGCCGAGACATATTCATCTGATCCTCGAGCAGTGGTGGTCTTGTCATCACAGTTCAGCCTTGGACACACTCCTATCACTAAGGCAGTGTACAAAGTCATTCCACCTCCTAGACAAAATCACTGACCTACAGTTCTGAGAGACGCATCACACAACTCAGACTGGATTTGGATGGTCTGTTCGCACAACCCAGTGCCAAGACACATAGAAGTACCTCACTTGCAGGATGAGCAATGTAGAGGTAGAAAGTTTTGGCACCGACTTTTACACTGAATATACCATATGCAAAAACGGCCTGTCACCTTCCGAGTACAGACTGTTCTGAGCTTAACACTTCACCAGATGAAAGACTAAAGCTAAGTGAGAGACCAGAGAAGTGAACTACAGCAAATGGTTCTATATACATACCAAAGCAGCCTTTCTTGAACTGCAAAGAAGTTGTTCTGACCTTCCAGCCTCCACAGAGACTGCCAAATCCTGCCCTTCCACTCAGGATGATCAGTTCTTCAGCCAGCAACCTCTGAATGCTCAGCACATGCTTCTGAAGAACAAGATGCTGTTTTGCAGAAAGATTATAGGCATTTGAGTTCTCCAACAGATCTCTTCATCCCATCTGCATGCACTTAGTAGCTTGTCTTCATTTTGAGACCCTAACACACTTATGTCACAGGTTTTTTTTGTTTAAGACTTTTTAGTTCTTCCTTACTAGGGCCCACAAGTAATAGCTCTTGCAAGATCACATGTAGGCAAATAACCACAGGTAACATCCTACACACGTTTAGAAGTTCTGATCAAAGAGCTCCCTGTAGGAACTTGAGATTCTGTCTATTGTGCACAAAAGGTCTATGTAGAGCATAAATAAACCAATACTAGAAATGCACAAAGACAGCATATTTTATGAAGTCACACACTTGACAGAAGACTTGTGAGATGGAGCAATTTAAAGTCTAAGTATGTGCCGTGACATGGAAAACTAAGAGAAGGGAGATATGAAGGAGCAAGATTAAAAAAAGATTATCACTTTTCAATGCCTATCACTGTATCACCTATTCTAGACACCATGGGAGAAGCAAGTTTAAAAGAGTAGAAGAAAATTTATGGTAACACAGATGCCAAAAGGATGTATCAAAACAGCCCTCCCAGAATAGGACAGAGCTATCTAAACCTGATTTTTCAGAGAAAGCACAAGAAAAACCTAAAGGTGAATCCAAGTTTTTACCATTTTAAAACCGCACTGGTGGTGTTCAGAACACCACCTGAATGGTGGTTCAACTCCAGTAGAAAATGGGTTTTTCCTCAAGTTTTGGAGTATATCTTTGCAAGTCCAAGTATTCCTCACACATTTATTAGCTTGCCTTTTCTTAGAAGTACTAAGGAGAATTACTGGCAAGGAGAAAAAGATTTTTCTTTTTTGAACCATGAGTTTAGTACTGCTCTGCTTAAGCAGGTGAGCATTGCTTACAGAGGACTCTTAGCAGGCCACAATACACAGGAGATCCTGCCAAGAATTATTTCTGCTGTCCTTGGGCAACTGTGCAAAGCAAAGCCTAAATCCCCCCAAAGCTATCACACCATCAACTAGGGGTGGCTATTTTGCTAAATTGCTTCCAATTGGGCACCCTTGATTGCCCTGCAGAATACGGCGGGATTTACTCACACAGTTAAAGAAAAGGCAAGTCTATAGATCTTGCCACATTTCAGCACAGAAGTGTGCCAAAAACTGCACAACCAACTGGAGCCAGCTCCTCTTCACCTTTCTGCTAACATGAGCAAACTCAAAGAGTTTGCTTCCTATTCTAGCCTATTGAATCAAATCAGGTTTACTACATTTCTGACAAGCATAGTTTTGTTTTTAATTACCATTACTTCAGAGATATGAAAAGCAGAGAAATAAGTTTAAGCCTAGCCATTCTATTCAGTGCAAGGTCAGATTTTTCCAAGTATCTAGTATGGATTCACCTATGCTCTTCCTGAACTTAGTCATACTCTAGTCAGCATCCACTGACAATAAGAACTTTTGGAAACTTCAACCAGAGCCATTTTACCAGTTCAGTGTCCTGCATATTACTATGGTGCACTAAAGCCCAGAGCTCTCATCAAGTTACTTCCCTGCGGTACCAAAGAAGTATGCAGAACAGACTGTTCCTGCCTCTGTAAATTTATATCTGGTACTTTTAACAATGGAAAATACAATATTTAAGCTGGTCCTGTGGGACAGAGCACAAGACTTTGCTGGATCTTATGAAAGGAGCATTATCACAGTTGTTTTGAGTGTCTTGTTTCTGAATGCAGTGCAGCACCACATATTCTTTAGAGGCCCTCATCTTCTGTACATTCATGCATCTGGGTATTAATGAAACTCAAATATTAAATTTGGAAGACAAAAATAAGTATTTCAATAAAAGCAATGAGTATCCTCAAATCCACTCCTCCTAGGAAAAGTTTTAAGATCTTTTATAACTACTCAATATTCAGACAAGGAAATTCAGAATAGTAAGCAGTGATCAAGATGAGGAGAGTTACCTATTCCCTCATAACATTCTCCATACCATTAGAAGAAGACAGAAAAGGAAAAATATTTCCTTGTAGTTGTAACTTGGTGAGCAGTCAGAAGCCTTTACAAACCAGTTGCAAGGTTGCAGAAAGGTACCAGACCCTTGGCCTCTATCCAACCTGATGGACCAGCAGGGAATTCCGTAAGAGAAAATATTGAGTCACTCCCTGGCAGGTGACATACTGTTCCAGGAACTCAGGAAAGGGGTATTTGGTGCAAGAAGCAATAAGAAATAAGAGGACTATGTCAAGGGTCTAGTTGTGCCAGAATGCCTGAACAGGAAAAATTCTGCATTACTGAGGTCTAATGAAGAATCAGAGTGTCTGAGACAACCTTTGATTTGGGGGGAAACTTCAGCTGAGACAGGACTGTTAGCTGCAGGTAGCCTACACACTTCATCATATTAAGAAACTGCTCTTAGATACAGAATTATATACACCAATGAATGTTTTTGTACACCCTGTCAGAGACCACATATGTGACAAGCCATCTTGAAAAAGCTCAAACATTTTACTGATGGCTAAGTTACAAAGTGAATTTACAACTGCACTGGCAAACTGGAAGGACTTGGGTAAACCCAGGGTCAGTATATGCACCATCTCCCAGCTGTACAAAAAAAAAAAAAACCAAAAAAAAAACCCCACTAACAAAAAAACCCAAAGAAACAAACAAAACCC
>JAOBAS010000025.1:6121603-6132781 GCA_025311575.1 Elanoides forficatus | reverse complement strand
CCCCCAAAAAAACCCTACAGATTTTGTTTTAAGACAGTGGTGATAACATTTATGCTTCAAAAATTATTTTTACAAGCCAGAAAGCTAAACCCAAGGCTCACCAATACTGAGAGCTGGGTTTCACAAGCAGGACCTTGCTGTAGTACTTCTGGGTTAAAACCTGGCAACCTATAGCATTCACATTGACACCCTCACAACAGCTTTGAATAGCAAGTGAAGAATATTCTATTCAGTAGAGAAGGCAGGGGGAATTTCAGTGAGAAGAAAGTAATTGTTCAAATTGGAACTTGACCAGAATATAGGGGTTAACACACTAACGCTTGCAGAAAGAAAAATATACCAGTACTATTAACTTCTCATGGAACAGAAGGTATTCCAAACCACAGTTTTATCTTTCTTCTAAAACAGCACACGTTCCAGCAGCACAGTGTTTTCTCATGTGCAGTATCTATGGAATGTTTATTTTCCAATTTGGGAAGTGTAGCACTAAACATAGCACTGCTGGCTGCTCTTGCTCAGAAACTGAAAAGACTGGTAGCAATTTGGACAAGGTCCTGCAGCATGGTAAAAAAACTGATACCAATACCATTTGGAACTGTTGGCAAGAGTAATCACACCATTGCTCACGACAGAAATTTCACTTGCATTTTATGAAATACATCAAGGGAAATACTAAGATTTATTTTGGTTACTTAAATACTAGGCTCACAATGCAAAAAGGCAACAAATTAACTTTAGAAATAAAGCTAGGGTAAACAGTACTTGGAAGAGAAACTAGTTAGTTTCTATTGGGACACACAGCATTTTTCCTACAAAATTGTTTCCAAATAAAAATAAAGAAGTCAGTTGCTTATAGCTGTATTCACGCCTTTCCTCCAACTTTTTCCAAATACATGCTGGTAGGTGAATTTGCTAGTAAGAATAGTTACAGAAATAGGAAGTTCAGGTGAATGCAGTAGAAAATTTCAGGAACAAATTTTTCCTTCGTAATCATAGTTATGGGCATAAGAAGTCACTCCATTGGTCATCCAGTATAAAAACAAACCCAACACTAAACCAGGTACCTGATCAGAACTGAAGCATACAAGTTCCAAAACCAAAATACAAATTTACTCAGTTAACTAAGTATTTTTCATTAATAACTTCAAAAAAGCAAGTATTTTGCCAAGTTTCAAATAACAATGGAAACCAGAATAGCAGTTCAACTTAGAAATTACTTTGGCTGAATTATTTCCTCATCTCAAATACTCAACGAGAAAAGGGAAATAATTCTAAGTATAGTCACGAACACAATAACGGGATGAAGTTAAACAAAGCAATGTTTGGCCACATTGCAGGAATCGGGAAGTTCAGGCTATCAGGCAACTGAATAGTTACCCAAGGGAAAGAGTGAAAGATGCTTCACCTGTGTCATTTAAAAACCAAACAATACCCGTCAAAACAGTATCTTTAAGTACTTCCTCAGTATAAACAGAAATAATTCTAGTAAAGTGAATAAGTGATTCACAGATATTTCTCACTTGGTAAGCTCGTATTTCCTTGTAAGAGGACTACCCCAAGTCTAGGGTGTTTACCTGGGTTTATGCATCTAATTGATACAGCAACACTTTGGAGAAACATTAATGCACTTAAGATTACAGTCAAGTCTTTGCTTTCTAGGTTCTCAGTTGACCAGACAAGTGACTGGAATTAACAGTAATTTTTTTCCCCTTTAAACACTAGCTAGGTGTTTGAATGATTTAGACTATGAGAGTGAGGCTTGGGAACTGTCATAGCTCAGGACACTGATTAACAAAAATGAACAGAAACCAGCAGAAATTCAGCAGAAACTCACTCCATCACTCAAAGGACAAAATAACTACTTAATTTTATAAGACCAGCCTTCTCCTAAAGCTTGCCCATATTGGCTTTGCAACACAGAATTAGTGGCATTTTGCAAGTTTACTTAGCTCTTGCAAAGCAGCCAATAAACTTTTAAGAAAAGTAATCTTAAGAAAGAGTCCGAGTATTGCTTTACACATACCTACATACACACTGGACAGTTTAGGCAATCATTTCTAATCATCTGTGAGTATTCTTTATTCAAGAGTGCAGAGAGCACCACGTCATGCTGCAACCCCAAAGTTTCCTCCCACTTCAATTACCTACAATCATTAAAGGTGTTAGAATGGTTCTTCCTTCATGGTTTTCACAGTCATGAGATGAATACTGCTGTCATGAGTTGTCAGAAATAGAACAAGAGAAAGAGCAGTGATGGTTTAGTAGGTGACAGATGAGGGAAAACGTAAGATGTACATACAGAAATATGTAACACATCCCTAATTTTCTTTGGGACCAATCCACGTTAGAATTGGTTTGCATGTTCTTAATCAGAATTGTCCAGCAATTTTCTGTCAAAAAAATGGGAATCTTTTCTAATGAAAGCCAACAAGACACTTTTTTGATTTAATAAATAAGTTCTCAACTACAGCACAGAATAATCACTTTGTCAAATACTAACACCAGCAACAATATGAGACTTAAGGGCATAAATATTTAAGAGGTATTCCAGATGTTCATTTTGTGAGCTGTATTATTAATATCTCCTCCAAATGATGATGCAAGACCAGAAGCATCCAAGCTATGGCCTTACAACTCAGAGTGCCAAGACAACTTTTCTCTAGTCTCCTCATCTCTCTTCTCATTACCTAACCGACAAGGAGCAAGAGGTACTCTTCACAGGCTACTTTTTTCATTCCCTTCTGCCACCTTCTGCTTTTAGCTCATTAAATGCCTTCCAACACCCCAGCAGACACACTCTAGGCAACAGGTACGTTCGTTTCACAACATTTCATGTCTGTTCTGAGAGTGACATTTGTGGGCTCACATCCTCACCCCACCCACTCTACTTACTATTTGAAATAGCAACAAAAGTGGGAAAACAATTGGGGTTTTGCTGTCATTGGAAGTTTCTTTAAAAAACCTGCATTTTCTGACCTTGTTTACTCCTTTCCTCAGTTCCTAACCATTATCACTACAGCTCCACTATTGCTCAAGGTACTGCAAGCAACAGTTTGCACTACTATGACATAACAAAGTTAGTTGGTGAGGTTGGGCAGAAGTCCTGCAGTCAATGCTCAGATACTGAGCAACAACTGCACACCTTTCATACCTAAGAGCTAGCAAAATCATGCTGCTGTAGTAGCCATGAAATGGCAAGTGCCTCTGTGGAAATAGCAGATAGTCCGTAGAAATCATTGTTGCTTTATTTCCTCAATTTCTTTTAATGCTGTACCACTTCATAGATCTCCACAGAACAGGACATCTGATAAAAGCAGGGCAGAAAAGTTGACAGCAAAGGAGACATTTTTCTTTATGATCCTATTGCCTGAACTTTGTCAGAAGCCAAAATCCAGCAACAAGATAAAACCTCAGGAAATATAAATTGCTCAAAACAGACAATGCAATATATTTTACTAACAGAGCAGGCTGCAGGCTGATGAAGTCATCATACCTTCATTGAACTCCCCATGGCTATACTGATTTCCACCAGCACAACATGAACAGCAGGTGCAGATGAATACCGCATTAAAAAAAAAAAAAAACCCAAACCACAACCAAAACTACATTATGAAGGGGAGGTGTTCTAATAGACATGGTCTTATGCAAGAAACATAGGAAAAGAGGCTAGTCAAAGCAACTTAATTACCTTTAAGTGGAACATGTCATCAGATCCAGTGAAGCACCAGTGTCTTTTAAAAAGGACAGGATAGAGCAACAGAATTTCCTGGTACAAGCAACTTTTCACAATTTGCGATGAAATAGCTAAATAAAACTTTGACTGGCCTCTGCTCCAAATTATACACAGTGGATGTTTGAGGTGAGCGATTACCATCCAAGCACTGTGTGCCAGCGGATCTCCATTTAGGAATACAAAAGTTCAGGCAGGGGAAGCAGACGGTATGGTGTTTCTTTCACCACAAAGTCCCAAACCCTCTCCTATAAGGGCATCAACTCACTGTTCACTCAGTTGAAAAGGGCTGCAGAATCGAAGTACAAAAGCTCAGCTTAACATTCTGGCTCTGCAGACACATGTATGGAAGAGAGTAATACTCCACTCAGACAACATCCCAGCACCATCACCTCAAGCTGTATTGTAGAAATGGCCAGTAATATAGGCAAAAGAGAAAAAAACCCTCAAAACTCTGAGGCAGCCCAAAGAGGGATGTGGTCCCAGCCTCATGCCATACATCTCTCTGGAGATGCTTGCTTCATTGTGCTTATATCTGTGAGGGAAATTAAAGGAAGGACTACTATTGTCCAACAATTAATTTTAAGTACTGAAGTACTTATAAACTGCTTGGAATGATTTAATATACAAAATGCCAAAGAATTGCCATATTAACAAGACTCACATCAGGAAGAAGCATTAAACCCATACAAAGGCACAGTCACTGTCACCTGCAGAAAAGTTCTATTCAATGACAAAAAAAATTGTTCCCTAAGCATACAAAGTCATAAAAAAGTATTTCTGAACACCACACATATTCATTACAAATATTTCAATTCAAGGCAGGCTCTTCAATAGAGAATTAAATATGTTGCTGTAACATGCAAGTTACATACTTCTCTGCTACTTTTACATTCAAAGCCAAAAGCAGCAGTCTGCTGTACAAACTATCCTTCTAAGCGATATAAACACTAGATGAATGATAAAACTCCATTTTGTTATTAGAAAAAAAATAATCATCTCACTTCTACCTAAGCCTTAACATTTTGCTCTCACAAAACATCATAAAAACAGGTCCTTTCAAGGAACATTAGAAAACCAGACAGGCAATCAACAGCTCGGATCTCAGAAATGAAGTCGTGAGTTCAACTGCCTTCCAAACAACATTTACTTCCACTGAAATTAAGTTTTGCTTGCTCTTGACATACTGACATCTCAGTCAGTGTGAGGGAAGATAATAAGATCTGTCAGTCTCTGGAAAAACTTTTAACAAACAAGGCTTTTTCTTCAAAAATTGTTTAGTTTGATTTTGCAAGCTTCACCAAGTCTCCCGAGGGGTGTATTTTCATCCATTGTGCCAGTGGCCTGTTAGAGACACTGTAACAGTGGAAGACTCAACCCCATCAGAAGATACCATCTCTCCCTCTTACTGCAAAATGGGGCCAGGTTTACTACAGTTTCATTTTAAGAGATCACCCCTGAGAATCAAGTTCAACTACAGTTTATACTTAAAGCCCAGCAAATGAATATACAGTGTATCTTAAGTATATTAAAAAAAATTTTCTTTCATTGGCAAGTGCAGCTGAAACTCCCCAAAGGAGATGAAAATGTTGTAGTAAATTTATGAAGTATTACAAATACTTCATATTCATACAATACTTCACAAGTCCCACAAATTTATGCTACATGGAGAATAGCAACACAACTCCTAGACTTGTTAAACATCGTAACGCTAAGTTTAAAGACCCAGATTCCCCTCTGAATTAACATTTTTGTTTGAAGACTAACTCTAATTTGAAATTTCCTCTTGCTATGCCAATTACATTTTAAAACTTCTTCCTGTGAAGTTTAAGTGCACTGTCTTATTTTACACACGAAGTACTATTAAAAACAACACAGAGCAGAAAAATAAAGTTTTTCTTTCTTCAATATCAAGCACCTGGCAAGTAAATGGAAGGTTCCTGCAAAGCCTTAAAGGCTGTTAAAGGCATTCCTCTTTTCCCCTGGGGATTTAAAGCTCAGGTTTTTTTATTCCTCTTTAAGCCTACAAAATTACATCACCTTTCCCCCTTTGATTTACACTTTACAGTATTTTTTCCGCATTGTTCCTCAATTTGCTAATTTACTAATAAAACTGCTGTTGGCTCAGTCATGAAGTAAGAGGAGAGGAAATGTCCAATATTACACATCTCTTTGCAAAACAGGACTATTAATATCTTCAGTTAATTGAATACATTAATGTAGTATAATTTTAACAATTTGCAATTTATGATTTGTTTCAGCTACATAAGTCTTTGACCTAGCTTGTCAAATCTTTGAGAAATAAACTAACAAACTGCCTTGGAAGGATGTCTACCAAAGCACTGTGATAAAGTATGAAAGTAAGAGCTTTCTATTTGCTCAATGTTTGTTAAGTTCCCCACAAATACAACAGCATAAATCTACCACGTAGGGTCAATTCCATTCCTGTGCACCTGGTGCTCTCTAAGCCCAAGGTAACTTTGCACAAAGAAGAGAATGCTGAGCTGCTTTCTGGCCCTGAGTCTGAGCCTGTTGCATTCACGAGAAGGTTGCTGCAACTGTGTGAGCTCCCTCTTGTAAAACACCCTTGTTCACTCCCATGAAACAGCTGCAAAAGCAAGACCACTCCTCTAACACCTCTCCACTGCCCAAAATACATGGGGGGGGGATCAGCAGAAGCAAAAAAAAATTGCTATTAAAGAACCAATTTAGGAAAGTCATTGCAGTTGACAATGATTTAGAACAGGATTTGAGAGAAGGACAAAGAGCATTGGCTGGAAAAAACAAGACATTTGTCCCCAGTGACAGAATCCTAGAATCCCGCAAGTTGGAAAAGACTGCTGGAAATCAGCTAGTTCAACACTCCTCGCTAAAGCAGGGTCAGCTAGAGCAGGTTGTCCAGTACCATGTCATCCAGATGGGTTTTCCATGTCTCCAAGAACACAGACTCCACAACCTTTCTGAGAAACCCATTCCAGTACTGGACCACACTCACAGTAAAATAGTGGGAGGTTTCTGTGTTCAGACATTCATGTGTTTTAATTTGTCTGCTGCATCTTGTCCTGTCACTAAGCTCTACAGAGAAGAGCCTGGCTCCCTCATCTTCATCCACTCCTATTATATATTTATGCAAATTGATAAGAACCCCTCTGAGCCTTCTCTTCTCTAGGCTGAACACTCCCAGCTCTCTCAGCCTCTCCTTGTACCAAAGATGCTCCAGTTCCTTAATTGTCTTTGAGGCCCTGCACTGGACTCTCTCCATTAAACCTGTTTGTATCTTACATTGAGGACCCCAGAACTAGATACGACACTCCAGATATGACCTCACCGGTGTTGAATAAAGAAGAAGGATCACCTCCCTCAACCTGCTGGCCGTGCTCTTCATACTGCAGCCCAGGATACTGTTGGCCTTTTTTTTGTCGCTAGGGTGCATTGCTGGTTCATAGTCAGCTTGTCCACCAGGTCCCCAGGATCCTTCTGGACAAAGCTGCTTTCTAGCCTGGCAGCCCCTAGTATTTACTGTTTGCACAGGGCTGTAAGTCTGCAGACACAGGGACTTTACATTTCCCCTTCCTGAGTTTCATGAGATTTCTCTCTGCTTAATTCTTCAGCCTATCAAGGTCCCTCAGAATGGCACACGACCATCTGGTGCATCAGCCGCTCCTCACAGTTTTGTATTGTCTGTAAACTTGCTGAGGGCATACTCCATCTGACTGTCAGGTCATTAATGAAGATATTGAACAGTGCTAGTCCCAGTATCGCACCCTGCAGTAGAACAGTCCAAGAGTGCCAGCGCTTGGAAAGAAACTAGTCAGAGATGGAAAATGTCAATAGGTTCCTCTACTTCAGGTGCATGGACTGCAATTGCTTTTGCCACGCAACATCTGTACGCTAGTGTGCACCTATATAAAAATAAGTAAGACAACAAAACAGCACTACAAGATCTCTACATAGTCATTCCCCCCCAAAAGCAGGTCTTGCTTCTGTAATGTAGATAAAAATTCCTGTCCACCTAAACCAGCAATCCCTCCTAGGTCACAGTTCTCCCCAAATACCAGCAACGAGCACCAACACACACAGACACAAACACAGTCCTCAAACCTGCATAATCTTTCAAAGTTAAAAATGATGCAGTCTTCCTGCTATACAGAAAGTAAAGCAGGCCAGATTGTTTTTCAGGTTTTGGGGGCTCTTCATTCTGGAGAAGTAGTCATGACATGGGACCACATCTGTGTATGGCTAAATCTACAAACAGCATCAAATTCTGCTGTGACCTAGTAAAGCAAGCAGTAGTCTAACATTTAAAACAGGGCAAATTGCAGTTACACACATTCTTGCATAGCATAAATCATTGATAAGTCAAGACAATTTAAATTCATCCAGAGATCTTCTCTAGAGTTGAATTGAACAGTCACATAAACTTCTTGCTACCCAATTTCTATTGCTTACAAATGACCACATCCATACCACTCCTTCTCATGAGTGTCTACTATAATCAGGCAGGTTTTCTCATAATCTTTCATTGTTGTATAAAAGAGACTGGACTCGGCTGGGACTGACTGTGGCAGAGGGAACTGCATTATTCGATGGCACTTAATTTTAATGAAGGACTTGCTTCCTCCTCCGTAAGAGCAGGAAAGAAGCTACTAACCAAGCTGCTGTCCAACAAACTTATGAAACTGCTTCCAACAGCTAACGAGTTCTACCACCAGAAGGGAACATGCAGCTAATTGAAGGCTCACCTTGAAAGTGTACAAGCTCTACTGCTCACTGTAGAGTATCTTGTAAGACAGGAAGAACTAAAATCTTAAACCTCGTTGGCCTATCAGTCAGCCTTACGAACGCTTTCACAGACCTGTCTGTGGTATAAGAGGAATACCTCTCTCCAGTCCTCCTTTGCTGCTCCCAGCACCGTCTCGCTTCACAATAGTTCCATAGCAGAGAAATCAATCATATTATCAAGTGGCTTACCACTGCAGTTTGCCTCCTCTTGAATATCACACTATTTCCCCTACTTACATACTTCCTGTGACCACTAAAAGCACGAAAGGGAAGTTAACATACTAGGTAACATTTCACAGGTTTTGTGCCCATTTTGTTATCACAAAAAGTCCCAGAATTTCTTACCTGCAACAAATGACCGCTTTACAGGAAAGTGCCAAGTCCAGAAAGCTCTGCCTGACTTCAAATGAAAGGGCATACTTCAGTGTGTGGCCATCAATAATCAGAGCAATATCATTTTCTTTGCCCAGCGACTCCCCCAAATTGGTACAATGTTGAGTCAGAGAAGCTCTTGTTGCCTGAAGAATAAACAGAAAGAAATCATGTTTCTTCCTAATTTAAGAAAAGTGCATCCAGACTACAGCAAGGCATCTCTGGATGATGCAATGGAGCACAATATACACACATCCAAACTAGCACAGACACAAGTTACTGTTTTAACAGGACCTCATGCAGATGTATTAATTGGGGTCACAAATGAGCAAAAGCTGCATCCGCTTGCCTAGGAACGCATGCCTTGTTTCAGTGCAGACTCTGGCGTCTCCAGTACACACTGCTGCATGACACGTGCCCACACTAGTTGCGATACATCCTTTTCAACTATAGAGCAGGTAAAACCTAATGCCTTTCAAGGCTGTTGACACCATTCAAAGTATTACTATTTATTCAAGCAGTATTCCCTACCCTAAAAACCTTTTCACTGACAGCTGCTGCTGGGAAAAAGAAAAATAAATCAAGTGTTCATGTTTCACTGTAACCCCAAATATTTCAACCTTCCTACTGCAGTGAAATTCACACTTAAAGCAGTCTGTTCCATTCCCATGCAGATTAGTTTAACCATCAGTTCCAGCTGAGTTAACCACTGCTAAATGGTTCCAAAAGTTGCTTGTGATCTGAAGCATATATGCACTTTTTGACAGAGAAGGTCTTGACACACAGGACATAGGATGGCAGAACATGAAAAGCAAAGACTCCAGAACTAGTCAAACGCTGCTTTTAGATAATGAATGATCACCAAGTGCTGTATCATATAATTTTTCAGTTTTTCCCCTTTGTTCAAAGAACAGTATCAGTGGCACACACATAAGTAACCAGTTTCTGTTTTAGCAAATCCTTACCTAGTTTCCAGTCTAGAGTTCTCTCTACTCTTAAACCAACAAAAAAAAAAAAGCGCACTGCTCATCTTAACTGAGCAGCTTTGAATAATTGTGCTAAAGCAAGTGTTACACATGCTTCTGCTTCTTGATATTTAAATGTACTAATTTTGTGACCTGTCTGCACTGGTCTAAGCAAAATATATAATCCTTTTGTCTTTATATAACAACAAAAAAACCAATTGAACAGCTATTAACTGTCAGAAAGGAAAATGTGCTATTTATGCCTTACTGCAACCCATTCATTGTTTCATAGATCCAAATTTCTCCAGATGATTGCAAAGCCACAAACTGTTGCCAAGTGCTGCATTTCCTATTTGCACCTGGAGTTTAACAGATAGATGTTAAAAAAAAAACCTCACCTAAGGTAGCTGAACTAGTTACTGTGGACTACACACCTGTGGGTCCTGAGGAACACATTACCTCAATGAAGGCCAGCAGCAATGCAAGTCTGGATTTTTCTCTCTCTAAATTCAAGTGAGAACAGGAGTTGGCATTTTCACACGTGGTTGAGCAAACCACCAAAGATGTATAGAAACCTGCATACATGAGCCCCCTTACAACGACAGCAAAAGAAGTATTTAAATTTGCACCTCTTTCACATTGAAGACACCTGAGACAAAGCTCCAGTTCCATATCACACTCCTAAAATGGTGGGAAACATGTTTACATTCCTAAAATAGTTCATTCAGTGAGCTCTCCAGCATCTATCCATGAAGGGAAGAAATGGGGAAAAAACAACACAAAAAGCTTCCTAGTACCGTGGCTTCTTAATTTCTTGACCTAAGCTTTCACAAGCTGTTTCTGTGCACCCTACAGAACAGAAATGTCATACTGAGGTGGTTTCTTTTCTGTGAACGAAGTGATGGGAAACTCCTCTCTCCCAGCTGCTGCAGGGCTGTTCCTCACGCTCCCCCCCTCACCCCTCGCCATCTGTGCAGCGCTTTGCCCCTTCCTGAACGCGCCTTCCCAGAGGTGCCGCCATCTCGGCCGAGGGGCTCAGCTCTGCCCTGCAGAACCAGCCGTGTCCAGCACGGGGCAGCCCCAGCAGCTCCCCAACACCTTGCCACGGACACCCAGAACACCCGAACCGTGGGCACTACTACGGCCTTCAGAGAAGCTGAGGTAAATCAATTCAGTATGTCGAACTACTGGAGACTGAGCTACTCCACACCCTTCAGGACGGAGAACCACAGGCAGTACTTCTGGCTTACATCGTGCGTCTCGAGGCGGGCGAGTGCCTGCAGCAGCGGGCGGTGGGCCTTCGGGCCAGGGGCCTGTTTTGGCGGGGCA
>JAOBAS010000025.1:6106414-6121503 GCA_025311575.1 Elanoides forficatus | reverse complement strand
GACCACCCATCCTGCCTGCTTCCTGACAGTATTGACTATTATTTAGTAGTTCAGTAAGAGCACACTAACCCAAGTTCTCTCACATTTGCTAAAGGCCAAGCACCAGTAAAATTACAGCTACTCAGGTGTTATACAGCCTGTCGGTGCTTCCCAGCCTCCCGAGAGCTGCGGTCCCATGACATGGCGGCTCTGGCGTCTCATACTGCAGCCCTCAGCAGGGCCAGATTCTGCACACCCCAATGCTGTCCTCTGTTCTTCTCACTTTCCCCCAGCTCCAATTTTGGTGGCAACGTTTTAACAAGGTTGTAACAGCAATATTTACCCTGGCTAGAGGTATCCTGACCACAGCCATCAGCAACCACAACCAGTCCGAACCACCTCCATCACAGTAACAGCAGGATCATCCCAAATACTTTGGACTTCAACCAGTCCAATAACGTTTTACTGAAATAATCAGCAACAAAGGTGTTCCCTTTCTGTTGATTTAAGGTTGTTTTGTTTTTAACAAAGATTTCTACTACAGGATTACATCAATGACATTTAAATGCCCATGTTCCTAAGATCACGGTAAAGTATTTTTTCCTTAATCATTTTATTTCCAGCTCAAATAACAAATCACCTTGTTGCAGAAAAATACACTAGCCTACCAAATTAAATGATTATTTAATTTTTAAAAATGTTCTCCATGTGTAATACTGAGTGAACTTGATCTGACTTCTGTCGAGATAGACAGCCACCACAGTACACAGAGCAGCAGGATTGCATGTCCTGTGGTGGTTAGTGGCTACAGATTTTTGCTTGCGTTGAATCACGTTTCTCATACAAAACTCAGTAAAAACGTTCAAGTCTGAAATGTATCACAAAAATACTAAACATGGCAGCACTTCCAGCCATCTGCTGCATAAAGTTCTATAGTTTGCCTAGATGACTTTTACACAAATAAAGCCAGTAAAATAAAAGACAAATATAGCCACACAAATGAAACCAGGCCACATCCGTGACCAAAAGCAATCAGCCAAAAATGAGTTCAAGAATATAGCAAGCATATACCAGCACTCCCAGAAAAGCCTCTGACCCCCACGGCTGGCAGCTCAGGGACCTCCTGAGCCAGGCGCAGGGCGTGTTATGGGAAACCGTCAAGAACTGTGGGAAATGGATCAAAAAGCTAGCAAGGGAAGAGAGGTCACCTTTCCTCTAGGGTGAATAGAACGCAGAACAGCATGTAGGCAAGGAGAAAACCCCAAGAAACACTGGAGATGAAATGATTTTTGAGTGGTGAAGAAGTTGAGGACATGACAGCAGTCAAGACAGCATTACTGAGCAGATGAGGAGAATCAGGTAGCCAGAATGACTGAACTTTCCTAGGCCGAATAGATGGGAGAAGAATCAGGCCACTTTGACACGAAAGGCAGAGAAAAAAGGGAGAATTTGCTTTGCAACTTATTTTCTCTTGCCCCACTTGTTGGTATGGTAGTCAAACTCATTCACTAAGAAACTAGCCCCAAACTGGAGGCAAATGTACAAAGTTAATGAGTATGACAGAGCACGCAATTCAGCCATTTAGAGACAGATTAGATTTTGCACATTCTTTATTGCAAGAATGACTGAGCCATTCCCTGCTTCCCTGTTAAGCTGCGAGGGATTAGATTTATGACTTCATGGCACACCTTATTTACACTGTACCTGAAAATTCACACCAAGCAGATGATTGTGCTTAAACCATTACAGACTAGTGCCAGGAAAACAAGGGTATGTCCTGGGGGAAGAAAGCTGTTTTATCTAGTTCAACACTACTGTGTAGTGACAACATTCACAGAAATCCCAAGGATGGTAATAAGGGATACGGTTTAGGTAGTGTCATCAGTAATAGAATTTTAACCCAAGAAACCTTGCCCCTGGGATCTTGGAGTAAGTGTAATTTCTTCTTCTTTACTGCTTCCTCTCTATCTTGCTCAAACCTTTTTCTTCCTCTCAAATGCGGAACTACTCCCCATCCTTCTCCCAAATCCACCCACAGGATTAAAAACTTCTGACTATTTGAAACCAAGGGAGATAGTCCCTACCCTTATTGCCAGTCTAGCCCTTCTGGCACTTCAGAGGAAACACCCTCATTTTCCTGTTACTTCTTCACAGGACCCAAAAGAAGGTGAAGGCCGGGCCCCAACCATCCTCTCCTGCAGAGGCAGAGGAGAACCTGAGGGCAAGTTCAGGAGCAATATATAATTCAATATCCATCATCTGTTGCCCAAAAGAAAAGGTCACATGGCAAGATGAAGACTTGCAAAAAGTGATGTTTCTCATCAGATGAGGTAGCTAGTCTCCATAGCTTATTACCATGGCTATGTATAAGCCTCATCCAATTCATGCCCTTGTCACTGAACTTACTCATCTTATATACAAGATGTCACAGAATTAGTAACAGGCTTAATAGTACCCCAAAAAACTGCAAATCAAGGATTATAAATCAGGCACCTTGTTTGAATAGCATTTTGTAAAGCTCCTGATATATTCTTCCACATGCATGGTTAACTTACGACCTAATAACTTACACAGTAAGAAAACACTAATTAATATTTCTGGTTTTTCCAACTACTCACAAATGCTGTTTTTAAAAAAAACAAAAACAAAACAAAAAAACCAACAAAAACAAGAAGAAGCTATCCCTAAATCTCACTGGGTATATAATAAAGACTTCCTAAGTAAGCAGAGGAACAAACATTTGGAAACCACGGGGAACTATATCATTCTGTAGGCAACTCTTTACTGATAACTAGAGTAGAAATCTCTACTTTGATACCTAGCTTGTACTCTGTGTTTGACATGAAGGGATAAGTTTCTTCTTTGAGTCCCATCAAGCAAGAATAAACCAATCCTTTACTAGAACAAGCATGATGGGGAAGAAATCAATAGCAGTCCCAAGAAAGTTTCTGGATAAACTCAGACATGTGGAATACCCCTGTCATTTTTACTGAGTAGCAATCAAAAGTAAATGGAAAGTTTGTCGGGAATTTTGACAAAAATAGAATATTACAGAGGAGAATATTACAAGCACTTCACTTATCCCTAAAACACTTCATTTTCCCTCCCTCAAGATTTCCTTTAGACACACAGAACATCCAACTGCTCTGGGGAAACCTGGAGAGGTGTCTGCCAATCAGACCTTATCATACCAGCACGTCAGGTAAGTTTCCACCAAATACTAAAAATACAGATACACTTCTACTTAAAGGTCAGAAGGCGCATCAACTGAAAAGTCCATCGGTTTAGTAGCCCTGATTCAGAGGGCTATTCAAATAAACACAGACACTTCATTAGTCAGTAGAGGACATGTGCACATGCTTAAGCTGTCTGTTGAATCAGAGCAACATTATCAGTTTAATTAGAGCTTCACAAGGACTTAAGAATCCATTCATACAAGACCACCAACTAAATCAAAGCTTCAGAGCACAAACATAAAAAAAAATTAGTTAGATTGCAAAGGTCAACCACAGAGCTCAAACTAAGGAAACTAAGAAAATTAGGTTTTCATTTATTTTTATTCTACTTTTGCACATTTGACATGGTTGGGGGAGTTGATTCTAAAAATATCAACAATTCTGGGTTACACAAATGCATTTAAGGGTTAATGATAGGGTCTCTGTGCTTGAATTAAATTCAAGACATGGTGGTATATTCCATAATAAGCCTACCCCACCTGCTTTTCCTGTTTGTTTTCCCATTTTCATTTCAACAAGTCACAACCACAAATACAAACTTTGAGCAAAACATTTACTTGCACTACTGTCTTAAAACAAACTTTCAGATTTTATTGTTCTGTGTGTGCATATTTTCCATCCAGAACACCAAGTAATATTATTAGTACACTACTACAAATCTCCATAGCAAAAAATAATTTGTTGACAGGCAGAAAACAAAAACATCCTGAAGCAGAGTTTGTGTGATCTTCTCCAGACTGCACTCTCAGGATCTTTAACAAATCTTTTAATAGCATGTTTGTATATTCTCACTTTCCAAAGCCTCAGAAAAACACTGCTAGGTCCAACTTTGTAGTGAAATAATGAAACTGACAAACAAATTCTGGGATTTCCCAGGCTATTATTTTGTAGTTTAACAGAGCAAATTCTATTCATTTTTCCCATGATGCTTAGAGTGAATTTGGAAGTCAACGCAATCAGAGTTAAGTTAATCAGAGCTCTGCTGACTTCACTGAGAACAAGAGTTTACTCCTCAATACCATAATAAAAACATCAGAAACATTCCTACACAGGCTATATAACAAGACATTAAGAGAAGGGTTTTTGTGTGCCTTTGGGTGTTTTGATTTGGTGTTGGGGGGTGGGGGGAGGAGGTTGTGGTGGTATTTTTTCAACAGCAGCAGCACACCATACAGCCCACTCCCTCCCATGAGAGCTTTAAGTTTGCCTGCTACAGCAAGAAATGTTAATGTATGAAGCAATTTGGTATCCAACACAGAACAACAATACCAGATATCTGCCAAGAAAAAAAAAAGTCAGTAAGACTTGCAAAAACTTTGGGTGCAAAAGACTTCTGCAGGATAACACCCATTCCCTAAGTTTATCTTACAAACAAGCTGATACCTAGAGAAAAACTAGACAATTACTGTAAGATGATCAGCTCCAAATCTCCTCTTCCCCTTCCTCCCCTGCTTTTCCCTGGAAAGGCTCACACAGTCACTGAAACGATAGCAGGAGAAAGAAACGAAGCCTCATTTGCATAGCAACTACTCTCATGTTTCATTCTAAGCACAGACCAATAACATGGCCCAAAAGGCAAAAGGTCTTGGGAAGGAAACTAAATGGCAAATAGCATCACGTAGACAAGAAGGCCTGTTTAGCTGAAGAGGACCACTCACCCCCAGTGGCCTGGGGTCACTCACCTGTGACCTCCGACACACACACACACATTAAGCCTAAATCAGCCTCACGTTCGGGCTTTCTTGGGCATCTACGTTTCATGCCCTCTTCCTGCATGGCCTTTCCTCTACTGCAGAAGGGCTAAAGTGATCCTCACAGAACAAGCTCCTGCAGCAAGAGATATTAAACTAACACTTAACTTACAGTTAAACTAATATAAGTCAACTGCATATACTACTTCTCACTTTATTTATCATAAATCTAGTAAGTACTGCCAGCTACAGCAGTTTAAAGATTTTTCTTCCAAGTTAACTTCTTCCATCATCCTATAATTCATTTCCAAACCACTAAATCTGTCAGATGATACAAATTACACAATCTGCTAACTCATTGTTCTGGAGTATACTGAAGTGCCAGCTCAACCTATTTTACCAATCCAAGAATTTACTTTTTATGACTCCTGCTGTTTCCTTCCTATACATAATGTGAATAATCACATGTAACAACTTTTTTACTGCGCTGAAAAAAGTTGTTTCAAGTCAAAATACCAGCCATGTCAACTGCCTCCCTCAGCGTTAAATGAAAAAATCTTACAAGGAGAACTTCAGAAAAGCAAGGACTTTACTGCATAACCCCATTCAAGATAACATTCGCCAGCCCCACTTCACAGAACATATTCTGCTGTATCTTAATTGCAACTCAGAAGCTCCACCACATGTTTGGTGATCTTTCACTGCAAACTATCTAGTTGCTGCACCAGAGGGATCTGTAAGGACATCTGGCAGAAGCACATTTACAGGAGAAAAGGGATAATGAGCACAAAGGCAAAACAAACTAATGTTTAAACCAAAGCTGGTGAAACATGATACAAGTATTTAGAGGAACACATGTTGGGCAGAAGAGTCACTGGAAGTACCTTCCACAATAAATAGCACATGGGCAAGTGCTAACCTTGAAACCTCTCTTGAAATCAAGGAAGAAATACCACTTGATCTGCAGAGCAAATACTCATTTTTACCAGTCTTCCAAGTCAGGCCCCAAACTTGACTAGGACAGCAAACAACTTCGATTTCTGAAAGCAGACAGGCAGCTTCCGAAGACCTAGTTATAAGCAAGTGTGTGAAGTACATTTCTACAAAAGTAAAGATGACTTCTTGTGCACAGAAAGAGGCCAACTGCAGGATTTGTTGGTCAGATTCCTCTGCTTCCCTTCTTTTGTGACTTCCTACAACTGATCTGTCTTCAAACAGCTGATTCTTTAACTGCTTCTGTGTACTTTTAGAGTTAGATTGTGCAAATACAAATTCGAACATAGTGGTGTTTGCTAGGTGCAGTGTCACCTGCTTACATAAAACCGATCCCAAAGCCATGGTTTATAGCCAATTAAATGGTAACTCAAACCATCATTGGAATTGAAAATAGTTGATTATTAATATGAGGATAAGCATGGCCTAATACAATCAGCTCTACAATAACATGGACCTCCATGTTCAACTCACAAAAGTTTTCAGGCAAACATTTGCATACTTTCTTAACTATGAGGCTGTTCTTAAGAGCATCCACTAAACTACCCTGGCTTTCTTCTACCCTTAAAACTGTGTCACAATTAAAATAAGTAAATAAGTAAATAAATAAATCAAACTTTACAGCAGTATGGACATTAGTCTGACCACCTAGCTGCACAGTGCAACAGATAAGGCAGTATGTGTTGAACAGAGTAGGCTATATTCCTCTGCCATACTTCCTCGCCTTTTGCCTTTTTCACCACAGCATAACCATTAACTCACATTCAGCTTGTGACCCCCCTACTCCTTTTCTGTTCCCCATCTTGTACTCACATGGTTGAGCACTCCTGTGCAAGAATATAATCCTGCATCCTCCCTTTTTTTCAATAGCTTCTTTTAGTAGAGGCCAGGATAAAGGACTAGAAAAGCAGAAAAGTGGGATCAGGTGCTCACACAAGTTCTGAGACTCATGAAAGACTTGAAAGTGTCTCACAAGATGAATATACCTGAAGGAACAGCAGTAATATTGGGACCTATGAGCTATAGGATTATAGCAGAAGAGCCAAGAGGAGAAATTAGACTAAGATAACTCCTAGAAAAACTTATGTACCAAAATATCTCAATAATACACAAAGAGACAAACTATGCCTCTCCATATGAAAACCCATCACCTGTAAGGTTCTTGTAAAACCAAAAGTAGAAATATTAGCAGTGAGGTTGTTTTGTTTACTAACTCACTGAAAACAGCCCTATGCAGAGATGCCTCTGAAGATTACACATTTCTAAAACCCAATTTTAAGAGTCCATCCATTTCTTAGCTTCACAGGAAGAACAGAATATAAGGACACTCTCCAGTTCCAAAGCCAAGAGATCCTTTGAAAGCTGAAGACTCCAACTGCGAATACTTCGCTACTTTACATTTGAAAAGAAATACTGTGAGCATCTCCCAGTTCAGGAAACCTTGAATACTTTAAAATACATTACTCTCTTCAAATTCAACCTGTACACACAAAACCACTCAGAAAATGGATCATGGGAAAAGATCAGATCCCATCTGAATACCTTCAATTTATTTTTTTCAGTAAGATCAAAATTTAACAAAAGAAAAAAAAAAGAAAAAAATCAAGCTCATCAATAGCTGTTGCTCAGTATTACATGTCACACGCTGATTTGAAGAGATATGTAAGAGCACATACTATGTGAGCACTCCAATGACACTTCACACTTACAAACCCTAACTTGATCTTCTAACTCCCAATCAATTACTTGACTTCACCACTTTGAAGTAATACTCCAAAGAAAGACTAAAATGTATAATTAAGTGTGCCATTATTTCCTCTCTAATATCAAGCAAGCATAATTTTGACAAAACTTCAGCCTGAACTAGTTATAAGACATTTGATCCCAGATTCCTCTGACAGGAATGCCAAAATAGTTTAATATTCTCAGAGCCTAGTGAAAACAGGAGCATGCATGCACAATAGCTGGGAAATAGTATATTCTAAACCTTTTCTGCAGGTACCATATAGAAAACCTGCTGTTTCAAAATCAATGACTCACTGACTCTACACAGCAGTACTTGATTACATCATAGCACCATGATTTTGCTTGATGAATATGATCTCCTACCATGCCAAGAAAAACATCATATGGAGGACCCAGAGATATTAGACAGCCTCACTCAGATCATTTTCATAGCTTTGAATCTAACTTCAAACTGAAATTCCTTCACAGTAAGCCAAGTAATTTAAAACGTCTACATACAAAGTTCTTAATCTGCATAGCAAGTGTCAGGTTATCACACATACAGACCAAATCTTGCCTTAAAAAAATTAGAAAAACAGATCATATTAGTATTTTTATGTCTCCAGTGGCAGCTGAAAGTCCAGATGAACTGGACCATCAACAGCTATAACAAGAGCTGTAGATAATTATTCAAGTATGTTTTCAGTTCTGTAACAAACTGATTATGCAAGAGCCAGGGAACCTGGTAAATTGGGAAGAAAATACACCCTTAAGGAACCTCTGTCCCATCAGCAGTACATTTATCTCCAAGCATGTTCCACGTAGTTTAAGAAGAAAAATGAAGTGGCTCTTTTACAGCTTTGTCTGATCACAGAAAAGTCATCTCCAACTATGTCAGTCAGACATACTATCTCAAATACACATCCCGTATAAAGCATTGCAGGTAGTTCAAGTACACGGTAAAGTACAGCACTAAACAGCTGACCACTTGAGAAGTACATGGCTAAGTGTTCAATTCCAACTTAATGCAGAATGCCAGATGGCTGCATGCTAAACTTAAGGCTCTCAGTGAAGTGGTGTCTTCATAAAGGAGAAGGTATGAAGTCCCTCTGCAATCCATGAGCTGGGTGCTCAGAGGGGGGAGGGAGAGAAGTACGAAGAGAGGCTTTTTCCAAATTAAGAGGTAAAACTGATTTGTTCGAGATTTTACTAACCAATCTGCAAGATGGGAGCTAAGTATCATGGCAGCATGTGCTGCCAGAAGCAGTGGTCCTAGCATTTTAGCCTTTTGAAATAAAA
Organism: Elanoides forficatus; assembly: GCA_025311575.1. NCBI lineage: Eukaryota > Metazoa > Chordata > Aves > Accipitriformes > Accipitridae > Elanoides > Elanoides forficatus. The sequence goes on along the minus strand of JAOBAS010000025.1, from coordinate 6,112,580 downwards.
ACCTCCCATTTCCTGCAACATTACTTTTCCCTCAGATTAACGAGACACTGATTATGGGAGTGGCATCTTCAAAATGCCAATCTTAACTGCAAACCCTCACTAAAATACTAGATTTATTTCTTAAAAATCAAGGAAAGTGACAAAAGTCTCAGCATTCTCAACCCAAAGAATCGACGTCCTAAGTAGTCGTCCAGTGCAGCACAGCTACCAAAGGCACCATCTTGAAAGCCATGAGCCTTTTGCAACCCTTTGAGTTCTCAGAGGACAAGGCTTGCAGCATAAAAAAAGAATTGTAGAAACAACTACAGTCAAAGGGATGATTCATCATCAAAAGTCTTTCATAGCATTTGAAGAACAAGACCACATTTGTTCGGTTTGACGTTTTTAAATATTTCTAACTTTAGCAAGAAACACGTGTACCCTGGGAAGACTAGGGATTTCAAACAGTATCGCTGAAATCATGTTCTCTTCACACTAAGAACAGGATTAAGCTTATTAACATGATTTTCATTTACTCCAGAAATGCTCTACATAGGACAATCTCTCTATTGCTTCCAATACATCTCAGATGTTTGACCACAGAACTGTTTATGATACACATCAGATAGTTCATATCTCATACTACAGAAAGGGAAAGAAGGAAATGCTTTTTCTGGACAGTAACACATCTGTGTGATTATTAAAAGCAACTGTACTCTGCCAAGAGGAAGCAGTCTGTTAGTTTTGCTAACAACCTAGAATGCCTCAGTGTCTTTATATTTTGATATTTTAGGTCTATTAAATTCATTCAACACAGTAGGCTTTTTGGTTTATTTCCTTCTACTTTTGTCAAACAAGTCCCAGTTGCTTTTTCTCTTTCCAGTATAACAGTCCAGCTTTTCCGGAGCAGGAACAAGCTCTTGTTTAGACCTCTAAGGAAATTATGTTTCTGCTAAGTAATTTCCCAGAGATAAAAGCCAACCTTTCATCTCACTGGGTAAATCTTCAGATTAAGAAGATAGATAGCACAACCTTCTGCTTTAGATCATGAAGATACAGGATTCTGTGTTACAGTGTCTTAACCACATGCTTCTGTGTTTTAAGTTGTTAATACACACGGATGCCCACAAACTCCTAAGGAGAATTCGGCCAAAAAATGACACTGGTGTGTGGACATACAAGTCAGCCTATAATTCACGCACAGAAAAAAAAAAGAAGTGGTATTTTCTCATTATATGCATGTAGGGTGCTTTAAAGTCCCAGATCTCAGCTAGAGATCCTGTCTTTCTTACGTGTATGTGTCTATAAAAGAAAACAGACAAAATAATGTGGATGTATATTATCACTATTATAATACCCTGGTTGATATATATATAAAACATAACCATCCTGATTCAATGAGATTAGAACAACTTTTCCTGAAAGGGAGACAGAAAGAACAACCAACAACACAGCCAAGACAATACTGATGGAGTTTTATCACCGCTAGCCAGTACGGAATCCATGTTTATTAATGTATAAAAGACTGAACAGTAGCCACAATGAAATATAGACTGGATGACAGAACCCACCTTTTCTCCAGAAGAACGCTATACACAGGAAACATGTAGTATTGGGTAGATTGATTTGTACAAGACAGCACTGCCTCAACATGATTTTCCCATGCTGCGCTCTGTTGCCAGTACAGATACAAGCATGTTCCAAAAATAGCGTTCACTACGAAAAAAACATTTAGCATTTTCGAGTCATACTACACCTGTAATTTGCAAAAGAAAAAGTTCTGGTTTTACCTTTTCATATAAGGTAACGTCAATCTGTAAGACATCAAAATAGTTGGAAGGATAGAATTTTCCTTTCTACAGACTAATAAAATTTAAAAAAAGGGCTAGGGAAAGCCAGAGTCTTTAATTATTTTTAGTCTTCCACTCAGTTTCCTCTCCAAAATCCCCCTAAAATAATAATAAATCACTATTAGCATCTGTGTAGTTAATAGCTCAGTTGCATGCTAGTGTAAGTAACAGAGGCCATACCGCTGTCAGAGTTCATAGCCAAAATTATTCCAGTACTTAATTAAAAGGAAACTGCTTTGAGCATTAAGCCAAACAGCAGACTATAAACTCAAAGCTACTCAAGACAGTCCCACTCATGCAACAAGCCAACCTGTCATATTAGTCTTCCTTTCAAGTGCTTGTGTACTATCAAATCTGTTTCTCCCAGAGAAGCTGAGAAAGTTCCAGAGCAGCTGATTAGCACAGGCAAGCTCTGTAATAAAACTGGCTTTTAAGCAGCAGATTGCTTTTAACCCAATTTGTTTTCTTAAAGCCATGGTTTTGATTTAGACACAATACACGTATTGAACATAAATATGAGAGAAGTTACAGTTCTTGAAATACCCTTTGAGATTTTACTTCTACTTTTAAAGCACGACAACCATCAAGAGTTACTCACGCTCCTCGGACTATGTATTTCTCCTTTTTACCTATGGCTGACTAGGCAATAAAGCAACGCACAAAGGTGTGTTCAGAAGGATCTGATACAAGCTGTACTCCCATGACCTTACCTCTTTCCCGACAGCCTCTTGGAAATGGGGAACATGCACATTTGTTGACTGTTTCTATCCAACTGGGATTGCTGTAAGGACTCCCGAGCTCATTTACAGTCCCAGAACATCACTGACTCACTAAAGAATTAGTTCAGGCTTCCTGCCCTTTGGCAGCTGCCCAAGAGTAGGCAGGGTGCAACAGGCTGTCCTCACCACTTCATTCCTGGCCTTAGTCCCATCTGTGCCCTCTTAGGACTTCTAAAGAAACCAAGTCCAGCAAGCAGACAGCGAGACGACGTTCTCCTGCCTGAGCGAAGCCCTTCAGCAAGCAACTGGAAAGATCACACTTAAGACTGACAATACTTGTGTTAAAGACAAAACACTGCCTAAATTGCCCCACAAGGGCAGGCGAAGGCTAAGCAAGAGCCTAAGCAAAGAAAACACTAAGCAAGTCCTGAAGAACAAGAGTCTGAACACTCCTGCACCTGGGAAACAGACTGTCAGAAATGGAGATGGGAAAGCAGGAACAGCAAAGACGTGGGAAATTGGATTTTCTGTCATGCCCCAAAACTAAAACTAAGAGCTCTATAGCTGAGCATTCAAGGAGAGAACAGTAGCAAGACTAAAAAAGTTTACCTTGGATTGCAGTTTTTAAACCCATCAATCATGGCGCTGAAGTAGAGGCATACACTAGGGAAGGAGAGAAACCCTACTGCATTCAACAAGCAAGATGCTGGGAACCATTCCTGCTACATCAGCAGCAAAGATCTTCACTATCTGAACACTTGCTAGATCTATAGGATCAAAAAACTCTAACTCAGTAATTAGTGACAGAAGAGCTATCCAAAACACTGACTTTGGTAGAGCATGTAAGAAAATAATGAAAACTGAAGAAGTTAGCGTTACACTCAAATACCAGAAATCCAGATAGCTATATACTTGTTCAGCTGATACAGGACCCATAGCTGAACCACCTGCGGAGCATTAGATCATGAAATGAAAAAACCATGGCAAAATTATCCAACTGGTTTTATGCAAGTCAGCCTGTTGAATCAACTTACTAGTTTTGCTCAAATTGGATTTGGTCACGATACCAACTCTTTTGCCACAGTTTGATTACAAAATTAGTACTACACAACAATAACATCAGGCAAATACCTTAAGGTTGTCCAGCTTTAACACCTTTTGTCAGAGGAAGTCTGAAAAGTAGATTTTTCTAATAGAGTTCTACCAAGATCAAGTCATGCTCAATGCTATTGTTTATCTTCAAAGTACCAAAACAAATGCAAACCTTTTGTTTTGCAATTAAAGTACAGCAGATGAATGAGCAAGAAAGGAACAAAAATAGAGAGCTCTGAAAAAGCAAATACAAGCAAGCTTTCTTGGAGCAACTGATTCTACTTCAACTGGCAGCACACGTGCGAGCAACAGCAAACGGGATGTGGCACAGATCCGAATCCCCCCTCCTGCCCCCAGTTCCACTCCTGAAACTGGGCACAAGGCAGCCAGTTCCTCCAGCCCATCCCTCGCCACATGGCACGTGAGCCAGCGGCAAGTACGGCCACTGCCCACCCCCTGAGGTTCACCCTCTCCGAAGTGGGGCCTGGGTGTACGGACTAGCTCACCACAGCTAGTCCAGAAGTTACAATAAAATTGTCACTTTCTGCTGATTTTCATTTCAGTTTTAAGTCAGATTTAATTAATTTTTTGTGCAAGTTTTTAAAAAAGGTTTGTTATTACACCACAGCTTTAACGGCTCAGAAGAGATTAGGTTTAGCAATAAAACTGCATGGCTGGATGCTCCTAAAGGGCCTGAAGCCTTGTCCAGAGAGTTTTAAAACAGGAAAAATATAAATATTTCAGAGTTCTTAAATGATAATGATACAGGGCACCAAGATATTCTTGAATATCAGTCAGTAGCCCGAGATAACTTGATGCTACTTGACTCCCTTAAATACCGTTACCTTCATGGCGCAAGCCCTATCCTTGGGGAAGGGTGACACGCAGGAACAAGCACACGTCTCCCTACAGCAGTGTGGGCAAGACACTGCCTGGGGACGGGCTGTGGAATCCTTACCTAGCTGGGGAAAAGGATACAAGCAAGAACAAGGGCAGCTTGGCCACTGGCCTCTTTGCAGATCAAAGGAAGTGAGCGCCTCTACTGAACTGTTCCCTAAACAGCACTTCTAGTTATTTTGTTAATTAAGATTGTTTTAAAAAAAGTTATAGTAAGGTCTTCAGCATTCCAGGCACCTCCAAGATGCACAGGAGTAGAAAAGTGGCCTTTGCTAAATACAGTCCCATTTAATGTTACATAAGATGACATTAGGAGGACGTTAAAATGTCATTTGCCCCTGCCATCACATCATTCAATGGTTAAGGCAGTTTCTTCACCAGCCATAGTACACAGTTAGCACTGATATTTCAGACAAGCTGAAAATTTGAAAGATTACATACATTCAGATGACAATTTAGTGTCTTCATATTTTCAAAGCTGCACAAGAGACAGCAATCCCAGGTAGTGTGTTTGAAAGGAACAGGTGAGAGATATCTGCTTGTTTCAGTGATTGAACAGTTCATCCAAAGACTATTTTGAAAGAGTTGTCCTGATGTTGGACCCTGATGTTAAATTTCAAATCACTTCACACAACTGTTTTCATAATCTTGAAATTCCAGTACTGATGAGAATCTATGGAGAGCTCCCAAACAGGTAAGTACTCACTGAAACAGTGTTAAAATTATATTAACATCACGTAACAACCAGTTTCAGCAATTTCATACTTTAAATATAAAACAAAATCCACAAAAAGTCTTCTCCCAGCTGAAGTCAATAAATGCTTTACCCGGGGCAATGAATTCCGACAAGAATCAGAAATACCCAAAATAATGAAGTCTATCACAGCAATTTTTCGGACTGTATGCAAGACCCCTGAAACTCACAGGGATGCTGAACCCTCATTTATCCCAGCCTCCCAAGGCTCCAGGTACTGCGTTCCTCCCAAAACTTATTCCATTATCTGACAAGATGATTATGTTCAACTACTAAAAATATTCTATACAAATGCACAATTGCAAAAAGCAGCACCATAAAGATTTTTTCAGAGCTCTAATTCCAGTGTAGAGTAACACACTGTTAAGGTAACACTACTCATAACCCTAAGAGAAAAATATTCATTCTTGTATCATACAGGCTACCTTTCTGACATATGAACTGAAATCGTATCATGTGGGAATTAGGGTTTTAGCCACAATGACTTTTGACATTGAAATTTAGGGCAGAACACCATCTTTTGGAAGACACTGGCAGAGCTGAACAACAGAGAGTCTACCTTTAAATAATATGTAGCAATAATAACCCTGAGCTTGGCCACTGGTCCTCATTGCTACAAATACATCTGTACTTTCCTGCTCCAAGCTTCCTTCAGGCCCTAGTTAACCTTTGCTCATAAAGCATCATGTGTTTCAAAACACTTAATGGAAAAGAATATTGTGCCCAGTCACTTGTATACATGAACCCCAACTCTGGACTATTGAAACTGCATTTATGAGGCAGTAGGCATGGTCTTAAAATGACACTGGCAATTTTTCCAGCAGAATGTATTTCTATTTGATGTCTTACTGGAATACAAAAAAGATTCCCCCCCC
>JAOBAS010000025.1:6026324-6095802 GCA_025311575.1 Elanoides forficatus | reverse complement strand
CAGGGGAATCTCTGCTCCGGCGCCTGGAGCATCTCCTCCCCTCCTTCTGCACTGACCTGGGGGTCTGCAGGGCTGTTACTCTCACATCTTCTCACTCTCTCTCTGGCTGCCATTTCTGTCTGTCCCAACAACTTTTTTCCCTTCTTAAAAATGTTATCACAGAGGCATTACCACTATCACTGATGGGCTCAGCCTTGGCCGGTGGTGGGTCCATCTTAGAGCCGGCTGGCATTGGCTCTGTCGAACACAGGGGAAGCTTCCAGCAGCTTCTCACAGCAGCCACCCCTGTAACCCCCCCTGCTACCAAAACCTTGCCACACAAAGCCAATACAGTTCTGCAGGACACATTCACTGTGTAGCTCCATTTAGATCAACAGAATTACTTTATAGCAACAAGCTACGCACATATTGAATTGGGTCCCTCCAATTTTGCCCTTCCACTACTGTTAATTACAACCCCATGTGATCACCAACTGATACAGTTCCCAGGTCTCCTTTCTACAGCACTGAAGGCAGGAGGGGAACACTCTCAACACTCCTCGGTTCCGATATCCACTAATCTCACCTGAAGCTTTCAGGGTCTCTCCGGGTCATCACATTGCCCTTCTTCAGATTTCCCTCTCACTGCCCTCACAAGTCAACTTCTATGAGGTACCAATGAAAGAAATTTGTCCAGGTTAAGAGCCACACAATAAGACTTCATGGCGTTTCCAATTTAACTGAACAGAAACTGAAACCAAGAATTACACTCAAAGTAAATCTTGTGGTCAAAATATTTTCACTTGAAAGAGCTTTATTAGGAAAAGGAAAGAAAAACCAAGTGAGCATATGTATGCATGTAGTTAAGTCTATAAGGGATAAACATTTGCAGATTATTATGCTAAGTTTCTAGAATTCAGCTGAATCAAGCTAGGGATTAGTCTTTTCTATTCCCAATAGTTCTCTGAAGAGAACAGAAATGATTGATTTTTCCCTGAAGTGCATGATTTAGAATAAAATTTAGCTCTCAAAACCAAGCCAAGACAGTTGTTCGATCACATCTCACCTGCTGCTGCATGCCAAGCAGCAGAAGCAGAGGGGGGGGGGAAATCACACAGGGATTGTACAAAGGGGAAAGTGTATCAATATTTAAAGGCTCTAAGCTCATCTTGGATCTTGTAAACATTCATTTTTAGCATTAATGGATTTCAGAGGTGGAATATATTAAATATAATGCTACAGAATTTCAGTGTGAGAATCTTCTATTGACAGATCTTAGGCTAAGTTGAATAGAAGTCATAATTTGTTACAGGTGCAACATACAAAGTACGTATTACTATAGAGACCTGACACAGAAAAAATGGCTATAAGTAGCTACAGACACTTAGCTTAAAATTAAAAGAACCAGTGGCAATTATTAACAGAGCATGTAAGAGTTTTACGTTTAGACTTACACAAAATTCAGTTCTACATTAAAAACGGTGATGAGAGTACTTAAATAAAATTACTTTGGTTTGAAAACAAGACTGATGTAATAAAAAGCATTTTTAATGTACTAGTTCAGAAACTCCACAAATTTGTGCTCCTGTTTTGAAAAAAAACACGTTATCTGAGCTAAAGCATCACACTCGCCTTCAATATTAGATATGTCTTCATGATGTACCATGTAATCACCCATTTTCTTCACTGAAAAGACCAGCATCTATATATCAATAGGGGTTTTTTTGCTTGCCTGACATGCCATGGTTCTCTGTTTCTCTTGTTTTGGTTTTTGGATGGTTTTTTTAGTGTTCTGAAAGCTTCCATTGATGTTGAGGTTTACTGAAAAACTTCTAATACTATTGTCTTAGTTTCCAGAAGTATTCTATAAGCAAAGTGTACCACGCATGAAATTATCAGAACATCTACTAGATGAGGCGGCAGCAGAGGAAAAGTAGAACATGCAACACTCATTTTCCAAAGCTTTCTTTTAATATACAAGTGTCTAACTAGAACTTGAATAAACTAAGAATAGATACTATTTTACCTTGTGCTTATGCTAAAACCTATCCACTTACTAGTGGCTTGTTAAGGACTCTGACATTACTCAACATGAATCAACCGTAGTTATGTCTTACAGGCTATTTCAAGTATAAAATCTGCACTTAATGCTGAAATGGTCCAAGAACACCGATGCATGGTATGTCTGAAGTAAATTCTCAACTTTGCACAGGGTATGTTGTTTAACAACTACCACTTTTCAAACTCAAATCACTCCAACAGCAGCCATGACCCCTTCCTTAGAACCTCTGGCAGAGACATGTGCAGCTGAGATTAAGTTTTTCATCTCCAACTCTGACTTATCTAAAGTTGCAGGACCAGAAAAAAAATATGTTCTCACTTTTTATAACTGCATAATTTAGTTGATGCTATTTCAAAGAAGTGAAGCTACACAAATGAAAAGCATGAAAAATAATGACACCAATCTCTTACCTTTTTTAGCACTGTTATAGTATTAGCTCACATTTTTGGCACATAAAAGGGAAACCAGAAGGAATCCACTAAAGTTAGAAAGTGTGGAAGATATATTGCTATGCACAGGTGGAAGCCTCTATTGTTTCTTCCCACTCCCCATTCTCCCACCACTACTTTATGTGCACCAAGCACCACATAACATTAACTCACCAAGGTAAGCATTTAGCACCGAGTTCTGCAAAGTATCTTCGGCTATCTGCAGAAGTGGATCCTTAAGTGTACTGTGATACTACCAATCAACACAGTTGAGAACAAAATCAAGGTGTAAGGTATTCGATTCAACATGAGCCATCAGCAACAGTACAATTGCAACTTAAAAATTTAGGAACAGCTGCTGTGCTAACCGTATTCCACAGAACTCCTCACTCAGCTACATAACTGCAAGTAGCAGGTGGGAAAAGATGATGACAGTTTCCTTTTTTATCCAGGGATTTTAAACTGTGCCTGAAAGTTGATTGCATACTTTTCTATGTTGGCAGAGGTCAGGCAAAAAGAGGGGAGGGATGGGTTTCATTTTATATCAACCCATGTTTGATCAGGGCTTCTCGCTCTAGTGTACCCTTAGACTGAGCCATGTGGCAAGACACATACGAAATGGCTCTGAGAGTGTTGTCCTTGACCTCTCATGCTTTTTTCTTATTTGAGGAACAGATCCATCTTAACAGCCAGTATTCTGTAGAGTCAGGAAGTCTCCCATCCCCACTCACTCTTTAAAGACAAATACAGAGTCCTCAAGGGTCTTAAAACAGGCTCCACACCCCCATCCAGCCAACCAAAGTGCTTTCTGGCATTGAAACAGTAGGAAACTCCAGTAATATTTTCATATGTTTTACATGTGACCAATGACCCCCTTTACCATCAAGGGGTCTGTCAATATACCTTTGGTGTTCACAGTGTAGACTGTTCATTGGATAAATCTGCCAACACTTCACCAGAGCAAGAAGACAGATTGTCAATAAAGTTTTAACAGTAGTCTTTATAATTTCTCCTCATCTTAATCCATATCATGAAGACCAATACAACCTCAAAACTTCCTAGACTGTTCAATCCATTCAGCTTCTCAGTTTATTACCCTGTCTTTTTTTTAATCTTTATCCATTTTCTCACTTGTAATACAGCTGTTTAAGAAATCTAGTTTCTCTAGAAATTAAAAGTTAACCCCCCCGAGTTAAGATCCAGAGATTAACTTTTATTTGTTGGGTATCACTGCAAAAATATATACTTCCGTATTCAGTTTTCCAGACTTCCAGTTTCCACTTCTCAAGTAGTTAACAGAATACCTCAAAAGAGGAGCACAACATTTACTTATAAGAAAGCTTAAAAATTATAAAAATAATTGCTTGCCCTACTATTCCTCACTTGATTCTAGTCTCCATCTCCAGATGAGATGGCTGTTCATTCCTGTCCTCTTCCCACTGCCTCAGAATACTTCCATCTGAAACTGGGCAATGGATTCAAGACTCAACAAGTGGGTGGATGGATCTGTCACCTTTTCCCTTTCCTAGCCTCCCTTTGATGGGGAAAGATTATTTAGCCTCTTCTAACTTGAATGAATTTCTTTTCACAGAGATCCTGTCTATCACTCCACGTGAAGTTTTGTCACTCCACAGTATTTGCAAAGCTGGCACGTGGGAAAATAAGAAGAAATGCTTTGGTCAATAACATTTTCTCCCATTTCAGTTCCCACATCACATTATCTTTCCTTCATACCTCTCGGCTAAAGTTTGGGAAAGTTGAATAAATAAAAACCTCAAAATGCATATGCTAAGTACAGAAAGGAATTAAAATAAGCCTTAAAGTATTTTAAATTAGAAGATTCCCTCTATATTTTCTTGGAGTACACTAGCTCCCATATTTCAGGATTTTCTGTACTACATTCTTTAACTCATTTCTTTCTCCAGTTTTATTTTCTCTCTGGTAGCCATTTTTGTTTCTGTAGATCTGTTTCAAGATAAGAATAAGAAGAACAGGTTTCACTTTTTACAATTAGTTTGGCATTTAATGTATACACTGAGGGAGAGGTTGTCAACAGAAGCTGCCAAATAGGCAGCTGACCCTCTGAAAGGTACTCAAAAAGTAGGGGGTAAGGAGACTAGTCAGCATGCCTTCCCCAAAACCCACATACCAGCCCATCAACCGCAAGCAGATCAAGCTGAAGAGATATGGCCTCTCAACAAGTTCTTGCTAAAGCAACACTTTCAACATCACATAGGGTCTACTGAATCAAAACCAGCTGTCATAGGCCTCCATTTTCTGTTGTTTCAAGACAATAATCAAAGACTTGTCTAAAAAGCAGAAGGATCTAATATGACTTCAGGAACGTCAAGTGCATAGATAAAATTAGCTGAAACAACTACTTTCCTAAAGCAATGAAAAACATACCAAGTTCTAAAAATAAAACACAGAAGCCTTTCAGGGGTCTAAAAATCCTACAGTAATATGTAAGTGTATTCCTTTGTACAGTTACATAACATGCATTTGAGTAAGTCTACGTCAGTTTTGTAAACAAGATAGGACTGCAATCACACCAGTTACCCAGAACTGGTTCTACACATAGGTCAGCGCCAAGCTGTTCCTCTGGTTGAAGATGGGAAGGAAGGAAAAATAGTTGAAGTCTAAGCACATTTTTGTCACTTACTACTTCAGTCCAGCCTTTCATCCCAGAACAGGCTAGTTCATTTTTGCCTCTTACTGAAACTCCTTGAATCATTCTACCTACACTACTGTTTGACATTTAAAGGAAAACTCCATGGTTGAAGCACTTGCCATTCGGACATACGTTGCAAACCATTTCATTATTCATCCTGCCCTCTCATGGTCCTTTCAGCCAATTAACTCAAGTCACAATTTAAAAGCAGGTGCTGAAGTTATTAGGTACTACTCAGCACCTTCTGTATTATATTCGCTAGAAACAGAGGTACCCAAAAATATCTCTCTCACTATATCACTGTATTCAAAACCAGAAGTAGCAAAAAAGTCAAGTTAACATAGCTTGAGGACTATCTTGTCCAACTTGCAGATGTTTATGCAAACACCAAGCAATGCTAGCTCTATTTTCTTCCTCTGATCTAGCAGGAACTTCTTCTGTCCCATCTTCAGTTTGGACCCCTTGCTTTAGCCATACAGAATCCTTATCTTTTATTATTTCTGAACAGGCATCACAAAACCCACATAATCTGTTTCTTCAAATTTAGAGGAACTACTATTTAATTCGGATTGAAATAAGAGCCTTACTTCCAGGGTCAAAACACTTCAGGGCTTCAGAATATGTAAGAATTTTTTTTTAAATGAAAACAACGCACAACCGTTTTCCTTCTTCTGGGTTGAGTTTACGATACATTCAGAAAAAAAGACACCTAAAGTTTTCTTATTCTTACAATCCTAAAACAACTGATCTTCCTGCCTCGGGAAACAAAGACCACCAGCTGCTCATTTTCTGCTGAGGTTCTGCATCTTCCTGCAGGTTAAGAGGTCCAGTCAGTCAAGTGTGGCAGAAAGCTCAACAGAAGCACAGGACTTTGATCCCACAATAAGGAAACCGTTCCCTTAAAGAGGGACAACACAGAAGTGGAAAAATGGGAGAAGATGGTCTCAGCAGATGAGAGTCTTCAGGAAGACATTTAGATATTTGCTTGAAACAATTTATATACTCTAATCTACACACACTTAATGCAGTTAACAGTTTGAAAAAAAAAAAAAACTTTTAAAAAGAAAGTCATCTTACCCCACTAGAATTACCTGAACTAGTCTCTAACTATGCAGAACCACAGGAAACTTAACTTCTGCAGGAAGACTACACATGGTCTTCGTTGCTAAAACGCAGCAGTGAGACAACTCCCATCAGGGTGCATTACGCTGCACGGAAACTAGCAATCCAGCCTCTGCAGACAGATCATCTCCCCTTGGATTCGCTGGGATCTCCCGAGTTCTCATGAGCTAGAACACCAGGCCTTGAGATGCCACAACCACATACAGAGAACTTGAGTCTGAGCTGAACACACTATCAAGGCTGCTGTTAACTAAATCACAGACCCAACTGGAAAATAACACTTATCAGGTGATTACTTCACTACAGTAGTATTCCTCTCTTCAATCAGACCTCCAGATATCCAGTAACTCCTTTGATACTCAAAGATACAGGCTTTGCACCTCCCATCCAATCAAGCAGGGCGAATTGCCAATTCTAAATGGAAGTATCAGATACTGCCTACTACAGCTCTTACCATCTGTCCTACAAGTACCTCTAACAGCAATCAGATATTCAAGTGATATCAAATGCTGATATTCATGCTGAAACAGGCAAACTGGAAAAAAGATCTGCTGGGAAGCTTCATGTACAAATGCATGATTTTTCTAGTTAATTTTTGCACATACCCAAGGAGCATGACAACCACTTGCAGGCAATTTTTAGGTCTCAAAAGTTCGACATAGACAAGCTCACAATGCAGTTTGCTCAGGCACAGGTTTGCTTACAGCTGTTCCATGCAATGCTGAAGATAGCTTATTATTTTGAAATTACTCTTACCTTGTTGGTGGTTTTTTTTCCTTTCTTCAAACATGTTACTACTATACCTATACCTTAAAGCCTAACTACATTCCTGATGACATACTGCAGGTTTTGCCAGTTTGCAGTAGAACCAAACCCATGGAACTAATTAGTTTCTTGTTCTGAGACTACAGTTTGATCTGTACAGCTTGTGACTGGAGACCTCAGGAGAACTTTTTGCGCAACCCACCCCTGTTTCAGCATGAATTGTTTATGTTGCTACCCCTAAAGGCAACTGCGAGAAATAAAATAAGAAAGCTCAATAACTTTCCCTTTTGTTAGCAACACCTCCCTCTGTCAAGAATTATACCAGAAATTGCTTACTTACATCTAGTGAATCCTCATTGACCAGGATGAGAGACATACTCTGTGAAATGAGTCTGCAAGAGTACCCTGCAAGAAAAATAAACCACAAGGATTTACTTTTTGGAAGAATATTTAAGGTTAAGCTAAACCTGAAAGATCAGCATCGAGAGGTCAGATTACAATTTACTCTGAGCAGTTACTCCTAACAGACAGGCTAATGGAAACATTGGTGTATACGACACACTGCAATTTGACAATTCTACTAGCAACACAGGCTGTGCTTTACCTGCGTTTTCAAATACATCACTTGAGATTTTTTAACTAAAGAAAACACTGTATGAACTAGATGCATTAAATACAGGCTATAGCCCAAAAGCAAATTTAAGTATTTCTATACCTAATTTTTTTTTTTATTTAATCTACATGAGGGCAAAATGGCCTTCAACATATTACAGGAACACATCTGAATGCACAGTTGCAGCTATGCCACATGACTGGAAGCGCACACGTTGAATCATTTGGTGCCACCCAGTCCCCTTAGCCCGCACCCAGGTTACATGAGCATTTTTTACTCCTGAGAGTTTAGTGTTAGTTTTACTCCTGAGCTTCATCAATGACAGGGAGCCCCTAACAACTTCTACAGGGATCAGGTAATTGTACCAGATTATTCTTAGTGCAGACTGGGGCATGAAAGAACAAGAGCAAGTTGCCATAATCTGGAGCATCACTCGGAAAGTGGTTCTATACATTTGCCCAGACACCAAAATTCAAAGCAAAAATACCGAAAAAAGCCTTTTATTTCTGTAATAGTGAAAGCTAGTGACTGCAATAGCACTCAATGACATCGAAGTGGCGGTTCCCCTGCCACATGATTGTCAGTGACATGAGATGAAGTCATATCGGGATATATATACTTGGCATTTACAAAATAAACAGTTTAATTCCAGCTCATATGAATGGGAAGAGACAAATGCAAACTCACATCAGACTGACCTCATTGCATTATCCTAAAAGCTCATGCAAGTTCTCTTAGGATTAGCAGTCATGTAGCTTCATAAAACAGCACAGAACTCACTATTTGAAGCACATGCCTTTTATTGCTGATCTAAGTTACACAGCAGAAGGAAATACAATAGAATTATTTTGTTCTTCTACTATGCTTTTGCATAGAAATGAATCACAGCAAGTTTAAGAAATTGCTGTGAAATAAAGCGAGGTCTCAGAAGTCTTTTACTTTTCTAAAATGGAGACTGAAGACTACTGCAGTGTAAGAGTAACAGCCCAGCGATGAACCACTACAAGGCCGACAGGTTCAAAAGCAGAACAGCATAGTCAATGTAAAAAGACGAAGTGTCTCTCTCCACATCTCACAACAGCAAGAGGACAACTGAGGCATGAATGTCTTTTCTGTGGGATTCTTCGCTCCTTAGGAAGGCTATACTGGCTCACCAATCGCAATGCAACTCATTTCCTCAGGCTACAGAATTTTTGTAATTGGGCTAGTTTTGTAGGTACAATCCGGGGTTAACATGCCCACACTACTGACTTCTATCAAGAAAGCAATTCCTTCATCTTCCTTTGTGGAAGGCATGCTTCTATCCTATATTGAGGCACTTTCAGGCAGCAGGTTTGATCACCTGCAGAAGTTTTGTTTCTCTTCCATTTTCACAGTTGTGTGGAATATGAGTATCAGGTGCAACCTTGCACATACATGTTCATCTTATTTGTGTTAACAAGCTAAGGTTTACTTTCTGCTTTAGAGAACAAGACAGAATGACACTGAACTTACACACACCTGTTGAGAAAAGGATGAAATATATTCTACAAAGCACAGCCTACAACACGAAAGCTTTGCAGATAGCCTCCAATTCTGCCTGTGAACAAGTCTTAGGTGGTAATACAGAACTGAGTAATGAAGCTTCAACAAGTATAGATAAAACATTGACTTGGGTAAAAAAAGTCAGTTTTTCATTTTTAAAAGTTAGTCCCAAGCTGAAGAACCACTTCCTTATTTTTACTGATGAAAGAAAGAGAATATTACAAACTTCAGCACTTCCCTCCATGTCAGTTATTCCTTTGCCAGAGAATGGCAACAGCCTTGTGCCGTAGGCTGTTACAAATTCAGTATAACTATTTCAAAAGGATTTTCTAGTAGCATTTGATTGGAACAGCAGCTGCAACAGCAAGCTGTAATTTCTAAACCACTGCTCCCTGTTTCATTTTACCTCTTTCAAAAAGAACAAGATGCCACTCGGCAAGTGGATCTGGAAAAAAAAAACCAAAACTAAAACAACACAACTATGGAAAACACAGTTGCTCTGCTGTGCACCTTGGAAGTCACAGAGTCAGAAGAACTAATCCTGTAGTTGAGGCCATTTTGCATCTTGTACTCACATTAAATGGAAAGGAGATCAAGATTGGAATAGGAGGATTTAAGTCAAGCCCAACAATGTTTTATAGGAGATCTATACATTATGTACAATTTCAAGATTATGAAGATGTTAAAATTTAGCACTAGTATAAAAGAAATGAACTGGCAACTGTAAGATTACAAGTAACATTTGTAGTCATATTTTCAAGTTTTATAATAGTTATTACTGGCAGTACTAACATGGCAACCAAAAATACATTAAGATCAGGGCATATTTTTGCCAATGCTTTTGAGTAGAATATGATCAACTGCTGGTTCAAAGCCAGGTATAAAATGTCAATCCACACCTGTAAGTTGATATCTAGCTCTTTAATTTAAAAGCCTGACTAAAAGTCCATGAAGCAAATGAATCAGGTACTTCTTGGACTTATTTCCCTTCAAGTGTCCTGGGAGAAAAATTGTTTGAACCAGAGTTCAAGATCATAGCCCACAGAATCCATCATGTCAGGCAAAAATGATTATCCTCTGTTTAGAGAAGGCACATATGCCCTGCTCAGACTTCGCAGAGGGATACAGGCAAGCATGCTGGCATTGCTTCAGTTCCCTCAATAGAAAAAACAAAACAAAACAAAACAAAAAAAAATCACAGCTTGCCATAACAGAAGCGGTCTTATCTCTGAATTGGAGAGATAAGAGTTTGATGGACGGATTGTTAGATGGGTAAGGAATTGGCTGGATGGCTGCGTCCAAAGTGTTCGTCAATGGCTCAACATCCAAGTGAAAACCAGTAATGAATGGTGTCCCTCAGGGGTCAGTCCTGGGACCAATACCATTTACTATCTTCATCAATGACAGCAGGATTGAGTGTCCTCTCAGCAAGCTTGCAGAGACCACCAAGCTGAATGGGGCAGTTGATAAGCTGGAGGGAAGGGATGCCATCAAGAGGGACCTTGATAGGCTTGAGAAGCAGGCCCATAAGAACATTATGAAGTTCAACAAGGCCAAGTGCAAGGTCCCATACCTGTGTTGTGGCAATTCCAAATATCAATCAGTACAGAGTGGGGGACAAACAGACTGAGAGCGGCCCTACTGAGAAGTACCTGGGGACACTGGTGGATGAAAAATTGGACACGAGACCCCACCTGGAGTACTGCATCCAGCTCTGGGGCCTCCAGCACAAGACAAACATGGACCTGTTCGAGTCAGTCCAGAAGAGCCACAAAAGCCATCAGAGAGCTGGAACATCTCTCCTAGGAAGACAGGCTTAAAGAGTTGGGGTTGTTCAGCCTGGAGAAGAGAAGGCTCTGGGAAGACCTTTCAATAGAGGAAAGACTTTTTAGAAAGACTGGGAAAGACTTCTTAACAAGGCCTGCAGTGGCAGGTCAAGGTGCAATGGTTTTAAACTGAAAGAGTGTAGGTTTAGACTAGACATAAGGAATACATTTTTTATGATGGGGTGGTGAGACACTGGAACAGGCTGCCCAGAGAAGTTGTGGATGCCCCATCATAGGAAGTGTTCAAGGTCAGGCTGGATGGAGCTTTGAGCAACCTGATCCAGTGGCAGGTGGTCCTGACCATGGCAGAAGGATTGGACTACATTTTCTAAGGTCCCTTCCAACCAAACCCTTCTACGATTCTGTGATGCTAAGGTAGTGCTCACAGCTATGAATGCATGACTATGTAAGAGCACTTAGCTCAACTGTAGGAATCGATTCCTTGTTCAAGGACAGATACAGCTCAGTGAACGCTACAGTCCCATTCCCAGAACACAATCTGTTTACTAAAGTAGTTATTGGCTGGAAATACATCAATTCTGATTTTCTGGAAGCCTGCTGAGCACCAGGATAGTGGTAAATAAAAATCTGCCTTTTTTTTTTTTTTTTTTTTGCCTCGCTGAAAGGCAAAGAAGATCCACCGTCTGCAGATTGTTTTAAGAGAACAATGAAGCTGCAAGAACACTGTTAAGCCTTCTAGAGTTGTTCGTGGACACTGGCTAAGGACAGTTTCAGCTGATAAAAACTGAGTACCGTATGTCATGCTCAAAGATGTTTCTGAACCTGGAACTCCTATGTTCTATAAGTAGAGAGTTCAAATGGTTGATCAGTATTAATGCTCATGAGGAACACTCTCCTCTCCTGCAGCTGCAGAACTATTGGCTGGCACATGGCTGAGTGGAAGGCATACAACCACCCCCCACAGCAAGGTCAATAATTACTCTTCAGAGAAGTCAAGAATGCAATTAAGAGACAACAGACACACACACACACACAAATTCTGAAGGCCAAAGAATCAAGAGGAAGCTGGAAGAACAAACTACTCCAACTCCTCAGGGCAGCTGCCAAGAGCTCAGATATACCTCAATATATATGCATAGCCATACAGCAAGCCAGAGTCCATAAGCATAAGCTCCACACACAATGAGAAAGTGAAAATACTTTTTACTCCCCAGATACCATATTTACACCTGAAGCATAAAGTGTACATGTGGATTGGGTTTTAAATGTTTTTTACAGTTTTGATGGGTCACATATGAAAACTGGAATGGTGCCCCATGTTTGTACTTTGAAGACAACTTGAACATGAAACTAATTAAGTTCGAGTTTTACTAACAAATTATAGACTAAACAAAGTGGTAATTTAGAAGTTGAAAAGAATAACCATCTCCCTTACAAGTTGCTGTCACAAAAAAAACCAGCTCTCGAGACAAACTGGTGTCCTTCACAGCCTTCAGAGTAAGCAATCTTTGTAAAGCTCATTTACTTGTGTCCAGGTGAGCTGCTGTCAGTTAATGTATCAACTTATTTTAGGTATTTATTTCAAAATCTGTAGGGTTTTGTTTTTTGAAATTTGTCAGAAGATGCTCCCCTCCTCTCAAGTTGACTGCTGCTTTTAAAGAAAGCAAAAACTGCAGATAGTGATTCAAACCAGATAACTAGCATTTAAACTACATAAACTGTATCAGTTCAGCAAGTTGTTTCATCTTGATACCAACTTTGACATACAAAGATCCATGAAACTTGAATCAGTTTTCCTAAACAAACAAAAATACTAGTCAATCAAGCAGAGCACATTCTGAAATTCCACCGAATCAACCAAAGCAGAGGGGTAGGGGGGGAAGGACAGAAAATAGCAAATGCCCAAAGTTTTGCTAAAGGTAACAAATTCAGTTACAGAGCATCACAGTTCTGCCAGGAGGAGCCTGAAATACATCCAGACCCATCTACATGCAGTTCTACATCTAAAAAGCTTTATTGGTCAAATTCTTCATATAGTTCGAAAATCTTGAGGTCAACATGAGCTTGAAAAGGCTAAAGAAATAGCTCCTTCAACAGAAGGCAACCTATGCTTTTAAGGGTCCCCTTAACCTACATCTGTACATCTAAACAGACTAACATCTGCAAATCTGAAAGCAGTTGTGGAGGGCACTTTACATGGGCACACTAGGGACAGTGGGGATAAGCATAACGTTATAGTCTTAGGAAACAAGGTGAAAGCATCACTTGTTTCTGCAACATGTCAGATCACCAGAGTGCCACTCTGCCTCTTTCTATCTCTGGGCAGATTTACCAGTTATAGGGAGAAAAACAATCAAAAAGAATACAAGAGCATCATGGCACTATATTGCCAAGGACACTATATTTAGGAGATAAGTCATGTCATGAAGGGGAGGTGTGCTTGGTAAAGGAACAGATCCTGATACAAGTTTTTATTACTCAGTTAATACCTGGACAGCCCCCTTCCTACGAGGGTACTAGTGTAGCGTGAAGGGCAATGGCACGATGGCAGCATAGGTACAGCTCACAAATCAGCATTTCAAGCACGGCAGCATTCTATGACAGCACAAGTTATTGCTACCCAGGTTGCCGACCTTGCAAAGCACCCACAGTGAGAAAAAGGCTGAAGGATTTGAGTTCCGAGTACTTACTAGACCTACTGATGTGGGATATGCAATTCAAGGCTGGCACAATAGCAGAAGTGCTACAGAACACAACATCGAGTTGCTATAGGATTGAAATTACAGAGTGCACCTCCAGTTCAGCCCAGTCTTACAGTAAAATCTTTGTATTTGACAAATTACAGATAGAGGTGGGTATATAGACTGATTCTATCAGATACATTTATGACCTGAAAGGAAACCTAATGTTTAGGGGCTGCTTCTAACAACAAGCCTAAAAGTTACTGTGCTAAAAACTTTTCAGTTTTATGCTGCAAAATCAGGTAGACAGATAAACACCTATATCTCAAGGTTATCATTCTATTACATCAGTACCCAAGCACACCTGTCTGGTAAATAATTTGTACTTTTTGTTCACATCATTGCAAGACGTCTGCATTACAGTGAAGGTAGTTTGTAAGTTAAGATGCATCAACAGGTTTCAGACAAGGATGTCCATATTGTGCCTTGATAAAACAACCCATATTAAACTCTATCCATATACTCAATAGCAGCAACACACTTATACTAACAATCATGACATACTTAACTAACATGTGCCATAAGGTGACAGCAGGATGTTCAAGCCTCCACCTATTTCACAGACAAGGTTTGCAAGAATTTGTAATCTATACACTTTGTACTACCGTATTTCCCATCATATCCCGAACAGCATTAAAATCTAGACAAGGCAGTCAGTAAGAAAAGGAAAAAAGCTGTAACAGTTTGATATAATGCATATCATAATTGAAACGGTACAGTCTGGTTGAGCTCTGCGGTTTCCATCAGAAGGCAGAGTTACCTATACTCACTCCGTACAAGAACTGCACTTAACTAAGAGCAGAAGCATCCCTTTTGCCTTAAAAAAACCTGAATATAGCCTGACACTCAGAGCAAAGGCTTCACTCCAAACCCTGCCCCCCTCTTCTCCAAAGTGAAGGCTACCACATGCCTGCCTTCTATCAAGGAAACCTTCTGTAAGAAGCAGGCCTGATTTTGGTTAAAACCCCACACAACAGATCTAGTATGTAACCTGCTACATCTCACACAAATTCAGAGTAACCAGAAAGATGGATACCTATATTGAGAGCTGTTTCCTGTTTATCCCCCGTCAGAATCCATATCTTAATTTCTGCCTTCATTAGTGTGGCTATTGTTTCTGGAACACCTGCTTGCAGGCGGTCTTCAATGGCTGTAGCTCCAAGAAGCAGTAAATCCTGCAAAAAAGAATTGGAGGGATTATTTTCTTAATATAAACATCTGCTTGGAATACGCTCAAAAAGGAATTGAGGACAACATGTTCAGCCTCATTGCTAATACAGCTTTTTGACAAGCAATATACACTACAGTAAATTTCTGGTGTGGCTATTCCACTTCCTCTGCACACAATTCACATTTCAAGAGGTACAGAATGGAACAGCCTGTTTCTGATCAAAAAGATGGCAAAAAGTTTAAAGAGCAATTAATTGAAGTTATACAACTACAAAACTAGCCTATGGATGAATATATATACTAGAGTATTCACTAATCACCATAGCAACATGATGAGTGGTCACAGTTAATGGATTTCTTAAGCTCACAAAACAAAAGTCACCTGGCATCACATCATTTAAACTAATTTCCCCCCACAAAATGCACATACAGACTGGATACAATCACTCAAAGCAAAAATTATTGCAGCTATTTATGGATATAATCACTACATTTATGTAATACGAGTGGTATGAACATTAATCAGTCCAAATATCTCTAGTCTACATACAGATGTCTGCCAGAAAAACATGTATCATACAACAAATTTAATACTACAGTTAGACACATTCTTATGCAATTCTAAAGCAATTGCTTGAAGAGACTTGGCCATGTTACAGAAAAAAAAAAAAAAAAGTCACACAGACAAAAATACCCAAGAAATAAACGTTGTCAAAAGGCACAATCTACTCAGCAGATTTTAACTTTAAAAGCACTTTAATGATTCCTTAGATATGTAAAAGCAATTGATACAAACTGAGTTTAGTTATACTGTATCATTTCAGGAATTGCACAGAAAAAGTAATAGCTTTTATCTGTAGGTACTATAATTATTCAAAACAAGTGAAAACAGATGAAACGAACAGAAGTAGTTAAGAGAGTTGGTGGTGTTCAGCCTAGAAGAGACAAGGCTCCAGGGGGACTTTATTGTGGCCTTTTTATATATCTAGCAGGCTCATAATAAAGATGGAGAAGGACTGTTTACCAAGGCCTGCAGTGGCAGGACAAGGGACAATGGTTTTAAACTGAAAGATGATAGATTTAGATTGCACATAAAGAAGGAATTTTTTTTTTTTTTTTTACAATGAGGGTGGTGAGACACTGGAACAGGCTGCCCAGAGAAGCTGTGGATGCTCCATCATGGGAAGTGTTCAGGGTCAGGCCGGACGGAGCTTTGAGTGACCTAATCTAGTGGAAGATATCCCTGCCCACGGCGGGGAGGGTGGACTAGATGATTATTTTTTTTTAAAAGGTCCCTTCCAACCCAAACCATTCTATGATTCTATGAAGAGGGCATCTTGAGCACCTCCTGCTTGTATGCATCTCTGCATGCATAAAGAACAGAAGAGGGAGTTATGCCAGTTTACACACCTGTATGAATTAGTTACAGCTCCTACAAAGCTTAAGTTCTGTAATGAGATATTCAGCTGGTAAAGGTAGTAGAATCAACTTAAGTCATGTGCTTTAGTACCCTACAGCCTCCTGATGACGTTTGCCCTATCAATGCCAACAACATTTGAAGATTACAAATGCAATCCAAGTGTGCAATTGTAGGTTGTCTTTTATTCCTAAAAATCTTGCCCACTTGGTAAACACTTGAACGTGACAGAACAGGGATCAGCTTGGCTGACCTACTCAAGCAGGGGAGTTACTATCGTGCCTGCTGAACCCCTTCCACCAGCGTACTGGTGGGGAAGGAAGCCAGTCCAAGTTTGTCGCTACATGTGCACCTGTACTACGAGCTAGTGATCTCAACACTCAGACTGACTGCCCTGGTTTCATCTGGGACAGAGTTAATTTTCTTTCTGGTAGCTGGTATAGTGTTATGTTTTGGGTTCAGTAGACAAGAATGTTGCTAACACACTGATGTTTTCAGTTGTTGGTAAGTAGTGTTTAGTCTAAAGTCAAGGATTTTTCAGCTTCTCAAGCCTAATCAGCAAGAAGGCTGGAGGGGCACAAGAAGTTGGGAGGGGACACGGCCAGGACAGCCGACCCAACCTGGCCAAAGGGGTATTCTATACCGTGTGGCATCATGTCCAGTATTATCAACTGGGGAGAGTTGGCCTGAGGGGGATTGGCAAGTGGTGAGCAATTGCTTTGTGCATCATTTGTTTTGTATATTCCAATCCTTTTGTTATTACTATTGGCATTTTATTATTGTTATTGTCATTACTAGTTTCTTCCTTTCTGTTCTATTAAACTGTTCTTATCACAACCCACAAGTTTTACTTTTTTTTTCCTCCAATTCTGTTCCCCATCCCACTGGGTGAGGGGAAGTGAGTGAGCAGCTGTGTGGTGCTTAGTTGCTGGATGGGGTCAAACCCCAACAATGAAAGTAGCTGTGCCACTCTAGTTTGAGCCCTTAGATGAAAAAAACCAAAAAAACCCAAAAAACCCCCCACAAAAACCGCCTGTTAAAAACCATTATATTTTATGCTACAGCCACAAGCCAGTTTTATTATCTACAAATGCCTACAGACCAGAAAATTTAACCTGGGAAATGCCAGCTACAAGAAAAACAAAATTAAGTTTCAAGTGCAGTTCCCTGCTCCTTGGTATGACCAGAAAGCAAACATTACCAGTCAAGAAATACAGGGGATACTTCCTACCAATATGGCACTAAGTCCAAACTCCAATTCTACAACCCACTCATAGGTCCCCTTTTTTCAAGGTATTAAAATTGTGAAAAGAGGCAGGAGGTAGATGGCAAAAAATGATCTAAGGTTTGAGAAGACATTTTGAAGTAAGAGAATCAAGCCATGTTTATTTTTCACTTCAGTGAACAGAAGGGTATGAGAAAACAGCACAGGGAGCAGAAACCTGAAAGGAGTTATGCAAACCTACAAAACCAAGGACTAGATAACCACAGTACTACTGACCGACCAACACAAAGGAAGACTTTAGGCCTTAGTTTGAAAATCCAAGCCCAAACTTCAGCTATTAAAGAGTTCTTGGAGTTCTTCTGTCATCCCATGAAAGTTAGCTCCCATCCTAGTCTTGACCTCTTGCCCTCTTCTGCCCCAAATAACACAAATAACAGTGCTCCAGAACTTAAGTTGCATTGTTAATATTAATTAAAGAAGAGATTGAAATTCAAAGAGTGTTTTAAAGAAACCACTAAATAAAATGAGTGAATAACTGAACCAAGGGAAAAGAGCATGAACAAGCATAGGTGAGAAGTGCGACTACCAGCATTTCGGAAAGCAGCAAGACCAGCAACTATCAAATAAACACTGGCCCCTAGTGTTGATATTTTAACATTTCATTCATTGTGGGATTACAGAGTTTCAAAATGGCTCTCTGATACCTGCTTTCCCCTTCCAGAATTATGAGTTCTGCAACTTGCATGGAACACAGTTTTTCATTTTTTTTCAGTCCATGCAACTACAGGTCTTGGTGAGCACTGTTTTGCCTACAGTGTCTATAACAGCTTTCAAAAAACCTGAACTGTGACTGCTGTATGAAAAGGAACAAATTTCTATTCATATAGTGGTAGTACATGGGAACTCTGTGCAACACGATGATTTTATATGTTATCTTTATCAAGTCACATCAACCTTACACAAGACAACAAGATAAAAAGAATGCAAGAAAAGAGTTTATAAGTAGCAATAACCTTTTGTACATAAGTTAGTCTCAGATTTACAAATTAAAACTTGAGGTCTATGGACTGAACAGGTTGCCAGTTAAGAATACCTTTTCAGTTTCTCATTAATGAAATGAACAGTAGGTTTTACTGTATAAAGCCCAAATTCCACAGGAAGAGACACACATAAGGGAACCTGTATCTGATCATCAGAAAAGTATGCATCTTACCTTTTCAATGATCTCATAGCATTCTTCCAGCTTCTGAGTTCTGTCCTTCAGAACTGTACTGCTTTCATTGTAGACATTCAACCACTCTCTGTAAGAGTTTTCTGACAGATCTGCGTAAGCAATGCACAAAGTCCTCAGACCTACAAATCAGAAGACAACAGCCATTACACACAGTAAAATTACACTGAGTATCAGCATATCATTAATGCCCTAATGAATGCTAGATTCTAACTCTCTCATTGGAACAACAGGAGCTTTTCATGCACACTGTTAAACTCTGGATTCGAGAAAATCTTCCTGTATATTTTTAAAGCATTTGGGGTTTTACAGATATAAAACAAAAAGTCTAGCTCATTTAGGTCACTAATGTTGGTGCAAATCAAGACAGACCCTACTGGGCACAAGCTTCTCCTGATTTTCAGTATTGCAGTCTAGCCATACTAGAGCAACCAAGTGTCATCTTTAATCTTTTTAGTTTGAGTATGAAAGCAAGCTTGGCTTTCATGTATTTTCAAGGAGATCAAATTAAAGAACCGGCTACATATTGTGATCGGAGATATTACTTAGTCAAACATAGTGCACAGCCCACATTTCCTTTTAGAAAGACTGTTTCCTCCTTCAGTGTATACACATAACTCACATAAATAATGGGAGTTACACATGCACAAAAGAGTAGAGAATAGGGCCCATGAAGTATGAAAACCATTTTATTAGGCCACTGACAAAAATTAATATACAGAACTAAAGTTGGTTTTTTTGTGGCATGAGTCAAGCAGAAAGGAGTCTGTGCCATAAAATACAAAAACATTTCACTACTGGGAATGTGGCAGTCTGCAAAAAAAAAATTTTAATTTTTTTTTTTTTTTAATAAAGCTGAATAATGTTTTCAGATTTAGGAAGAAAACTACTGGTTCATGGTTTTACTAGAACACAAATATCTTATGCTGCTGCAGAAGAGGGAACAAAGCCAAGTACCTCCTTGTGAACAGAGGTGTTACATCAGTCATAAAGGCCTTACAGACCATTTCAGGTCACCTTTGATGTCTTGGTCTTCCAGGCTTCTCAGCATGTTCAGATTATCACTCTGCTTCATAAAACCAAGGACTTTGTCATCTGACTTTTACACTGGTAAAAACACCTCTAACTCCAATCTAATTGGCATATTCTGGGCAACACAAGTCACACCCTTTCCCTTCTCTATGGGCACACAGAACCCCATCTTTTCCTTCAAAATCCCACTTCCCTACTGAAACTGCACAGAAGCAGGGCAGAAACTTCCTTAAGTTTAAAGTTATCCTAGAGTTGTTAATTTGCTGATTACACACCGCATCTTAATTGATCTTGATAACCACCTTATTTGGCACTGCAAAGCTTAGACCATGCAGAATATGCTGCAAGCAATTTGATAAGCTGAGTTCTCATGACATGCTGTTTCTCTTACCTTCTGTTGCGAAGTATTCAAGATGGCACAGTGTTTGCTCCATATACTGGGAATCCTTTGAAAGCCTCTCAAAAATTACATTATCCTATTAAAACCAAATTCATTACAACAGAGTAAGTCTACATATGAAGCTTCCCTCTGTATATTTACAAGCTCAAGTGAAGAAACCTGAGTGGACTTACTAATAACAGAACCCGAGACTATATTTACAAGTAATACATTTGGGGTTTAGAGACTCTGGTTTGAGTATGTAATCTGGATTGTGCCCAACGGCAGAGATACTGCATCCACTTTCAACAATGGGGACAGAAGTACACTCTGCCTTCCTCCTCTCTTTCCATAAAGAGGTGTCCATTACTGGGTAGTACAGAACACTCCTTTCTGAATTACTAAGCAGATACATTGATTTCCAGAGAATATAAGTGTCTGGTCTTATTCAGTACACACTGTAGTCCCTTGCAGAAGAGCTTCTGGCAATCCTTTCTAGAAAAGATTTCCACTCATGTTAGAAAACTATAAGGCAGAAGTACTGATCAGGTTCTACCACAGAATTCT
Organism: Elanoides forficatus; assembly: GCA_025311575.1. Classification (NCBI taxonomy): domain Eukaryota; kingdom Metazoa; phylum Chordata; class Aves; order Accipitriformes; family Accipitridae; genus Elanoides; species Elanoides forficatus. Next base: position 6,075,089 of record JAOBAS010000025.1, on the reverse strand, counting down.
CTCAGAAATAATCTTCCTCCTGCAGTAACCTTCTTGATCACCAAATCAAACAGCAATTGAAAAGGCCCAGGTAACACCTGCAATATACAGCACCATCACCTATATATCTAGAGTCTCTAGATTTTATTCTGCAACTACCAGGACGAGTTGCTACACACACACATAAAATACAGAAACCCTACTTTTGCTCAGACATGTACTCTTAAGCTAAGTAAACAGGCCTACACCCATTGCTGATTAGAGATAGGCATACAAAACAAGTAATTTATGATAGAAATGACAGGACAGGAGATCACTATCAGAATGTGGAAGAGTTCACATAGAATAGGTAGTGAACTTGCGCTTCAGATGAGTGGCAGATGCAGCAGAACATACAAGACAAAACACCAGATTACACTAATTACTCCAATCCTTTTGCTCTGCTAGACATCTAACCCTGCTCATATGGAAGACAGCATGGAATTTTTTTACTACAAACTCTCCTGTTCTCCACCTCTTCCAGTGCCACAGTCCAAGAAACAGAATCAACTCAGGCATGGTATGAGCAACAAGCAGTTGCAGGTCTGTGCAGTCCTACTACACATACAACTTGGACATACTGCACAACAACAGTGGGCTTAATTCACTCCCACCACACCAGCATGAAGCTGGCACATCTTTATCAAATCAGGGGAGTTAAACTGAAGCAGAGCAGTGCACCCAGACCTCTGTGTCAGGACAAATTCAAGTAAACCAGATCCTTACAGAAGTCAGAAATAGTTTTCCCTGTTGCAAAAAGCCACCTCCATAGTTTTCCATTGAAATTAGAACCACTCTCTGGCTGTGGCCAATGCTAGTTTTGCAGCCTTTGTACTTTGGCAAGTTATTGCTCTTGTCAGTGAAGACAGAAGCACAAGACGGTGAAAATCATGATGACAAATAAGAGCAGGTGCAGAGATGTGACAGAGCCATATCAACAGCCAAGCACTTGAGAACAGATTTTACTATTACAGATTCAGACAACAGCATTTAGACTAGCTCCTGAACTGCTGCTGCACAGCTGGGCGAGATCCTGACTTTGCTTAAGTAAAGGGTACTGGTCCCATTAGTTTCAGGATTTCAACTGGGTAGTAGAAAGCCTAGCAATCTTCCTGCCTGCAAAAAGAGTCAGAGGAGGAATGACAAATCTCTTAAATCATTTGGCCCTAAACAGAAAGCCAACCAGTATTATGTATGAGACATGAAATGCCAGCATCAGCCACAGCTGTTGAAACAGTAACTGGTAGTGTTAGTTCTCCATTAGGTAACGTAATTACTTACAGCCCCTTTGCAGTAGAGACGTAGCTGTCCTGCTGGAGTTCGAACTATCACTGACATTCTCTTCCTGTTGCTATTGAAAAAAAAAAATTTGCTTTCATTAGTCATAGTGATGAAGAGTAAGTCCTGTTCTAGCCAGTGAATTTTCTCAGATGCATTTATTGCATCTGAGATCAGGTGAGATCTAACAGTAATAACTTAAGACCCCCACAATCCTTGACAGCAAGGAGAAATAAATTGCCCATTTCTAGCTTCAGCCCCACGGATCCTATTGGCAGGCACTCAACCAGAGAAGACTTGCACCCCAATGTGAGCAAGCATTTGGAAAAGAGAAAGATGGCACAAAAATCCTCTTGAAAGAAGATGCATCACATTTCTCAGCTTTTCATTATTCCTCAAGCAAAATTGGTTTTGGAACTCAAGCTACAAATGGAATCATTAAGGCTCAAAGAGTATTTACTATAGGCATAACAGACATTGGAATACGAATCCACTGACAAGGGCAGTTATTTAACTTCCTAACTCAAAAGAACACAGAAATGTCATAGAAAGGAATCATGGTATACACCAGCTCTTGGCCTCCCTGTAGGTTCTTTATATTGGTCTAATCAGACCTACTTAGTTGGGATTATACAGAACGAAGTCAGACCCTCTGAGCAGGGCTGCATATTAAGACAGTCAAGTTGGAGACATATTTTTTTAAAATAAAGGTAAACAGTAGCATAGTGTACACAGATGTTTAACAAAGGAAGGTGGACAAGGATTTTTTTTTTTTTTTTTTAAAGAGATCAGTTTTGGCATTTCACTTATCAATCAGGTGGCTTTAAAGGAGCCACTGGAAAAAAATGCAGCTTGTAAGAGGCAGAAGCAAGCAAATCAACTCTCATCAAGAGAACCTTGAGAACATGTTGTTTCATATAATTCTTTTCCTTAGTGAAATGAGACCTCAGAAGCATCCTCCTTCCTCACTGCCTGCTTGCCAATATGTACAAACAGATCAGGGTGTAGAGCAATCTTCCTCCTCCTCTGAAGTTGCTCTGGGAGATGTAGCCCCTTTTCAGGGCTCAAGAGCCATGTGTAAGAAGGTAAGTTCTTGGCACATATGATCAGACAAAACAGTCTCTTTCTAAGACTGTCTAAAGACAGTCTGGAAGGACAGTAATTAGCTGTGCCCAGAATTTCTGCAGCAAGCTAACGACACTGGGAAACTTCCATGTGCTTTTTGAGATCTAATTATAGGAACTCCCTTCCCTGGTCAAGTGGGAAGTTGCTACATAGAGTGAAGAGCTAAAACAGCTTTTTTTCTGCTGCATGAAGGCTACACCTACTCCTGTCTACAGACACCAGGATACTGGTCAACTTGTCAAACTGTAAAAGACTCAGTATCTTTTTAGATATTCCCACAAGGAGCTTAAGCAGCTATATTCTGAATGAAAAGGGTAAAGTAGTCAAGAGTAATCTTCAAAGCAAGCCAGAAGACAAGAAAAGCTGCCTACCCAAATCTTCTCTGACTGCAGTTTTACATACTCCATTTTGAGCAGAACCAGCCAACTCAAAGACAGCAGAGAACAAGACTTCAAGGCTTTAAGCCACAGTAAGAGTAGAAAAAACAGTAAAAAAGCCTGCTGACTAGCACCATCCAAACTGACAAAGCTTAATCAACTGAAAAAGGAGAAAGCACCTTTTATTGTCTTCAGTCATTTACGGGCCTGTTACATCACACAAAGCTCCTTGCTCATCTTAACTAGCCTGACAAGTTAGGAGTGCTTGCAAGGTTTAGTTTTTCATAGCTAGAGTGGTTCTTAAACGGGCACCAAAAAGCCCTCCAGTTGTAGATTCCACCTACTCAAAAACACATAATTTACAGAAGCACTACAGAAGTGCAATCTCAATCTCAAAGCATGTTCCTGAAGTAGACAAGTGACACATCAGGAAATCAATGAAGCACAGAATGATACTTCCAGGGCAGCAATTTCTCAGTAAGCCAACAGAGCTGGAATGGAAGGGGAAAGCTTCATACTCGCATGCCACAGCCACTAGTTTTAAGAAGCTCTGTATTAGTCCTACGTTGGAAGCGAGGAAAATGAGGGGCAGGTCACAATTAGGGAAGTTCAGCTTTTCTACTGCATCAGGTGTAGCTTTTTATTCTCAATAATGTGTTTTCAAAAATGGTTTTCTTGTTGCCCTGCATTTAGTACATTAGAGGAAAACTTACCTGGAAAACTCCAGCACGTTAAGAATTTCAAAGGTTTTTTCTTTTCCCAGCTACAAAAGAAAGCATGTACTATTATAAGTATAATCTGCAGTATATTCTTACATGTGCAAATATGCAAGTTGGTTAAACACCTTTGTTCACACATCCCACTGTAAATACAATGTTGTAATAGCTCCCTCTCCTGGCAAAAGTGATGTAGAGCGCTATTCACTGAAGCCATTCTAATCTTACTTGAATATCTAGCATTGCAGCATCCTCCATTCACTATTTTTGCACCATTTCAAGGAACGAATATCTTACTGCAGAAGGGTAAGCATGCTCTGAAAGTTAAGCTGCATATTTACTTCTAACAGCTATCAACTAAGAGACATATTACAGATAGTGAGCATTATTCCAAGTTAATGTAAACATGCCATCCAGATCTGGTATTACAATAACCTTTGTATGAACTGCCTTAGTATTTCTTTTACTTGAGTTTACAAACAGATTAGATTATATTTTTTTGTGGCAAAAAACGATTGACTGAGGAGTAATCCCTGTTATCATCAACAACTGTTTACTGGGGCCGAGTATGAGCAACTGGAAAAAGAAAAAGAATTTCAAAACACCTTGTCATTGCCTTTCTTGTTGTGTAACAGATGGAAGGAGCAGTGGGAGTTACTGGAGTCTTGAAACTCCAGTGGTATTTGTAGCACGTGGTTAAAGAAAGGGCTGTAGCAAAAACTAACTGCAGTACAGAGTTATGTCCTACAAGGCACAAATCAATTTAGCAATAACCCCAAGACCAAAAGCCACCTCAAACCCATGTTACACATACTGCCACTGATGTATGCAATGAGGAGAGACAGGAACCTCTGGGAATAATAGCCTTCGTTCCTGGCTAGAGACTGACCATGCTCCCAACTCGGCACATATGAGTATAAAACTGGGCCAGGTGGGCCTGGGTCTTCCCACAGAAGGGAGAAGAGCCTAGATAGCTCTACATGACACTGCTCATCCTAAGCTCTTCCCCCTTAAACTAAAGCAGCTGTTTTCTAAGAAGCTGTAAAAAAGTTTGTGACAAGTCCTAGGAAAATACATGTTTTAAGTGCTTAAAGGCTTTGTAGTGTACCAAGAAACTTGAAAGTGAATGCACCTGAGAGGAAGGACAAGAATACATCCATTATTCTTAATAACCACCCTACTAGCTACACCTGTGTATATCTGGAGCCACTTCAGCTTAGACTGCAATTTAAGTCAGAATGTGACCCCCATGAGTTTGAGACTGCCAATGTCAACTCTAATCTATTAACTATGCACCCCTGCATACAGAGCTTGTTAAGGAGGTACATCTACAGAAGAAAATCTTACTCAGAAGAAAAATTCCATTTTAATACAAGAAATCAAACATTCAGAAGTACAGTAACCGTTAATCATAATAGTCAGGAAGTCTCCCAGACACATAAACTTCCTTCTAATGTGAGTATTCTCATCTGTGCTTCCCAGAAAAGGGAAATATTCTTCAGGCACAACTGCTGGCACTTGTCACACAAGCTTGCAACTTTCTGTTGCCCATGCCACACACAAGGGCAAAGGGCTCTCCATCTAAAAAATAGAGCAAGACAACTTTTCTCTGTCTGCAACAGCCTTTTGCACGTAGCATCGTAAAGGCCCTATAAAGGCTAACTTAAAAGAATCACACAGGAGACATTTATGTTCCGCATGAGCTTCGCAGTCTGTGCCATGTGCATCTAGTACTTACCGCATCAATAATAACTGAATGTGGAGTCCGTCCTGTGAAGACATAACCAAGTTTTTTTGCTCCTTTCACTAAAGCCCCTTCATCTGCCAATACAAAAAAAGCTTGGGTTTAATCTGGTGTGTAGAAGAGCCCTGTAAAGCCCATACTTAAATCTGCCACACTGCCAAAACATAAAAGCCCCCTTTCCCATGTCCTCCACCACATGTAGAGTAGCTCTGCACACACTTCCAGAAGAACATTCGCATTTTAGTCCTACAAAGGTCATGCAATATCAAATACACAATCTATATAAAACAGTCTGTAATTATTGAAGCATTAAACTCTATTGTTGTGGACAAGACATACTTCTCTACATGAAAAGGGGGAAATACCTGTTCTGAAAGCAAGCTCAAAGCTATGTTATTCTGAATTCCTAAAACATGCATTTAATCCCTTTCCTGCTGTAAAGGCACTAAGTTCAGGTGCTCTAGAAATACAGCATTGTCTTCTGGGGACTGAACTGGGCTGTGTCATTCAGAGGTCAAATAACCCAGCTGAAACCAGAGCCAACACCTCTACCTCTAGTGTGTAGTTATAGAGCCTCACTAAGGAGCAAGCAGCATTAAGCACAGACACCATAGAGGTGGGTTTAGTGCCCAACTCAAGTAACCCTAACGTCTCTAAAGCTCCCTTGTTGTCTCAGTTCATGAACTGTGACCAGAGCTGCCTTACATGGGCTCTTCAGGCACTGATAAAGGACATAAATCAGAAGTGATGCTCCTTCATCACTCAGTACATCATTACAACAACTCTAGAAACATCCTTAGTAACAGAGATAAATTTGATGGTGAGCAGGGCCCTGCTGTTCTGCATTTTGGCCCTGCCTACCTCCTTTGCTACCTCTGTGCTACCTGAAAGAAGAAATGGGTGAAGGGCAGGTGCAAATATGGCCAAGACTCTGCTCTTAGTTGTATTGTGTCATGTATCAGCAGCTTGTATCTGCATAGAAGAAGATGGGAAGCTACTAGATAAAGAAAAACAGTTTACACTCACACCAAATAAAGCAAGTAACTCTTCATGCAGAAACAAATCAATACTTCCATAGATCAGCTCTATGCACCGGAAGTTTTACTTTTGCTTTTCACCCCTGCAGAAAGGCTAAAGTAGAAGGTCTCATGAGAGCAGAAGGGATCATAAGCCCAGCCTAGCTCTGCAGAATCATCATAGACTTGGAGATATTGTAGGAGGCATTCAAAAGCAGCGTACACTAATGACAGCAGATACCAGATCTACTGCTAGCATCATAGGGGACATCTCGCTTTCAAAAGCCACGACCTTTACAAAAATTCCTGGACCTTCCTTCCATCTATTCCCTCACTCCTTCCCTCCCAAAAAAGAAAGCAATGACCAACCTGGAGAGGAGGCCTGGTAGATTATTTTATTTCCTTGTCTCTCAGGAACAACAGTATGACATACGGCCAGCAGAGTGAGGAACTCCTGTATGTGCACAGCTGTGGGCTAGACAGGACATCAGAAGAGTCAGGTTTAGTATTACACACAGACTGGGAGACAGCTGTTCACTAACATGAGAAGACCTCTTCAGGACCACAGACAAAAAAAAAAGCCACAAACAAACAAAACATATTCTGTTCTCTATTTACAGTAGTTGTCTTGGTCCCAGAACATCAATACAGCAGAGTTAAGGGCCAGCTTTAATGAACTAGCATGCTAATGATAAAGACCTCACTTAAGTTGCAGAGAGCTGGGAAGCCAGAATATTTCCCCATCCCCCCAAACAAAAAACCCACTAGTTTTGTATCACCCCAAGCTTTATATAGGCAAAGATGTCTGCCACAAGATGCTGATGATAATCAAGCAACAGGGAATACTACTTTGGTAGCTTCCAAAACAACTTTCAATAGATTGACAGTAACCACACCAGAATTAAACTCATTGCAACTGCACCCTTAGTGATGAACATCCAAGCTGACAGCAGCTGATAAGCCAGTAGAAGGCAACATCATGTGCTCTTCCACAGGAACGCATCATCCAGCCAAGCAGAAATTTGATCAATGGTCCCTACACATTCAGCATCACGAGAACACACATTATAAAACATTGTGCACATACTGTGTAGTCACCAGCCATTCCAAAGTGCTTAAAGAGACACTAGGTCTACAACTCACTGAAGATGCTATGGCACTTAAGTCACAAGCCCCTGATCAGCAAATTGTGGCAAATGTAGCTATAGCGAGTGGAAATGGAATCTCCCATCCCATTCTTCACTCCTTTCCAAACCTGCCCCTGGCACAGCATTTCTGGTCTCATAGCAGTCAGAAATGGTACTCAGCTGCCCAGCTCACAACCTGCCATACAAAATTCATCCACAGTTCACACACATCTTTAAGACGCTTGGCTGAAACAACTGAAGGGAACACGTTTCACTCCAACTCTGCTACATTCCTAACATCCACAATTGGTAGCATCAGTATCTTACATCACAGCAGTTGTTTGGTCAGTGACTGAGACATGAACTTAGCAGTTCTACCTTCACAGAAGCCTTAGCTGACTTTGCAAACCCTCTCAAATTTTTTGCATATGAACATATCATCTAGATTCTAAAGTTTTCATTAGCACAGCATATTTTGCATATACTCTGTCTTAACAGAGCCACTACAAATTCAAGATCATTACAAGAGCTGTTAGCACAAGGTCAGGCCAAAAACCCACTACTGTAATATTAAGAACAATATCAGATGAAGGATCCTACAAGATTCTAGTAAAACAGGATCCAAGTTTGGGGTTTTTTTAAACAGTTGATTAAAAGATGCTTCTACACAACTTATTCTGCTAGTGTACACCAGAATGTTTCACAACAGAAGAAAGGCTACTACGTTCAAATGAAACACTTTCAAGCGAAAAATACTTGCCTCCAGAAATCCTGTTGTGAGAGACTTGTATTCTATGTATTTTTCTAGGAGTACATGCAGAACACAGTTAGTTTATAAAACCCTGTAATCACACATAACTACCAAGACATTAAAGATTCCTCCATTTCCCACTCTTAGAGGAGCACTTAAAATTCAACTTCTCACAATCAGGCCAGCAGCATTCCCAACTGGCTCTCAGACACATCAATGCTTCTCTCCCCAAGCCAAGCTGTGTAACAAAAACAAAGTTTTGTTTTATCTCAGGTCCTGTTTCAGGGACAAGACCAAGAATGGGCAAAAATTGTTGAGTTCCTGTTTATTTTTTCCAATATGTTGCACACAGCCTACATACTTGTACAACAGAAGGATGCACTGGCAATAGCAAGGTTTAATTAGTAGGAAGTGAATTACTATGAAAGCAATGAAACAGTGTCAGCTGGCAAATGTGTCAACACAAACAAAAAGCAAGCATGTCAGGAAAAAAACATAATAAAGAAACTGAAGATGCAATACTTTTCTTGTTTTACTTCAGGTACTCTATCATGAATATTTTCAAAGTAACTGTTTCACGCAGGACCTTTATCTTTGCATACAAAAACTTCTGAATTGTATGGTCACACGCCACTAAAATAACAACAGTTGTAGCTTTTGACATGCTGGAGTGCAGAGGCTATGTTCCAGAAAGTGAACAGATGGAATATAATCAGAAAGTAGTGTGCAAAATGTTAAGTCCACAGCAAATTACTGTGTAGGAGGTTACTGCTGCTCCATCACTTCCAGCGAAAGCCATGAAAGTTTTATCTCCACCTCAAAATGCACAGCCTGCCAGATTCTCATTTCAGCATCCACTGCTGCAGACCTTTGATGTCCTCCTTAGACACTTTCATAGTACATGTTCTATCAGCTAGAAACAACCTGTCTCCAGTAATGTCACAGATTTTAATCCTTCCTATGTATTTATTTCTGTTTTCAAGCCAGCGATGTAATTTGTTGCTGTCTTGGTATTTTCACAGCTCAACGTATAAAATGGCCATCTTCCAATTCTATAGCAAGAGATCACCAGAGGCCCATCTTATCGCATCAGCTCCTCCACACAGCTGTCATTTGTTTCCTTTCTGTATTGTTCCAGCACTGACAAAATATTAGTTGCACTGGCCTGAATCAGGATACGGCATTCAAATTCCTACTTCAGAACTGTGAACAGAAATATGATAAATAGTTTCCGTGGCAATACAACCCTTGCACCACGCCAAGTTTAATCCCAGTATAAGACAGAAGTCCCACAGGTTAACTCATTCTGCTTTATTGCTTATTTTCCTCTATTAAAGCAAGTCTCTGCCATTTTAGTACTCCAATTCTTACTGATGGTCTCTGTGAGACATTCCTTGCTTCCTCATTTGTTAAGCTCAGCTCTGTTTCTTCCCACCCCATTTCCTTCCTTTTGTATTTAACCGTAGCAGGAACAAAGTCTGCATATTTCAGTCTCTTGCTCATCTGTCCACAGGTAGCTCTCATTCTAAGTGCCTTCTCCCCCTATTTTTTCCTCCCTGTGTGCCAACAGGTCTGGCTGAAAGCCATTGCTTCTCTTACTCTATGCCTTCTCCAAAGATCCATGGAACATGTGGCATACAGCCACCTACACACCAGCAATAAACCCTACTGGCTAAACTGACTTTGGACACTGCCCCAACAAGCTGAGAACTACAGACACGCTGAGACATAGTCTCATATTTCTGGAAGCAGTTTGTCAATTGTTATCTACAAAGCATTATCTAGACTGAAAGCAAAGTTTCCCTATCTAGAAGGTACAACATTATCTATTATCAAGCAGGGCACAGACCACTGGTCAGGAAGCTGTATAACAAGTTTTCATCCCTTTGTGTTCTCCCTTACTCAGAGGCAACAAAACACTGAGTCTAAACTCTGTCTTTCGGGGTGCAAGCTGCATTCTGCAGAGCTACATATCTGCACGTTTGTCATGCACGTCCTTATCTGGGCCTCCTCACTCTGAAGACAGAAACTGCATTATTCTAGCCAACTGTTCACAGCCTGATAAAATTACAAGGAAGTTGCATGTGAAGTTAAAGATATTTATTCATCTCTCCTTTTACTTGTAGCAGTATCAGATCAGTGCCTCCATTCAGAGTATTTCCAGATGAGCAGGACTGACAAGCGTTTTTGAGCAAATGGCCTAAAAATAGCAAATAGAATATTAAGGTACATTAGCAGCTTGAGCTTACTACTTCACATTAATGTGGCACGTTCTGCCAAGGACAGCTAGTAAAATACTTATCTACTTCATTACCAGGGAGAATTATGATTCACCATCTTAAGGAGATGTGAAGTTCCTACTGTTTTGTTCATTCAAATACCTGGAAAACAGTGTGAGGATCAGTCCATGTTGGGCATCTCTAGAACAATGGAGCTTTCAGGATATTTCAGGCACAGACTCAAAGAAAACATTAACCAGTTTCTGAGAATCAACCAAGTTAAATGCAAGTTTATGTTGTCCAAAGCCACCGAAATATGACTTATAACTAAAGGTACTGCCTTGGACTTGAGTAAAATAAAAGTACCAAAGAAGGGCAAAAGTAGAAGAGTGAAAGATGCTTCTCACCAAGCTATAACAATTTCAGTGTCAACTGTAAAACGGTATGTTTTGACAGTTTTCAGGCAGTTACTTTCTGAACTAAAGTCTCCCACAGGTTCTCACCACCTGAATGTATTTTCCCCTACTCTATTTTAAATTCCAGTTTTTCATTCCAGTATTGATATGTTTTTCTTGTTCTGCTTTCCTAAGGAATTAAAAATCAGCTGCTTATAGTGGTCATTTCAAAGCCTGATGGGATAAAAGCCTCAGTTCCCACACACTTCATGAAAAAAGCAGACATGTTGGAGACGTAACTGAACACTTTCACTGCGGTAAAGGTTCAACATGAGCACAACAGTTATCTGTTCTGCCTGACCAGATGCTTAACTACTCAGCACACACACTCACTACATCAATTCATGCATCTGCAGCTATACAACGTACCTGCTGCTTCTTGCCCAAGCAGTAATTTGTGGGCCACAGAACAGAGTTGATATACAGATAGGAATTAGTAGAGACAGTTCAGTGAAAATCCAGGGAGATAACAGAGAAGTCTAGGATGAGGTCCAAGTTTTAGTTCTTTTACTTCTTGACCTACTTGCCTGCACTCATATCACCAGGGTAAAAAGTAACCCCATACCAAACAGGCTTGCATCCCCACGGTGAGTTTATTCACAGTACAGCACATGTGCAACTCACAAGCACTGAGATAAAGACCATGTAGCATATTCACCAAACTTTCTTTTAAGTCTTTGGAAATAACTGATCTTTTCTTATTCTAATAAGAGTTTACACTGTTTTCCTTATAGAAACAAGCCAGCATCATACTCTTGGCACTGCTGCACCATTCATCCAACAGAAGCTGTTACAAAGAAAAAGCATAGGCAGACAAACCTAGGTACTTTCTTCCACATTAAAATCCCAGACAAGTTAAGCAATAGCTCCACATGTTTTCAAGACAAGTTATTTTTCCTTGGAACACTTCCTGCAAGGCAATAATTCGTTGATTGTTACTCAAGAGTGGACTCGGCCACCAGTCAGTCCATACACACCAGTGGCCCAGAAGAGCTATGAAACTTCGAGGCAATGCAGTATGCTGAAAACCTTCCTAGCAGATGGAATACAAATCTCATGAGGACAAGTACAGTATTTTTTGTTTTCAACCTGGAAAGAAAGTTACTTGGCACTGAGACAGCTCTAAACTAACACTTGTGACTGGATTGAAAAAAATAAAATCTTCAAGACCAGAGCAATGAGCACTTACAGAGTGTTTGTGAGAGATGACACATTGACAAGTTCAGATGCAAAAAGGCAAATGTTTAAAGGGAATTCATCGCCCAGCTGAATACAGTGCCATCTGACCCCACAAGGCAGCTTGTGCTAGAACACCTCAGTTTTATCACCTAGCTCACTTAATGAGTAAAGACTGTCAGACATCTGCAAACAGCATTCACAGCTCTCAACTAGCTATGAAAAATATGACACTAAGGAGCTTTAAGTACAATGGAAGCAGTTTATGCACCTTAACAGCTGACCTAATGCAAAAAGCTAGTGGGCTAGAAACACACGACTTCCCCTCCCACTATCCTGGAATCCAGCCCTCATCTTACTGACACAGTTTGACAAATGGGTTTTAACTTCCTAAGCAAACTGTCACATGTAGTCCTCGCATTCTTGTGTCTTGTGCTAAATCACCACTTGTCAGTGGGTGGTATCCATCTCTCCAGTAGGCAGGCTCCAAAAGATATCTTTGGCCTACACAAGGTACACCTTAAGTTTTATCAGCCAGAAGTTTCCCCACTGATTCTCCGAGGGCTGAGTTCACAGTGTGCTCAGCCCTAGTCAGCTGTGCTATGACAACAGTATTTATCTGTTCAAGCTGCCAGCCAAAAAGAAACTCGATACATAAAGGTGCAGCATGTAAAGAACAATGACTTCTATCTGAGCTGTGTAGACTGATACCTAAGGAATCTACCAAAATCCTTTATTTGCCTGCTACAACAGCAAATATTCTATCTCCTAAAGTGGAAGCTCTACGCAGAGAAGATAAAAGATTTAGAGATATCCCAAAGTTAAAGAGCCATCTCAAGGCTAGATGAGAAACTCCATCTCACAGACCATTTGATACATGTCCTTTCTGCTGAGTCTATTAAAACGTACCAAAGCACTTTTCTGTAGAGATGCCTAAAACAACAGCCAGTGAGGAAGAGCTCAAACACGCTTCACCTGTAGCCTGCACCTAAACCAGTAGCCTCCCATTCAGAAGAAGGAGTACCTGGAGTCAGCAACTGCCATAAACCATAACTATAGCCATATATAAACAAACAGAACACAAAAGAGCAGGAAGCAACCCAACTGCAAGTGATGTGCAGTGGGAAGTCCTTCCAGTACAGACGATTACAAAAGCCACAGAGGAAACCAGTATGTTGTTGTGGCAGGGGCTCCACCCTGAAAGTTAGAGCACAGAAGCCACCTTCAGGCTCTATCACGCTGAGAAATATGTAGTGACACACAAAGTAATTAAATATTCCTTCAGGCATTTACACCATGCTGCATTTCAACTTCTTAAGTACTGTCAAGCAAAACAGAAAGCAAAGCTTTGCTGCATAAAACCAGTATGTTATAATTATACTTTAGATGCTCATACTAAATTTAACCAGCCCAGTTACAGAAGTTACACTAAGGAGAGCCATCAGCTAATTGAGTTTGTCATTTGAGTTTGTGCTTGCCAATGCCCAGATCCCCTACTGTGAAACAGCTTCTGCAGAATAGAAGGGTCATGTTTTTTGCAAATGATTTAAGTTGTCTGGTGTCCAGTCAGATACTTCATAGCTGCACGGTTTCTGAATAAGCAATGAACTGACACTCTTCTTTTAAGGACTAGGTCCCTTCTTGACACAACTGGTTAGGCTAAGTCTGCTAATCATTCAGTCTCAGGCTAAGCTTAAGCTTGCAATTAAATCCCATCTCTTATATCCTTTACGCAATTGGAATTCCCAACATTTACAGTATTTAAAGCATCTCTCATGCTAGAACCACCTTATAATGTTCTGGATTACTGTTAAAACTGGTATTTTAACTGTAAGGATGTTTGAACACTCCAAGTGTTTTTTCTTTTGAAAAATCACAATTCCTACCATCTTTTGCTACAAGACACTATCTTCCATACACAGTAGCATATATGAAGCTATTTTATAGCTAGCTGTTGCCCATATCGATGCCATTCTTTCTTTAATAGAGTAACAAGACAAGTGGGCAGAATGGGGTTGGGGGAGCTCTTTTGTTTCCTTTTTCTGCACTCTATGCTTGCATGACACACCCATAGAGCAGCCTGGATTACACAACTAGACTTGTTTAGCATTCAATTCCAGAGAGGCCTAGAATAGAGTGTTTGAGAGACATGATATTCAAAGAGTAGACTTACGTGGTCATTTTCAATGTTTTGCAGCAGTCTTGGGTCATCAAATTCACACGATTCACTAGTAGAAGGAGGTAGCTGGCTGCAGAGCAAGACAAGCATATTAAAACGTAACAGTGGCAACATTTCCAGTCTTACTACTACATCCATTTTGTTGGGAAGCAAAGGAAAGACAAAGTAGGATCCCACTGTCCTTGAAAGTATTGCGAAAAGATCATATGAGTAACATACAAAATGCTGAAAATGAGCAATCATTTCTTCAGAATATCAGCAAGAAACTCAAAATGGTTATGCTTGAAAGCGTATTTGAGAAGATTCAAGTGTCAACATACTTCCTAGGACAGATGTAGGAGAAGCAGCTTGTAAATGTACTTGAAATACATTGATTTCAAGGTGACTTGCTTTTACGATAGGTTAAAGATCAATATCCCTAAGCTCCCTCTCTAGTCAAAGAGTTCTGCTTCCAGTTGATCCCTGGAGAATTTTAAGCTACTCCACAGAATTTTAAACTCCTCCACAGAACTGACTAGAAAAGAAGCGTACAGGGACAGAAGAGATGGCAATGAAGGAAACAGCAACATACCAAAAGAAACAGAGGCATCTATAGAAATCACATCTCAGCCAAAGTGGCAACATACAATCATATCATATCACCTTCCTCAAAAGCGATCATAAAAATAAGACAAACCAGTGGAAAAGCCTGACTTAGTTCATCAGAAGATGGCCAACAGCATTCAGTGTCTACCTGTTCCTTGGCTGGGAACTCGCTTCTTCAGGGTATTTGCCAAAGCCACATCAGCCCTGACTGGCTCTTCCCCCCTTCCTGTTAATCTGAACATGCTACAGTGACACCTGCGTAACACTTCTGGGTTTCCGCTCTGTTTTGTAGAATGGGACAGACCCGTCACCTCTACTCATTAATTCTCTGAATAAAAAGGAGTTGTTCTCTTGACATGCGACACCTCCATATCAAGCTCCTTCCTCGTTTAATTATTAAAACTTAGCATTTTAATAAAAAAGTTCCTTTTCTTCTCCTTGTCAAGTTTGAACTTAGCGATTGCAAAGATCAACATTCAGTCTCTAGCTAAAGATAAGGTTACTGTAAAGGTTACTCTTGGCTTCCAACTTGGTTGTCTGCAATTATAAATAAGCACTGCATTAGCATGCACCCAAGCCACCCCAGCCACTGCCTATTCCTCACCCACCATCTCTCTACGCAGAAGAAAAGATCCATCACCACCCACCAGCTCTGCATTAGGCTCCTGCTGGAAGAGCATTTTACTCAAACACATTGCTCCCTTGGGCTTCTTCCAGTCCCAAATTGGAAAGAAGTCTTTATATAAATTGTCCTCACTCTGCTATACAGAACACAAACATATTAGAATATATTTACCTGAAGTCTTCTGATGAACGTTCTCTTTCCAGCTCAGGAAAGTGACTGAGGGGTAGAAAAAGGAAAAAAGAACAAAAAACAAAACCCCACATTTATTCCACTTTCCAAGCCAAAAAATAGGTAGAAGGTGAAGATCAATGAGTCATCACACATACAAACATATGCTGTAACCATGGGTTCAGCTGTTCAGAAATTTGAACTGAGTTTTCTGCCTTTTGAGGTATCTAATTTAACCTTTGAATTTCATGGTAGCTAACTTGCAGAGAGATCTTAAGGCTACCCATTTAAAACTAAGCAGAAACAAAGATTTAGTATTCAAGACTCAAAAGGGCAAGTGCTACAAAACACTGGCATGACTCAAAGGGATCCTTTTGACAGAAACAGAACAAAACCAGTAAGGGGGTATCCCTCCCATGCAAGGAATCTTCAACTCTACAACTACAATAACAGCTACATGGTTGTAATGAAAACCTGGTTCATCTGAAGAAGTCACAGAAACATGACTGACAATTGCTACCCTTGGGCTGCATCTTCTTCCCTCTGGAAAGGACACAGCTTATTTAACACTTCTGGTTTAGTTTAAATCAGGTAAGTTAGGAAGCAAGCTGAAACCAGGACAACTACATGTAAAGTACTCCCCAGATTTGCATTTCATAATTTGTGTTGCAGGACATGAAAGTGAAAGCTATTAACTGAGACCACAAAGTATACTAAATTACAAATTGAAGAACAGAATGTTTTAATCCTGTTCTGGTATAAATGTACCATTAATAAGCACAGGATAAGCTGCAGAGTGTCTAAAAAAGCCATACCTACCCGTATGTCACTCCAGCAATACTACATTTCTTAAAGTTCATGATATTGCATGTCAGAGTACCTGTTTTATCAGAAAACAGGTATTTTACCTGGAAGACAAAAAAAAGTCTCATTTTCAACTTGCAAAGTCACAAAATTCAAAAGTGGAAAACGGATTAAGAATAAGGAAAATTCTGCAAGACACATGGCTCAAATGTCACAGTATTGGCCAATGCAGGCTTATTACAGCTTGGTTTGTCTTACCAAAGCTACAGAAAAATAATCAGTAAAGTTACTTAATGGCATTATTTCTCCTTTATCTCTAAATGCAGAAAGGCTCAAATAGTAGGTATCAATTGCCAAGGCTACAGTGTGGTCAGTACAGATGTACTTGCTAGTGCTACATTAACATTCATCAAATCTTTCAACTGTACTAATGTCAAACAGCAAAACTGGAAATTAAAACAAAGACTCTTAAGATTGTTGAATCATTAGAATTTAAACACTCTGAAAAAATTCTATGTCCCAAAGATCACCAGTAATTCGTTCAGGGGTTCCCCCCCCCCCCCCAAACAGTCCTGTGCAAGAAATATCCTAGAGTAAACCAAAGTGGTATTCTGCAGGCAAACATAAGCTGCTTTTTCTGGTATCCAGTCATGAGCAGTCCTGAAGCGCAAGACACATAGCCAGTCCGCACTGCCCAAGCTAATAATCCCTTAGTGTAAACAAAGGATTTTCAGCTACAGTTTGGAGACAACACCAACACAGCAACACAACTTCTTGGAGCAAGATTCCTACCTTCAGCAGGTCACAACAGACTAAACTTAATTGCAAGCTAAATTCCACACTGCTTCACCTCTGCACCAGGTAAGATTTTAAGCCAGCAACAGGTAGGAAGGGATGGTGCTAACATAGGAGTTAGCCAATTTAAAGACCAGAATAATTTGTCTAGAGTTGCAAAACGCTTTTCCTCAATATTTCCAATTCAGTTCAGAGCGTACTACACTATCAGTCAAGGGATCCCTTTAGCTATGCACTAGACTGCTGCTTAATACAGCATTGGAAATGGAGCCTGTGTAAATTAGAACTCAGAGTGGGTACCCAAACATCTGAGGAACTTCAAGTCATTAATAATTCTAGCATATAACAAAATTTTAAAATGCACCTGTGAACAAGTAATTGAATTAATCAAAAAAATTCAGCCTAGTTACATGGAATCACTAGTAGGTCATTTCTGAAAACAACATATTGGCCAACAATATACGTTATGCCACATAATATAGTTTACTTCAGACAGAAACACTACCGTAATCTGGAGGTTGATAACTTCACATCAAAGCAATCTAATTACAAACCAAATTTTAACAGTCCTAAGGAAAAGGCCAATCAGATTAAGCAGAAAGAATATCGACTACCACCCTGCTGAGCAGCACACAGTAATTATTTATTTTACATACATAAACATTGTCACCAACATCAAATTCACACAAGTTATGAAGTTCATGTGGTTTAGTTACATACTTATGACCGGTGGTCAAAGAAAAAAGCTAGGATTTCTCAATGATACTACAAAATTCCAATGGCAAAGTTGTGTTTTCCAGCAACCTTGTTCTGGGAAGCCCTTCCATTTTGAAAAAAAGACTCGTTTCCAGAATTCGTAACAAATCTCTTAGAACAACTACAAGTTAATATACAGTTGTCTTGACTTAAAAGACAAATGGAAATGCTTGAAGGAACACAATCTAAATTAGGAATAGAACTGCATTTTTGACTTGCATTTCCTGTGAGGTGGCCAGAAATATGAATAAGTAAGAACACAGGCTGAGGCTGTTGGCCTGCTCTTCAGCCAAACTTAGTCTTGTACACTCTGTTTCGGTATAGACAGTCACAAACACATAGCATCTCTCCAACACCCTTGAGGAAAAAGGCAGTTTAGAGGTAACTTAAGAAATAAAGATTCAATTCCCAGTCTTAAAACCATGACCTCAAATTTAATCCTGTGATCTCTCATTAATTACTTGTAAGACTTGGACTAATGAAAGTAAAGACGTTACATTAACCCAAGACACTGAGCAACAGAATAAAGCAGATTTGTACAGCATGCTCTCATACCTCCTATCTTCCCAGAACATCTCACAGACATGACACTTAAGAACGTGTTGTCTTACCTGCCCAAGTTCCTCATTAAGGTTTGAGGTTCTGGCCATTGCAGGTGTATCTGTTTCAGGATAATACATATCTATGTCCTGAAATGAGAGGAAAAGTAGACCTATGCTATGCAAATTAAACACTGAAGTCTTCAGTCTTCTTTTAGTCAGCTCCAGCTTGGCTTGATTAACTCCACTGGTGGGGGTTCTGAAGGCTTGAGACACAAATAGCATCCCAGGCTGAATAAGCGTGCCTCCTTTCCAAAGTATACCTCCATACTACATGTACATGAGAAAAGCCAGATTCAATTATAGGCAATTATTATTTTCTTCATTGCATCTCTAGTTCAAGAATTCAGTACAGTAGGAAGAAGTTCTAATAGGCATTAGCCATGCTAATCATAGGTCTTCGGTTACACCACCACCACAATTTACTCTAGTCACAGCCATGATTGAAGAGACAATTTAAGTGACTCTGAAATCAACTCCTATTACTACATTTAATTGGGAGGATAAACAAAACACAGCTGGCTATATGAACAAAAGCAGTTTCTCAGATAAGCTAGTTAAGATTCTGCAATACATGATAAGGAGCTCAGAGAACAGACACATTAGACCTTATTTATTTCTATTTTAGGGAAACCACTACACCTTCACTGACAGTCCAAGGACAAATGCATACCAAGACAAGGTATTCCTCTTGTGTTTGTTCAGCTTAAGAGACATCACTACAGTATTTTTGGTCTACAACTGAAGAGAAATACACTTTGAAGTCAAAACTTGCCTGAACGGAAGGATCACTGTTTTGTTGCACAAGGCACCACCAACTCATCTCCTTATAGAAATACTATGATTCATACCAGAGGTGACCTTGAGGCCAGCCTCAGGATTTAAAAACAAACAAACAAAAAACCCCAACCCCACCACACAACACAAAAAAACCCCACACCACACCCCCAAAAAACCCCACAGCCCCAAAGTCTAGTCTTTCCCTCTGTTGTGGCTGAGAGAAGCTCTGAAGTACTGAAGAGTTTTCAAAATATATTTACTGAATATGAGTCAGCTGAGAGATTTCCTTCAACCAAAAAAGCTGAGCCTTCCTTCTCATCCTGAAAGCCTAAAATACACAAGAGTGATCATTTGCACAAGGGATCTTCCAAGAACTAAATATTTTAATTTCCTACGGAACACAGAATTAATACAGAATAAATCCTCTGAACTTCTCCCTGCCTTTCGCAGAAGCTGCATCAGAAAATTCATCAGAAAAATCTGGTAAAGAGTTCAGGGTGGAATTTTTTTTATTTTTTTTTTTAATGTCACTTTCCAAAACTGACATTAACACATTTATTCTTGTTACTTACCCAATTTATAAAAAGAGCCTGAGTAAACTTGACAACTTCCAATGTCACCAGAAGACTGATTGGAATAAGGTTGTTGTACAAGATTATAAATGTCAGCAGATTGTATCCAAAGTTGACAGACAGCATTTCTGTGGACCGAAAGACATAAAGACATCAGCAGACAGAAGGCAGAAGTCTGAGCGGTACAGTATAGGGGCAATCATCTTTCTGCAGTTGGCCTAATCAGATTTAGTAGCGTTAAAATAATCGCAAAGTGTGTTGAGGCCTAGTATAAGGGACTTTTTAATATCGATTTCAATAGTACATATATAAAACACCCACAGAACACATGCCTGGATACACAGCATATTATGCCAGGTGAAGAAGGGCAAGATTGGAAAGGCTATATATTGCAGAATAGAACACTTTCTGAACAATTTTTGCTAAACAGATGGCGAGAAGTATGATATTCCACATTATAACCCAAATTTAGAGATATATCTGATGTGTCAACTGCCCCAATTAAGAGCCACCTATATCACTAGTAAAATAACTTTACCTTTCACAAAGTGCCTACTTGTCTCAGGGGAGTTAGAAAACAAAAAATAAAGACTAAAATTTGTTCTAAAACCTGCCAGTACTGGCAGAATTGAGAAGTTAAGTCACACTGAAGAAATCTAAGAGAACAAGTTGACTGTTAAACAGACACCTAGTAAATGAACTAAGGCATCCTGCTTAAGCAGAAGAGCTATTATTAATGGTGACAATGGGCAAGTTGCCCAAGTAAATCTGCCAGCACAACTGGTCCTAAAGGGAAAGGGAAGCATTTATAGCAGCAGGTAGGAATGGACAAGCCTCGGCAAAGACACAGCATGAAGGCTCCTGTTCATGGTGCTGCCCACAGCCTCTCTTTACATCCAAAGTCTCTGCATTTGTCTGTTCTTCACTTGCTTCAAAGCTCAGGGAAGCACTTCAGTCAGCATGCACAGCACCCAGCACAATGGGGTCACAGCCCACAGCTAAGGGGGTTTCAGCATTACAAATAAAGTAGTAAGAAGGCAGGGGAACAAAGTAGGAAGAGATAGAAGCCAGAGAAAGTTGCTGAAGCCTAATGAAGATCAGAGCAAGACTTGAAGTTTTGACCCTGTGTGGCACTACACCCCCTCCAAGAGGAAACAAAACCTCCGTAACACCCAAGCACCTCCGACTTTGGGCACACATGAATTCCGTATCTTTGATCAGTTTACAGAAAGAGCAGAAGCACACTTGATACTGGAAAAGGTGTTTCCAATACAATCTTTATAGAAATTAGACATTTTAACCAAAATTTCACATCTACTTGCCTAGCCTGAAAAAGTGTCTTTCCCGTGCGTGGCAGTTACAGAAGTGACAGAAATTGTGTGTTCAATTTACAAAAAAGCATCTATACAGACTACTGTATCATCCTGGTTTATTACATGTTGCACCTGTTTTATATTAGCACAAGTTCAAAAGTTCGTTCCATTCATCTCTTCCAATATTACTTCCATCATTGGAAGACAACAATTTAAGTTTCCTCGTTAAAAAGCAAAGGGGCAGGGCAGGGAAGAAACTTTGAATGTCGCTGATACTGATACTAGAAGACATTACAACTACCAAAAATTAAGATTCAATAAGGCACTTCCATGATCTTCCTACATGAATTTTTTTCATTACTATTACAATAGCAGTTCTTCAACTGCAGAAGACACCCTTTGCCATCTGTTTTGCGATCACCAACAGAAAGACCATTTGCAGTTTGAGAGAATCATTTTCAGATCCGTATCTCAAGATGTTTGTAACAACACATTTTATAGCTAGTTGATGTAACCCCCTCAAGTCAGAAGTCTACTGGAGAGCAATTTATTTCACCCTTAAGTGTTTGCATAAGACCCATCTTAAATATCAGAACTAATAAATTCAAAGAGTATGAATGAAATCAAATAAAACCCTTTAATAAGCACACTTAAGAGATCAGTTTTCTCATTACAAATAACAAGTCAGAAGCCAAAGACTGAAACATTATCCAATAAACACAAAATCATAACATCTAGTATTTCACAGTCTTCTCTACAAGAGTAGATCAACATTTCTGACTGAAAAACAGCTAGAGAAATCCTTTGCTTCTGTACATGAAGGTAAAGTTGAAGTCAGCATCAAACTAATTCCTGCTATCCTGCAGTCAGGTACAGTCAGACATGATATGTAAGGCAGCAGTACATGACCTGCCCTGAAAAACAAATTCATGCACGGTATCTCCACAGAGATGAAAGAACTTGAACACTAAATATCCAACAATAACTCTTGCCCCTCTTCTGTTTCCACCCTGCTCCCTGGATGGGAGCCCTGTGATGTTTACCTAACCTTTAGAAGGTTTTATTAACAGAAGCCTCCCTGTCAAGTTCAACTCTGCCAGCCCATTCTCAAAAAAAAAAAAAAAAAAAAAAAAAAAAAATATTGGGCTATTAAAAAGCAACAGGCTTTGTTTCTTGCGTTTGTTTCTTATTTTATGCATTCATTTAGCAAAGCTAAGGGCCTGGCTGGCCCTACAGTCCGATACATCCCTAGCACACTGCTTGTATACTCACTGTTGGAGCCAAGGTACCAGACAACTTCGCCATGTGTTCTGTTCCATAATAAGGCACCTACAGAACTCACAAGGGCCATCACCAGGAGAATACAGAACAAAACCAGGATCTGCATGTTGGTCACTTTCTCCACATTTGATCTCTTCAGAGGCGCTTTGGTTGAATTCTGAACAGCATCGGCAAAAAAAAAAAAAAAATCTAGCAATGGCTTATACAAGAGGAAGTTGCAGATGCAAACTTGCAGACTCAGTCTTTCTTTTTAGAGTCCATTATAGAACTTGCTACTTCAACTCTATTTAGCTCAAAATGGTATACAAAGCTCAACAATGTAATAATAGCAGCCAATGCTTCTAATGACTCCAAAACTGATCGAAAATCAGAGTTTTAAAGACCTAGTATGCTCATCTCCTGGCTACTCATCCCACTGACAGTAGAAGTGAGAAAAATATACACATTGCTGGCCTCTCCAGGCACTCCCTGCCATTAAGGCAATACAGAGACTGCAGTCTTAACCTAATTATCTCCAAGTGCTAAATTTGTAGGTGGCCATTACCATCACCTCAGCTATTAAACCTCCGGTTTAAGTTTTGTCCAGCCACCAGATAAATTAAGATAAAATACAGTTAGTTATGATTACACATTGAAGTGTTTTGAGATAAATACCTCAATAGGTGTTCACACATGTGTGATCTCAAGTACAACAGTATGCTTGCATTCCTCAAAGCCTCCAGGTCTAAAACAGCTACAATGAGTCAAACCATTTCATAAACTCAAATCCAAAAGCTAAGTAGAATACAGGAAAAATGACCAGCTTTAACAGAACATGCTCTAGACCTCCTTAAAAACTTTACCTGCATGAGTTTTGTATCATGTCCTGTATACACAACAATACCCAAGACCCATTGAGTGTTTCTCAGTTGTGCACCTCTTAGCAAGATCTGGTCTGGACCAACAGGAACTGGGCTGCAAAGCAAAAAGTATACATATTTATCTTTCAATTCTTGATAACGCTTTAGTAAAGTAGCTCTCCTTTCAGCCTTACTCACCCCTCAAATAAAACCCAAAACAACAAACCGCAAAAGGATGAAAGTAATATAATGAACTTACATTGCCCACACAACCCAAGAGACCACTGAAACCTGTGTAAGTCTACTCCCTACTAAAGCACAGTAGGGTGAAGGTGATACAAGGGAGCTGTTCTAGCTACCCAAAACTTGAGAACTTATGTGGTAGCCATAAGCCTACTCTGCACTTAGCCTTGGCTACTATGTTCTCTCTCACATTAAGGACACAGAAGTATCACGCTTGCAAAGAGACCATCCATTCCAAGCACACTATAACCTCCCATATGCCATTCAACAAGCATTTTGGGAAAACTGTACTACCCATGTGATTTTCAAGTGGGATGCCAGTGGTGATCTACTATTCTTGCATCTGTTAAAATTCAGCCGAGTTGCCCAAGGAACACAGTTTTTATGCAGGAAACAGGTACAGCCAGATGAAACTCGTGTGTCCTAATGACCTTTAAAGTTCTATGAATTCAAATACTAAACCCAAGGTTTTTTTCTTTCAGGAGTTGCAACAGATCAAAGTCATACTGATAAACACTCCTGATTCTGTGATCATTTTTCTGTATACATCTGCACTTGGTGCAGCCTTCGGCTCTAGTTGAAAGGAACGGTTTCCCATTTCTTCTGCAGAACTCCTGTAACAAGAAGGCCCTAAAAGCCCCAGTCATTTCCCACTCTCTTCCTTCTCTTCAGATGTTACTTTTGACAAAAAGCTACTACAATTCCAAAGAAATTAACTCTCCCATAACAAGCAGAAGACTCCACAGGAAGACAGAACTATATTATCTTATACTGGCAGATGCTCTGACTAACAACTGTTATTACCCTCCTCTTCCCCAGCAAAAACATGCCCGTACTCAGTGTTGCAGACTGAAAGCACACAGGAAGCTTTTTTTCCTAACCAAACATATTTATGGCTCTGTTGTCAAGTCAATACCTTTGACCATCTAAGCGCAAGTTTCCAGTGAAGTCGTAAAGATGACGGTTGGGTCCTTCACATTCTATCCTTCCAGATACTTTCATCAATTCTTCTCTTGACTGGAGACTAGCAGTTTGAGACAATCCCTGCAGAGACCAACACGAAGTAGATTCTTGTCAAAAATTTTTATTAGAAGGCAACCTCGGAAAATGGTGTGTTCTGCCAACATCTAAGATATCAAATGTAATTAAACATGTGGGGGGTTTCTGTTGGACTTGTTGGCAGCTTTTTGTTTTGTTTGTTTGTTTTTAAACAAGTATTCAGTAAACTTACCCTGCAAGGAAGATTCATTATGGACACATATGAACCTGCTTATACAGGATTGGTTTAAATCCCTCTACACAAGAGAGTTATATTACCTATATGATCTCTCTGTAACCAAGAGGAAAGTCCCATTCATAAAGCACGAAGTTGCATGTGTGCAGGAGGAAGGAAGTAGGAGACAAGCAGTACAAACAGGCCTAGATTCTCTCTCAAAGTATATCTCCGCTGATGCGTTACTGCTGCTAAGTATAGTCACTCCTAAGTGTGGTCTCTCTTGGGTCACTGCAGCCATTAGGCTCTGATCCTACTCAAGGTTAATTATCAACCCATCATGCAACTGTAACTAGTGCATTGCTACTCCATCTCGCAGTGCACATAGAACACTCCACTGCTTTTCATCTATGAGCACCTCCACTTTAAGAGTGATCCATTTAGTGTTTCTTTTGCCAGATTTTGACTGCAGCACTGCAAGCCAGAGCAAGACCTTAAAAGGCTCCACAACCTTATTTGTGTGTTTTAAGCATGTGTTTTGAAGCAAGCAAAATCTGACAGGAACTCAACATCTGATCTATTGGGCTGATCCAACAGTAAATCACATTTCTACAAAGGTAGTGAACAAGCAGCTAATGTACAGCTTCTTAGAAGCAAATAATCTGCATGTCAAAATCCTAATCCAAATTCATTTTTTTGTAATGAAAGGAGGCAAATATTCTAAACATCATAATTAACAGTATTTCTTCAACAAAACTAGAAAGATCCAAATAAACTCTACTAACCACAAAGAGAGAACAAATTCACTTAAACATATAAAAGGTGTTTTCAGCACTCAAGAGGCAAAAGCAGACAGATTGGCACTTGTGACATCAAAAACTGCTACTCATCAAAAGCACAGCTGATTTTTTTTTTATTTTTTTTTTTTAATACAGCACTTCCAGTTCCACTTACTGGACTTTCAGCAAAAAACACAGCCAAGGTCTGCTTGATTTGCCTTTGTGAGCTTCCTCCAGATTAGTTCCTTACATTTGCACATGAAGCATTATTGCTTAGGTTTTTATCTGTTGAAAAGGCACCCTACAGTCACCTGGAAAGAGATATGCTTTTTTTTTCTTTAAAAAAAGAGTACTTGTGGTGTTGTCATGCAAACTAGACGCTTGCTTTGCAGCTTATATTAGACACCTAAATGGAAGGGAAGAAAAAAAAAAAAAAAAAAAAAGAAGAGGTGAAATTCAGTTTGTTTTACCTGTCGTATTTTAAGATTCGTCTCCCCGTCGAGATTAGCTGTTTCAATATAGCACATGGCTTGCGGTTCACTGTAAGGAGTGTAAGATTTTCAATATTAAAACGCAGTACTTTTTGTATACTACTTTTGCAGTACAATGGTCCACAATACACTTCTTTAATACACTGCAGAAGACAAAAATCCGTATTGGTGGTATATGACCATGAAAGAGCCAGCTTAAGGTACACATTTTCCAGACATGTCTTTGGATATGAACACTTTCATACAATAAGCTACAGGAAAAGTCAAGTCTAAATCAGAAGGTTAATAAGAATTTAACAGGTCATGATAAGCTTAGATGCCTGAAGTGGACTATTTGACTTGGCAATCCATAAAATTGCTTCAGATTTCAAGAGCTATAGATAAAATACCATGGATTGAACAGTGTAGAAAGGGGATGTGCTTGGATGAAGAGGGTAGTGTTCTCTACTATTGAGTTCTGTCGGCAAACTGCATGCACAAAGGGTCATGGCCACAAGACCACCTTGAATTTAAGGGACTTAGGAGTTACATCTGAAGTCACTGCTAATCAGTTGGGTTTTTTAAGAATCAGAAAAAAGTACAGTAAGATTGAAACTGAGGGCTGTGATCTGCATCTTCCAGAGATGCTTCTGCTCTTGATAATGGGCGGTGAGGTGAAATGTTGCTCACAGAACCGAGTTTTCCCTTAGTCAAGCTCTTATCTACATTGAACGTGGAGGAGCTCTGCATAGGTAGCACCTGTGATGAGGAAGGGTACTTCTATCACGGATCTTTTGCTGACATGCCCCTTAAGATTTAAAATCTCTGTATGGCACCACCAAAACTACTTTTTCCTGACTGTCTTCTCAGGCTGCTACGGAGTAGCAGTTTCCCATCTGGACTCAAACAAGTGCTTCTTCAGCATATCACTTCCCTTATTCTTGAGATGTTGCTACTTCTATTCAACACAACCAACTGCTTTAACAGCAAGTGTACTTAACCATCAGAAGAGTTAGTAATAAAGGCTCCGTAGGACAAAAAATTTTATGAACAGACAGGGACATCTGTAAGACAGTAAGAAGCTAGACTTTGCTCTCCAAATACTTTTTCTTAATTAAAAAAAAAAAAAAAAAAAAAGGTTCAAAGTATGCTCTTTGTCATCTCCTACATGGGCAATCTGAATCTGAACCCAAGAAAGACACAGATTAAGCCTAGCTTGATTCCTATTTTACTTCTGTCACCAATACCTTATCTACTACAACGGAAGTGATTAACTCAGGACGGAGACCTCTTGCAATACAATTCCTCTCATTTCCACAGAAATGTGGAAGTGTTTCCATACAAAGTGGCACTTTGATTCAAATATTTTTTCCTTCATGTATATTTACTCTCTATGTAAAATTCATTTGATGTCACTTTTCTTATAAGGGGGAAAAAAGAGTCAAGATAAAAACAACTGTTTCATCTCTGACAGTCAGCTCAGACACAGAAAATTAACACATACAAGCAAAAGACCCCACCCCTTCAGAGCATGCAAAGCCTTCTGGTGAACTGAGGACACTTAGTATTGTAATTTAAGAGAATCATGGGAATAATTCCAATTGTAAAGCAGAACTGCCACAGAAATTGCTGTTTACTTCAAGCAAAACTTCTCCCAAATCAACATACTTGGGGTTAAATTTGCCAGTTATGTGATTATCAATACAGGAAGGTTAGTAGAATAATGTAGAACAAAAAGCTGACCCATGCAGAAATAGAAAAAGTTAAGAAATAAATCAGAAGTTATTTAGTATAATACATTAGAAAAGTTCTGAAGTAGAACAAATATTTCTCAATGCTGACACAGCAAGTTATTGATGTTCAAGCGTAGCCTAGCTAACTGCATATTAAAGTTGACAACTGCTTATTTAAAATTTGGGGTTCATTTTAAAAAAGTAAATACTACAATACTGTATACCATGGAGTGAAGATATCTATTCTTAATCATGTGACAGTTCAAAAAGACTGAGCTTCCCCATACAGCTTTCCAAAAAAATGAAACCTCCCAGGAATGGCACAGACAAGGATGATGGAGCATATAATGCAGCAGCTTAGAGAACAATTTCCCTTAGAAGCTGGGTCATCTACTCGCAGTCACTGTTGAAAAACATGCGGACAGAAGAAAATTATGGAGAAGAGCAAGATGTCATAAGGTTTGGCTATGAGAAAAAAAGCATGTTCAACAACAGGAACTGCGCTATTGTCTCTTGTTTAAGTCTCATCTAAGTAGACAGCGGTCTTGATTTGGCCTGAAGTTGTTCAACACAATATAGAATGTAGATCAGTAGCCAAGTACCACTCAAATGCTTTTAGGAACTAACAACCAAGCTTTGTTTGTCAGTATAAAGAAGCTGTCCTGTATTTCACAAACTGAAATGAGGAGGACTCAACAGTTCACTGCTGCTACAATGCTAGGGATGGGCTATACATGCACTGTATCAAAGACAAGGAGTAAACAAATAAAGCCCAGAAGCGATTTTGCAGGCTACTTATTAGATGCCAGCTGGGCTAGCCTTTTAGAATTACCGTCTGAAAGAGAAATCTTTTCTGAGAGGCAGGAAAATATGCTGGAAACTCAGTGGAATTAATTAGAAGAAAACTTAAGCTTCCTTAATTAAATGGAGGGATCCTCAGAAGGCAATAACAACAACTGAATGCATGAAACTTGTGTAACAGACCTTCAGTCCTCCAACAAACTCAGTGATACACTTTGTGAATTACAGGTACATAATACTAAGAAGTCTTTAAAGCCTTCTTTCTTAAGAACCCATCTACATCGATATATGAATCATTGCCTACTAAAGCACTGTTTTGACATTGTTGAAATTCTATTTTAAACATGGAGAAGAATTAGTGCCATCTGATGTCTGTTTCTATTAATAGCAAATACAGAGTTTCAAGTCCTCTGCACCTCAGTTCATCAGACACATCACTTCCACACCCATTCAGGATACCTGGAAGATATAATGATCATGTCTGCTGGAAGATGTTGCCCATTGGTGACCTTCACAATATCGCCTACTGCTACCTGTTCAGTCAGGGGCAGGAGTACAGTAGCATGGAAAAGAAAAACAAACAGTTCGCTTGTCTGGAATGTTAGTTTGTTATTTTCTTTCACCCAGTCAAAAGAACAGCATCATGCACAGAACAGCTAGAGACAGTGCTTCTGAAAGTCAGAGTACTTTTCACTGCAAGTTTGGAAGTATCAAAGCCTTCCCTTTTCTGAATGCAAAGTAAACAGTTCTCTATAGAAAAAAAAATAAATAGATACACACAGTTGGAAAGTGTGAACATCGGTGGCTTATATTTAGTAAAGATTACTTGTTTTCTATAATCCTGCCACTATCCAAACCTGAGGGGTTTCTTCCTTTATTTAACCTATGGAAAGATTTTTTTTTTCCTACTAAAAAAAGCTACCTTAAACTTTACCTTCCTCAAATATCAAGAGTTTCTCCTATTCCTTCTCCATACTACTTAGCTATCCAGTCAGCACTATCATCTTTTCTTAGCCCTGCCTAAATAGCACTGCTTGTAGTAGTCACTAACAAGGAGTATTGTCTCTACAGTTAGATAGTATCAACCAGTTCTTCCCTGACTTACAGTCACTTGAGATCTGCTACGTCCTGTTTTCTGGAATACAGAAGACCCAAGAGCTTCTGGCACATTTAATGGCAGTCACACATGCATGGGACTTACCATTCCAAGATGGACCAAGTAGCACTCTCAACACAGTAAGCCAGGCTTGCCTGATAATTATCAGGCTGCTTAATGCCAATGCACCGCTTAAGAGTCTGAAATGGGCTTGAAATATTTTTAACACATTAATTTATACAAATTGAAACAGATGGCATGTTTGAACAGGCAGGTTCATTAGTCTTACTCTGATCCCACCGAAAACAAATTCCCTACCAATTTCAATACAAAAAAGATCAGAAGTCTGCCTTAAAGTAAGCAAGGTAGATAATACAGAACTGTTGTTCCCTAACAATAAATGCAAGCCTGGACAATACACAGATGCAGACACAGGCCAATTCAAGAACTGCTTAAGGGTATAAGGAAACCAGATACCAGGCTCAGCTTTAAATATCTTTCAATTCACTGTCCTCACTACAAATAGGACATGGAACAGCATGAAGAGGCATCAGCATTAGCCATCAGAATCCCTGGTAATCTGTAGTTTCTACTATAGCCTAACCCTTCAGTAGGATTGCTTTTAGGTCTCTTCAGGAAGGTCTCATTTCCTAGAGGTTGTAAAAGGGTGTACTTTTCCTCTCATTTATTAAGTAACAGGGCTAATTTTGTCATTACAAAGGCATTAAGAGCCACGATTAGATCAATACATCCTGAGGGATTTCAGCAAGTTCTAGAAATAAAGCTCACCATATCCTGGCACAGAGCTTCACAGAACATAGGTCCTGAGTGCCTGAGGAAGCAGCAGGGCTTGTGTTCCTTACTTGAGAAAACAGCTTACTAGTTCGCCTCAAAACCCAAGAACTTTTTAGTACAGGAAGCAAAATAAGTCTGTTAGACTTTCAGGTGAGGTACAGCATTGCAGTGAAAGTTACTCTTCTAGCTGTGGACTAAAAATACCCTTCACACCCTGGAGCACATTAACTGTCCAAGCAAAAACACGACAGTTCATTAGCATTTGACTGAAGCATAGTACTAGGATTTAAAGATGGGTACTCAGGTGCCTTGCTCAGGGCAATTTTCACTATTGCAAGAGAAAGGATCCCTCCCACCCCAAGTCACAGGGAACTCTCACATAGTGTACATTAATTCTAGGCCTCCAAATTTATTCTGGCAAGAGTAATTCTTGAACACCTTCTTCCACTCCCTCCCACCTCAATTTTATTTACCTCTTTCCACATAATGTTCTGCCACATCCCATTTCTTAGAACTGGAAAGAAAGTTTAAAGTTAGATTAGAATAAATAGCCAAGATTCAGACAAATTTCAAAACAACTGTATCAGCAGTAGCAAACATTGACCAGAATAGGAACTAACACAGAGATCAGAAAAGTACTTTTCAGAAGCTAGGACCACACTTTTGTCCACAGCTGCAGGCATGTGCATCCAAGAAAGAGGAAGAATCTGCCCTTAATATTTGTATCATTTTTATCACCTGCTAGACAACAGTTGGTGTCCTGATTTCTTCTTGGCATCATTTCATACTAACCCACAGATGGGCAGTGTTGTTATTTGTTTGGGAAGTGACCTTCCTTAAAACAAAGCGCATTATAGCCCACTGTCAATCGCTATCAGCAAGCATCTTTATATGATTTAACCACAGTTTTTTTACTTCTCACTTTTTTCCTTGCATTTTGTTCATTACGTTTTGACTCTGACACATCCAACTCCACTACCACATCAATTGCCCTTATAAGGGCCTGTAAAGGGAAGTAGGCCTTAAGCCTCATTGTTTCTAAAACTATTCATATCAGACATACAACTAACAATTAGAGACTGGTTTAGATGTGATTAATAGAATGCAGGTGCTTATAAAACAATACGCATGAACTGCTTAGTTGTCCCTTGTATAGCCCTCATCATGGCTAGCTTAGAACCCAGTCAAGCTGAATCAGCAGAAAAAGGATCATACATCTTAGACCTAAGACATAAGAACAGGTAAGAGTAACTGATTAGCTTTAGAGTAAGATGAATTAATAAAACAACCTGAGTGATTCTCAGAAATTCAAAGGTGATCTTCGATGTGTAAGATAAGTGACTGTGGTGACTGGAGACCTTCTGCCTACAACCACTAACTTCAGAAGAACAGAGACAAGACAATAAGAATCAGTTGAGACAGGAAAATGTATTGAACTTTTGAAACCACTGGAGAATAGAGAACTGAGAGATAGTGGAAGAACAGCAAGAACTTCTTTTGGCAAATCATCAATTGCATATTGTTTCGTAAAATCGTATACATAAGGCATTTCTGAGCTATCCTTCACCATTCACTGCAGTGGTGGCCCAACTCCGAGTTGTTAATAGAGCAAGCCTAGAGAAACACACATTTGAAAATTCTTTAACAAAGGCTGAGGCTTAATTATCAAACAGCCTCAAACTCCTACTGAAAAGCAAGCATCAGCTTTAGCAGAAGAATGAATCCTAAATGCTGAAGTTGACATTAACACAAAAAAGTTTGAAAACAAGCTTCCGAAACAGGCCTTGGCTTCTGTACTACCTAAGTCCTATACTGCTGTCTTAACACAGTCATTGGTCATGTACTCTAGAACACGCTTTGCCACCCGGGTAGTTCTTATAGATGCTTCTCTACATACTTAATACTACCCCAGCCTAAACAGTAAGGTCAAAAATTTATGCCCAATCATTGCTGAGTAACCAAATCCAGTCCAGGTGCAAGCACACCAAGTATACCTAAAAAAATACTTCAGTGAAAGCAGCTGCAGCCAGTTTTCAAAGTGCTAGAAGCACAGTGTACAACAGATGAAAATTGAAGAGACCAGCCCCCTACTTTTAATACAAACAATTCTCTCCTCAGTTCCATGCAACTCACACACATAGCTCATTTGAAAACCATACCAAGTTCCCAAAAAGATACAATTCTGCTGAATATAGCCTCAGCCCCCCAAGCAGGTTAGGCCACTCTACAAACAGGAATGCAAGATTTGTCAGACCAAATCAAGGACAAGAAACCTTTTTCTTGATTCGTGTTCTCAGACCACACACTCCGGAGCACTGAATCGTGAGATTTAATATTACAGTGGATGGAACACAGTGAAGTGCACAAAAAATGTGTGGGCAGCAATAGAAGCACTGCCAGTGATGGATCTAAACTGCTGAGCTTCCACCCAAACAAGTATATGCAGTTTAGGGGAAGAACAGTTTTGTTGCACCCTTTCCTTCTCTCTTCTAAGCTGTGCTTGAACTGAGCTCTGCTTAGTCCAGAACTCAGGAGAAAGCCTGAGCCTAGAATCTGAAGTGAAAAAGCCACATACCTGGAGCCTTAACTAAAAACCCAAACCCTCAGACAGAAATTGCAACACTTAGCATCTCCTGTGCCTTGCTTTAAACAGCTGCCTGTTACAATCAAAAATTTTGGAGATGTTTCAGCACACAGTTCACATTGTTGCGTGTTAGCATGCAATGAAGATGTTTTGTAGCTTCAAGTGCCATAAACTTGGTCTTGTAGACAATTTACTTAAGAAAACAATTTAAACTTCCATGCTTACTGAAATCAATTTAACTATTGAAATTAATTAGTCAAGCAAATTACAGAAGCTACTTTTTTTTTGTAAACTCATAACCCCACAGTCAAAAGACAAAGCTTCCATCAGACATAAAACAGTTCAGAAATTTTGAGACTACAATTTTGCACCTTCTACTCTGCTTAACCCAGTTTTATAGGAGTACTCCAAAGGACAGAAATGACTGTCTTCTCTAGAACTTTTATAGGAGGGTAAAATTGATAAATTGTTCATTGACAGAAGGTATTTGGTTAAAGTAACAAAGAACAAGTACCTAAAAAGACTGCTCCTACTCAAAACCAGAGTTTCAATATAAACCTTCTACTTAAGACTTTCTAAGACTAAAAACCAGTGTGTTGATGTTCTAGATCTAAGACTTAATGCCGTCACTCACGCCTCGGTGTGCAGGACCATTTGAAGTGCTGGTCCTGAAAGACAAGCATTTCCCATCGCTCTTGTGCAACAGCGGACAAGCACAGGGCTAACAAACTATTCAAGCGCATCCCATAGAATAAGCTGCAAGCATTTAATACTGTATCATATGACAACAAGAGGATCAATACATCAGAACAGTTATTACCAAGCTCTCTACACCGATGCAATATGCTGCTCAGGGGCTTGTCTTGGGATTACTTTTAGCCTGGTCCAGAGATTCGATGTCATCTCCATGTACACCATGTGAAGCCATCCAAGACATGAAACATCGGCTCAGAGCTTAACACGCTCCAGTTCCTAATAGAGATGTACACTGCTCACCTGGAGCAGAAGCTTCAATTTACTTTCCTCCAAAGGGATTTTAATTCCTACATACCAAAGCCACACTGCAAAGCAAACCAGTGTTTTCAATGGTAAAGTGAAAAATAGGAAATGTGCTTTAAGGATACACTACTGCTCAAAAAACTAAGCATGAAGATAAATGCAAAGCCTACACATGTGCTACTAAAGCAAGCATCTGGTCATTGCTGGCATTGGAGTTCAGAACCTCGCCAAGCAGCCAGCAGATGTCTATTTTTAAGTGAGTTGAACTGCTCTCTGTACTGACAGCTTTGACAAGACCTCACCTGACTATATGAGGAACCTAAAGACACATACAGAACCTAAGTTTATTTTATCTTAATCCCACCTTGAACATAAATTAGCTTTTCATTCTCATAATACAAATCTCAAGAATGAGCCTCTTTAGCCTTCCTCTTAAGAAATATGAGGATACAGTTTTAAGTATCATTTTGAAAACTATTTTAGAGTATTCAAACAAAAAAACCAAAACCTGAACTAAAACAATTTTAAGTGCTACTTAGCTCCATAAGAATACCTTCTGTTGTTTAAGGTTCTCTCCACAATTACTGTGATAAACTTCCCTTGAACTGTTTTTTAGCACATGTTCTCTAACTACAAATGAATTAGAAGCACCTATATGACCTGTGAAAGAACAGTCTTTCATATTACCTATAACAAAGCCTGCTGTGCTACAGCCAATTAATTGCTGATTTCTTATGACTAATAAATACAGTGTTCTTGCACTTGAAACATCTTCCCTGACTCTTGCAGAGAAATTACCTTGAACTGGTAAAGCCATGCTTTTTGATGTTCATTAATATACAATCTCAATGATCAACTTAACTTCTGAAGGACAAAGGAAAAACAACTCATTGAAAATAGTCCTGCAAACATTATGTCTATTAACTGAAGGATGGAGCTAGCAGGTTGTTTGGTTCCCCTTGTTCCTTTAAGGATTTCTATAGCTTTTTGACATTTAAGCCAAATGTGTCTGGGAGGAAGGGGGTCTTTCCAGATGTCAAGTCCCTGTGTTTTCTGTTTCACCTGCAGATCTCCATAGAGGAGCAGGAGGGGAGATATCCACACAGGAACGCAGAGATCCCACAACTGCAGCACAGACTGACCGTAGGGTAGCCATCAATAAACTCTTCATATTTTCTCCACAGGTTTTCAGTTAAGGAAGATGAAGAACATGAATATGATGTCTTCAGGTATTCAGTACCAAGTAGTGTCAACACATTAGTGATACATGTAGGCATTCAGAGAATATCACTGTTAAATTCTCTTTTACTGACACTTCAGTAAAGCAAATGCCCAAAATCCCCAGAGTTCTTCCTATATTTTAAGGGCAGAAGCAGTTACAAAAGTGACTTAAAAATCCTTTGACACCAACTTCTAGTCTTCCAAGGGTTTGTTGGGCTTTTTTTGTTGGTTGGGTTTTTCAGGGGAGGGGGGCACGTATTTGTTTTGTGGGACTTTTGTTCTGGGTGGGTTTTTTGTTTGGGGGGTTTTTGTTTGTTTTATTTTGGTTTTGTTTGGGTTTGGGTTTTTTTTTAGAATAATCAGGACAGAGTTTGGCAGAGGAGAAGACTGCTTGGTTTTCTTGGAGGAGCTCAGAACTGCTTAACTTCAGAAAACCTTGAAGTTACACGAACTTATAAATTCTAACAATCCCCCCCATGCCTCGCCCTCAGGTGTCACAATATCCACATCAGTCTGAAACATTTGGTAAAGTAAAAACCTAACATATCAGTAACTACCTAGTCCAAAAACACATGCATTCCCCACCATCATAACTGTTTAAGCAATAGAATTATTCAAAAGTAAGTGTTCTGGTATTCACTATTTGCACTTTAAATATTTAAACTTAAAGACTGTTTAGTCTTACCTATTGTTTTCTTTTTATTCACTGCACTGTCTGCCTTATGCCTTTTCTGCAAAGAAACAAAACATTTCATTAGACCTCATCACACTTCAGTACAGATTCCAAAACCATTAGAGCTAGAAACGTGACAAACTGCAAAATGATATACTGGATCACTTTTGCCTTCATGTTATATTTTTTTAAAAAGCCATACAGATCATCTAAATCCAAATGGTTTGTAAAAGAATATAATGTAACTTTAAAGTGAGAGTCCCCATCTTGAAAGTCAGGCTCAAACCTGAATCATCAGCAAAAAAACTTAAGTCCCCAAAACTAGTTTTTGGAAAGAAAAACAAAAGGAACAATGAAGTACAGTATATTTAGATGACAGCTGCACTATACATTCTATGTGCTGTTTGTTTAGACTGACTTCTAAATTACTTTATTCATCAGAACTTTGCAAAGCAGAAAGACCTCTTCATTATAAACA
Source organism: Elanoides forficatus (assembly GCA_025311575.1). Classification (NCBI taxonomy): domain Eukaryota; kingdom Metazoa; phylum Chordata; class Aves; order Accipitriformes; family Accipitridae; genus Elanoides; species Elanoides forficatus. The sequence continues at coordinate 6,038,706 of JAOBAS010000025.1, read as the reverse complement.
GTATCCAAGCAAGTTGGTGCAGATTTTCCCCCAAATAGTTTGCTCTATGCTAAAGTTGCTTGCTTCCCCCCGTACACCCAATTTTCTCAAGACCAATTAAAAAGGCCATGTATCTGCCAGAACTCTACAGTGCCTTCAGCCAGGCCTTTCTAATAAAAGCACAAATAAACAACTTAGAAGAGGTAGAAACAAGTTTCCTGACTTCTACTGTTTCCTTGTTCACCATCTATAGTGAAAATGCTTGATTTATTTCCATGTGCTACAGAAATTCTAGTCTAGTTCAGAGCTTTGAAAATCAAAGGAATATTTTGCTGCTGCTCAGCAATGACTCAATATTGACTTCGTAGACGCATAGCTTTGTGGCATTTTGCAGCTTTTTTTTTTTTTTTTAAATACTCTGTCTTTAGCACAGCCTTCTCCATAATCATACTCACATAGTCTTCTATGATTTCTTTGATGCCAGCAACTGTTAAAATAAATAGCAATGGCACCAAGGTGGTATATCTTCCTGTTGGAGAGACATCTGGAATTTGCTGTGAACAGAGGAAAGAGATACCCATTGTACACTGGTACTTAAAATTAGTTTCTAGCAGATTTAGAACTTTAAGCAAAGCTCTCAGAAAAGAGAATGCAGAGCTTCCTAATTTGTGCCTGACTGACATCCAATTTCAGTGGGCAAAGTAGCCTAAGCTCTCAGTAGGTTTGAAGAAACTACTACCATAAGTTGGAAGATAAAGTTGTTATACATGTCTTATTCTATTTCTCCTCTCTTCACAAGAAAAGCATTCAAATGATGCAATTTATCTGGAAGCAGTGATAATCTGGACTATCTAAACAGTCAGCAGTTTCACAAGAATCCACACATGCTTTTCTCAGTATGGTCAATAGCTCCATGTTTTACAATACTGCTTCTTGGTCTTACTAAGAATACAAGTAGCTTGATTTCACAAATCACATTGAAAAGTCTCTAAGTTGCCTTTTAATTTCAGTTATAAAGTATATACTAAGAAGTACTATACTTCCACAGAAGTATTACTATTAATATGTCTAAGGGTTTCTTTGCAGTTAAGCGTAACAACCAAAACAACTTCTGTTGTATTACAACTTCATTTTATAATCGAGGCAAACCAATAAAACAATACCTGCAGTAAGGCAATGAAGAGGAAGAATGCATTTGCAGCTTTTCTTATCTGCTCATACAGGAATCGAGGTAGAAATGTCACCACACTGTACTTGGCTGTGCTGCAGGTTAGAAGATTTTTATTTTAGTACTTGATCAGAATATCACGCAGGGATTATGACCAAAAAGTTTCAAGTACGCTTCTAAGAGCCAGTGTTAGAAAGTGGTTCAAAGATCACACAGTAAAGACATATAGAATATGGAGGAAGTTGCCTGTGTTATGAGGAAGAGCTGTACTGAACAAAACAGGTATCACACAGACCCAGAAGTCTCACAGTCCCACTTTAATCACTGGTGCCTTTATTATTGGATGAACTATCAGATAGTTTACTACCCATCCAAACTTCAGCACCATGAACATGCAATGTCTTACCTCAGCTCCAAGCACTTGATCAAGTGCCTACCCCTCATCAAAACAAGGAATTTAAATGTTAAGGGAGATAGAGTTGCATATGGGAGAAATTAGAAATTCTGTGGTGCCATTTTTAAAATGCCCAATTTCCCAGTTCAGAACCACTCCACACAGTTATAAATAATCCTCTAGAACAAGACATACGTTTTTCAGATTAATCTTTCTGGCTATTTTTCCTGAGTAGTTACATTACTATTTCTTCTATCTTAAAACAAAAGTAAACTGCACTAACTAGTCTCAGTAATCTATGTAATTTCTTGTCTTCCTCACATCCAACCCATGATGGGCATGAATACAACTTCAGGAAAAAAAGTGTCCAAGATCACAAGGCGATTTAACCATTCAATTTTTACATGAGTTGAATAAGCCACCTCCATGCTGTCAAGTTACCAAAACCAACCTAAAAGAGATTAGGACCCTTGATCTTGTGAAGTCCTCACTCTCTGAACACATTAGGTACAACTCAGTCACCTACAAGTCTTCTTGAGACAGTGCAAGGAAACTCATCATGCTGCAGAACTTCTGAGCTGTACAACTGACTGAGTCTATCCAGTAGCATGTAGTGTTCCATTAGCTGAGGAAAAAATATTTTTACAGCTGAAAGAGCAACTGCCTTACTTTCATCCATTGAACTGCACGGCATCTTCCCCCACTGTTAACTACCAGGCATCAGCCCAAGTTGGAGTTTTAATAACCAAGTGCTTGCAGCTGTAGTTCAGGTGTCTTCACCCAGACACTGAATGTAAGCTCTGCAAGAGTCAGACAACCTGTGACAGGAGTTTTGTTTGTGTGTTGGGGCATCATTTTGTTGCATTGGGTCTCAGTTGGTTTTTCGTTGGGGTTTTTTTTGGTTGTTTGTTGGTTTAGTTTTGTTGTGGTTTGGGTTTGAGGCGGGGGGGGTGGTTTTTGGGTTTTTTGTTGGGTTTTGGGGGTGTTTTGGGGGTTGGGTTTTTTTTTTTTAGTCTTATATTTCCAAGGAGCCGAGAACCCTAGGATACTCTTCTCAATAAAAAAAAAAAAAAAATTGTTTCCTGAAGCACTAATAACACAACTCCATGAACACAGGCAAGATGCTGTTATACTCAAGTTTCCTAGAAGTGTCATGAGCACCTTTCCATTAAGCCTGGTTCTTGATGCGAAATGCTTTTCTGGTTCTCTCCCACCAATAAGCCTTCCAGATCAATTTAAATCTATAGCATTACTATTCACAAATCATGAAGAACTAGTATAATCAAATGTTTTATCTACATGATCTGCCTTCTACAATTGACTGCTAGGCATAAACATCTTACTCCAACCTTGATCCACAAGCACTTAAGTTCAGTGGGGTTCTCTTATTTTTATGCACACAAAGTTAAAGAACTGCATTCTCCAAGACCACTTAACTTGCTTTAACCATTTTCTTCTCCCTCTCAGCTTCCCCATCCCCAACTCCAAGCCACCTAATGAGATACTGCTGCATCTTCCAGAATCAAACAGTAACAAGATAGAACATGGTACAATTTGTTATACAAAGCTCTATTTTGAACACTAGAGCAGAAACAGTGGAGCAAGTGAAACAAAATGATCAATTGAAGAACAATTAAGCCCCCATCTTATCACCTAGTTTCCTCTTCAAGCAACTACAAACCTCTACTAGGTTTAATGCAAATCAGTTATTACTTGAACTGATATCTAAAAAAAGGTACCATGACAGCATTTCCAGTGCTACAGACTATAGACTTTCTATTGCTACTGCTACTCAGCAGAATCATGTATTCAAATACTCAATGTGGTATTTTACAGAAATTTCAGGTGGTCAGACTTCAACATAGTTATACCAACTAAGCCAACTGAGTGAAAACATGCATCCAGGTTTAAAGCATGTAGCATAGTACATTTATTGTATAAATGAAGAGAAGTTACTTCCTTGAAATGCTATTAATTTCTTCCAACTCTAAGTATTTTTTTTTGTTTTAAGCCACATTTACTTGGTCTTATGTGTAATAACCTTCCTTTAATACAGAACATAATTAAAGGTGTCTCAGAAGTACCTTGTGACTTAAAAAATACAGGTTAATCAAGTTAACAGTTTAGACCTACAAGTGAATTCCCCAAGCAATACTAATTAGAAATGAAGTATTGGCAGATTTTTTTATATCAAAACAGCACTCCCCTGGATACCACATTGCTACGACTATATCAAAGCAAGAATTTGTCTGATTGCAATCAAGCTGAAACATTTATTAACAACATTCTACCATTTACCAACCTTATAGCTAACTGATCCAAACAATATGCTTACTCTAATGATTGTGTTAATGCTAACACAATAAGGCTCTTCTGAATGAGCATTATACATATTAAGTCACACCATGTATTCTGTGGCTTAAGTAACATGACGGATGCCTAGAGAAAACAGGTACAGTTCTAATTAGAGAGGGGCACAGACCAGGAACAGTAATCATGCAGACCAGGAACAGTAATCATGTATATTTACAAAAAGCAGGTACATATTATTATTTTAAAAAAAAACAAAAAAAAAAAGCTTCTTATGAAAAGCTAACTAATACCCTAAGCTGGGTGGGACTATTTGATTAACTTGGCTCTGAAGAACAGCTGTCTAAAGGGCAAATACAATATTTAAAAATAAAAAAAGCTTTGTGCTCCCTCCCAACAGATAGATGCATTGTAGGTGACTTGAGAATAATCAAAGCTCAGAAAGAAGTTAGTGATGATGATGGACAGGTAGAAAATTCAGGCAGCTTGCTCATAACACAGTTTTTGTCACTAAAAATGAATACCTGCAAAGGTTAGCCCTCTGCCAAGCCCCAGTCAGAGCCATCTTATCTTTGAAGAAATGCCTGGTACCCAACTCCAAGAACACCAGGTCTGCAACTCACAGAACAGGTTGTGCCAGGGGGAAGAGGGGAGCACACTCAGGAAACCAAACAACAAACTGGTTTTTCCTTAAACAGTTGTGTAGTTAAGCAAGGTTTTCATAGTTAAAAATTTGATGTTTAATCAGGTGTGCAAATATTTGAAGAAATGTCTTCTCTATATCTGCAACTTAATTCATATAACACATTTCACATGACACCACTGTGCAAGTCAGGAGGAACACTACCAAACCCTGTTTAATAAGTGATCTTGGATACACATCAGTACAGCTAAAAGTGTCTGGCCCCACTGTTTCTAAGGCAGTGCAGAGATTTTTCAGAAAGCAATCACTGTATAATTTGAAAAGAGTTAGTGTCATTCACATACCTTAACTCAATACTGTGCTACTAGAGTACCAAGGATTAGTTATCAAAATAACACTCAAATAAGAAGTAGCAAATAGTGTGCCAAGAAAGTCAGTAGTAGTTTTCCAGTGTAGTTCCTCCATTTATTAACATGGAATTTTTGCATCACACGTCCCATAGTTGCCATTTTGCCATTTCCCTAAAACTTTCATAAAGTCAAGTTTTACTCTATTGAATCATCCTTGAATAGGCAAAGGCTGCCAGTAATAGAGACAGAGAGATCACTTCCTTGAGAAATATGTGTGTGCTGGCAATATGCAGCTGAGTACAGCTCTACATTTTCTCAGTCAGCCATCTAAAGCCCTTCCACCCCTTCCTTGAGAATGAAAATTGACAGCTCTGAGATGAACTTCACCTTCAGGCTAATCATGATAAAGAAAACAGGACATCCTTGAGACACATGTGGTCTCTCATTTCCAGGGATGATAAGCACAACAAACTGTTCTTTCCTGGGCAGCATTCACCCACAGCTATCTATTCCACAGCTCGTATACTTGAAATACTCCCAAATCTGAGAGCTAAAGAACACATACTACTTGATGTTAGTGCTTTTAACACACACCAATTCCCAGGATCAATTACTAAGAAAGCCAGGCACAGACATGTGAACCAGAGCAGAGGAGCTGGGTAATTAAAGCGAATGTTAAAGACTTGAAGCCTTCCCTCAAACAGGCTTTATTTCCATTAACATGTACAAAAGATCAGATGACCTATAACAGAGAAAGAAGAAAAATTAATTAATTAAAAAAGCCCAAGATGATCTGCTTGAATTAAAGTCTCAAGTACCATCTTCAGTGGAACAGTGTGTGCATGCTAAGGTCTTGCAGGCACGCAACTTCTTTTAATGACAAGACTGACATCAGCTTCAGAGGTTCTGCTGTAGTTCTCAACTTCAGAAGCACTATGAACACAAGCTACCTCCAGTCACCATTGCTGCGAGAGGCACAGCAGCAAGCTTTACATATTTCAAGCGATATTTAACTACATTAACACAAAAACCAACAAACAATTATTAGACTGCGTACAGAGAAAGCTCACTCATAGGAGCATCTCATCAATAAACAACGCTGCCATGCAGAACACTGGCTAGGCTGTTAAAAATCCAAGTGTCACAAACAAGGCTTTTAGCAGTTGCACGCAAATGACAGCGAAAGATCATCTACCTCCTTGCACATATAGAAGATAGCGTATTTTCATCACAAAACTCACTGAAGACATAAAAATCAACTGTTTACCAATTCCCCAAAGAAAGCATCATGAAGGCTTATAAGGAGCAATTACTACAGGCCTATGCAATAATTATTGGTTGACTGGAAACTAGGTCCTAAACAACCAGTGTTGGTTTATTATAGCAGGCAGCAACTTCTGCCTGAACCAATGCAGCCCCCAATTTAATGGAAGACCCTTGCTCTGTCAGATGAATCCTTGAGACTAGTTGCTACAGAGGAAGACTCCAGCCAGAAAGGGTTTCACCACCCTGTACATGGCCTGTATGCTTCCGTCAGCTAAGAAAAGCTTATCTGGTGCTTAAATACTCTGAATAGTTTGAGACAGACTCTGAGCTCAGCTCAGAATATGAGTGTACAAGGAGCAAGACCGGCTCTTGCCCAGTAGAGTGCAAAACTTGAATCCTACAAGATATTATTGCTTAAAGCTTGCCAGAAGAAGGCAAAAAAACAAGAACCATCATGTCAGAATATCTGTCAACCAGCTCTGGAGTGACCATAGTCCAAGTGCCCATTTTGTTTCCATCTTTTCCTGCACTCCCCTACAGTTTCTCTATAATTGCAATGACATCTTACACATACAAGTTCATGTATTGTCAGAAGATAAAACAAGTCTTAACTTTGTTTAAATGACATTCTTCTGCCTAGCCACCAAAACATCAAACCCTGAAACATTTCCCAACAAGCTGCAATACTGTAGAAAAGGGATAAATCTGCTGTCCTAAATTATCCACACAATGAAACTGATAGGGAGTATTCAGATGTACTAGAATTAATCCATTTGAACTTTGCACAGAAAACACTTCTGTGAGCTTCAAACTGCAGTGCCCAGTAGCTTGTGAAAACTCTTACCAGTGGGATAGTTTTCATCTCAAGGACCTCACCACTTTCCCACATGTTTCTTAGTACAAGGATTCCTTCATTTATAGGATGGGCTCCCACCAGAAGCAACTAAAGGCACCACTGTGTGTTTGTAAGACTTGTTCTTCTCCTCCTTTGTAACATGAGGAGCTGATCACGTCTTAGTATCTGAGCCCTCTTTTCTCAAATCATATGATTCGGGGAGAAAAAGATGGTCTCATACAGCTTTAAAAGACTCAAGACATATCAAGCCACCCTAATAACTCCCCTGCAGGTCAAGTTCCACCAGAACTTGTGGTTTTTGTGGGCCAGAATGCTTTGGGCCTGCTGTAATAAGACACTGAAGCTCTTCCGAAGAAGAGTTTACTTCAAGACCTCATACATAACTAACTAAAAAAAAAAAAAAAAAAAAAAAAAAGATAAGCAGACAGCTGTCAGCTAGACAACCAACCACTGAGGTTTAGGAGTGTTTTACACAAGGGGAAATCTAAATTTGCACAGACATCTCAAGTATATTCTTACATCATTATTTTATAGTAACGCACATCATTAGTGTCATATCCTACACCAAAACCTAACAGAAAGGCAGGGTGGTAAGTGCAATTCATTGATTACTGTTGCTTCTACTGGCAAGTAGTGTTATCTACCCTAACACACAAGTTCCATTTCAGGAGTACGATGTTTAGGCTGACAAACCCAGCTTGGCTGAGCTACGTGCGCTTCCTCAGAAGCTGCATCAGCAACAAGCTTATCTTCAAATGCTTCGTTTTGGTTATCTTTGTACAGACCATTGTTAAAACAAAAGTACATTAAAATGGATTATGAACTGTTGTCCACTGAAGCATGCCAGTCTTATTACGCTGTAGTTAGTAAGATCAACTCATAACTGTGTAAGGATTTTTCAGAATTTCTAACCTACAGTATCTTGTGCCAAACCAACCCAGTATCAGAAGGACTTCTACCATACATTGGCAGTGAAAGACTGCAAAAACTCATGTAATTGATGTTGCCAAAGCAAGTATTACTTCCACTAGAAATGCCTCCTACAATAGTGCTCATGGCAATCTTAATACAGGACAGGCACTAGCATGACTGCTTATGCTCAGTTTAACTTAAAAACAAAACCTCGTGGTCACATATAATAGAAGTGATAGCATTTATGCTTTCCAAATCCTGTACCCTGGAGGCTTTTCCTAAAGCATGCAAACAAAAAAGGTCTTTCTATTTGTTCTCTATTCATGCAATCCCTACAGAAAGGGGAACAGACTCCTGGCTATTTTTCAGCAACAAATACATTAGACAAAGACTGTTTAGACACAGCACTAAAAGCTCTGTAGGCATGATATTGTTTCAGCATGTTCCAATATTGTCAGGTCATCACTATAGAAATATGCCCTTGCTTTTCAGTAGCCCTGCTGGCAAATACAACTCAATAGAACAGAGCTGACTACAACAGTTAACCTAGAAATACTACTGTCTAATAAAGAAAGTTTAATATCACATTTAGTTACTGTGCAAACCCAAAATAGGCTTCACAGTAAACACACAGCATTGATATGAAGATGACTGAAAAAATATCAAAACAAGTCACATATGATAGCTAGCTGTCTAAAAGCCAGAGTGCTAACTTCGGTTTTAAAAGCCATTATTTAATTCTAAGTGTCACCACAACTTAAGCAGCTATTGTTCTAGTGACAAGCAGCAGGGTGGCAGAAGAAATGAATACTTATATTTCTCTCATAACTGAACTAGTATCTACACAGTCCACAAACTATATGGAAAGCAGTTGTTAAGAGTTCTTGAGCTCTATCTAGGTCAACTTAAAGAGAATTTCTTTCTCTTCTACCCTTTTCCACAGGCCACCAGTAGTCAGACAGTGAGGTCTGTAGCACTGAGTAGGCTATACACACAACTGTAAACAGCAAGAGACTTCAGAAAGTGTGATTTATTGTGCGTGACACCTCTAAGTCCTGAAAGACACCTGCTTTGACCCCACCCTCGCTCAAACTACACAAGGAATCACCAAGAACATAGTCTCCTCTTGTTCACACATTTCTCTGGACAGACATTACCAACAGTGGAGGAATAAGCAGAAATGCAGTCACAAGGGAATACACACTGCTGAATATCGGCCAATATTTATTCAACAAATATGTGGGGAAGCAGCTTTGTTTGCATTAAGTCAGACTGCATATAAGCTTTGGCTCCAGTGTCTGAAAGTCACTTAAATAGTGACTTTATCTAAAGAGGAAAAAAACCAGTTAAATTACCCTGCTGTTTTGCTACTGCTAATGTATGAAATCCATCACGATGCCAAAAAAAACCCATCCCTAGTTCAGTATGCCAGAGTACTCAGCTTGCAGCAGGTGGAAGGGCACTAGAACTCTCACATCTTTTTTCACCCAGACATTCCATCTAGGCAAAATTCAACAGTTGAACTGGCCAGGGGCTCTGACGCTAGGAGCAGCCCACTAAGACCAAAGATGCAGCAACTTCAATACATTGGCACAGTCTGGAAACACAACATCAACACCAGGCATAAAATACTAGCAAGTTTTAATGGCTGAAAGAATCCTTCTATAGCTGTACCCAAGCCTTTTTCATTGTGATATATTACAGTATCAGTAACAGTTGCACTGCAAGAAAATTAAGGTTTTGCTTATTTACTACAAGTAAGTAAAAGTATTTCTTCTCAGCTAAGAACTGTATCTACCTAAAACTGAAAAGAGTTAGAGGATTAGTTTAATACACAATTAAACTTGTACCATTCAGAATTCTTCTTAGAAGAATTCCAAAATGCTTTTCTGCAGTCAGGCAAGCGATCTGTTCACATGACAATAACAGAGATTTCTGAATGTAATACAACCGCTAGTACAAATAGCTACACTGTCTGAACTCCACCAAGAAAAAAAACTGAACACAAGTAGGGACAGTTTTACCTAAAAAGCAAAAAGGTACATTTTAGTGCAAGAGGAATGCTGGTCTACAACATTAAGTGCAGATAAGCGTACTTGCGCATAGCAGACTACCATTCACGTTTTGAACTGCAGATCATAATGAACACTGCTGGGGATATTCATGTTACTAGGGTCAATACTAACTGGCTGGTGATACCAGCAACTGCTATTTCAGCAGCTGGGACTTAATAAGCACTGGTGAGAACCTCCCTACACATTCAAAAAGCATTAAGACCTCTAAACCACAAATGACTTCTACGGTCTATTTACAAGCCAAAAAAGCAATGCACTTTGCTTCATTTAAATGCAACATACAGCTGAATTCAGACTGTACCCACAATTTGGTCACCAGCAAGCATCCTGCAGACACTGATGCGGCAGTCCAGGACTACAGATACAAACAGCCTGTTTAAGGACTTGTGGTGCTACCAGAAGCCTTGTTAGAGCCTTCAGTGCTAAACTCCTAGTGGTGGTGCTTCTGCCTTATGAAACAAGAAATTAGTTCTCACCAGTTTGCTTGAGTTTTAGGACCCTGTACGGTTTAAAAGTGAACAAGAAAGGCTTTCTGCTCATTATCTTTTCTAGCAGAATTTAACTTTTGCCTGTATGGAAGACCAGTCTCTGAACTGAGGATTTTCTGGATATTAGAATGCATCTTTTGGGACATCCCTAATAGATCAAGCCACCAAGTTCTGTTCTGATGAAAAGCTTTTCAACAAGAACATTAAAAGTATACAAGTAGAATTTTGCCCTTCTTGACTGCTGCTCCGCCCCTGACCACCCACTCAAGCCACATACTGAGGCTGAACTTGGGAGTCCTGATTCAGATGCAAGTCAGACTTGCACCAGGATGCACTACCAGGCCTTGAACATAAGAATATTGTATAGAGCAACAGTTACAACTGCAACATACTTCAAAAATCTGGAGACAATTACTCATGTCCTTAAAGTTATTTCAGCACTTTTGTGCTTCCTAGATCAAGAAACCACAAGTCCCAACTACTTCTGCATCAACACTAACACATGCAGCAAGTGAGGGGCTCAAATCACTTAACTGGTGATTTTTACTGCATGCACTGGAAGAAAGTTTCAGTACAGTACTGTTATACATTCAGTATAAGCCACCGATGTCAGAGTGGATCCCTGTACTAATAAGAAACATGAAGGAATTTTATTTACATGAAAGCCAGATCTGTAGAACATTCTCACTTTAAGCAAAATAAACCAGTCTCCACTGAGTATATATTTGGAAAAGTATTCATGCCATTAGTTTGGTAATCTCAGAAGTATTGACACAACATTCAAACCCCTATCATCACACTCCATCTGTAACTCTGTTTTTACAAGGCAAAAGGCAAGTTTGTTTTCAAACTATAAAATAAAGACTTCTAAGTCACTTCCCTTACCATTCAGGTAATCACATAAATCGAACTTGTAATAAAGAGCTATGGCTTAAGCACTCAGGCAGACTCATGTAGCAAAAAACCCATTTCAAATCAAAACCACCAGACAAGCTGGCACTTCTGCTAAACAGTTATTTTCACACTGTGCTGATCCACTACATAATGAGTTTACAAACTACCATAATTGCTCACATTGAATCAAGCCAACAGCAGAAGAGTTAAAGGCTAGAAACATTAATGATCCATAACATTTTGTGTTTCACACCTGAATTACAAGTAAAGGCCAGTATTTTAAAGAAGTGCAAAGAAAGCCTTTTCCCACAGCACCTTGGAAAGAAGAGCTAAAACAATTAAAAAAACCAACCAACCAAACAAAAAAAAGCTGGCTGGTGTCTCTGTAGAAGCTTGACTACCATCTCATACTGTCTGTAGCCAGGGATATCTTAGGTTTATGACAACTGTTAGTAGGCTTCAATCCCCAAATGTAGAATGGCCAAGAGTAGGTTATAACTATTGACTTCAAGTGGCATAGAGCTGTGTACAGAGTGGCTGGAAGTTTTCAGGACATTAAGTTCAATAAGAAATTTAACACTGAAGTACAGAAACGCTCCTATTTAACAGACATGTATTAAAGTTAAGTATATTGAACAAGTCAAAATAAGTACTAGTTAGCTTTCATAAAAGCAAACATACTTAATACGACAACTAGAGCTGTGTTGGACAACGTAATTGTATTTGTTCCTTTTTTTCATATTTCAAAGCTTCTAAAATGCTTCAGCTGAAAACAGAACATCATTTAGCTTTTATTAAAAGGTCCAGAGAGTTACACATGCACAAAGTTTTTCAAACAACATAGCAGGGATGAAAACAGCTTCTAATACAGGTAGAAGAGAGAAGTTCCTAGAGAACAAATCACTGCTGCTGCAGTGTAATAAAGAAGGGTGACAGCCATATGTATGCACATGTAAAGGACCAAGCTAAATCCAGCCTACAAAGTTTTACAGCACTAGGTTTTGAAATAGTTTGTGACAAAGTCTGAAGAGAAAAAAACCACAACCC
>JAOBAS010000025.1:6008018-6022393 GCA_025311575.1 Elanoides forficatus | reverse complement strand
CCCCCCCCCCCCCCCCCCCCCCCCCCCCCCCCCCCCCCCCCCCCCCCCCCCCCCCCCCCCCCCCCCCCCCCGCCCCCGCCACTGTAACGCCCATCGGCACCGCGGCGGGGCTGCAGGGGTCCGTTCAGTTCCCCGGCGCGGCTCTACCCGCACGGCCCAGCCCCGGTGCGGATGCGGGGAGCGAGGTATCCCCGGCCTGGCCTCGACCCGGGCCCCGCGGGCACGGCCAGCTCCGCGTCTGCTGGGCAAGCTGCCTGCCGCAGTCACCCACCGAGCATCCCGGGGCTGGCTGCAGAGAGTTGGTACTCGAAGGTGAGACTCGGGTTTAGACTGAAAAGGGCAAAAAAATAAAGAAAAAAAAAAAAACCACACACACCCAACTTTTTGCTTTACGCCTACAGCTTCAAAGATGAAATCTGAAAGTAATTTTTGTCTCCAACTGGGTTGGAGTGAATCGAGTTCTATGAAGCATTGCTTAGCTTTGCATTAAAAGAAAGCCAAAATGGAAAGGGGCTGGCTGTTCCCTCCATCAAGCCTCAAAATATTACCAAAGTTGTTGAAGACACATTTATTGCTTTCCCCTTCCATTCTGAGCCATGGAGATGCTTTACATCACTTGAGCTGTAAATATATTAGGTAAGAATACCAGTTTACGAAATAAGCCATGGATTTACAAGCTAGCACAGGTGGCTCTAGACAAGAATAAGACATCTTGTTTCACGAGAATCTAGTAAATACATTATTTTAGGATTTTTGGGAAAGTCCATTGAGAGATAACATCGAGGAACAGGTACTGTAAAGCCAAATCCAGCAGCTATTTCTGATTTCTGTACAAAGCTAAGATCATACCGCAACAAACTGATCTGATCAGACAGTGAGTGGCTAAAAAGGACTCCCGCAATGAATAGAGGAGAGCCCCCTGAAATTATGTCCTTCTTCACTACGGCTTGAGGGAAAAACTTCAGTCCTAATACAACCTTAATATATTGAACACTTAAGTTCTCACACATTACCAGTACTTGTCCTTTTTAAATAGGCTACAGGTCTAAGCTAACATCCTACTCTTTCATCCCAGACTTTCCCAATGACTGATTCTTTACCACTAGTGCAAACAGGCTCTGTATCCTCTAGACGTTAGCCACTGGAGGGCAACATTACCCATTCATCTTCCAACACAATCCAGCATACAAAAAAACCAAACAACTTTACCATGCTAGTAGCTGGCCAATAAAGTTGATGTAATTAACAAACTAATATGCTTTCAACAGCACCATCTCTTGCCCAAGGCAAGTGCTGCACATTGTGAATTCATACTTTGGAGACATTAAGCTGAACTTATAAGTGTGAGGCTAATGAATTGATTTTCTTTCGTTTCAGTTGACACTAATTCAGACAGCAAGAATCGCCAACTTGGTAGTATTTACTTTGTGAAAAGGGACATAACTTTAGTAAGTGAAATATGTAAGACTATACATTATGCAAGACTAAACCATTATAACACTACATAAGGTTACTCGGCCTGAAGAAGCTTGCCCCAACACAGGGGGCCGCTCAACCTTGCTGAGTGGTTATTTTCCCCTTCAGAAAAACAGAGCTAAGAGCACTACTGGATACTTGCTGTTCTTTCCCATTGATTTCATGTTGTGTAACTGCAAAGGAGATCAAACAACAGTACTCTTAAGAGCATTAAGTGCAAGGAAGCAGCTTTCATCCGTTTTCCTAGTCAAGCTCCAGAACAGAAGTGCAGTTATTCTAGAACAAACATGCTGTAAAAATTGTTTTTTCAAAGACCTTATTTGTTTCACTTTCTCATAACTCCCTCAGATGCTTGAAATCCTCCTGCTGACTAGTTCTCTTCACTGCCAAGTATCAGGAAGCTGCCCCACAACTTTAAGGATTAACCGAGTCAATACAGCCAATAAGTCAAGCAGTATTTAGGTTTACTTAATGCTCTTGGCTGCTCTCCCCAAGATAGGTGCCCCAAGGACAAGAGCATTTGCCTTATTGTTTAGATGCACTGAAATATTTTCAATGCAGACTTGTGAGTGTGTAGAAACAGCTGTACTAAGGTTTTCATTTTTCAAAGTGCCTCAAGTCAGCTGCTTCAACTCCCAGTGGAATAAGCCTCATTTTGGAAGATTATCTAGTAATCCTGCCCATCAGAAATGCCTTCTACCTCCCTCCCCTGTTTCTAAGCAGATCACACCCAGAAGCCTGCAGACACAGTGACCTATGCTACTAGAAGTAGATGCTCTCCTTGCCTGCATTTACAAAAGTTAAGGAGCCCTGAGCTTCTGCGGGGCTCCTGGTGGGCAGCAGTCCCAGAGGCTATACCGCCTTCAGAAGGCATGCCCCTCAAGGATGCTTCTTGTTTCAGAAAGGCTATCGATAAATACAGCACAAATTTGACCACTTCCAACAGTGGTGGAACTTAAACCTGAAGTGTGAACAGCTCTTATTCAGTAGTGTTTACTTCCCTGTATCCAAAGGAATCAGACTCATTGACTTCACTTTAGGGCACACCAACTTTTCACTCTGGGAAGGTTTCTCTCCCAGAAGACCTGCACATTCTCTGTTATTTGCCCAAGGACTTGGACCACTGCTACACAATTTATTTTGGATAAATCTATTCATGCTTCAAGGAGCATATTAACGGTAGACCACCGTACCTCATAGCCTGTTCACTTAGTGTGTTTAGCTACATCAGATTTTACATCTTCTAACTACATTGATCTTATGTCTATCATCTCACACTCTAATCCTGCGTATAGATGAATGTAAATTCGTTGTGATCTTATGTCTATCATCTCACACTCTAATCCTGCGTATAGATGAATGTAAATTCGTTGCAAGTTCAATGTTCAGAAGTCAAGACAATTTCATAAAAGGAAGGTGATTCTGCAAGAATAACCTAGCATGGTTTTGGTGTGCTAGTAGGGCAGCTCTCTTCACTTGCTAAACATATCATTTGGCTCAGCTCCTATCTCCTGGGCTCTGCTGTTGGTCTTCCTAGTCCTCTTCCCAGTGTTTCCCCTGCACTCAAAATCATGAAAAACCATTGCCAGTGTCACCACCTACTCTGCTCTCAGCTTGGTGACTTGTACTTCAGGGAGAAGGGAAAGCAGGATTTTCGTACTGGCCAAAAGTTGTCTGGAATAGAATCAAAACATGTTATTAAGTGATTATTCCCACTCATCTTCAGAAAGAAACCTTGAAAAGTCTCAGGTCACTAGAGTAGAGCAGAAAACATCAAAAAGTAAGTGAGAGCCCGACATAAAAAAAACTCAAGGGATACTTGCAAGCCAGCCTACCCATAGGTGTTCTGTGAAAGTACTAAAGAGCTAGTAGAACAACGTGATTATTAGAGTAAAACACTATGATTACTACCTGTTTTTATGGAACTTAGATTCTTACAGGATTTAAACAGTGTCCAATACATCTGGCTTCAACTCTGAGGCATGAGACACTTGCTGCAGGAGTCTAACACTGTTTCCTACTGTGCTTTACAAGATCCACAACTCAGACTTGAGTTATAAACTCCCTTTTATAGAGCCCATTCGTTTCTTCAAGGCTCTCACTTCACACCATTTAAGAAACTGATTTTCTAAAAAAAATAGGGTTAAAGCTGACAAAAATAAAGAGATTTTATAGCTTTCTCTCATCATTAAGAGAAACCAGCCTTGATGCCCTGACAAATTCACATTGCATTTGTTATCACTTGAAAAGCAACCAATTATAACTTAGTACTCTTACTTCACTGGGCCTGCAAAGATGACATTTTCCATGTATATCTGTCTCCTTAATGTCTGCTCAGTAATAATAATAGCTTCTCTATGATTGAGTAAATAAAGTGTCTTGAATTCTGTAGTGTTTTTAAAGATGAGTCACTTGGGATGCTTGCCAACTGTCAGGAGTCACAAGAGAACTCTTACTGAATTTGTATCACTTTTCTCTGAAGTAGATTAGCCAGCTAGTTACTACTGCAGTCTATCTTGGTGAGGTGCTTGATTGCTCTAATATGTGTTCCATTTTTAAGAACAAGTGATAATAGAGCAATTAAGCACCTCACCAAAACAGCAAAGCAACAAGCCATGAGAAACAGCAGGTTTATAATGGAGAAGTTCACCAGACAGGCTTCATCATGTCCAGTTCAGAACCTAAAGCAACAGAAGGGCCACAGCCAAGAATCATCCTATTGATTCTGCACACTACTTGCAGGACTGGGATCTAGAAGAAAGGACACTGAGCTAAAGAAGCCGACCCCACTTCAGCAGAGTTGGACTATGGTGTTTAGAGGTCTTTTCTAACCTCAGCTACTCCGTTATTCTAAGCTTAGACAGTCACAAGTCAAAGTTTAAGTAGCCATAGAGAGTTCCTTGTCTCCACCCAACTGTATTAAGGGGCATTTTTCAATTAAGAGATATTTCAAAGACAGCTTTTCTCAGAATGAAAAAGAAAGCCTCACCAAAAGCCTCCAAACTTTGTCATTTGATGTTATTGTTATAGGCTTAGTCTCAAATAAAGAGGTAGCAAATTGAACATCGGAGAAGTTAAGACCCATATTTAGAGAGGTGGCAGACAAGTTTGGACTTTAGCCTGCACTGAAAAAACAAAGTTTGCTCTGAAGGAGCCACCCCAGATTCAGTGACTCACCATCACTTTCTTGGGATAATGTCCTTTTCACAGCATTACCCTCACAAACCAAGTACCAAAGATGACACCAAATGAGAAGTTCTGCACTTGAGAATTGTCAACAAGTTCATATATGAACAGTGACTGAAGCTTGGCTAAGCAAGTTGCTTTTACCTAGAATACGTTCTTTCTTGCACTATTTCATTAGCTGCCTTCACTGTTCAACAGAAATGCACTTGAAAGTGAATCTAAAAGTGCATAAAGGTAAGAGTTCAAACAGGCAGAGCACAGCATGCTCTCACAGGAGATGCAGAGCATGAACTCAGCTACCAGGTCCTCCAGGAAAACTTTGCTCCCACCAGGACTGGGATACCTTAACCTTGAGATATAACCAGTTCATGTGAAAAAACTTGATGAACAGCATTAAGGTCTTCTTTTTTTAGAATTTAGAAAACTTCTGCAGTGTTCAACAGTGTAAGATTGTAGGCAAATGTTCCAACATACTCAAGTTGGAAGAAAGGAAGCTCTAGAATAACTCGCAGTGGAGCTTTTATTTTCCAGCTCTTCTATTAGAGTAATTTTAAACATGCTTCCTTCTTTGTAGATACATGTCCTGCAAAGTAAGATGTCCTTAGATCATCCGCATGCAAGTACCAGGGTTCATAATAGCAACAGCCTTGAAGTTAATACTGCAGATGCAAAACATTTCTCACTTCTCTCAAGAATTATGTAAGAGCTGCTCTACTTGAAGTTACCGGAGAGATAATGGCTCTTTCATTTGCTAAAGGAGAAGAAAACATGGCACAGTATTCCTGCCCAGATGACATTTACCCTGTACCTTTGCAGTAAAGCAAGTTACATCAAGAAAATAAGGTACTATTTTCTAAAAAAATACTGCTAAGTAATATAAAAATACCACCTACTAAATACATATATCTGTTTTACTTTAGGCTGTTTAAGTTCTGTAAATAGCATCATGGATGTTACTAACGTGCATCTTTCAGGAACTTCCAAGTTTTCAGCAGGTACAGTTAAGAAGTGTGGTATTCATTTAACTGATCATGGAAACATGATCAATCTCGTCAATTTTAATAGGCAGTTATAAAGCAGAGGGGAAGAGGATACCTTTCCTCAGCTTTCCCAAGGGAGTTCCTTGGGGTTTAAGGCCAACCAGAACTTCTGTAGAGGCTATTTACTAAAAACAGGCTTCTACATGTGATAGTAACAAGTATAAGATCTCGACAGGAATGCAAATGGCGATTAGGAAAAAGGAGTGGAGAGTGAAGTACTCTGTATTTTAGCCTAGGACTTCACTAGCACTGAGCTTCTATTAGTGTCTAATCAGGTTAGAGGGCAAAGAGTTACCTAAAAAGGGAACGGTGTTAACAGAACTGACATGAGGGGTGTGCATAAGCAGTTAAAGTCTTTTTAGACCGGAATACTAACATTCAGTGCTTCAGTCCAGGATAACAAGGAGGCCATGACAAATTCTAGTGACAGAAGATGGTTGCTAGCTACAACATAGACAATACATGGTAGAACACGTGTACGCAACCTTCAGAGTACCATCATGAAATGCTTGTGACACTGGAAGCAAGAGCTATCCCTCTGAATCATTCCAGGCATTAGGAACCTCGCAACAGGCCCTTTACACTAATAGGATGAAATGCTTGCCACCATGCAACACTAAAATTGGACAACAAATTAGTACAGTTAAATGTCTGCATTAGCATTTCAGTAATTGGGTGACTACTCAGATCAAGCCCCTCCAGTTACCAGCTGGCACTGGTAACAAGCAGCATTATATGCAGTGCCAGCAAAGGTACTGTTTTTCTTACAGGCTAGAGACAACGTAAAACACAAAAGTTGGAAGTGAACTCAGTTCTGACACTGTAGGTACATTCTCCAAATGCCTGTTATTGTTGTTTTGGGGTTTCATTTTTATTTTTAAGTAGTTGCGTAGTCCAGCAAAACTGCCAGGATACTGAGTGAGCAAAACAACATCAGATTAGAGCTCTTCCACAAGATCTTATTCTTAAAAGCTGACCTGATTTTATATCTGTTAACAGCTAAAGCTACAGTAGAAAAACCTTGTGTTCAGGTCAAGCAATTTGAGATTGCTATGGAACAGTCCTACTACAAGTCAAACTTGGGACAAGGGGAATTAAAAGCTCTCAGATAAGCCCTCTGTTCAGGTCAGAACACAAAAAAGACATCCATAGCCACGTAGCAGATATTTTAGAGATGCACAGCAAAGAAGAAAAGCTATTTTTGAAGATAGGAATTTTTTTCAGACTAATAAAGAAACTGAGACTCAGATAAAGACAGTAGCCCCCAAAAGGATATTAAGAGTAAATAAAGCTTCCGAAGCATGACAAGAGAGGACTGAGCAAAGAAAGCTTATTTTCTGAACTCCAAGATGCAAGGAGAAAGTTGTCATCAATCAAGCTAACCCAGATATCACAAGGGAAATTAAGATGACACAGGTCTGTAACTTCTCTTCATAGCCATACAATGTGTATAGATTATCAAAATTAACAAGACTAAGAAGGATATTGTTGGGCAGGAAAGTTAGCCAATGTGATAATGCTCATTGATTTCAGAAGTTGCTTAAAACTCAAGAGTAGCTGCCTGTAACAGTAGTCAGTGAATTGTTCTGCAAGAGAAGCTGCTATGCGGGAGGAGCTTCTATCAAGTGCTGGAAAGTGGTCACTTGTCAACCTACTCCGAGACCAATTTCAGGGAAAGTTTTATTTAGTCAGTCAAAAACACAAGACAAGTGAGCGGCCACTGGTTTGGGCTTGCTTACTTTGGAGACCTACATACAGCTTACAAGTGTCAGTCTTAAAGACACACATTAATCCAGTCTTCAGGAACACACAAATGTTAAAAATCCTACACTACAAACACCTAACAGTGCACTTCAGGGATCAGTGCGAAAAGTGCTGCTATAAATTTGGAGCTCAGCTAAGGCAAGAGAAAGGCTTGGATATACTGGTCAATCCAAGGAGGACTGACATGCAGCAGAACTGCACTGTTACGACAGATGCAAAGATACTCACAGTCTAGGTAGATCAGTAGTTAATAGGCGATGGATCAACCATGTTAATAGACACACAGCA
Source organism: Elanoides forficatus (assembly GCA_025311575.1). Lineage (NCBI taxonomy): Eukaryota > Metazoa > Chordata > Aves > Accipitriformes > Accipitridae > Elanoides > Elanoides forficatus. The sequence continues at coordinate 6,014,639 of JAOBAS010000025.1, read as the reverse complement.
TCAGTAGCTCTCACTTACGGCAGGTGACTAGAAGTGCAGACAGTTGCGAAAGGCTTCTTGTAGCCTTAGCTGATAGAAAAGCAGCTCTTGAGATCACAGAAACAAGAACAAGAACTCCTTTTGCTTGGCCTTGTTAATGTAAGCCTGAACAGGAATAGTATATGCCTCGTGAAGTTAAGTCGCTTCTTTCTTGTGTTTATCCCCGATTTAAGCTAAATTTGGCAACACTGAAAAAGGTGGTTTTGAATCATCTTAAACGACAAACTAGAAAGTTCTTAACTCCAAGAAGTTCAAGGCACAAAACACAGCTTGTTTTGAAGAGCAGCCTCAATCAGATTGTGAATGGAATTGCATGCCACAGAGACAGCTGGAGCCTGGATTTTGATGCACATGCCCAAATTCATTTGGATGAGGCAGCTAAACGTTGTCACTAACAAACTGAACAGACTCCTAGCAGAATGCTAGAGACATTTCAGAGAACTAAAAAGCAGCAACCAGGATTATGCTACTGCAGGAGTAGAGCATACAGTTTAGCATAAGCTATACACAGAGAAGATTCAGATGCATGATCATGCACAAATACTGTGTATTTCGAGAGACAGAACTCTTACTGAGGCAGGGGATAAGAAGCAGGTCTGCCCAATAAAATTCACTTCCTTCTGTATGAATAGTGGACAGCCACATTATTCAAAGCAAAAATGAGTTGGCAGAACATTCAGGTACGGGAGAGTAAAGGTGCCTAAGGTTGCTTGTGGTCTGAGTTCAGGTCTACTTTGTGCATTTCTTTTTGCTTATTTCAATGGCAAAATAAAGGCCTGATGTTTCTGTTCCCTCTAACAAGCCTCATATGCAGCCTCAGTGGGACCACGAGCAGAATAGCACTTTGCCTAAAATAGCTTTTCTCCATCTCCAAAGTAATTTTGTACCTGCTTACTTAATGTCAAAAACAAGCAGCTTCTGCTGGTAACGCTGAGCTAATAAAGCTGCATGAGACAAACATAATCTATTCTTATGCTGCCTCATGCTTCATAGCCATGCCTATCAGCTAAATTCCAAGGCTCAACCTGTATCACTAAGTAAAAAGAAGTTAGTCCCTTCTTCCCCTGCCCCAGCTTCCAGACTGAGTTTACAAAAACATTAGGGGCCCTAGTCATTAACATCAGTTAAAACAAGTGGTTTGTCGTTGGTTTTAAGTTCCCATACTGCATTGGACAAAGTGGCAATTCTGGAAGCTTCACTCCCATTCGACTCTTTCCTTAGTTGGTCTCCAAACTCACTTGTGTATTTGCTAGCAGCTTGTCACCATAACCTGGACTTCAAGCAGGTTTTTTTTTCCTGGTACACAATGTTGTGTCTTATTTATGAGAATCAGTGATAGATCTGGGGCCTGAAAAAATAAATTTCAGGTAGCAGATAAATTAGATCTAATAGCCTGACACAAAGTCAAATGCTCAGCTTCAGCAGCTACTGTTCAACATCAGAACTTTAAATAAGCAAGAAAGTACTGCAGCTCCAGTAAACCAGAGGAACCTCCCAACCTGTCCCTAAAACCCCTCAAGTCCAATCCAAAACCAAACTCTTCATGAGCAACAGGTTTTCTAAAGCTAGTCCGAACAACTGGCATTTCTCAAACTCGCATTCAGCTCTGAAAACCACCTATGAGTTCCATATGCTCCAGGTTTCCAACAACTCAGCAAATACTATAAAGGCACCAAGGTATCCTACAATAAATCTGTCAGCATTTTTTTCCAACTAACAGCACATAACTTAAGCCCCATAAGAAGCAGCAGTAAGGCAGCTTTGAAGGAAGCAATGGAGGCACCGATTCTGTGAAAACCTGATATACCAAGCACTAGTGTTCCCCGTTCAAGGTTACGCAGTTTAAAGACTTCGGGGAACTATATTGCTGCTCACCTATTGGTGATGTCATACATCAGTATTTCACTGCTCTTTTTACTCTTTTTTTTTTTTTTTTTTTTTTAAAAAGATCCTGGATTAGCATGGCCTACCAACTACCAGTCAAGCTGAAAACGCATTTGTACACATTAGAAAGCACTGAACAAATCTTCAGCATTTGAGATAGTTTGGAGGACACTGGTTTTAGAGCTCCTTATTTAACAATAACTTAGAAGCATTTTATATGCAAGGCAACAGTGTAAATGCAAATTCCGCTGTGCAAACACATGAAAACACATACTGTGCCCATTCTGCATGCACTTACAGCCTCCAAGATGGAGGTAAGTTAACTGAGAAGTTCCTTTCGAATTTTCAGCTCAAGAAATCTTCCTATGCAAAGGAAAACTTAGTTTAACATTGAACCATTGCATTTGACAAAGCACAATGGCAATTCTACTCCCTTCTTCCAGTATCATTATTTGCAGTTCCTGGAATTTATCAGAGACTTGATTATTAAAGCAATTTTTAAAAGTGAACATGAGGTGGCAGAACTTACAGCTAAACTGGATTCTTATACTTCAAACAAGAATAAACATCTCTCCTCTAAATAATCCCACTGCTCAAGGAAGACCCTGGAATTCGTGCACTTTTGTCAGATACACCTTGGACAACCATGACTAGTAATCCTATTTGAGGGCCATGTACATAACTATCAAGCACAGTGGATCTGTTAGGTGATTAGTAGAATATTTAAAAAAAAAAAAAAAAAAAACAGCCATCAGAAATGTCCTTAGCACAACTGACAGTCACAGCTAATCAGCTAATCCTTAGGATAGAGCAGTTACAGCCTTCTCTCCTCCCACCTTTGAGGCTTGTTTCCCTGTATTAATATTGGTTCAAGCTAAAAATATCTTTGGCATATCATAATTCTATTAGTATTCTTGCACACAAGTGCTCTTTTTCATTTCCGTAATGCATCTGTTCCTATAACAATTTACTAACAGCTTTAAGCATATCAGCTGCAAGCACAGCTGATCTTGATTTCCAAGAGAACAATTTAAACAAGAAAAAGAAATGTTTCCCCATTTATATGCTCATGATGTAAAGTTTCCTCTATTCTTCTACTAAAAGCCCAGAGGCCTGTAACACTGGCTTCTAGCCAATGCTAGATTAGAAAGATTTACTGAATACATACTGACCTTTTGCTCTAAAGCATTCCCAAAGCTGCTGTTGTTAATTCTGTCCACCCACAGTTCAGTGTAATGCACAACAAAAAGCAGCTGCCCATTGTACAGTTACCTAGACAGAAGGATCTCTTCCAGCGACGGCACAGAGACATGATGTTCATTCCTTCTCGCACTGGCTGCACAAAGACGAAAACAGCAGTAGTCCTTCAAAGATCTCTACAGCATTAGCAGGTCTCAAAGCTGATTAAAGTGATCCCCATGGTAATCTGTGAAATATATGTTTGCACTTTCAAACTGCCCCGCATCGGATTCACAGAAGGAAAGCGTGCAGTAGGTGCCTGTGTATACCCATGCACAAACAGACAGCTATGGCTTTCACTGGAAGATTCTAATACATTTCAGCAAAAAAGGGAAATTCAGCATCATCCTGTATTTCAGCACTTGAAACAACCACCTGCCCAGTTCCTGGACTCCGACCCCCCCATACCAGGTTTCAAAGCACAATTTCTCAAGTGAAATCCTAGTAGAAAGATACAGTAGAACTCAAGTTCTGTTCCTGCTGGACATGCTGTGATGTTATGGGTCATGATATCCATTCTTCCCTGTAGGCATAAAGGATTATTTTTTAAACTTACTTTTCCTTGCCCCTGAACAGGTTTAATGGCAAAGTATTTTGGCTCTCAAATGAAAAGGTTAAAAATGAATTCAGCTATCACTTCAACTAAAAAGTCCCTCTCCTTTAAGAAAGGAAAGTGCAGCTTTCATTTTGTTTTCCTCTGTAGTAACCCCATCAGTATGAGCCTCTCTTAAAGGTCACATCTACTTACGTGGCCCTTATAGCAGCTTTGCAGGGTCCTCCCTCCCTGGCAGTCTGTCTCCCTTCCCTCCCATTGTCCCCATCCACACCATTTTCTTGCTTTTTGGATAGGGAATAGAAAAGGAAACATCAGCAGCCTGCTTAAAGCCTCAGAACACAGCCATAGGAGGTGGCAAGGATTGACTTTTTTGGACTGTATCTGAAGTTACCATCCCAATGAAGCATTGGATCTGCAGAACATTTCCCTGTGGCCACCAGGCCCACTTCAGTGATACATCAGCTATTTTTAGCAAGGGAATACAGTTATGGTAGAAGAGCTGTGTGCTCTGTGAGAGCCAGACCTCATTAGCAGGGAAAGAAGGCAAGAACCACCACTGGCTGTTAACCACCAACTGCAGCTTGGTCAGTTTGGTCTTTGTGAAGCTACCAGCACACTGACATGACACCACCAACTCCAGAGTTCAGTTCTGCTTATGCCTGTGCAAAGCCAGGCTCCAGCTGAGAGGGGTCTATCAAGCCCATCGCTTACCACCAAGGGGAAGCTGGGTGGAGCAGAAAGTCAGAACATCACCTGGCAATTGGCACAACTAAAGTGGGTAAGAGATAAGCATGTAAAGGGTATCAATTATTTATGAGCAAGACAATGACAGGAAACCATAGAAGACACTGCTAGCTACAAATAAGTGCTTTTTCCTCAGGAGAGGAAGGTAACTCAAAATTTTAGTTGCTCTTATCCAGCTTGCATTAGGGAAGCATGTTGCATAATGCATGAGGAAAACATCTGAGAACAATGTTAGAGAACATTATCTATTCCCTACACGAATGAATCCATGAGCAGACAGTATTGTATCCGTTTGTCCTCTGCATATAGCTATACTGTTTTTCTTGCTAAAAACGGTAAAAGCTCACCATCTGACTAGGCTAGCCTAGATTAGCGGTTCCCTATTATAGGTCATACGAATGATCTGTCTTGAACCAAAACTGCTTATCTCACCTTCTCCAGGCCAGCAAGATCTGACAGCAAAAGCACTGTTATCACATCCAGAGGCGAGGAAACCAATAGCACCAGACTGGCCAGGCCCAGAATCGGTCTGGCAAGGTGTCGATTGCTTTCTGTCCTGGGCTCCACTTACTCTCTACCACCTCATCACAGCCACCCCTGAATCCACCTTCTTTCAAAGGTTCAGCTGCTGCTGTAAAGTAAAGTGTGGCCTGGGTAACATCTGCCTAATGTGCGATGCTTTCATCTAGAATGACAAGTTACACTTACATAAAAAGTACTGTGGCTTTGTACTGCATGCTCCCCAAAAAAGCCCCCCTCAGATCTTTCCAAACTTGGTAGCTTATAGTCATACGCACACGAGACAGGAAGTCCACCTTTGGATCAGCAAGCCCAAGGTATATATTTGCGACAGAAATCTGGTATGAAGAATCCTTGATCAAAATAAGGGATTATACTAGGATATAACTAGATCACTCTCAACTTCATTATTTCTTTTCAAAGACGAAAAGCCTCATCTAAACACTTACACTGCACTGATACAATAACTTCAAATTTTTCAAGATAACTTATTTAAAGCTTGCCAGATGTAATACACATGACAAATATACTCAGTGGAGGGGGTAGAGACACTGCCTTAACCTTGCTATCATGACATTTTCTATATTGTTTAGTTTTATTTTGTTGTCCTGAAGCCACGTATGAACCTGTTACATGTTTTTTTTAAACACATCAATAAAACAAAAGTATCTCATAACAGATATTTAGCATGAACCTCCAGGATTTTTGTGACTATTCCTAAATTGTACAAGATAAAAAACACATTCCTCCACCCAAATTACAAAGTACTTCTCATCAAGCAAAGTGATCCAGTTCAAAGTTTCTCCAAACTTGCCTGACCCTACAGCTTCATATATCCTTCAGTGGCTTGTGCAGACCCCTCTATGCATTTCTCAGAGCAAGTAGAACATACATAAGCCATGTTCACACTACACTCAAGAACCAGTAGGAGACATTTTAGGTCAGTACTGTTGGCATATTTACTATCAACTGTGTACTGCCTCGTATCAGTACTGCTTTTTATTATTGGAAATCCTTTCACGCATAACACTAGCAAATCTGTACTGGCAGCTCCAGGCACTGGGGGGCAAAATAAATAAAGAAAAAGAGTCAGACATCAAAACATCAAAAAACCTTTTTTTTTTTAGGCATCATGATGTTCAGTCTTGGGCTTTGTCCTGGTTTCAGCTGGTCTAGAGTTAATTTTCTTCTTAGTAGCTGGTACAGTGCATTTTTGATTTAGTGTGAGAATAATGTCAATAACACACTGATGTTTTAGTTGCTGCTAAGTAGCATTTATCCTAAGTTAAGGATTTTTCAGTTTCCCATGCTCTACTGACTGAGCAGGTGTACAAGGAGCTGGGAGGGAGCATAGCCAAAACAGTTAACCCAAACTAGCCAAAAGGGATATTCCATACCATAAAACATGAACGCTCAGTATATAAACTGGGGGGGAGTTGGCCAGGAAGGGTGGATCCCTGCTTGGGCATCAGTCAGCAGGTGGTGAGCAAGTGCATTGTGCATCACTTGGGTTTTTTTCTTGTTCTTTTTTTATTATATTCCTTTTCATTACAATTATTATTATATTTCATTATTGTTAGTATTACAGTTTATTTTAGTTATTAAATCATTCTTATCTCAACCCACAAGTTTTACTTCCC
>JAOBAS010000025.1:5982216-6007992 GCA_025311575.1 Elanoides forficatus | reverse complement strand
ACCCCACCCCACCCCCGATTCTCCTCCCCATCCCACTGGGATGTGTGGTATCACAATGGGGTTTGAGGTTTGGTTTTGTTCTTTTAAAAACTTCATCTTCTCACCCCTGACCCTTTATAGTAAACACAGGTCAACATTTTGAGGACTGCCTGCAACCACAGCTTGATTGTTCTGCAGTGCAGGTTCATCTCCCCATGTGCTACCTTGAAAGTGAGGCGGAAGCTCAACATAACGCCAATCAGAAGTATCATGAAAGCTGCAAGCACATGGAATTTGCTTTAATGCTGAAGATAAAGTTCAGCCCTGATGTAATAGATGGTTTTGCACCAAGTTTAGTGAGAACATTCAAAGTACAAGTCATTTTGAGTCCAATATTTATTCTAGATTAACAGCAGACTTGGAAGTAAGTTTCTCTTTTTTTGTGCACGCTTCCCTAAGAGTTTTTTTGCCACTTTAGTATTCACCAAGTATCCCACTTCCATATGCACAGTAAGGAAGGACTTGATTAACAACACAAACTTACAAACAGAACAGAAAAACAGGCAATTCCTTACCCCATTTCTTCCCCAAGGAAACCGCTCACCCTTGAACAAACTTACTGACAACTGTAGAGAGTGACTAAACACCAGGTCAGTTGTAGTATTACTTATATCTGCTCCTAAAGTCACCTTGTGATTTTCATCACCTTGTTCATCCTGATAATCAGAACTACACATTAGGAGAAGCCAGGAATGCACAGCTATATTACTTACAAGGAAGTACCACCTAACAGCAAATATTTTAGATAGTCACCAACATTAGCACATCACAAGGAAATCTCTAACCACCTAATTCCCAGGTGTTCGCTCAGTCTCAGCACACCCAGTCACCACCAGAGGTTTCCTTTTTTGCAGCCAGGGCATTAGGCACAGCTGGCTACAGTCAGAGTTGGAGCTGTGCAGCACTTTGGCAGCACAGGAGAACTTCTTCACTTAACGGGGACCAGACCCTTCTCATTCATTTCCAGCATTCCTCTGAGATCAGAACATCACCATTCATAAAATTGAGGTATTCTTTGAGTCACAGATACCATTAAGTATTTTATTACTGAATAGGCCTTTAGGTAACAGATTTCACCAACAGCACTTAATTCACTTCTGAACTCTCTGGGTTCCCAAAAACCCAGCCCCAAGAATTCATGCAAGTCTTAAGCCTTCCCTGGCCTTTGTTCCCTACAAGCCCAATTATATCCCTTGGTAATTATTCCATACCCTTTGGGGATACACTTTTTTTTTTTAAATACATCTTCTACCATTATATTATTGACCAGAACAGACAGACATTTAAAGGGTGACTCTTAATCAGGCAGAACACAAGCCTCTTCCCCTTCCCATTTGCCATCTCCCAGATTTTGATCATTAAGGTAGCCTACACTCTTCAGAAGAGCCTGCATCAGCTCCTTTTTGGCCCCATGGGTCAAACCTCCTAGAGCAGATATCGCCGCACTTAACAGCAGTACTGCTGCCACTAGTTCTGCATCCAAACTTCCACTCCTCTTGCACTTGCGTAGCTGTGCTACAGCTGACTCCAAAGACATGAAACAGAGCAGGCATTGCTGCCATCCTCTAATGTCACTGCACAGTTGCTATGCATTTCTAACATAACCTCACACTGCACAGAACTGTAAACTACCAGTGATCAGACTTTTCAACAGTACTAAACAGAAGGATTTTCAAAGCTTTACAGCTGTCATTATTATAACATAATTTGAAGTTAAATATGGGACTTCTGTCAGTCTTCCATACATTCTGGATTTTCACGTCTACATCTACTCACACCTACAGTTCCAAGTCTCCAAAGGAGAAAAAAATTGTTGAAGAACTACAAAGCAAAACTGCAGTCCAACTGCAAATATGTACATAGCCACAGTTAACACCTTTTTTTTATTTTATTTTTAAACTTGTAAGTAATTTTTTCTAGTTGCTTAACTGAAGTTTTTTCTTGAAGGATATTACAGTTCAGTGTCTTACTATGCCAAAATGAATCTTCAAGGGCATTGCATGTTAGGAAGGTATCTAAACATGCTGGCCCAACAGTGAAATAGAGGCCTGAATTACTACTACTGCTGGCCAAAGCACATATGAGCAAGAATGAGGCTGTTTGTCAGGGACCCCTGAATAGGTGCTTGTCTAGACAGGACACCCCTGCCCTAGTAGTTACCCCTGGCCCTTTCCTAGCATACTTACAGCTCAGGAATAAAAGCTGATAAATGATTTTGAGTAGAGCACTGGAAAATCTTCAGTTTAAGGATGAGGCTTATGTCTTAACCTCTCAAGTTCTGACAGGTCCCTACACATCTAGCAAGAGCACAGGCCACAGCTGAACAGAATCGTTTCAAGTTAGTTTTATGCAAGCCTCTTTCAAAGCATATTGTTCAACTACCAAATATTCTCTTTAACAATCTACTCTCAATATAATACAGTTTCAGTACGATTAAATTTCTTTCTTCGCAACTAATCAAGCTAACAAAGTCCAGAACTCCAAGTGGTGAGCATATCCTAGGGACCAATGGCTGCAGAGACAGATCTAAAGACACAGGCTGAGCACCAGGATGTCACCCTTTTTTAAAGAAGTTTTCTACTGCGTCTTCATGCTTTCATTTTTATTTGTGAAATGCAAATACTTCTGGAGGCCAGAAATATGTTTTTGACACAGTTCAACATCACATTCAGTGCTGGGAGTCCTAGTAAAAAGATTTTGCTTCTGTAGGCAGAAAGAGATTTGTGCTCCTTAAGGAATAAGACTCAGTAGAGTAGTTTAAACTGTTTAACACTACTCAAGTTCAGATTTTAAGCCACTCCTGTGCCTACGCCCTCAAATACATGATCACTTCACTGCGTGTTGAGCACCTGTAGCACCTTCATTCCACACAAAGTGACTGCTTAACGTGCATCTACCAGTGGGACAGGCAAAGATAAAAATGGTACAGCACTGAAAGCCAGGGCAGTGCCCACAACCACAAGCATAGCTCAGAACTCTGCAAGTTGTTAAAAACTTAAGAGTTCCAACAAATGAATAATTAGTAACAAAGCAAATATCTCTTCATTCTTTGTACTGCAAAGTGGAAGGCAAGTAAATATATAGGCCAGGTTTATGGCAAGCCAATGAGAAGGACTACAAGCCAGAAACCAAATACTATAACTGGCTTAAGTGCATTTGTTCCTGCTCTGGTGACTTAATGAGTACTGGCCACAAACCACACCAATTAACAATTACTCAAGTCTTGTAGCAGCTAATGATTTGTAAAGCCTTGAACATAGTCCTTTGCAGCTATATAACAAATACAGTTTATGTCCAAGTATAACGATTCAGATTCTTAGTACCTTACAACAGAAATATGTCATTCTGTTTAAACACTAAGTTAGAAAGCCTATGTTTGAGTAATTTCAAAATAGAGTCAGTATCACTGAAGCTCATGGGAGTTGTGCTCAGATGAAGTAAGAAGTTTTCCACCCATGACACCTCACCATCCCACCCAGTATTAACTTACCTGCTATTTCATTCAAAAAAAGGTTAAAAAGCTTTAGCATGGTGACTCAAAAGATATCAGATTGGTAGGGGTAGCATCTAATTAAAAGATTTAATCCCTTCTCCCTGAGGCTGCTGTTCAGAGGACAGAGTGGTTGAACAGTGAAAACACAGCTCCTGTACCATCAGTTTGTCACACAGTATATTCAAGTGATTTAAGATCATTTCACTGGTGTATCAAACCCCACTAGCTTGAGCTCAGTTTTCCTATTCATGAAATCAACTTTTCAAATGCAGATAATTAGCAGGGTAGTAACTGCTACAGTCACTTGCATTTGAGAGTATTTTCTAGCCAAAAGTTCAGGCATAACCAATTTCTGTTCTTTGTTCTTAGCTGGGTTTTGTTCAAGTTGAGAAACCTGTTCTTTGCTGCCTTCCAGGATTTATCCCTTGAAGATTTGTATAAAGCACCTGTTCAAAAGAGTCCTGAGATAACACTTGCATCGAGCACCAGTTTTATGTTTTTGCAATAGCAAACATTGACAGATGTGTCTAGAACTGCCTGCAGGGTCAGGAAGACAATTGTTCTAACAGGCAGTTGTTAATAATGAAACAGTACCTGTAGGCTCTCTTTTAAATATATTTCGCTAGCTTGTATAATCAAAGATTCATGTTCTCTACCATAGGCTGGGAAGGGAATTAATTCTCAGAGCAGCTCAGCAGCTAGGAGGACTGTAGTATAACCTCTAATAATATAGTAAGTGAATTTTCAGTTTCGACTTAATTTTTATCAGATCATCTCCAAGCTGCTGATAGCATGCCTCAGAGTCAGGAAATAGTAAGCACATACATGCAAACATATGGAATACAAACAAGAAAAATCAATTTCCAACCTCTTATTCTGTGCTATAATGTCATCTGAGTAAGATTAAGATCTCTAGTGATGAGTCAATTCGTGTTTATGGAATTTTAATGGGAAAAAAAGTATAACTAACATTTTTGATTCCATAATTGTGCACCAAAGCCCATATTGCCATAGGATCTACAAAGAATTTGGCTTTTCATGTATCTATTACTTTTATTTAAATATAATATATAAAATCAGTACATGTCAGATTCATCACAATCTATAACCCTCTGTGCCAGTTTTGGAACCACAACACCCTCTAAAGGAGACCTTCCTCTATTCCTCTTCTCTGCAAAAGTTACTTCAAATACCGCTTTCTTTTCAAAAGGTGAGGGGAAGAAATGAAATTGCAAGTGCTTTTTTTCCCAGTGCAAAGTGGAGCCTTAAAAGACAGCCAGGTTGAATGACCTTCTGTTTTGTGAGGCATTCCTTGATTAGCATTAAGATAGTTGGTCCCATCTGCTAGCAATCTTTGTTTCAGATCAGTCTTACAGCGGACCTGACTGAAAGTCATCTTTTGTGCTCCCCTGCAGCCTTTGCAGCTACATGCTACAGGAGAAAAATGCTTGCAAACTAGTTTTGTATTCAAAGCTGTCACAAAACATAGTATCACAACTTTTGAAAATAAAAGGATTTAAAACAAACAGGCACAATGGAAGCCAGCTCCTATATCAGAAGCTTCTCTTTACCAGGCAAAACGAGCTACCCTTTTAGTCGCAATTAAACCTCCCTCTTTACAAACCACTTTTGCCCCACAGAGTGAGGATTCTTACTGTACCCAAACCTGCCAAGTTCAAGCTGGAAAGAGACCTGGACTGTCTCATTTCTCACAGTTCATATCTCTTGCTATAGTCTTATACCATCCTTTTCCCTTACTTCAATTCCACTTAGCTTTCTGCATGAAGTTTTCCCTTCATCCACTACCTCGGGCTCTTTGCTATCTAAACAAAGCAGTCCAATCCGATAACCAAAAGCTGTAGATGTGATAAAGAAAATATGGTTTCCAGAGTTCTGTGCAATAGCTATGACTTCTCAGAGCAAGGTCTCTTTCCCCTAATCTCCTTTTGTTCCAGAGACCAATGCTCAAGTTCATTTACCCAGATACCTAGTACACACATCCCAGGAGGAGAAACCTGATTCCTTTGTGAGTTCTGCTGGTAAGAAAGTAAAGACTCTGTGGGCCTGCTACAAATAGAAATTGCCACAGTATAACTGAGAACAACTATGCAGAAACACTTTGCACACCCCCACTCCCCATGCCAGTATCAATCCCATATGAACCCAAATGGGAATGAGTTTGGACTGTGCAGTCCTGGCTTTCCCATTAGACTCCCCAAGCACAGCAGGTCTGGAGAGCAAAACCATCTTCCCATAAGCCAGAGGTGGTTCAAAAGCACAAAATGCAACCTCACTGACTTAGCATATGGCAAGAAGGGCTTCTGCTTCTCCAGCACACACTTCAGCCAGTAAGTTTCAAATTTAAAACAATAATTAAAAATTGACTGCAGCTTGGAAAAGTTTCCAGGTTTCAAGAACTTAGTTCTCCAAGTTGTTGACATCTCTGGTCAGAAATCCAGCAAGGTACTGAAACATTAATTTATCTCAAGAATTTGACTTCAGGCCTCAATCTCAAGGTTTATAGCAAAGGAGCACAGCAAGTCCCAAAACAGAGACAGCACTGTGGCATGAAGCCCCTACAACTTGCATGAAATAAGAGCATCTTGCTAAAGTATGATTTCTCATAACCATTCCCAGTTAAACAGAAGTGCACCATAAAATTAAGTAAATTTTTAAGATAAGAACAAGACTCTTGTCCACCTACCACCAAATCTGTGCTACTTGCTTACCACTCACTATGTAGGTATGCATCCTTAGAGGCTTCTTATGGTAGAGTTCTAAACACTGTCCCACCTCCACATACTGAAATGCAGAGATCATCTTTAAAAATGCATTTTCTAAGACTCCTGGCATGCAAAGGAAGAGAGAACAAGCTTTCACAAAGCTACATTTCTTCCTACACTTCCTTCTACCTATATTGGTACTACCTACAGCAAGTCCCCTTGACATTTACAAAGTGCTTTCCTCTCCATAAAGAATTTTTCATCAAGCAACCACAACCAAAATGAATGCAAAACCCATCAATTTTATTTTTAGAGAACACATGAAAGAACATAACAGTCACTCGTATTCTCATCCTAGTGGCCGGAAAAAGAGGCAGACATGAACAGTTATCGCAGAGTGAACCTCTGTTCTCCCAGTACTCCAGAATAGACTTCCAGTATTGAAATGAAGGAGATGCAGGATCACATCTATTCTCACTGTAAACATCTCCACATCCACAGTGTTGCCAGCATATGATATGACAAAACACAGGACTTAGCTGCAACTCCAAAGCGGCTTTCGTACTTGTGCAGCAAGACCACCCCTGCTACGTATACCAGAAATATAGATGACTTCAACTGACAAAGCTGTAACTGCCACAAAAACATCCAGGACTACCAGAAAACGGTTCTTTAAATACTGATTTACAAGTGCTTCAGGGTGAGGGAGGAGCTTGCAGCAAGAAAAATTAGGTCTTAGATTTCACTAGCAGGACAACCAACTTCTCATTCACTTTGATCCCAACTGAATCTCCCCTCCAATTAACATAAAAACCAATGCACAGAAACCCAGCCTTTAAATAAACAGGAGCAATGCCTATATACATCTATTATCTGAAAGTAATAGTGAATAGTTGTAGTGAACTATTTTCAATTTTTGTGAACTAATATCCTGACACCTAGCTTGTGCTTTACTACTAACTTGGGCCACCAAAACATAAGCTAAAGAAGCATGACTATTAATTGATAGTCCTCTCAATCCAGTTATCAAAGCTTTCGTCTCAATGTTAGCAATGCAGTTGTTTCCATGTTAAACAGGCTTTCTACTTTAGAAAGCTATAATATTGACGTAGATAAAGAAGATGAAGTACTTGCAAACAACGTAATACTATCAATAAAAATAACAGGCATTTTTCTTCCATCCTTTTACTCTTAATATCCTCTTGAGTACACACCAACAAAAGTCAAGTATTCACCATGTTAGGATAATTTTAGTCTGGTTTAAGTAGCCTGAAGCCAGTACAGCTTCTTGAATTTGTTTGCACTTACATTAACCCAGCACTAACAATGCTATAGAGTTGTCTTGGCTCATTTTTTATTTCTAGAGGCAAGAACACTAGATTGCTCTAAAGGGGGGGAAAAAAAACATTTTACAAAGTCTTACTGGAGTCACAGGATAAAGCAAAGAAATGCATTCCTCATACCCTGTGGCAGTAGCACCTGGCCTATGCCTGAGAGTGCTGCCTTGTAACAGGCTAGAAGAGAACTCATTTACCAGCTGAAACACTGGACAAAAATGTCTTTTAAAACTTTTTAAAAGGCCACACACGCACTAATCCAAAAGGGAACAGCATCACTTAGCAATTCTTGCCTAACAAGGCCCTGTGGCCTAACTTATGGCCTTTGACCAATGTCTAACTGAGAAGTTAAGGATTCAAAAGATGATATGCTATAGTTGTAAGCACCGAAACCAAGCACAGCCTTTTCCCTACAGGTTCTCAAGACAGATTTAATGCAGCCCTGAGGCTTCTCACAAAAGAAGTTCTAACGATTAGTGGATCCATAGGAACTCCCTTATCAGCAATCTTCATTACATGTCAGCAACTTAAAAAAAAAAATTAAAAAAAAAAAAAAAAAAATCAGAGGAACCCACAACAGGCAAACGGGCTGTAAGGCAGGGATAGCTCTGTTCTGGCAACTGCAGATAATCAGTCTGACCAAGTCTTGGGGAAAGCTGGCTTCAGCTACCACAGAGGAGATCTAGAACAGCCCTAACAAAAATCCAGGTTTGCATTAAATGAAAATCCAGCTTCAGTTTCCCCCACCCACTAACTAGACTTGTTTGAAACATGTAAGCCCTATTAATTACTTACACTGCACACCTGCTCTACACATGCAGGGCATTAGCAGATACACTCATAACTTAAGTACTAAGCAAGAATCAGCAGGAGGGCAAGACGAAAGACAGCACACAAGATACACCACCAGCAATACTAATAGCACAATGTTCACTGTGCAGACTTGGTTAATGAGCTAGGCTGCAGATAATTCGTTGGATTTGTCAAAACCAGCATAGACCAGCCATTTGCTCACTAGGTAGCACTATGCAGCAGCCATGAGATACATGGACAGAACTACTCCTACCCTTAAATCAAGTGAAATAAGAGTCCTGTAGCTAAAAGCAACAGGCATGATCAATAGAGTTGCTAAACTTCCATCAGCCAACAGCAATCGGATTACAAAGACAAGCCCACTGCTTTATTAAATTTTAAGAGCACTGGGAAAACAACAATTAGTTCAGGAAGTCATGTTTATTCTCTTCTCATGTCTGTACACCTGTGTAGAGGTATTGCGTAGGAGCTCAGCAGAGCACATTAAAAGCAGCATTGTTTCTTCAAAGCATCCCATCAACAGACACAAGGATGAATATCTAGACATAGGGGATAACTGTCTTGGGGTGAATTTTAACAGTCAATAACAAAACACAGCAGACTGCAGCCCTAATGCCAACCCAACCAATGCAGGACCCTCTGCATTTTGTGACAGATCCTATTGCAAAAGCACAACTCCAACAGTCTTCATCTCACTACTGCCAACTGCCGTCACTGGAAAGGGCTCAACCAGCAGCAAGCCAGCCATGTCTTACTGAACCCTGTTTCCTTACCAGTGCTACCGACAGCTGAGATGGAGCCACATCCCGAATGCTGACCCGAGCTATGGCATGGTAAGGGAATGGCCCTGCACAAAGAGGAACCAGCTCTCAAAGACAGTGGGGCTCCCTCAGCACTCTTGAGGGCAACTCCCAACTCACTCCTATGAAATCCCCCAAACTTCTCATCTTTTACCCACGTTCGTCCAAAACAGCAACGTAGCATCCCAAAACCCATCAGTTCATGCTCTAGAGGATGTTAGCAGAGCACCAATCCCGAGGAAAACACATTTGAATAGCATGACCACGTGGGCATACCCTGAGCATGCCAATACGCCACACAACACAGCCTTTTCAAGGAGACATCTGACTACAAAGTAGGGAACTAAGGTTTGAACAACCTCCCTTGAACCTCAGGGTTTCAAATCCATATATCCCTTCTTTTGCAAGGGGTAAGGGGAGAAAGACTACCACAGCTGATCCAGGAGTAATCAGGAAGAACTGTTCTATCACCAAGGACTGACAGATGGGTACTGATTAAGCAGTCAGCCACAGTTTTCCCTCCCAGCATTCCTTCAAACCACTTCTCTCTGCTTGGCAGCTGTGTCCCACGTAATGCAGAAGACAAGAGGGAAGGATCACTTGCAGGAAGAAAAGACTAGGACCTTCTAAAGTTCATTTTGGCTCAGCTATTGCAGAAGCAAGACCTAATTTTACCTCATCCTGCCTCTGTTAGATGAAGGACCTGCCATTCAGTACAGGCTTATGCGTCTAAGTACTCACGTTGGATACACAGATATGCCTTTGAATGGGCATGGAACAGATCCCATCTGCAATGCTGAGGGGTTTCACTGCTTGCACAAGCCACCAAAATGCATCTGTGAGGCACTGATCCTACCCAAGAGGGTGCTCCAACATCATACTACAAGTTCCAAGGATTGAGTGGTACAGTAAGAACAGCACATTATTAATCCCTCCTATCCTTACTACTCTGCTACTTTCACCTTTCTTCAAGCGTGCTTAACAGAGAACAAAGTAGATGCAAAAGAAATAATGGGGAAAAAAATGAAGTTATAGTCTATTCTCCTCACTGAGGCAACATTTTTAAAATAAAAATCATACCAAGTTGTTAATGAAGTACTCAGTAAATCAGATGGAAAACCCAACTACATGGTACCATTACAGAACACACCACGTACCAAGCCATGCAGGCTCATGTGGGTTACGTGGCTTATTGCATTCATTAAAGGGTCACTACAACTGTTAGTGGGACTATTAATGGAACCATTCAAGAAAGGAAATTGGAACCCAATTCATTCTCACTAATTGCAGTATACTTTCAGCTATCTCATGCAGCAGCCAAATGCCTTGCAGAAAATAGCATCTTTGTAACTGCATAGTGTAATAACTAATAAAATTGGGCTATCATTCTTATTTAACTCTTGTACTAATTTTTCTAATGTAATACCTACTAACTATGTTGAAGTTTGACATAATGCAGAAACAACATAAATACTGTCTTGTTTATCAGACAGAATATTTTAGCTCTCCACGTTCAGACCAAGGACTGCTCAGCAATCCCAGCATGGTGGAGGGAACACTCCACATGCACGTAGAGGACTGAACTGAATCCCAGAGCTACAAACATAACCCATGCAGACCCATCACTCTGCTCCAGCAAAAGAAACAAGAAACACCATCCTCTGTGCAGAATTTTCAACATGGCCTTGACTATTAACAGCAGGAACAAAAATAAGCCTCAGGCTAACTATTTCAGAGCTCTAGGAGTATCAACAGATACATTGCAGAGTGACTCTGCTACCCTACATCACCATCACAACACGGCTAGGGCATCCAGAGAGGTATCACATTCATCAGAGATTCATTTTCTGGCACTAGCAGACATTTTCTTCCTTTTAAGGCACCTTAAACCAGAAGTAGCTAAGCTGATGTGAGAATTAACAGCCCTCCCCACCACCTGGCAGTTTCAAGAGGATTTGGAAGCTAGATTGAAACCACCACCTCCCCAAGAGAACAGTTAGAGCAAGGGGGTAGAGGAGTGGGTGTCTGCATTTCAGGCTTCCTGTATTTGGACCTCGAAGAGTAGTTCCTGTACTCACAACTTTGAGCACCAGATGAAGAATCCAGTGCAGAGCCTCTCATGTAGCTTCTAAATGATCTGTATCACCAAGGACTACGAAAACCAGAACACAGCTAATAATGTTTAAAGCAGCTTAATGAAGACATACATCTGCACAAAGCTCAGGACAGACTTGTGAACTTAATAAAAATCTTCAGTGTAGGACAAGTTTATTTTTAGTTTAATGGATGTATAAACAGACTTCCAAAACAGAAAATCCAACAGCAGTTCTATGCTTAACCAAGGACAAGAGGAAAGCTGCCATCACATGCCTCTCTGCCTGTCCCCTGCAGGAAGAGAGCACTACTGACAGTTAAGAGCAGCTTACAGGTTTCGCAGTATCAGCCAGTCTTATCTCTGCTCTACAGCCTCAGTCAAAAGATCAGATCAGGGATGAGAAGAAAGCTTACTGAGCTAGAACCTCATGTGGATCCTTCCTTTTCTCTTTGAAGCACATCATATGAAAAATACAATTACCAGTTATTTTAATGCTGCAGTAATAAGTATTATTTATCCACCCACTACTGTTATGCTACAGTCCTATACTATAAGCATAGCTGGAGAAGTTTTCCCCAATAGGGTATTTTTATTAGAGAAATCCCAACCTAGTAAGCCTTCTTATGCTAGGTGTTCTTCCCAGAACAGCTATCTTGTCTGCAGCATCCATACCGGTTGAGTTTCAAAACTATTCTTTCCTCTCTTCCCTTATGATTTTTTTCCTCCTAAAGAGAGATAATAGACTCAGCAGCTTGATCTCTAAAAGATATGTTACAGTGCTTCTACAGATTTTTCTGGGAAGCTTATAGATCAGACCCTGAACTGCTGCACACTGGTGACAGCAAGTTAGATTCTGGCAGTTATGCTAACAGGACCAGCTGGGGCTATGACCATCCAGGTCTCCTGCTAGGGTTCACGCAAGGCTTGTCATGGCCAAAACATTAAATGTTTGTTTTCTATCAGATCAGGATTCAGCTTGACCTATTCCATAATTGCTGAGGATTAAGTACATTTGTACTGTATCCATCTGTCACTTCAGAGACATTCCAGTACCTGTCTGCAATAGGCAGAATTTTATTGGAACTGCTACCACAACAGGCAGAGACAACAATCACAGACCTTTTCAATATTTAATTATCTAGTATTACATAGGCTGCTGTAGATTTAGAGGAAATTATCCTTATGACTCACATGCTAGTACCGGAAGAGTTTTTCATAAGTTTTTCATAAAAAGTAGCCCTACTGAGGAGAGGAAGAAAAGCTCAAACCAACCAACCACTGCTGAAAGCTGAGCATCACCACCTAGCTGACCCAATTTCTAATGACGGTGCATCCATCCAGGTACAGCGAGCACTGCTCTTTCATTCCCAAGAAAGTCTTATCAGCTAGACTTCAGTCACTCTTCTCTTTCCTTCTGCTCAGTACTAGGAATGGTTTAAGATGTAGAGTCCAAAAGTAGTTCTAAACTCTTCAGGACAGAGTTTCAGATACTGCTGGGCTGTATCCATTCCTGGATTAAATAACAGGTTGCTCAAGTTTCTCATTCCTTCATGAATAAGGAGGAGGAGACACCTTTTGAAAGGGAAATTCCCACTCCCAGTATAAGCTTCACCTATTTTATTTTTTTTTTTAACGTAAGATGAAAACAAGCAACCAGTTCTCTCAAATAACTACCGGGGACAAGTTTCATATAGCAGTTCTTTCTGAAAACCTAAAAGCCTTCTTTCTCTTCCCTCCACAAACTATTACAGAAGATACTTGCTCATAGATGAGCAGAAGTCCCCAGCTGATAAGCATTAGTTTGCTATACTGTGTTTAGATGTCTTCAGAAATATTAGTACATTATTTCAACATAGCTGTTCTACTTTGCTGTGAATAGTAGAGCTACTCAACAGAGAGAAGTCCCTTCCATTCAGTTACTGTCTTAATATTGAGCTCACCATTAAAACAACAGTTCCTCACCAGTAATTAGCCTTGCACCCTAATAAATTTGAAGGAATATCTCATAATAAGCATACCTTTCAACTTTAACATAACTCCTACTATGCAACTGTTAAGAATCACCACTATAATGCTCACACCACACAGTTAAAGGGCATATAACAGCAGCAACAGGAACACAGTATTACAAGAAGGCATTATTCTGATATAGTTTTATAATTGTTTGTTCTCCAGGTTTAAATTTTAGCTATACTTTTACCAAGCAATATCTAATCACAGAAAAAAGAACAAAACTATTACAATAAAAGCAGAAGTAGACTTTGCTTATGACAAGACTCTTTTTATACTTATGAGTAAATCTTCCTATCACAAAAACAGGCTTTCAGTTTTTCCACATAAGCAAATGAGAAAAAGGTAAAGATAATCAATACCTACCTCAGAGCACTAGAGATAAACCCATTAAGAACACACTTTTTTGAAAAATACAACCTTCCCTCCCCTCAAACCCTAAAATAAACTTACCTGATTGAAATCCAAAGCTAAAAGAAAAGACGAGCCTTCTAGATACTACAACTTATCCTACCAAAACCTCTACAGACATAACTTTCTACTTCCTTTCTCCTCTTTTAAAGTTTTTTTCATCTGCATGCATTAGCTTCTCTCACCCACAAATTAGGGGGCTGGGGCTCATCAGTGTAAACAGAGCTGTAATAATTGACATCAGGTAGGATTTGTATCTAGTTAAGCCTACTTTCTGATGAATAGTTAAAGCACAACCTATTCAGCTTGAATGGTCACTATATTGCCCTACCTGAATGAGAGTTTTTGGACAACTTACTTTTACTGTTCCTTTGATTTTGTTAAGTATTGGTACTACTAGAGGTGTCTTTTACAGCTTATTTTTTAATTTATTGGTTATAGTATATATGTTAAAACCTGTACAAATAACCAGAAAAGGTTATTGTATTTTTTTCTTATATTTTAAAACTTAGTTCTTGCTCTCTTAAATGGCTTCTTACTATCTGAATCTTCTTTCATAGTTCCTCTTAGTGTGAGCTGATTTTCCTTTTTACAGGTGTATATAACAGAAAAACTCCTTGAATGTCTCTTCCCATCTTTTGGTGTATGAGACAATTCTAAAGCATCTATTTCTGCTTTGACCTTAGTTTTAGCTACTTGCTTTTCTTCTGTTAATCCAATTCTATTTTTGACTACAGCCTCACTCACAGCATAGTCTTCTAGTTGAAGCACTGCCAATCTTCTTAATGTAGAACTTCCCTTCCCCCTTCTTCAGGTTGTTAATCGCTCTTCTCAAAGTTTAGTCTACAAAAACTGATATATCAATTTTCTTATTAGAATTGTTCATGTAGGAGTAGAATCACTGTTAATAAGCTATTTAAACAATAAGAAATAATGCTTAAAAACTGCAGAAATATAACTTATTAAATGTCCTTGTAAAAATAAACCTTTACAAGAAATAGAGGATTAAATAAAAGGTCATGCTCTGTTTGTCTTTTCCAGAATATCCACATGGACTTGGTTTCATGAGCTCTGACACCACCAAAGCCAGATGGCAACTATGAAAAAAATGTAACCCTGATGGCTGCAAACTTACCCGACTAAAAAAAACTTTCCATATACCATCTTCTATTTCCCAGCACCATACAAATACTGTGTAGCTGCCTGTACTCTTCATATTGACCCTATGAAGCAGATAACTAAAATTATTCCCTTGCTCCAGAGACACTGATGACAAAATACTTGGAACTGAAGTGAAACAGCTTTAGCTCCCCATGAAGACAGAAGCTACCACATCACTGTTGTCCTTCTCCAGCTCAGTAAATTTTGTCTCTTCTGCTTAGGGTACTAATATTTCATTACTGAATGTTAGTTCATGTACTAATTCTGATGAAAATAAAAAATATGGTTGTTTACAGTTGCTGAGGTCCAAATTAATGATGGTGTACACTCCAATAGGACCATCTGCCCTGTCTAGACATGAACTGGGCCATAGAAATATAAATCCTATCATCTCATCAGTGGACAAAACTGATGTCCTGATTTGATTTGTAGTCTGTAACAGAATGAGGCAGAAATTCAGCAAGATGTTTGCGTGTAAAGTGCTGGCTGTCTTACAAGGGACTTTAATTTACAAAAAAAAAAAAAAAAAAGGAGATGGTACTGATAGCCTGATAGGAGTTTAATGTCTCTTTAAACAACAGCAATCGTAGCAGGAAAGGCCAGTGCACACTCTGGGAACCTGGCTGCCTAATGAACCAAAAAGTACCAAAAGGAGTACTAAATTATTTAAATCCCATGCTGTTTAGCACTAATACAAAACTGCACTGTCTCAATGAAATCCTATTAGACCTATTATTGCAGCTCTTTTATTCCCATTTTTCTCTTTGGTGTTTTGGCGAAAAGCCCTCAAAGAAAATGGCTTAGGTAATCAGCAGGCACGTCAAAATTTTAACAAAACCATCCAGTGTTGAGGACTGCAGAGTCTTCTTTGGTGCCCTGGATGAACAGTTTTTCTTGATGGTGACAGTTTAGGATTGTTGAAGTCTTTCCTGCAGTTCAGGCTTAGCCCACTTACTGCTTTCTCCCACGCCATGCCAGACACAGTTCTTCACATCTAACTCAAACTGCTACCAGAACCGATGTGGGTAAGCACACTTAAGGGAGACAGCATGGAGTCAGTGATGGAAATGGATCGTGATTTAAATGGCAGGTGCATCTCCTGTGAGACAAAACGGACTGCCTCGTCAGCTGCTTTCAATGGAGATCCTGCAACTAAAGAGACCTTCTTGGATCTACTGTAGGATCTGGGGTTTTGCAGATCTCCTATGAGATGCTCTGTCAGAAGAGAGGGAATGGTAAAGGGAAGATGCTGCATACCTAGTCCCAGCTAACAGAGACCTGTGACAGAAGGGCTCCCTGGCATGCATTTAGGGAAAGCATCATCTGTGTTACTGGGCAATTTTCGGTTGACAGCATACATTACAGCTCATGGTAGGAAGCTCTTGATAAATGGGCATTGGGAAGGTTGGGAGACATGTGCCGTCCTATCTCCTGAGTAGGTGATGTTTTATAAAACTCCCTTGTGATTTGATCACCAGCTGTATCTAAAGGCTGTGCATATTCCAGAGTGAAAAAATACACTGACTGGAATTCACAATGTCAGTAAATACAGTCCAGGCAGCGGGACACTCTCAGAGTTCATAGCTCTTTCTGCACACAGTCACACTAAAAAAATCAAAAGGCAGGTGTTCTCTACTTATGTATGGTTTGTAGGGACATACTAATTTTCTTTTATCAGTTCAGACTACTCTCTTGGACAGTCAAGGTTGTGCTGCTTGTAGTGACTTCATGTTGTCCTCTTTTGGCTTCCAGAGAAACTGATTTATTTTGTTTCTGTTGGCAGGACATTTAGGGATACTGACTCCCTCCTTCCCTCTCTGCCACCATGCTTTTGCATTATTTTACAGTTCTCGTGTTACTGCCTTTCTGCATTTTTTGCTATTTTCCAAAACAATTATTGGTCATTTCTGAGTAGGAAATTAATCCAAAACTCAAATGACAGCAGACATCACAGATCGTCCCAATCCTAGCATGGTAAAAAGGAAGTACTGGAATATACTGCATTTGATGGTTGTTATTGTTCAGTCAAAATCAGATATTAAGTGCGGGTGCTATTTTACAACCTGCTCCTGGAAAGATCGGTGTATACAGTCTATTTTCTGCCCATGAAGTTCCTGGTTCTACTTGGTGTTTAAAAACACAGACCTAGAAGCAAAAGCCTGTTTAAAAGTTTAGATCCCCCTATTCCAGATGATTATTTTATAGTCCTTTACCTATACTGATCAAATTCAGTTATGAGATCAAGCTCAATTTCTTTCACACTGCTTCTCCTGGAAAGCTATTCTGAACAGTTGTCTGATATTTAGAAATATGCTTATTACTTTCAGATTAAATGTCTGTGAAAGTTTGTTCTTGTACCAGCACTATCCTCTAGTTGAAATCATTTTTCCCTCACTTGACTACATGTACAGAAACTTAACTGTTTAGGTGATAGCTAGGCTAACAGAAGATTGCATTTCGTAGCTGGTAAGTAAAATACCAAAATACATGAAGCTCACAATAAATATAGAAGTATTGGCCAAACTGAAATGACATATTCTGTCCTGAAGAGCTTCATCACAATCAAAACCTCAGCTGTAGTGGCCCCTTCAGTAATGTGGATCTATATGGTATGTTATGAGATTACATTGCACTCACCCTCTCCAGAAAATGTATTTTTAATTCTTCCTATTATAGGGGGTCAACACATAAAGAACTGAAATGATGTCCAACTCCAATTTCTCAAGATGGGACATACCTAAAATAACGAGTTCCTTTGTACATTTGCATGTTAATAAATTTACCAATAATTGCACTTTCCTGAAGTGTCTTAATTTGGGACCCCAATCCCCAAAATCTTTTTGCTTTTTCTTTAAGGAATCAACTCTTTCTCCTCAAATCTTTCAGATCTTTCTAGCCACTCCTTCCTCTTTCTGAAGACTGATCACCCCCTTTTGTTACCCTAATGAAGGTTTGCAGGGTTTAAAATCTTTTGAAAGATGGATAAGCAAACTTCAGATTTGTAAATAAAATTACTTTCATCAAAAACAGAGAGTAAGAACCTTTTTACTTACTGAAGATTGTGGGAAAACTTCAGCAAGGGTCAGGATTTTAGTTAAGGAGTGAATAGTCCCCGCTCTTCAGGCAGTGCAGGATTAGGATGAGTGGGACTGGGGACAGGGAGGGAGAAGGACAGCACTCTTTCTTCCTGCCTGTCTGGTAAGCTCCTATGGAAGTTCTTTTTTTCCCCCTACAACCAGGCAGACAAATGGCACAAGGATGGCTTCCAGGTGCAGACTTGTATTAATGAAACTCTGGAAAGAAGATTCAACTGTTAATCTGTAAAGCTGGGCTGGTCCTCTCCCCAGTCTGGGGAGCACCCACATACCTGAATTCCCCTGTCTTTCTGACCCTCTTCAAAACAAGGCACCAGGATTGAGGTCAAAGTATTTCAGTTCAGTAGCCGCTGGAGCACTGAAGCAGGAACTATGCTGAGCCTTCCCAGCGATGCTGAAATGTTGAGTACGTGACAACTGGATTTCAGTTTAAGGCTTCCAGGTTAAGTTCTGATTCCCATCTGTGTAACTGATACGACAAATGCAGATGTAGCCTCTGTATCTGTTTCAGAGTTATGATGGCTGCTGTTGACTTTGCACATATTCTTTCAGCATCTTTTGTCTCCCATTTACAAATAAACTGCATCTATTAAGTTAAGGTGACGTTTGCTTAGAGTATTTAAAGGCACACAAAAGCCTGGGGCATTTGTTCCATATATCCTTTTTATAAGCATCGTGTTGAACGTTCCTAGATCCCACAGGCACAGGATGTTAGATTGCCTTCACTGTGCTTTGTATGAATAGGCAGACCAGTGCTGGGTCAGCAGGAGATAACACCTGAGCCCTCCTTCTATTCAAAGTAGCAAATGAGTCAGGGTGGTGTTATTGTAAGGAGATAAACACCTTTGCTTTCACTCTTTATGACTACCTACTTATTTCATTAAATCAAATAAATGGGTTTGGTCATCTGCATTCGAGAGATTAGGAATTAAAAACCAAAACCTTCCAGTCAGTTTTAAACAGCTGCCTTCTGTCCCTTTTATAGAACCTATACACTAATTTCAGCTGTGTTAATCCTGATTTACAATACTCTAAAAGAAGTTCATCAGACCAAACCCTTGGCTGAACCAAACTGACATACTTTCTTGGATCTATTATGAATTACAACTCTGGCTCTTCCATTTTAGTCAAGTGGAAGACAAGTTCTCATTTATTTGCACTGATGCCCCAGTGCAACGATTTCCAAGTTGTTAATTAGAACTAAAAATAACAAAAAATCCTATGTGAGGGTGGAAAGCACTGGAAATATATTAAAAAATCCACAGTATGTCTTTTGATTCTTCATCACAACATGAAGGTATTGAGACTAATTCACTGACACTTCATGTTCTTTCTAATTTAAACTGGTTTTAGGGCTCACTGCAAGGATAACTACATTGTTAAGAAATACCTTTAGCTGTCTGGAAAATCTCCTCTGAATGTCATATACATGTATGTGACATTCTAACTATATGGATTATGTTGCTTCTCTGAGGAATGCAAATAGGTAATTTGATTGGGTGACTCATTAAAATCTGTATCATGTCATCTTTGCCTTACCATGCCTTGGCTTGAAATACAAAACTTAGCGTCTTCTGTTCTCAGGTGTGCTTGCTCTGTTCTAGCTTCCAGTATTCACATTAAAAATGTCCAGAATCAAGAATTACTGCCATGGGAAGACACAGGTCTCAACCAGTGGTCTGAGAGCCAGGAGCTTCCAAACAGGCAGGCAGCTATCCACTCCTTAGGGTGGAAAGAAACTGCCCAAAACTTTTCCAGAAGATAGAATTCATTATGAAAAGGTGGCAATAATGCTAATCAAAAATCTGAAACCTTTCCAAACAAATACTGGAATAACTGTTCAAATAAGAAGTTTTCAATACTGATAGTTCATTTTTTTATTTCGCATTTAAAAAAAAACAAACCCAAACTTCATACAGTTTTACTTTTTTCCCTCAATCTTCCACTATGTCAACAATCTTTTCACGAGTTATCCTTTGAGTGTACTAGCTGAGAATTGGTTACCTAAAGCTCTCAGATATCATGTCTTATACCTGCAACTGCTCCAAAAGGCTTAGCTAGAAAAGGTAAGAGACTGAAAGGAAAACATCTACGTTGATAAAAAGGCAAGTCACATTTAATGCCTGTCCCAGAAGCAGAAAGCTGCTGCTGCAGAGATGTTCAACTGCGTTTTCAAAGTCTAATACATTGCTCTGCTCTACCAGCTATATACATACAAGAAAGACTCTGTGATTAACTATCCCTTAAAAGAACCCGTCGGCAATCAGTCTATGCAGACAGTGTCTGTAACAGATATTCTGATATTTGTACTACTACAAACTAATTAAAATGTGCCATAATGCAACACGGCACAAGAAAACAAATATGAAGCAGTAATCTATTATAGTAATAAAGCTAACAGAGGCACTTAGAATATTACTTCACATGTAGCAAATGAGTCCTCTCAGATTCAGAGATTATTTAGATGGTATACTTGACAGCTCAAAGAAGAATGGCCAAAGGGAAATGAACCAGCTAAGAGTACCACCATGTAGCAAGCGTACGAAGCATCACTTGACAACCTTCCAGAAGAGCAGAAACGGATGACATAGTTGTTTATAGGGCCCTCAGCAAGTCCTCACTACAATAAAAATGTCTTGTGAATTGGTAACTAATTGGAGAGTGATCAGTTTGAGATGCTGCCATCAATTTTCAGATGATCATCTGAAATGCCATGTAGAATCAATGGGAGCTGTCAGCTTGCAACTTCTTGGGGAGAGAAGAAGGGTTAATTATCAAAAAAAAAAGGGGAATGCTTTAAATCAGCACCATTTCTGAAGCCGCAGATTTTCACATAAAAACTCCCTACAGAGTTGGCAGAGATCAAGACTGTACTCAAGCCTCGTGACAATGAAAATGCAATACTAAATGACTATTCTTTCTGTGTCCAGTATGTGCAGTTTCATTGTCTTGGAGATATTCTAGGACCCTGAATAGACAAGCAGGTATCCTTGCAATCATTTTACTGTCAGATGTTTTAATCAAATGTGGAATTACAACAGCATTACTGCCAAATCACACTAGCAGGGCAGTACTTTTACATCTACCCAGAAAACGAGAAGGACACTGACTCACCGAGCACATGGAAGTACACTAAAATCAGATACTGATAGGGAACTAAAATCTGAAACAGAAGTCCTGCGGAGAGAGAGTGGAGCAGAGAAGGAATAAAATAGTTCCTATAAATAGACAGTATATGTGTCTGTTTTCAATGGAGTTATGAATATACTCAAATAGCATAAAATAAGAGAGTTCATACATTGGCCATACAGTGGGGTGGAAATTTTTATTTTTATTAAATATATTTCATTTAATTTCATCTTAAAAACTGAAGGTTAGTTAAATCTCTTATCTCTTCAACTAACTCCTAAATAACTGTGTTCCCCATCATCTGAGTGGTTTGGTCTTTAACGGATTTATTCATGATCTCACCTCTCCCATCGTAGTAAGGCAGAAAAGTGTTTCTTCTGCCACACTACTTAGGACCTTCTTTATTTATGAAGTTATTCCACAGTAACTGTGCATAGAACATCTTTTTCCAATTCAGTGTCATAAGGAGATGTATTTTAAATTTCCTCCTATCTTAATGCAAACTAACTCTCACAGCCAGACAAGCTTTAAGGGAGTTACCCAAGACAGCAGAAGTTCAGGTTGGCCTCCAGTTCGCCCCATCACTGTCACCACCTCACTTCACAGTCGAGCAAAATCTCACGCTGCTTGAGAAGACTCCGCTTTGTGCTACTATAGAAACATAGTAATGTAAAACATGGAGTTTATCGTGATGAGGTCTTGCTGAAAAGGCTAATTGTCACTGGTGTTTATGGAAATAGGATCGGGCCTTTGATGTGATTGAATAAACTGCACATTATACTATGTTGTGTGCCAGTTAAACACGGATGAAAAGCAACGGGAGCTCCGTAATACCCAGACAAAATTACCACCACCCAGTTTGAGTGTGCGCATAAACACACATGTACATTAGTCTTCACCTGGAAAAACTTCTCATCGCAGGGTAGAATTTCTATGTGCCAACACTATGGCTGCAATCATCTTGCTAGATGTTTCTGTAACTCCTGGTAACGTTAATGGGCATTAAATGCATTTGCTGAGGAAGTACACCCCTCTGTTTAGTGCCCACGGCCACTACGCCTGCCAGGTACGTTTCTCACAGCAGAAAAAGGCTTGTGCTCTTTTGCTCTCATTTAAATGTTAATATTTTAGGAATCTGTTAGCTCAGCACTGTGCTGGTCCCTTTCATAGCATTTGTTTGCTTAAAAATGCATTCAGGACAACTGCTGACCTGCGTGCAAAATATGATGTAGATATCCCGTGAGTACAGGTGACTCGAGTGAGCTTCACAGCGAAAGCTTTAGCCTTCACCGTGCTGCTTACACTGCCTGAACCTGACTTTCATAATACCAAAATACACCTTCTTTGAAGTGGCAACAGTGACACGCAAGTAGTCCAAAGCTAAGTATTTCACCTATACCTACCATGTGTTTTACATAGATCTATAGGAGTTACGTCTAACCTGTGAAGGACTACAGATGAAAGCTTTGAGCAAAATACAAGTGTCTGTGCACAATTGTAACGGCTCTGTATGACACTTCCCAACAGTTGCAATCATTGCAATGTACTATCACAGCACTAAAATAGGATTTAGCCCAAAGAGGTCCTTACATAGACATCCCTCTGACAAAAGAGATGGATCCTTTACAGTCAGAAGGGAGTAAGACTCTATAAGACAGTCGCTGTTCTTAAGACCAGATACACAGCACAAAATATAAGCAAATATTTCAGGGAAAATGTAGATGGAAAAGGTATAAAAGGAGTATGGTTTCATACAATGAAATTATGTTTATATTTCAGCTCCTCATATCCTGGGAGAAGATTCTGCCAGTACCTTTATGCTTAAAATATTACTTCTTGCTGATGTGCACCAATGAGCAGTGGAAAAAGACCACAGTAAATGATATCAAGATCATTTGTACCTTTAATCCATTCTAAAGTCAGAATTTGAAATTTTTTCCCCTAAAAATAAAAATGCTATTGTATAATCATCTAATGTGTTATTGACAGTTGCTTATTTTTAGTGACTTTAAGGAGGCAGGAAGGAGAAGGACAAGTTAGTCTTTGATGTGTGTGGTTCCAACAGTAAAGAGCTGGAGACCTCTTTGAGAATAATTTAAATCTAATCAATTTAGCTCAGCTGGTACAACATTACAGCAATAAAAAGATTTAGTTGTACAAAGCAAAAAAAAAATCGATTAATGAGCAAATGCATAAAAAAGAAGAGGACTGATCATTTGAGTGGCAGGAGGTGACTTGCCATCTCTAAATTCTCCTTTTCACATCATCTGCTCTTCTGTGAAGTCCTTTGTCCCGGTGCTAAGCAGGTTTAAAACTCTACCAAACATACCAATTACATTTTATACTGTATTAGCATTCGTGGAAGCCACGCTACAAAATGCAGGAGGGTAGAAAGTCACAATTGGATCTGACATGAAAAGACATCACTAGACCATCACAGAGGTAGTGGCCTTGAGTGAAGAAGAACATCTATAAGCTACTGAAATACTTTACACAGTATGAAAATAAATCTTCGTGACCCAAACTAAAAGCTAATACTTAAAGATTACCGGAACTCCCTCAAAAGTAAACAGGACTAGCAAACAAACTACAAGAATTTAAAGCAGGAAATATCTTCTCTTCTAAAAAGGCAAAAAGGTAGAATATTCTGATACATAGGTGCCAAGAAAACCACAGTGGATGAAGACAGGGTTACCCTAACTAAGGATGACAAAAGGGTGACCAGTCCCCCCTCCACACCATTCAGCTCAGACAGGTCTTCAGATTTTGCAGTGCCACCACACAACCACATCCGAACTGCTTTTCAGCTGACAGTGGCTCAGTCTCCAAATGTGTGCTTTTACAGCTGGGTTCACACAGCCCAGAGCCCCTCGCAAGAACCTGTTTGGTTCACACAGACAGCAGGTCTGCACACCAAGCCACAGCATGCTGTGAAAAACTGAGCACTCCTGCCTTTCTGTGTCTGTTCCCTGCTGCCATTCGAGATCATACAGGCTGGTAATGAGCCACATCAGCACTGATCCAGGTGACCATGTAACCATCTGATGGCTGATGTTGACGCAAGCAAAGCCACGGGAACAGGCAGCAAGGGGGAAGGCAGGACCTTCTCTCTGGGTGGCAGAGAGATTGGCTCTGGTGTCCTAAGCCAACTACAATCATACCCTTTAATATGCCTATGTAATAAGTTACACAAACCTCTATTATGTATTTTTATAGGCATTATACATACCTATATTAGCTATTACTCTTGTAATCCTTCAGAAAAATATTCTAAATAGGAAATACACTGTTCAACAACTAAGAAGCAGTGATCTTAACGCCAACCAGCAATCCCCATCTTTCTTCAAAGTCTCGTCTAATTTGGATTTCACTTATGTGAAATGAAAGCAACATGTCAAAGTCTAAAGCTGCGTATAGATAAATCCCAGCTAGAAGATCTGGGAGCATGACTGAGGTGCAACTTAACCACCTAGACCCACAAGTACGATTTACAAAAGCTGAAGCTTAAACTCCTTATGTATCCCATGTTCAAGATGAACATTCTCCCAAGTGCCAAGCGTTCAGATTCTGAAGGGCTGGTTATGGGTAAGGGCACCTAGGCTTGGATTCCAAATGGTAGGTCGCAAACAGATCTGCCGAACTGCACCTCTGGGAAAGGAGCCTCTCTGTCACAGGACAGAATTTCAGATCAGACTGCAGAAGTGGACACCACCCCAAGCACTGGAGAGTGGAATCTGCTTAACTGCGACTGTTTCATCTGAATGGCTTACACTAAAGATAAGTAAAGCTGGTAATGTGCTAAATCCTACTCTGAAACCTTACCATTTCCTATGAGCTAGCATTACACACCTCTTTGCTTAGCATCTTGCTTACTTCAGCAGCTATGCAGAGGTGCCTCAGGTTCTGTCCTTATTAGCAAGTAGTGAGGCCAAACGGGAATATTAGTAGAGTGACCAGGTTCTGCAGAGGAGCCAAAGGGAAGGTGGCTTCTCCTTCAAGCTAGCTCTAACCTGGTTCCGTGGGGTGAACAGCCACGAGTGGCTGGAGGACATCTTCCAGTTCAGCATCACCCAAAAGCAATCCAGCAAATGCTCTCCAAGGTGCTCTGAGATTTAACCCAAGGCAGAGCTTATCAGGAAACGGGCTTCAAAAGCACATTCCTTATTCAAATAAAAAGTGCTGAAGGAGCATCATACTGCACCCTTACTCACCGCAGAGATTGTACTAGGCACCTAAATATTTTGCACAGGAACGGGTGTCTCAGCCTTTTCCTGGACCTGTCTGTAAGTCACAGACAATGTCACTGAGGCTTCAGCTACCCTTAAGTAAAACACATACCGCAAGTGAATTCTGAATGCACCTTGGTCCTACAGAGGTCAGCGGAAGTCCTTCGGGACCAGAATCACACCTTCAAATTATTCCATTTTTGTCCATTCTCTTATGAACAAGTTGGAAAGCATTTTCCTAAACGAACCTCTTGAGAAACCTCGTAATTTACCTCTCTGCAAGCTCACAGCAGTGCCCGGTGCTCTCCCCACTCCTAACCACAGGTCGGAGACCCCTGACCACGCTGGTGGGGTGCAGGGCACCCCCGCCTGCCCCTCCGCCGGCAGTATTACCCTCTGCCCAGATGCGCACCACGGAATCTTCCTGTCAAAACCCATCAGAAC
>JAOBAS010000025.1:5958233-5974492 GCA_025311575.1 Elanoides forficatus | reverse complement strand
CCCAGGGCCGGGCCGCCGGGTCACCCTCCTCCTGCGAGACGGGTCTGGGCTGCGGGCAGCACCGCCAGGGCAGCCCTTGCTCCTCGTCGTCCGGCCTTGCTCCTCGTCGTCCGGCGCCCCAGCCTGCTGGCCGACCCCTCTTCATCCTGGAAGCTGAAGGTTGAATCGGGATTAAGCGGCTCCAGGCAGTTGCCGAGGGCTCCGGCCAGGCTCGGGCTCTCAGCCCGCTTCCCTCCCGAACGGTCCCGTCTCGTTCAAATCGTCTCCTGCCTCCCCCGCCGTCTGCCACCGTGGAAGTGAGGAGGAATCGCATCACGGTGTTTTCTGGGGGTTTGGGTGTCCCAAATTGCAATACTCTCAGGGGCAGCTCCCAACCAGGTTCGTACGGTGAGGCGGGAAAGGAGCCAGAGCTTGGTTGATGTGTTTGGCCAGAGCGCAGTACAGGTGCAGGGGTGTAATGTGAGTTGAGTGACTGAAATCAGGTGGGAGGCCAGATGCATGTACAAGAGAAAAAAAAAACAAATTAGAAACCTTTTGCTGAAATAACCCCAAACTAGCATTTGTACTCCAATCCCACATCAAACAGAAAATTAAAAAAAAAAAAACAAAAAACAAAAAAACCAAAGCAAATGGAATTGAAACAGTCTAAGTAGAAAAAGTCTCAGCTGTCACGATACTGGGGATAGCCCCCAACCGTTGCGTCTATTCGGTGCTAAAGTAGCCCAACAGAAGGACCTGAATTCAGATGTGCAATAATTCTAACTTAATCATTACACTATGATGCTTATATTTTTCCCTTATGAATACATGCTTTTTCCTACAGAATTCAACTTATGTATATATATGTGTATGTGTGTACAGAGAGACATAACCTACAGTGCTAGGCAAGGAATAATATGATTCTTTACTCCCACTGTGTGCACATTGAAGTTAACTGCTACACATACGCACAGTTACTACACACTAACTGTACGCTCATACACAATATTGGCATTTCTTACTCTTTCAGCGTTTATATGGACAGTATTAACACTGAACGAATGGAATAAACTGCATGCAAAATGCGTTCAAGAATCAGTAAAAGGAACAGGACCAGCAACCAAAGTGCTCTCTATTCACGCATCGCTCAGATAAGGGCAAGACCGCTGCATTAAAATAGCAATGCAGTCTGCTTTCTTGAGCGCGCATGCTTGAGGGTAACGGGATGAGCCATTATTAAGGTAGCTCAAACCCGTGAGAACTGCAAAAAGAGCTCACAGGCTGTATAAGGTACGTCAAATGTTAGCACAGTTGAACCAATGTTGCGTAAGGAAGTACGTTATAATGGAACTGGCCTAGATGAAGGCTTAATACTAAAGATGAGACAGAAAGGTTCAAGATAAAAATGAAAGTGCTTTTCTTGGAAGTAGAAGTAAGCGATATACTATACCTGTCCCACTTTACTCAGGACAAGAACCCCAACTGTGGGTTACAAATGCCTGAAGTTAGGGCTTCATAAAGGACTGCTTAAAATAATGGGACAAAGTGATCCCACATATCCCATTATAGCTGTTCAACCTGTAGAAGAAAATCAAAGCTGTGTTTGTTTTGGTTTATTGTGTACATGTTTCCTTTTTGCACTTCAGGCAATTTACATTACACTAAAGATAAATTTAGTGGTGGGATAAACACCTTCTGGAGTAAGTGTGAATGCCAAGGAGCAACTTGCACTGAGCTGGCATTTGCTGAACCTGCTCCAGGTCTCGTTTAGACTGGCCAAAGTCCAGGGATACCTTGCGCCTCCAAAAGGTGGGCTAACCTCGTTGCCGCTGTAACGAGAGCAGGCTGAGGGAAGGCTGCGGGACACTGGGCAGTACTTGCCTGTTGTTGATGGTTTCTGTGTACAGGCTGAAATCAGATTAGCTGCACAGCAGCTCAGGAGGGCAAATGATACGCTTCATTTTAAAGAGTCATCTCCGAGTGCTGCACCGTTAGTGTGCCCATTTCTTTTGTTGGGTATGCTGCTCTGATCAAAACTGGGTACGCGCAGCTCCACAGTTATAGCCACAGTGTATGACTGGATAACGATAACGCAGAGCTTTCTGCCATTTGCCCCCTCTCTCCCTCAAAATCCTGCACAACGCACTGACGTATGGTCAGTGCACTCAAAAGGAGAGTCAGGTCTCAAAGCCTCTTCAGGAACTGGTAAGTCCTACAACCCCTCGATCAACGTAATGTCAGTGTTTCTTTTTCAGCAGTGTATACTGAAAGAAACGGTCCGTAAATTTTGATGGGATGAGGAAACTGGCAAGAATATTCGCTATCATTTGTGAAATTATCATCCAGAAATCTCCTGGACGGTTTGTCCCCTGCTGCATGGCTCTTCCAGCAAGACATCAGGGTGGTTAAAGTCCCCCATGAAGAGTAGGGCCTGCGGACGTGAGGCTTCTTCCAGTTGTCTGAAGAAGGTCCCATCTACTTCTTTTTCCTCACCAGGTGGTCCATAGCAGCCACCTAGTACAACATCGACCATGTTGGTCTGCCCACTAGTCATGACGCGTAGGCTCTCAGCTGGTTCCTCCTCCATCCCAAGACACAGCTCACGCATTCCTGCCGCTCTCGCACACGAAGGGCAGTTTCTCCCCATCGCCGTCCTGGGTTGTCCTTCCTAAAGAGCCTGTATCCATCCATTGCAGCACTCCGGCGGTGTGAGCTATCCCCCCACGTCTCTGTGATCCTGATGAGATCACAGCCTTGTAACTGCACACAGACCTCTAATTCCTCCTGCTTGTTCCCCATGCTGTGTGCTCTGGTCTACAGGCACTTGAGATGCTGATTTCCCAGAGGAGGTAAGACATCTGTCCCCACCATCGTGTCCTGTAGGCCCTTTCTTATTTGTGTGCACACACCTGGAGTGACCCTACTTCAACTCTCTTCTCTTGATTAAGCGGTTTCTCCTGTCCACATCGCCCTGCACACTCTGCTTATCATCTTGGTCCACCACTTCCTCACTTGCCTGCAGGTTGTCGTGTCCTTCTCCTCGTCATTCCTAGTTGGCCTGGTGGTCAGGCTGGTTTCCTGACCAGGTCGGTTGG
The DNA here is from genome assembly GCA_025311575.1 of Elanoides forficatus. Classification (NCBI taxonomy): domain Eukaryota; kingdom Metazoa; phylum Chordata; class Aves; order Accipitriformes; family Accipitridae; genus Elanoides; species Elanoides forficatus. The sequence goes on along the minus strand of JAOBAS010000025.1, from coordinate 5,971,418 downwards.
GCTCTGATCAGTCACTTGGTACTTACTACATGACTGCACAGGCTTACTCCAGCAGGAGCTTGGGCACAGGGAAACAGCATCTGCTTTGAAAAACAGAATGGTTATTTCCCATCAAGGCAAAAGCATTAAGTGGCAGAACATAACCTGCTATAATTTACCATCTCCTTTCATGCTTCCAAATTTGCACGTTGCTAATTGTCATATCAGCAGCTCCAGAAAACCGTCCTCTCACGCGTGCCTCTGGTTCCTTTCTTTATGTACTTAAATATGTATTTTTCATACTAATTAACAGTCTGCCTTATATTAATAGAACTAGGCTGTGCAACTCTGGCCGTACGAATCAGCCCTGTTTATGCCAGATCTAAGCCAAACCTTACTGTCGTATTTATATTAACATAATTTAACCATGCCTGTGGCTTAGCAAGATGCTCGATGCCAAAACCAGCCTGACAACCTATCCTGTATGTTCCAAGCAAACTATCTTATTTCACATTCTGTTTTCCATTTAGCTGTAGTTTTTAGATTAAAAGGCTACATTTACAATTCAGTTGTACATCAGACAACAAACCACTTAATTAACTAATTCCCTCATTGTATTTCTAAAGATCTAAAAACATGAACAGCATGACCACTTGACACTGAGTCAAGCCAAGAGAGGTTGTGCAACCTATCATGGCAATGCTGCTACGCAAGTCATAACTTCTTGTTTTGTTTAATTCAGATTAGAGTGTCTGACAAACCTCTCGGCTCACAGCACTGCCAATACATGTTGTACATCTTGTTTTTCACACTTCTCTGCTGTTGCTCTTTTGGTTTATGGTGCAGTATAAAGCAAACATCACTGTTAGGGTACAAGTATGTCACAGACCTACTGAAACACAAACCCAGTATGATGCCCTTGTATTAGTTTTGGAGCTATTCTGGGACACTGTGTTCAATAAACTCTGAACGTGAGACTATGAGAACCAGGAGGAGTGATGCCCCTATTATCCCAAATCTCTCCCCCTTTCTAGACATGTACATGATTCACATAACTTTTCAGTAGTGCCAGAGGAAATTACTTTGCGGAAATGGTCTGTTCCCAAGATGAAAGAATGAAAAAAGCTTGGAAATGGTCACAGGTGTACAAAAAGATCTAATGAATACGGAAGAGAAGGAAAAGGAAGTTAGAAAGAGTCAGAGGAACAGAATGAAATTAAAACACTTCTGCCCAGTTTGCAGTTATTTGGTAGCACAGGAATCCGCTTCTACATCATGTATTATTAAAGAAGACACTATTAGAGAGGCATACATGGCCATAATAGCAGCTAGAAAGTCACTGATAGCATCACACATGCAAGAAATGGAAAAACCTATCAGCTCAGCCTGATAGTTCTCTTTATTATTTCCAAGGCCCTGTCCACTCCAGCTCTCTGGGTTGTCTTCCGCATTAAGGCTTTCTAGAGAGGCTCTGGGTTAGTGCTGCCAGTTGATGCCAGTGGATTGAATATGTCAACCAAAATAAATTGTTATTTTTAAAACTTCTGCCCACATTTTTCTATTTATTTCCATAGAAATAAATTACTTTTCTTAATGTCACCAGTAAAAGTCATTTCACATGTCACTTACTTCTTCCAGAGACAAAGCTAGCCTGATGCCAGTACCTATAGCCGTGCACCCTGGAGCAGGAGATGACCAATAGAAAATGTCTACTGGAGATCAGCCAAAAAAAGAACAGAACAAACCTGTGGCATTCCAGAATTTGAACACTAAGCTTTGTTATTTCTTTTTGTGGAAAAGGACTAAATAAAACCCAGCTATAAATATTGGTATCTCCAAACTCCAACAACATGTTAGGAATTGACATTTTCAAAACCACATTTTGGATAGCACACAAAATGCTGATCTTCATTCTAAGTAACAAATGGGATTCAAACACTTCTGTATTCAATCCCTTTTCCGGACATCTGTACCTTTAACATATTTGTTTACAAAAGCTCTTCAAAAATAAACCTATCCTGTGCCACTTTGAAATGTTAAGCATTTAAACTCACTCAACAATCGACTGAAACTGCAAAAATGAAGCTACTAATAGCTAAGCGAGCGATCTCAATGTTACTCGTACAACTTGCTTTAGTGTCTGACCTCAGCTTATTCCAGCGATAGCAGACTGCAACACAAACTGCATCTTGCTCTTGACAAAGAATGTGAGGCACAAATATACTTTGATGCCTTTCTAATATTACAGACAAATTTGAGTAGACAAAGTATCTTATCATTGTGTTAATTTACATATCAGAGCTTTTCTTTTAATGACATGCAGTAACATTATAAAGCTGTCCTGTGTAGGAGGATATAGGCAAAGGCTATTGCACCTTTACATGAAATCTACAAAGAGTAAGCAAGTAGTACTCCTCTCCTCAGCCCTTTTACAAGCAAAAGAAAGGATAAAATATGTTATTAGCTCACCTAATCAGACAGAATTCAGGGATAACTGAAGGAATTTAATAATCAACAAACAAGCTTCACTCTGTCAGTACTTCACTTAGCTTGCAAGTTCTCCTCAATAAGTATCAGCTTAAGGACAATTACCGTATTATTTCCTGAAATTCTTCATGTATTTACCTCTAGTCCCCCTGTACTAAAAAAAAAACCAAACCAACCCAACAAAAAACCACACACACACCCCCAAACCCCTCACAAATTTACTGATTAAATAGCTAGAAATAAGTGGTTAAACTATGATATAGAAGGCATTGCTACTGAAATACCTGTGCTATGCGACATACTCACAAATGATCAGAAAAAAAGATATAAGTAACAAGTGATAAAATCTGCAAATGGTACAGAATTATTGGGGTATTAAAAGCTAAGACAAATCACAGGATGCAGGGTGCCCAGGATGAGAAAAATATGACTTGCACAACATGCAAAATAATCCAAGAGAAAAAAAAAGTGTACAATAGCACACAAAAAAAGCATACAATAATCCATGCTAAATTAGCAATTAACATTCAGGAAAGTGACTGTGAAATCTTTTTGCATAACTTATTAAGATATCAGCTCAGTGTTGAACAGCAATCAAAAGTAACTCTAGAATACTAGGAATTTTTTGGAAGATGACAGAGGAGAAAAAAAAAAGTTGTTATATCACCATATGATGCCTAGTGCATTCACATCTTGAATTGTGCATGAGCACAAGTCCTCCCACTTCAAAAGAACAATGAGAATAGTTTCAAAACAATAATTTCTATATAAAAAGAGATTACTAATAATTAATGACTCCTCAGTTATTTAAAAAAAAAAAAAAAAAGGAATGGGCTAAGTCACCAGCAAAGTGAATGGAAAGGTGTCATTTGTAGTGATATTGCTTCTTACAGTACAATAACGAGGGACCATAAGATACTAAAAAGCAAGTATAAAACAAGTACTGCTCACAGAAGACAAACTGTATAACTGCAATGGGCAGCTGCAGAGATCAAGAACACAGACGGGTTTGAGAAGTGATAGAAAATGCATGGAGAGTAAATTAACAAAGCTCTTGAACGCAGATATGACTGTTGGAACATGAAACCCCCAGTCACGGACAAGGTAAAATAGTATTTGGGGATGCATGTGTAGAACTGAAGGAATGTCACAGGAACGCAGGTAACAGAAGCCAATACCAAACTGAACCACTGAGATTTAATTGGTCCTATCAACACAATTTTCTGGGAAAGCTGAGGAACAAATGACATGCCCCTCCAATGGAGGGTAAGTACTTGACAATTCACATGCAGCAGGACAGAAATATAGCACGGGACACTTCATGTTTCCTATCCAACAGCTTATGATTTCCACAGAAAGCTCTCACTGTACTTTCGGATGTTCCCCCACAGCAGCTCAGTTACAAGTACCCTGTCATACAGGATCTTGTAATGAACCACGTACGAAACTGCGCTCTTAGAGTTACACAGCAAAACCCCATCTGAATCAAAGAAGGCACGGGGAATCTCCCTTTACCCGTAGTGCGTTAGTGTAGCAGTCGAGCAGGATTCCAACTAGTTAGTTAAAAAAAATGCAGTACAAAGAAAAAAAAATCCCCTACAGCAAGGATTTAAGTTAAAACTGACCTTGAAAGAACTGACCAGCAAGGCAACAGTGAGCCAAAGACAGGTTTCTACAAATGTGGCACTTGAGTCAGGCAGCTTTCAAATATAAAGGAAAACCATAAGGAGACAAGGAAGTAGGAGAAGGTAGCCAAGTATTTAGATACTGTCAACATCAGGAGCTAGCAGAAGTAACAGAAAAAAAGAACGTAAATATAAGCTAGCTCTGACAATCACATTTACATCTTTACTCTTTAATATGGCTAAGGAGGCACTCGGGTATCAACAATGTTTGCAATAATTAGCAGTCCAAATCACATCAGAAGATATCTTAATCATATCCTTAAACTCATCCAAATCTCATAAGAAGATTTCTTACAGCTACTTTTAGGAATAAAAAGAAGCACTTCTGTGGAACTTTTGACACAAGTTTTCCACTTGCAAAACTGAAGCAGACATCCAATAGCTTAACAGGGGATTTTATAGTTTCCCTTCAATGACGTCATACGCAGATGTTTTAGCCCAAGCACCTGGCACAGAAGTGCATTTGCCAAGGCCACCTGCAGGCAGAGAAAGTCAGGACTTCCTCACTTCAAGTATTCTTTCTACCACTCAGAATACACACGCGTAAGAGTATTGCACAACTCTGCCTTTCTCTAAGGACTGAGATGCATATTGCTCAGATGAGCTTTACAACGTTCGGCTTACTTCAGAAGCCCCAAGAGTGCTTTGCCTTGCATTTTTATCTACCGTAACAGCTCACACACACTGTGGAAACACAAGCACACAGCTGGGGAAAACCGGGGAAAGAATAAAGTGAGAACTAAAACTGAACATCAAGAATGATAAATCCTACCAATCTACAGGACACGGGTCAACAGTAATTCACACAAAGCCTCAATTACTTACTTTGCAACTTTATTTCTTTATAAGTTATTGGTATAAAGTTTAATATCTAATTATACAGTAATCTGGGGACTTTAAGGGAAGCTTATTTTGCCCTTTTTAGTGTCTTTTGCCATTTGGTCCTCAGACATGTTTTAAGAGGACTAATATTATATGTGTACCTTAAATTTCTGTACAAAAACACTTCAAGCCTTTGTTTCGTTTTTCTGAGTAGGATGCACAAATCATGCATATTGTAGACAATATAATGGTCAAGGAAATATTTCCCTCTTTAAACTAAGGCAGTTAAAAACCCATGAATATCAACTGAGTAATTTGGAAGAGTAAAAAGGCTTCCTCAGTGCTCATTTGTTCTTTGAGCGAATGTCATGTTCAGTAAGACACAGCCTCTCAGAATTATTATTGATTTGATTGCTGTCTGCATTGAAAAAGACAGAGATTGTCAAAGACAGCATTTAATTATGTACATTTTGTAATGTCACTAACCCACCCACTTTTGAGTATGAACTCATCAGCTTTAAGCATTGTGTAAAACCACATGCAAAAATTGCCATAAAATTTTTTAAATAGAACCAAATTGGCAAGTTTTTGGAAAGGATATTTCAATGTTAAAAAAAATATAGTCTATTAAAATGAGCACTTCAAGTAACTTAAATATTTTTAGCAAACATGTCCAGCAAGAAACTCTCTGTAAAAGAAATTGTTCTTAGAACAAAAAGCTAATGAATGGCTATTTAGACACTAATTTTTCAACACAGTGGTGGGTCTGTGTGAAACAATTTGTAATCTAAATAAAGTGAGTCCATTACACTGTTAAAAAAACATACATTAAGCAGGACTGATTAACTATTGCATTTCTGTATTTACAAAAGTGCTTAGCATAACAAAATTACCTAAAAAAATATAAACTTTACCGATATCATTTGGTTCTATGCATACTCCTAGATCTGCACTCGGAGAAAAATAGTATTTACATTGCTAGATTTAGACAAGTTCCCTATTATTTTTAAAGAAATTTAACAAAACTCCACAAACAAATGGACCCCTGTGTAAGTCAGTTGATTTCATCTGGCTCATCATAAATAGAGCAGAAGCAAATCCTTGAGTACTGAGCGGTATAAATAATTCTAGCCATTGTCTGTGGCATTAGACCCCAACACAGGCTGCCGACAAATTGGGCAAGTGGAGTTTTCAGAAAGCCAGCGATCAATACAATGAATATGAAACTCATGCATACAAGGTAACTGCCTTAGCTTATTCCCTGTTACATATTCATTAATGCAAACACTACACGTTTTGCTTATTTCATTTTCAGTGTGAATATCCCCATAGTTCCGCGTAGATAGATTGTCGATCTGCTCTTTGGTTAAACCTCTTAAACGATCGTCATCATCGTCTTCATTCAGCAGGAAGAAGTGGGCAAGTCGAAGTATGGGCAGTGTTCCATTTTCTACTAGGTTATTAGCATCCTGAGACTGCCTGTTATCTTGGTTTTCATTATTGCGACCATAGCGTTGAGTATCATCACTCTGTCCATTTGTTTCCCTGCTGCCTTCTACTGCATGCCCATTTCTAGACGAAACCTCACTTGGATCACTGCTATTGTTTGCTGAACGCGAGTTATTCTGCTCTGACTGCACATCTGCTAAGTGATGACCACCTCTTTGCACTTCTGAGTTAGATTCAGTTTCCATTAAAGAACTCAGTTCTCCAAAGCCTGTCATAATTTGTCTAAGGATTGATCGAAGAGCTACTGATGAAGGTTCACCAAGCCCAGTTTCTGAAATCCGACGAAGAGGTATCCGTATAGTGCTAACATAGGTTCGAATACCTGCACGTTCTGATCGTGATATCGTACGCCGAAATCCCCCACTGTCACTTTCAAAGGTAACTGTGTTTTCTGCCATTCCTACTCTAGAACGAGTTCTACTGGCAATACTGTCACGATCTCTATTTTCTCCGGGACGAATTCTTCTCACTTGGAGATCTAATGTAATTGTTGGATGCCTTCTAACAGCAGCTACTGGCCTACTAGATTCCTCCTCTTCCAAAGTTATTCCCAAGGATGGGGCTACACCAGAAAGTTGAGGATTCTGAGTGTTACTTCTTGCTTGTTCTTCAGCAGGCTGTGGAGAAGACTGAGCTGTTTGTCTTCTACTTCTGTTGCCTTGCTGTGCATTTCTTTCCTGCCTCTGCCCACGTTCCTCAGAATGAGCAGTATCACCTTGCCTTTGCAGCGGAGAGCGGCTTCGACTACTTAAAGTAGACCTCAGCCGCAGAATTTCTAGTCTTTGGTTTGTACTCCTCCGAACATTAGTTCTAGCTCTACCTCTTGTGACTCCTGTAGAAGTACCTCTTTCTGGCGTTTCCCTTTGTTCACCAGTAGCTGCAGAATTATTACGTGTAGTATTTGTTTGGGAAACACCTGTCAACTCCCTTGTTCTACTCCTGAGCCTCCCTGAGACTGGACGAGAGGCTGCTTCAGAGCTTTGTGCCACGGAACTTCTTACAGACCTGGTCCTTGCAGTGCTTGAAGCCTCATTGTTTGCCTCTCTTGCAGTCCTGCTCCTCGTTCGTGGGGTCACTGGACTGACAGCTCTTTGATGTCTTCTTTCTAAATACATTCTGCTACTATCTATACCCACAAACTCCTCACTAGCAGTTTCAAAACTGTTATGCTCATGATTTATGTTGATTTCCAGACTAAATCGGAACTCCCCACTGTTTGGATTTGTTCGACTCACGGCTCTCCAGGTTTGGTTCCCACTCTGTCCACTGCGAGTGGCGTTTCCCGTGCGACGAAACGTGTTCAGCCATTCAAGCAAAGAGTCACCATTTGAGTTTTCTCCAAGAACATCAGAATCTGAGAGAAACAAAGAAGTGCAAACATTTATACAACTGCACGCTTAGCGTACTATGATGTATTCCAAATCCTCTGTGCTTGCTGGGCCCTGACTTCAGAAACAATACAGCAGCAGGACAGCTAACGTGCTATGCTAACATAATTTTGCTGAAAATATGCTGTATGTGAAAACATCAACAAAACTCATTACTTCAACCTAGAATTTTTGTCTCACCAGCAGATACAGAGAGAAATTAATAAGCACAGATGGCCTCTTCTGAGAAAGTGTTCAGATTTAGGTGGTCCAAAGTTAGTTGTATTTGTCCAATATCTGTCCCTCGCTTAAACTATCAACTTGAGGGTATCCTAGTCAAGTAATTTTGATAAAGGAAGGAAAAGCATGACAGAATTTGTCATCTTCTGGAAAAAAATTTTAAAAATTCTTTTCCATAAGCAGTGGAATAAACGATGCATGGTTTCGACAGATTTGCTCCTTTTGTGCAAATATACTCTTTTCCTACTGCAATATCCACAGCTCCATTCCCAAATCTCCTCCACCTACAAGAACAGATATAATTGTTGTGGTTAGTGCTAACTATGTGTATAAAGCAAGCTAGTGGTCATGATCACAGCGAAGGTTTTCCCTTGAAGGGATCAGATTGAGCTCTCCCTACTCCACCATCTTCCTACTTTCACGAAACCTGCAAAAACTTTGGCATCTTCATTTCCAAGTTGCCTATTCCTCTCCTAAATCTGACCAGAATTGGCCAAATGATGAAACCAATATTGCTGGGAAAGTGAAGACAGACAGCGCACATAATACAAACCTCACTCCATTAAAACAAGCGGAAATGAAACAACAAAAACAACAAAACAGTGGAGAGATTAACTGTTTCCTAATTAACTTCTTTTCTGTTCCAACTTCTCTAATACACGATAAAACCTTTTAAGAATTAGAAGAATGAAAATTATTTTTGTGCTATTAAGTTTACTACCCAAGAGAAACCAGGGAAAGAGGAGACAGGAATTTATGGTTGACACAAATCAGTTTTTGTGAAGTATTTCAAGTTTGTTTTCATATTGTTAGGACACCTCTCATATTTTCCAAACAATGCAGAGGCACAACGAAAAAACAAGACTTGAAATGGCTGCTACTGAAATCTATCAGCGTTTCTCTTACATAGCTGCACAGAACAGTATTGATGCATCAACATCACAATCAAATACACACTTGCATGTGTATCTATATATATGAATGAAGAATGTTTACCTCCAACAGTTCTACCTTCACCTTCTCTGTTATCCAGATCAGTCTGTGATGCCAGGCGCTCCTTAGCCCCCTCTAAGCGTTGCTGCAACTCTTCTGCTGTTATTTCCCCTGAAATAAGTTACATTTTGATAACACTGTTAGATAAGACATTATTATTGGCTCAACACAGCCATGCAGAAATAACAATATTTTCTATCTTGAATGAAAGTCTTCAGAAGTAAGGTAAAATTAATAAAACCAAAAAGAAAACAGCACTTGTCTAAGATTGTAATGCAGGTACACAGGTAACAGAAGAAGTAGGTACTGGGGTGGAAGAAAAACAAGATGCTGAATGTCTGTCAAGAGCATGCCAACTTCCAGGAACAACTCAGAGGCCCCCAAAATTGCCACATACCAACAGATATACTTTGGTGTACCAAATGTTAATTATTTGGGTTTGGATATTATCTATATACGGACATGTTGCATTTGAAAGAGTTATATTTTTGTTCCAGTTTTAGTATCTACTTAAGCTGTTAATTTTTAATGAATATCAATAATTTTGAAAGGAAATGGAGGGCTTTTTCTTTTCTACAAAGCCACAGAAATCACGCTACTTGAGTCATACAACCACATGCGGTGCCTGACAGCAGTAGTGTTACTTCACGTTACATCTTTTCTACTGAAGGTATCCGCATCTTACCCGGAGTGCCAAGCAGGTTGCGGTCTCTCATTAACCTATAGTCTTCTTCATTGAGTTCATTAATGAACTGGTAATATGCCTCTTCCCTACCGAGGCGCTCCAGCTGTCGTTGTCTCTCATCTTCACCATGACTACGCTCTCGTGAAGGTGCCTGCTCACTGCCATTTCCTGCACGGTGCCGAGAGCGATCCATAACGATAATGCCAGGCTGTCCTGAACAAAACCAGAAGGTTAGACTGCATGGCAATCACAGTAAGAATTTACCTAATTTACAGTAAAGAGTTCCCAGCATTTTCAATGAAATTAGTTTATTAATAGCTAAAGATGATTAAGGTGAGCCAAGCTCTATGTTATTTGCCAAGTCAACGGTGTAGTTTATTATGCAAGTATTTTGCTTCTAGCTTGCTGAAAAACAGCTAGAAGTCCCCTTTGCTCACTGAAAGGATGTACCAGTTGGTACAGCAACTTTAAAATAAAAAAGCAATGACAGATTTTTTTTTTTTAGCTAAATAAGGATATTCTAGAAAGTTAAAGGAATAACATAAAATGTATTTCCCTTCTCCCAGGCAAAATACAACAGCAGCGTAGAGTATTTTAAAAGCTAAAATGTCATTGAAAACACTGTTCTCTAATTATTGGACTGTAATTACCCAGTGTAGACTCCTGACAACCACAACTGCTGCTTAGAGAAGACTATCTTCCACTTGAAACACTCACTGATAAGCAGGTGAGACTGCACTAGTATCTCTGTCAGTACTACCTCTCACATAGCACAAAGCCTATAGATTCATTTGTGGTGGAACTGGCTCTTTTGACATTCTTACATTATTTGCATACTTTCCTTGTGCTCTCTAATCCAAGGATTAGCTAGCAAAGGGATACTCATATCCAGAGAACTGGTGTAAAAGAGAAAGGGCTATACTTTATCCACAGTTCTTCATCACTTTTCAAATATTGAACCAGTGGGACCACACTATTAGAAGGCATGAATAACATTCCAGTGTCAGGAAGAGGCATCATCTTCATTGACTTCTGTGCCATTACCACCTCTCTGGTTAGGACTCAATCCGGGGCAGATCAGCTCTCAGACCACTCCCCAACTTCTCTCTTTTCTAAAGAAAACCTGTTCTTCAACATTCAGTTTGAAAGAAGAGAAAGTGTCATCTTTCCATGGGGCTTCCTGTTTAATAAAAGCCATCTGTAACACCTGCTGAGGCAGACACCTGACAAAAGAGATCATTTCTCTAAAGAGGAGATCACCAGGCCAAAAACCCCAGTCGTATATGGGGCACCATTCTGCCTGTGTGTGAGGAGAAAATTATTGGGTAAATACCTCCCTTTTTTTTTTTTTTGTCAATTCACGAACATATCAAAGTCACTTCAAGTATGAATTTTGCGGAAAACACAGAACAGCATTCTCAGCACTCCCAATCAGTAATTAGTCTTCACAGGAAAGGTGATGAGAAAACAAACAGACCAAACCAACTAACTGTTAGACATACATTCAATAAAGAGCAAGTCTTTATCAATGCTGTCAACAGATACAAAGAATCTGAAAATGTATTTGCCAACAGCAGAAGCTGGCATACATTTAATATACCTTTCTTATGTTCTTTGTGGGATCCACTCTGATGCATTCTTGGTCTCCTCATTTTCCACCCCATATGCTACTTCTCTCCCCGTCTTCCTCCCGTGTCACCCCCCCCTCCTAACTACAGTTCTAAGCACCTCTTCCCAATCAATCTTTCCACTCATCTGCCTCCTCTGTCAAATACTGCATTTTGATGTATTTAATACTTCCCTCTCAGCTCTTTAACTCACTTAACTTAAAAGAAATCAAATCTGAGTATCTCCTCTTCAAGACTTTTTCTATTACCGTAATATTTGTGGGGGTTTAAAAATTACTGTCGCCCTCTTGGCTCAGCCTCACAAGCTGTAGGTAACTCCTGACTTCCATTTCCCACAAGGGCTATATTCAATCGGGTCACTTCTCATATGACATTTCTAAACACCAATTTCTCAGCTAGCTCTTTGTCTTACTACCCTGGTTTCCTCAAAACAAATGCAATTCCCGCCTACCCCGCCAACAACACACAGTTAGCACTATTATTACCCTGATGACACCCGTCACTTGACTATTATCATGAAAATGCCCAATCCATACTGCACTGAATATTAAAGTGCCTCTGTCCTCAATGATTTACAACTCAACACAGGTACAGGCGGCAGGGGGAAAGAGGACAGATGAAATTAATTTAGTTTCAGGTAAGGTTGCTACTTAGATGCAAGCCTTAAAACAACTAATGTATTACTGTTTGCCTGACGATGGCCATAGTGAGTCAACTGACTTTCTGGGTATATCACTATACTGCTGCACAGAAAAAACGACATATAAATTCTTAAGATGAAAAATCCATCACATGTAGTCCCCCTCAATCTAAATTTTAACTGTTATTCAAAAGAGAGGCTCTTTACTTTTCATTTCTCATCCATAGAAAATCTGGAAATCTCTTCTTCAGATTTCGTGGGTGGTAGAAAAAAATTACTGTTTTGTTGACAACTGTATGATAGGATGATTAGTCACACTCTTTAAATGACTCAGAAACAGTAAGAAGTGTGAAGTGTTTGGTTGTCCCATCTGTTTAACATAACTGCACGGATGACAACTACTATCCATATTTATCAAACGCCATCAAAACTAAGTACTTTGGCACTTAGGATGTTTCAGAGTAGTGAGAGTTGAGGGGTATTAACTGCATCAAAGTGAAGTACTTTGGCGTATAAAATATTTCAGAGTATTGAAAAGTTGAAGGGTATTAACTACTAAGATGTAAAAAACCTGAAATCGAAATCCAGTTATGACTCAGGATTACTCTTCCTTTGCAAAGAAACAGGGGCCACATGCCAACAGTTTATCTATATTTTCTAGAATTTTCAACCTAAGACTAACTCCTTGAGTTTTTAATTCATAGTTACTCTGGCCCATTCTTGAAGATTTACACTCGTTTTTATCTAAGCAATATATACCTCATGCTTTTAGGTTTTGGCCTCTTTCCATGAATTGCTGCCCCCAATTCAATTAGGTACTCGTCTTCGGAAAGACTACCACCTGATTGCAAGCAAGACGACTACAGAGTTTAGATGAGGAAGCCTCCCCGAGTGACAGGGCTATTTAGCATTTCTGTCACATTGCAGCCTCCAGGCGAGATGATCTCACCGAATTGGAGAAAAAAAAAAAAAAAACAGAAAAAAGAAAAAAAAAAACCACCTCAAACCCAGAAAAAAACCCCCACAGAGCCCGGGGAAGAAGGGGAGGGGGAAGGCAAGGCAGACAAAAGAAGAATCCGAAGCTATTTCAGAAACAGGCCGCGGGACACCCCAAAACGATCCAAGCTCAGGGCCTGAGGCCTCCCGCCCC
>JAOBAS010000025.1:5927905-5949566 GCA_025311575.1 Elanoides forficatus | reverse complement strand
CCGCGCTAAACCCCGCGCTAAACCCCGCGCTAAGCCCCGCGCTTTGCCGTGCGGGCTGGGCTGGGGTCCCCGTCGGTCGCTCCCAGCGCCTTCCCGTCCCCTCGGCGTGTTGCCGGAGTCTTCGTTTCGGTACGAGCAGGTTTTGGGGGAAAAAAAAAAATGAGGTAGTTGAGGAAAACGCTCAAGTTAAGGGGTTTTCGTCGTCAGTAAAGGAGCAGCCACTTCCAGTGTTCAGCCTGGCCGTCAGCTGTGCGGAACAGGGTCCGATTCTTTTTCCTTGATAATGCTTTTTTTGTCTGATTTATTACTTGTAGTCACCATTTTAGGTATTTTTGCTGGCTGCTTCAGGAACCGAAGTCTGCCGGCCCTTTCGGGGCTTTAGAATGCCGTAAAAGAGCTTTATGTGTCACCGGTTCTCGGTACAGACCTGAGTAAATGGGTTTCTTTGCATAAATGTTTTAAAGAAAGATCTAGCAAACTGTCATTTAGGTTTCCTTCGTCCATGACATGGCATCACTTGCTGAACAGCAGAACAATAGGAAGTGGGGAGCAGAACAAGCAGGAGGGTTATTCTTGTAACAGGTCCTAAATTTTGCATTACATCCAGTCTTTCTCTTGCAGTCTCCTCACAGTGGTGCTCTGTATGTTGTAGTTCAGATAACGGGTTTTAAAAGCCTGGTGTTGTTTTTGCATTTGATAAATAAACTTTTAAAGCAGGCTGTGGTCAGTTATGGCTGAAACACGATCTGCTTCTGTGTACATAAGCTTTAATTCTAGAAATGCTTTAGCCATTACCTACGGAACAGTTGTAATGGGACTGGTCACACCTTCCCTTGTGTTTTAAACATGCTGATATTAATTGCAGCACAGTTACTTCAGCGTGAATTTTGTTTGCTGGTATGAATCGGCTAACTATTTTTCTTCTCAAATTTTGCATTTGGATTCTTCAGACTGTTCATAGGAGGAATTCTTACCTTGCCTGAATTTTTTTTTTTTTTTTTTTTCAGGGAGGGGAAGGGGAATAAACTGTTGTGAGTGTGATAAGCTATTGCCTCAAGTCTCCTTATATGCACATACTGACTTTGCTAGTACAGCCAGCCCTGGTTTCAGCGCCGATAGAGACACCTGCAATATGAAAAATAGATTGAGGTACTGAAAGACATGACTACGTTTCTAAGGTTCGTGCCAGGCTCTGTGCAGCTGTTCAGCATGTTGGACTGCAGCAGCGTGTAGGGAATTCAGCATGTGACACTGGTGAAGCATATATTCAAACATCTTTTGGTGAAATCATCAGTCTGCTTGCTGGTGTTTGGGAGAGTGTGTTTAGAGCTGCTGGTCATAGTGTCATTTTGAGAAATTTCAGAAAAATGGAACAGTGTGCTTTAAAAATGGATAGTTACTCAAATGTGGCTTTAAAGTAAAATTTCCTCTTGGTTCTTGACTATGCATGATTTTAAATCCTCTCTCCTCTCAGTGAGGGGGGAAATCAAGATACGGTATTTGATTAGAGTTTGAAAAAAAAAAAAAGAGGGGTGAGCAATGTGTATTGTTTCATTTTTTTGCCTTATTGTTCATTTACTGCCACCTTTCCCTAGCAATTCCCATTTCCCTTCGAGATTTCTGAAAAATTTCTGTTAAATATGCTGTGTAATTGCCCTTTGACAATCACTAAAATATGTAAAATAGAAAAATCCGTAGATGCTTTTATAGCTTGTAGTATACTTGTACATAATGTGATCTTAAATTATATGGATGGAGTTAGGATTGAAGTCAAAGGTTCCTTTTTACATCCCTTTATCCGAAGTAATCAATTAAATTGCCAAAGCAAATGTGTAATAACATTTCATTTTCTTGAAGCTATGATAATGTATGGGTGGACATTATATCTTGCAGTGGGGAGCGTATGAAACAGAGTTCAATGTTTGTATATTGTTATATGCAAATACTGAAAAAAAAATATTCTTATGTTGTTTCAGTCTTTCCCAAATGGTACATACTGATGGATGAATAATCTGCTTTTTGAGTTGTTTGTAGTATTTATACAGCTCAAACTTTCTTTACATATGAAGTTGTTTGCTATCTTTTAGTTAATTTTCATAATTTTTACTCTTTAACTTAAAAGTTTAAAGCAGACTTTGTTACTGTTTCTAATTCTTATTTTAAATAGCGCAAATCTTTTAAGTCTGTTAATATATATCATGATTTTTAGAGTACTTTGAAGAATGGGCTGCAGGACTGCAAATGTTTTGTTTAAAATACTGAGGCAACTTTTTCTTTAATGACATCTACATACGGATGTCTAATGAATAGAAGAAACACAGAAAATAACTAAACTTTAATAGTTTGGTTTGTGCAAATGTATGTTCAGAAGCCCTCGGTAATAAAAATCCAGTTTAAGAGTAGTAGGAGCTAGTGTCTTTAGTATGACTGCAGTCTTCACCTTTTTTTTTTTTTTTTTTTGTTGTTGATTGGTTTTACAGCTGCCTCTGAGGTGCAGTATGGCAATTCAAAACTAGATAGCAGCTGCGTGTCCTAATTGTAGGAAGTTAATTGTATGCCATTGAAACTACACAGGAATGTTTTGGAGGACAGTCTTATAGCAATCTTGATGGAGTGAGAATCCTTCTAGTGAGCGAAAGAGATATTCTGGAGTGTGTGCTTTAGTTACCTGCTGAGGGTATGACCTGGATTTCATGCCCTGCTCCAACAAAAAAGCCAGTCCAGCCCTGCAGCGCCCTTTGCCAAGAGGTGAGGCTTGGGGTCTCCACTGGGCTGCCTTAGAGCATCACCAGGTATGGCTCCATGGAGGTTTCTTACATATTGGCTGCCAAACTCGACCGGCTGAACATCAAATCAGCTGAGTAACAATGTCAAGCATCGCAGCTGAGCTCTACCTGGTGCACTGCCTGCAGCAAAATTGCATTCTGTTCTCAAGTTTTTATTTTAATCCCTTTTATTTTTCAGTCTGTGATCTCTGTGGTTGAATCTTCCTGGCTTTTTATGGAATGGTGCTGTCTGTTTCATCAGCACAGGACCTGCAGTGGGCTCTAAAACCTGCTTAGAACAAATTCTGTGATTTGATAGGGTTTCTTTCTATAGCAGAAAGGTGTACAAGAAGGCAGTTGACTCTAATGGCAGACACTGGGAAGGGAGCACAGGCATGACATGTTGAACATCAGTCTTCAGATAAAGAAACTGTTGCTCGTCTCTAGTGGTGGTAGGAGAGTTTACTTTTTTTTTTTTGTCCAGAAAATGTCAGTTATTTCCTGCGTAAAAGCTGTTTTGCATGCTATTTGGGTGCTCCCTTGGGAATGTTGCTCAACCCAGATATTAAACCTACCTATTTGACTTATGCTGGACTTAGAAAATATGCCAGCGGTTTTTAGTTTGTTGGACTAACATACAGATTTGATTGTTACAAATTTTTTTTTAATTGACAGGACCAGACTCCTTCAAAGCTCATTAGGAACCGAGTGGCAGGTACGGGCAGACTGAGGTGGCAGGACACGAGGGGCTGCTGGTGCAGCACAGCAGGGACACGCTCTCCTGGAGCTGGCAGCATGTGCTAATGCCAAAGTGGTACTCAGTTTTTATAGATTGATCTTGCACTGTTTTTTGGGGGTTTTTTTGTTTGTTTGCTGTCTTCTCCCTTCTGTTTTTATGATACAGCTACAGTAGGAAATCTGAGAGAGAAGCCTGTTCTGTGGAGCAAGGCTGTCTGTTTCAGTGGTAATTTAGAGTGTTTCCAAATACTCATTTTTCCTGTTTATAGGATGTGGTTTGGATGAGAATAAGAAACTATTGAATGTCACTGTTAGGCAGTATATAACTTCTTAATTACAACAGCAAAAAATGATATAATTGAAGATCTCCAACTTTAGTAACATCCCCTGATGCTTTATTGGAAGCTTTCCTTAATCTCTCAGAAAGAGACTTACGTGGTGAGACTCTTTTGGTGGGGACCCAACAGTAAGCAAGCTAGTGCTCTCCTAGTCACTCTCAAGAATTGCGAGAGGTGATGTAGGTCCCAAACACAACTACAGTTGATTTTTTTTTTTTTTTTTTTTTTTTTTTTTAAATTTCAGCTATTATACTTCTGTGTTGGAACTATTGCTGTAGGTAGAGGGTCAGATTCTTTTATTTGGACATACTGACATGTAATTGAAATGACAAAAATACATTGATGTGCTAGACTTTTCCTTGCACGCTTCAAACAATCAAATCTATATCCACTTTTTTCCTTGTGGGTCTGTGTGAGTTGAATAAGAAACAGAATTGTGGAAAACTAGTGAATGTCCGGTAAACTACTGGTTTGCTTAATCTCTAATATGGTATGTCATAGTTTTACTTACTGGTTAAAAGGATATTGCAAGAATGATGATGATTCTCTCTCAAAAGCTTTTATGTAAAGAGAAACTGAAGAGGTTGGGAGTATTTCTCGTGGAAAAACAGAGAAGGCAGAATGTGTTTAAGTTAGATAAAACAATGAATGGTTCGTGTAATGTATAAGATGCTGGTGCTATTTTTGTTTCACAGTATTTAAAGAGGAGGGCATGGAATTTTTTTGGTGAACAGTAAGGAAATATTTTAAAGCAATATAGATAAACTGCTTAACCTGTTGCCAAAGCAAAAAGATAAGTCAAGAGCTTAGCGTCTGCTCTGTAATGTTATAAAAAACAGTCACTTCTGACTAACTGTTGCAACGAGTTGAATGTTCTTCTCCTTTTGAAGTTAGGCTGCTCTGTAGAGGTCAGGCCAAGCTCTGCAGTGCATGCAGAAGAGCCCATGTTTGTTAACTTAAGGAATTTTGGGTTGTGTTGTTTTGGTTTTTTTTCTTGAAACACTTGGCCCTTCATAAGGTTGATACCAGATTAGTTCCAGTTTGTATTTATGGGTGTGTACTGATTGAGTTACATCAGATCATAGATCACTTATTTTGTCAATGTTTATATCAAACTGATTTTTAGTAAGAGGTACATTGAGTTTGGGAGTGCCACAAATAGAGGTAATGAGTCCAGTGAGAAATTTTACTTGGCAAGAAGTGAAACAACAGGTCTGGACTTGGAGCTTCTTGATTAGTTCTGTATTGAGCCTTTGCAGGAGCTGTATCATGAAGTTCTTGCTGTTAGTTTTCACTATAAACTTCCAAACAATTCTTGTCTTCTCTCAGTTTAATAGACATGAGGGTTTTTGGTTTTTTTCTGAATGTTCTTGTGTGTTGATTTTAACCGTTTTGAACTGAAGCAGTTGGTGCAGATTACAGGCAGCCGGTGAGAGCTGCAGAGTCGGCATGCAAGCCTTTGGCTTCTGACTCCTGTCAACAATAGCATGGAATTTCTAAATGCCACAGACTTTGTTTATGTATGTAATGTATGGTATTATCTTCTTAAATTATATGCCCTGAGTCTCTTTTGGATCCATTACCATAGTAGTTAGAAAGTTCTTAATTAAACTATCTACATAATGAGGTATGCATGCTGTATTGCATGAAGTCTTGTGCTCTTTAATTTTTCTGGTAAACCACTCGTATAACTATCTTCCCATCTGCTTCCTTCCCTTTTCACCCAGTTATGTTGCTTCAAGCTTTATAGGTTTTTAAGGTCATGCAGTTGAGTGAGTCCCCCTGTGGCCCTTGGACTTTATTTGGTGTGATCTTTTGTTATCTTGTCACAGATGTGTTGATTTATTTTCATAGCCTGCAGCAAAGGTGAGTTAGCGTTTCATTTTTGCCTGAAGCCTTTGACAAGTGCAGAGAGGAGAGTGTGAGAGTAGTGTTGCAAAACACCAAAGATCTGTATCTGCTTTTATTCTGGATTTATAAATTAGAATAATATATGTAAATAATGGGGGCATGTACTGCTGTGCTTGACTTCTCATGAGGGAAGAGGGGATAGTTTTTGAGGGTGCTGATTATAGAGAAGGTGCATGTCATCAGAGAATGCTGCTTTCTGCCAAATGATGGTGAGGTAGTATATTCACTCTAGCTCTTGAGTATTCTTTGATTCTTATGTTTTAAGGTCTTTTTGAAGCTTTAAAAAACCCCCAGACAACCAACTGCAAAACAATGGAGGTATCCTTCATTACCATTGGACTCTGAAGAGCTGCAATTTGCAGACTGTTGCACCAGAAACTGGAAAAATCTCTTGTTTCTTAACAGCAGACTTTTAGTTATGCTGAAATTTGGAAACTGCAGTGGAAACATAATGAAGGTACAGTGGCTCGGATTTGTGTATGACAAGGTTGTGCTCCAGCAGTATGCAACAACAGCCACCGTGGTGATATGCACTTCACAAGACCTCCAAGTTAAAGCCCAGATGTGTCCATTTTGGCATTAAAAGGTGATTGTTGTGCCACTGTGAGTATCAAAATGGTTATAAAAATCTCGCTCTTTATTGAACTTACTGACGTTAAGCCATTCATTGGTGCGCCTGAAATAGCAATAGAAGCAGATCATTCTGAATAGCCAGTTAATACCAAGATGCTTCCATCTTCCACCAAAATAGTTTCCTACAGACAAGTAGCAGGACATCAGCTGCAAATGTCTGGGTACCAGCATCTTCTAAACAAAAGACTACTTCCCCCCCCCATGGCTTTCTTGGCAACAAGATTCTTTCTTTCTACTATGGACCCTTATTGTTGTGGAGCTGTGATTATGTGGGACGGAGACTGGGCTGCTGTGGTTAGATGCACTGAGTATGTGAGGCAGTGCACAGGCTGCTGGCGTGGACTGTCACTCATGAGTATTGCTCTGAACAATTGGCAACCAGAAGCTTTTTTTTTTTTTTTTTTTTAGCAGAATGCTGGGCTCCAGCCCCAAAAGGAGACAGCTCATGTGCTTCACAGGATCTCCTTTGTTCTGTACTGACAAAATGAGTGCTATCTTCAGTCTTCACCCTTTGCCTGATGTGCTGGATTTTTTTTTGTCTTAGAATAAAGTGTTTGCCATGTCTATATTTTTGCCATACATCCTGTCTGTCAAGCTTGGCTCTGGTTCTTAATTCCAGACAATAATCCTTTCATTTCAAAGTGTGATGTTAATCTGAATTTTCCTACGAGAGTCTGTAATGTGAGTGATAGGTGGACTTCTCTAGCTTCCTTTCATGTCTGCCTTGGAAGCAGCAGAAGTGTGATAGTTATTTGTTGCAGCGGTGCTCATATAGAGTATGCTGATCGGGGGTGGGTGGAGGCAGGGTCATAAATAACGGAACGATCTGGTGCTGTATTCTGTTTGGAGAGTGTAAAAAAAAAAATAGTTAAAATTTTTAAAATAAAAGTGGCTTTGGTTACAGACAGACAATTGGAAGTTTCCCCGAATAGGGAGTTTTCTTATATATGTAGGAGTTTAGAGGGAAAAGGACTATTTGCAGTGTCAACCCTAATGCCATCCTGGTTTTTGCACACATTAAGATAATATGTAACTGAATATGAAAAGAATAGAACGGAAATGGCTCGTAAATGTGAATGACTGCAGAATGTGAAGACTGAAAGCAAATCGTAGGTAAGAGTTGGTACTGGTGTTTGTTTTGATTTAATTGTCCCCTCTTGTATGTGCTAAAAATGGGCTCTTGTGCATGTACTTTTCAGTGAGGAAGAGCATTTTTGGTAGGCTGCTGCAATATGCTAGGAACTACTGTGTTGCATTTTTCAGTCACCTTGGAGAATGATTCCTGTGGGGTTTTATGTGCTGTTTATGTCCACAAACTTCTGAAAAATTCAGAGGCAACTTCAGGGCTGAAGAGACTGCTCCATTTCCTTGTCCACCTACATGAAGGCTGCATACGGTCATCGGTGGTGCCCAAAAGAGTGGACTTGGGGGTGACGTTAGGCGCCAGAAGTAAGTGGTGGAGGTGAAAGACAAAACATGAGCTATCCACAGCTACCTAAGATGTCTAGCGGCATGCTAGAAACAACGAACCGCACCGTCCGCTTCTGGGACGGCAGTGCAGAATATGTGCAGCTGTTGGGTGCGCTGAAAAAAGTGGTGGATGCTATGGGCTGTGTGTTGTTAAGGAAGAGGAGCTGAACCTGGAGCTAACCTGTTCTTCAGGGGAGGGCGAGAGAAGAGGTGGAGGTGGCTGGGAGGCTTTGCAGGGTGCAGGAGCTCAGAGCTTGGGCATAGTGTCTGCATGGGGAAGCAGCTGTTTGTAGAGCGAAACTAGGTGTGGGCTATGACAGTGGATCCTTCTTCGCGTTAGCGATCTGGAGACAGGGAGAAAAATGACGGAGTTGGGAACTCTCTCGGGGCTGAAGTCGGTTATCGGTGTAGAGTAGCGTCGGGTTTCTGTCTGGAGGAATGAGGATGGAGGGAGCGGTGAGTCAGGAAACTGGGTCCTGTTTAGACCAGGAGGTCAGATCTTGCAGCTCTTGTTTCTAGCACTGAGTTTTGAGAATCCTGAGAGAAATTATGGAAAAACCCTAGACCTCGCCTGGAAGGACCCCCTTAAGTCCAAGAGCAGGAATAAAATATTAATCTAATTGTGTGCATTTGAAGAAAAGGACTTAAAGAACAGAAGTCCAGGTGGATAAGCCAGTAAGTGGTAAGTACATGCAGTGCAGGTCATCTGCAGTGCAGTAGCAGTTCTTCAGTGAACAGGTTGAAAGCAGCTTTGGAGAAAGTGTTTCCTCATATTTGAAACTTTCTCTTTTTTTTTAACAACAACGAAAAAAGAGGGTGGTGGTGTCTCCCTTGCTTTTAAGGGTGAGTGTGATGAGGCTCTAACACCTTTCTTGCTTCTGCAGGACCTTCACTGGCCTTTGCAGATTCTAAAAGAATAGCCTGTAGTGCATGAATATCCAGATGTATTCCTTAACTTTTTTGCTGATTTTAAACAATATTGTTTGTGGTCTCTGCATGTGATAACTGTTTTGTGGGAAATACAGCTTTCAAATATTTCTGCAAAAACATCAGAAATGTCTTAACCATAAGGAAGAAAAAAAGACTATTAATTTTATAGCTACACATACTGATAACCTCTGTATTTCTGAAACTGTTAAAACCCAAAGAATTCTGTGGCTGTACAGAGTCCTTGGATAACGAGATCTGAGGTACTAGCTGCTTTTGAGATACTTGAAAATTGAAGACGGACTTGCAGCCTCGCTGTCTTAGTCATATAGGCTGCACTAGTTCTGGTTGCAACTTTTTGTAGCTTGCACAGTAATTGTGTGAATAATGGCATTTATGAAACCTGATTCCCCCCCCCTCCTCCTCCCCAAGATTCTTTGCTTTATTGTGGAATTATCCACTGTCTAAATGCAAATTCAGATTGGAAGTATACTTGTATCTAGGACTCTCTCCTAGGATGAGGTAAATAACATGTTGTGCAAAAGTAATAATCTGCATGTCTTCTGCCAGTCTGCTGCTGTGATCAGCTCAGATGATTTGTGGTAAAAATGTGCTTTCTGGGCATGTCTTAGAGGAAGTGCCAGATCTTGAACATTTGAAATGTGACAAAAGGGCCCATGCTAAAGGGATGTCAGATCTCATTCAAAATGCTCATTTTGAAACTGAGTAAGCCTATGAAGATTATGTTCGTTCAATATAGAATTGGCTGTGTCTTTTATGCTGGTTTAAAGTATTAACAAAGTAAGCCAGCAGTTTGTTTTGTAATATTATAAAATACTCAGGATCGTGGATTCTGACTTTGTGTAGATGATGGTAATCAGTTCACCCTCGTCTGTTAATTTAAGTCTTGGAAATGCTCTTTAAGGTTCAATACAGACTATCTGAGTTTGTTCAAGTAAGGTAATGAAGCTGAGGCAGGAGCGTCAAGATACTTAACTGCTGCTAATAAAAGGCTTGCTTGCTTTCTGGTATCCTTCCACTGTCAACTTGAGTTGAGAGTAGAGAAGCCCGTTGTGCATGAATGGGTGGGAATAAAGTTTCAGTTTCAGGCTTCATCCCTCCAGAGCTCTAACTCTCATGCTCCTCTCCCCCCTGCTGCCCCCCATCTTTTCTTTGCAAGCTTGGCAAGTAATGCTGCGTGTTACTGCTACATGCAGGCTGATAACCATTCAGGAGGGTTTTGTGTTCTGGCTGGCTAGCCTGCTGTTCTCTCTTGTCTCCTCCAAGGCTCAACAAATGGTTTCTGAGACCTCGTCAAGCCTCCATAATAGCACATTTGGGATTACAGCATAGCTTTATTCATAGCTACAATTTTTTGTTAGGTACAAGCCCACTTGTGAACTAGTTCCGAACTTTTGTGTATTGTAGGCTTCCCATTTGAGAAATAGCTATTTGAATAAGTATATTTATTTTTCTACAGAAGCATATGAAGTCCTTAGCTTATGTAAGGAAGGTACTGGATAGACAATTTGATATTCTGCTTTTTTACAGAGAATTATACTGATGTTGCCCTGTTGCATGTGTTTTGCATATCCTAGTTAAAGACTGATTTAAGCATATGAAGATTGGGATGCTAAATAGTCCTTGTAAAATTATATGCAATACTTGAACAAAAAGATACTGCTGTTTAGGCAACAGTTTCTATTCAACTGCCTCTTAACTACCTTGAGTGTTAAGTGGTAGTACGGCAAAACATATTGTACAGTCAGTTTAGAATTTGCAGGAAAAGAACTATAAGCCAGGATTAAAGCTGTAGATATTTTCTTTAAAGGACAAAATGTTTGAAAGAGCATAATGATTTTCTCAACTACAGATGATAGCCTAAACATCCAAAATTAAAATTAGTCTTGAAAAACATGCATGTTTTGTGAACAGGGAAGAACACAATTAAAGGTCACTGAAACAATCTGCTTGTTTTTTTCTGTGAAAGCTCTGTGCTGTGTGCTTGTAACACCTTGCATACAAGATGTTGACATTTGAATAAAGGACACTTGAGAGTTGCACTAAAAAAGAAGGCTCAATTCATTATTGTCTGTGTGAATAATACGTGCGACTGAGAACTTGGAATACGAAAGGATCTGAATTGCAGCAAACCCCTGATTCCACCTTGTGTTTCTGGCCAAGAGGTGTTTTCTGGGAGCAGCATAACCTTACCCTGTGAGGGGCAGCCCTAGCTACAGGTCTACTTTCAGTTGCAGTTTGAGTTCAGACACTGGATAATCCTACAATGAAGCCTTGGAACGTCAGATTTCATCAACTCTTGTTGTTCTCACGGAGCTACTGTGCAAGGTATGGAGCATAACAAAAGCAACTGGAGCAAGCTCTATCTGGGTAGACTTCAAGACAGCAAGGTGGCACATTTGTCCCCGAGTGTAATTTCAGTCTTATCTAACTTTTTGTACTTCACCTGCTTGGCGTTCAGACTCTCTTTTCTTCTGGGGTGAATGTCAATCCTGTTTCATCAGGTTAGAACAAAACAACCCCTCACAAGTACATGTGCTAACGGTGCCATTCACTGTTATGTTAGTTCAATTTTGTAGAGGCTCAACTGGAAGCTTATATGACTCTGCTAGATGAGTGTCAGATACTGAAAGACTCAAAAAATGAGTAGCTATTGCAACACTGAAAACTCTGTGGGTAGAATTCCAGGCACCTGTAAGGGGGAAAAATAGCATTAGGACTTTATTTCCATCTGCCTGGCTAGTTTGCCTATGCTGTGTGAGATCAGAGAGGCTACAAGGCAGAAAATACAGCAGTGAATGGCTCGTTAGCTGCATTTAATTTAGGTGGATCCTCTGTCAGGAAGGGATGTCAAGATAAAACTTCGTGACGGTGAGTAGCTACTTACTGAAACAGCTAGTCAGGACAGCCACAACAGGAGAATTGGCTGGGGACTTGGCCTACAGTAGGATGAAAGAGCAGATTCAAACTGTCACTGAGGGCTGTCTGTGACAAACACGGTTTGTTCTTTGCTCTTGGAGGGATGCTGAATATATACAAGGTTAAGAAATCTGCTTGAAGTACCACAACTTCAGTTAAAAAAGAAAAAAGAGAGGGGTGGTGATGGGAGGAGATGGCTTCTTAAAGCTAAAAGAGAGCCAAGAAGGTGAAATGTTGCAAGCTGCTTGGGAACAATTTCTGAAGCTTCACTGGGCTCTCAGGGAGTATGTATCACTCAAGACACACTGTAAAACCATCAATTGAAAAAATGACATGGTGAAATAGTACAATAAAGGAAGCCCTTGGGAGTAAGGATGTGTTCTTTGAAAAATTAATATAGAAATAGAAGGTAAGTGATGATAAGCTAAATGTAAAACTATAGTGTGAGAGCCCACCTGGCAACCTTTCCCCCATATAAGCCCTCAAAAACACACAGGCAAGCTCCCCCCACCTTGAGAAACTACTTGAGGAAAGGCATGAAATTAATCTTCCTTTTTCTCCCTCTTTTCTGATCTATCAGTAGCACAATGCTATCTGTAGAAGCAGGACACCACTGACCTATAAAAGGAGTTGTTTAGAGAAGATGAAATGACAGCAGGAGAAGAACTTTTGTTTTGTCTGTGCATTATGAAAGAACTTAAAGAACTGGAGGCGAAGGAATGCATTGGGGCATCTGTCTCAAATTGCAGTGTGTGGGGAAGGGGCCGTTTGAACAAACTGAGGTGAAGGGCAGTCAGTCATCAAGATGAGATGTGTTTGCACATCTGAAGGAGTTCAAGAATGAAGTAAGCGAATTACTAACCAGAAAGTATAACCCAATGCTTTAAATTGTTCAAGTCATGGAAGACTGGAAAGGGACAATGGTGAGATCAGTGTTTTAAAGGCCTTTTTGGAAGAGTGGAAACTACTAACTAGTGAGCTGAACCAAGAGCAGCGATAGTGGACAGATGAAAGGTGCTGAGGTGAGGAGACAACAGCCTTATAAAACACATTCAACACCTCCTAGGTCTATTAAAATCTTTTGACGGAGTTAGCTTACAGGTTAAGGCAACGTAGTTGATGTAATGTGTCTAGATTTTCAAAAGGCGTTCCGTGAAGCCCCCTATCAAAGACTTAAGATGAACTTAAAGACAGTCCTTCTCTGGATAGAGAAGCTAGTTAGAAATGTGAAGTAATGGTGAGAGGCCATTACTGGTATCTCTCAGGAATATGTGCTGTTCAGAACTTTTGTTTGGAAATCACTTGTCTTAAATAGTTGGGCAACATCTTTGCTAATTGAGTGCTATTTGGGATAGTGAAGGCAAGGACTGATAGTGCAGGCTTGGCCCTCGATATCAGAAAGTTCTCCAATAATAGATCACACTCATTGATGTGAAGTGATACGTATGAGGAAATGGGCATTTCTTTACTCACACAACAGTAGCCTCTGAATTTATTATTTAAGAAACGGGTTTTGGAATTCAAAATGACAGTTTTGTGAAAGTGCCAGCTCAGTGCAAGTAATTGCTAAAAAGCAGAGAGAATCACAGGACTCAACTAGCAATGGAGTGGAGCACAAAACATGGTGTCATTGTTGCTTTAAATCCTATTTTCAGTATCGTAGGCATTTCTAATCCCTTCATCCCAGGCAGGGTATAATAAACCTAAGGAGGGCCAACAAGGATACTCAGAAATGTGGAGCAGTGTCTATGAAAATTTAAGTCTTTCCCATAGACGAGGAGTCTTCTGTCTGTGAGTGAGGGACAGGGAGAGTCTCTGAAAAATCCTGAGTGTCATCGAGAAGACAGGAAACAGTTGTTCAGTGACTGCATACATTTATGAAAGATAAATCCATTAAGGGCTATTAAATAAGAAAATATAACCTGTGAACCTGTAGCTCCTACAGTAATATGTTTGTGACTGTTGGGCAAATTTGTGACGTAAAAAGCTTCTCATCGTAAAAATTGTTTTTAAAGCAGCAAATATGCTGTTTCCTCCATGTAAACCAAATAATTTCACAGATTTGACTACTGAAGAAAAATATACCAAAAATAGAAGTTATCCAATGAAATCATGGTTTTCTGAAGTTTAGACCAGTGCTTTAACCCTGTTTGTTGTTTGCGTTTCAGAACAGATGCTTTGAAATGCTGTGCTGTCTTTATGCAACTTCTAGTTTCTGAAGTGGTACAAATATTGAGGTGACTTAAGAGCAATTTGAGAGAAGGAACGTGCAAATGAAATACAGCAATCTTCTCCTTTATAGAGAATTTGTGTTGCTTTACATAAAAGTACTGGTAAGACTGCCATGTCCTTTAATAAAGTAGCATGAAGCTTTGAGTCTGGAGTGGGATATTGCTGCCCACCAACTAGTCTCCTCATAGGAGCAATCTTCATAATTTTGTGGTTTTAAAACCTTAGTTTTTAGGCTAGCTGTCAAATTACAATTTTGTGGGAGAAGGGAGGAGAAAATACTTCATCAAATCCCAGGGATTCTTGCTTCTGTGGAACTTCTGTGCTGGAGTCAATTGCAGGGCTAGATGGGGGAGTTGGCTTGGTTTTAATTTAATTTTATTTTTTTTCTTTTCCAATTACGTGGTTTCACCACCACTAGAAAGCAGGGAGTGAAGTGAGTGGCATCTTGCTTTTTCTCCTCCATTTCTCTCTCCTCTACCCATTCCTTTGTTGTCTTTTGTTCTTACTACATATTTAGTGCTGGTTTTGATACTCATCATACCCCACTGCAGGCTAACAGAAATTGTTAACCCAGGAAAAAAGAAGTGGATAACTTTTTGCCAGCTGCAGGAGGTGAATCATCATGGAGGAGTGTGGCACAGATCAGAGCTGGCAGAGGAGTCAAGGCTTTTCTTTCGACAGCAGCAAATTCTTAGATCAGAAGAACCACATGTACAGTGTATCGTTGAATTTAGTTGGTTACTTTGAACTTCTTGCCAAACTATATGTTATGGCGAAAGGTGCTAATTTAAAAAAAATCAAAGAACAAAAAGAATGAAGTGAATCAGTAATTGCCATTCACCAAGTAGTATCAGCTGTCTCAGAAGTCCAAGTGTTTATTGGCTTGTTGTTGATGGTTTTTCCTCTAGCTGTGGAAATGACCTTTTCTTTACTCATGAAAAGGTCTGATTACTGAAGGATTTGTTTTGAAGTAGAAAATATTCTCAGCATAAGCTATCTGATAAGAGTAATGATGCTGTTCTGGCACAGCGATCTTGCCATTTAAGTATTCTGGGTATGGAAAAAGTATGAATACCTGAGTTAGACCCTTAATAAATTCAGTTCTGGTAGTGCATCTTCCCCTGCAATAATTTCTTTATGTTAGCATTGTGGTGAGTAATACAGCGCTTTATTTTTACATGACATCTTGCAAATTCAGATCCAAGTCCATGAAACGTGCTTCAGTCACAAACCGAGTTCCTCGTACTCTTCTATCCTTTTGTAAAGGAGGTTTTTTCTGTCTTTTTCTTGAAGCACACCGTAGCTAAAAATGGTGTACTGCAGTGTTAGCAAGACTTAGTCACGCTGAAGCATTACTTTTCTTTCAGGATAAAATGTGTATTTCTGAGGAGGGGTGGCGAATAGCAACAAGAAAGAGCACAAACTGGCTTTTTTTTCCCCGTTGCGGAATATGCTGTCTTTTTCCTGTTTGCTTTTTTGGTGCATCTTGTACGTATCCTTAAAAGGCAGAAAAACCCTAACCATGCAAATCTGTTGAAATATTACCTTAGAGATAAGTCTTTAAATTTTTTCTTCTGCTAGGTTGTTTAGTATTAAAACATGATCTTTCTATTAGTCCTTCCTTAAGTTAAATTTTAATTCAGCTAGAAATTATTGACAAAGTTGAAGATGATCTCTGCCTTGCATTAAGGTAGTGATATATTTGTGTTACCTCTCCGGAAGAAAAGGAGGGAAAGGAGAGAACAGCAGGATCATTAAAATTAAATACGAAGTTTCTGTCAACTTCTCTGAGTTTTGCAATTTATTTAAATTCGATGATATGACTAAGCAAACACTTCCTAAGGCTCACCAAAACTTAGTGTAATCATGCAGCGCATTGATTGAAACTTGATGTAGCTGTAATCTATGGCACGTCTTTATAAAATGAAGGGCTGTATTGATTAACGGGAGTGGTTGCTCTAGTTCATATGAAAGGTCTCTCCAGCTGTCTTTGACAGTTAACTCCAGCACATCCTTAGGAAGCGAAGCAAAACTAGAGCAAGCATGTAGTGGTGCTTTCGTACTGACACACTTCTGCTTTGTCTGGTAGCCAGAACTACTATTATCTTAAGGTGAAATTAAAATTTGGGGTTCTGGATTTCTGCCGTATTGTTCACTTGTAGTTGCTCTTGAACTGTTTAAACACAAAGGAAAAGGAACCTAAGGAGATGAAGGATGGGGTGCATTTTTTTTTTTTTCTTGCCTTACACTAGTCTTTCTTTATTCTATTTTTGTCATGTTCTGCTGTGAAACCAGGCAAGATGTAGCTGGTCTTCCTGATAATAGTTACGTGCTAATATCATTTGAGAGCCCCTGCCGATCAGCAACACCTACGAAAATGAGGACAAGCCCTTGGGAATGTACCTGCCGGAGAAGACGACAGCTCCTCAGGGGTTGCGTGGGTCTGGAGCAGCACTGACTCCCGAGGTGGTCGGTGGTTTTGGCAGGGCAGCGTGCTG
Organism: Elanoides forficatus; assembly: GCA_025311575.1. NCBI lineage: Eukaryota > Metazoa > Chordata > Aves > Accipitriformes > Accipitridae > Elanoides > Elanoides forficatus. Next base: position 5,933,114 of record JAOBAS010000025.1, on the reverse strand, counting down.
GCTCTTGCCCCTTCCCAGCCCCAGCCTGGGCTCGCTCATCAAACCCGTGTGTCACCAGCGCGGCTCTGCTCCCGCTCGTGTGCCGAGGTCTGGCGCGGCAGGGATGCTCCGTTGTTTGCAGGTTCCCCGTCCAGCTCCAGCTGATTCCAGACAGTTGCTCACCGCATGTGGGTTTTTTTTTTGAACGTGCATTTTTTTCATTTGTGTTTTTCTTGCGTGTCTCGTGTTTCAAGCTAGAGGAAAAAGTAGGTAACATTTATTTCTGTAGAAATACGGAAGCAGGCTGAAATTTCCCGTTTGGGAGCGAGCGCTGTTACATGTGTGTGAAACCGTAAAGCCCGTACTGGTGCCGGCAGCCGCATTGGAACGGGTGCGAGGTGCTGCTTGTAGTGGCGAGCGCAAATACATAAGAAGTCACGCTACTTCATGAACTGTATTTATCCTCATTTGCAGATTAACTAGTACCAGCTGTTCTTTATTCTTTTCACTTCTTCCTGGAAAGTCTTCGCAGGTAACTTTGTAGAGGAGAGAAGGATAGTTGTGAAGTACTGTTTTTAGCTGAAACCCTTGACAAAGTAGCTCGGACTCCCAGCTTTTCTGACTGGGTTGCATTATTCGTGATCCGTTCTCATTTATTAATACATAAGAGGCTTTCATGACAGAATCTGGGTTTTTATCTGATTTTTGGCAGCTTTCTTCTGTGAAAGGAACAAGCTAGAATCTATGACGGGATAAAGCTTAAGCTGGTTGTAAATACATTTGAATACTCTGGGCTTGAATAAATCTGAACTTTTAAAAATAGTCATGCTTTGGATGTGTGGCAGGCAGTTTATAATAGAGATGATAATGTTAACCGCTCTTCTGTAGGTTTAGTGCATGTTATAGGACTACCCTATTTTTCAAAATGTTTTTAAGTTCAGTCAAATGAAGAAGCAGCAATTTGAGCTAATGTTTATCTTCTGGTCTTACTTCATCCAACTTGTTTTAGCCAATATAACTGAAACGTGTTTTTTGTTTTCTCACAAAACCCACAAAAAGCGGCCCTTGGAAAATTAGGTATTTTTAGAATAATCTCAGTTTGGAAATTATGTATATATAACGCATGGAACATCAGTAAAATAACTTTAGTGACCCTCAAACAGCTATAAGTGAAGGGCATAAATCTAGTTTATATTGTTCCCATATTTTGCGAAAGTCTACTTCTTTAGCTATGGTGAGTTTTTTCCAGTGAACAGAATTATTTCTGCAGTGGGTGTAGCATTTAACTGCAGCTTTCTGGCAAAGGTGAGTGTACTGCATCAAGCTGACGCGGAAAGAAAGTACTAGTTAGAAGATAAACTAACTTCATCCTGAACGTGGGCAGAAACCGCTGTGCTTCTGCTATGTCTGCTCTCTGCCTTTAGATAGCTCCAGTGCTCATCTGAGCATAAAGCAGGTCACTTCAACTCACTAATGTGGCAGAAAGTGTACCAAACAAAAAACTGGAAATACTTTTCCGCTCTCTGAATAAGCTCATCTCCACCTGAAAATGGGTGCCTGGGCCGTAGCGCGAAGGAGGAGTGTGTGTGTGGATGAAGATGGGGTTCTTTCAGCCGCAAACTGTTGACTCAAAGCAAGCCATTGTTCAAAACTTCACTGGTAGTTTTCAGTTCTTTTTATCAACATAATTGTAAAACATTTAGATATATGAAACCCAGCAGGTTTTGTAAAGATGGAGTTACAAAAGGATGAAGCAGTTATCGTTGCATCACTGTTAGCTCAGATATTTTTTTTAGAGAATGTTTTGTAAGATTTTGCTTGTTATTTTAGGTTTACCTCAAGATACAAGGTCAACGATCAGACTTACTGTGTGAACTAATTAATTTGACAAAAGTTTTGACCTAAAATGTACTTTCTGGGAAGTCAGGTGCTTGTAATGCAATTTCTCAGCCTGTGTACTAAGTTGTTAGTACCAATTTTTTTCCTATGCAGTTTATTTTCTGCTGATGCACACAATCTTTGCTGTTTGGCTGTTACCCTCTATCTTCACAAAACTGTTATATCTCAATCTGCACAGTTATACCTGTCCAGTTTGTACATTTAAATGTATGCAATGATAACCACTGGGTTTCATGCCTTTAAATGTTTTACAGTTTCTAACTTTTTTCAGTCTCAGTCAGCGGACTGTGACTGTAAACCTGAGTAAACAATACTTTGGTGCATTCTTCGGTTATAAAGGCTGTATATCTTGGATGTGCTTGTTGAGGTTTAATGCCGGTAGGCAGCTCAGCCCCAGGCAGCCACTCGCTCCCTGCGGTGGGATGGGGGACAGAGTCAGAAGGGTAAAAGTGAGAAAACTCGTGAGCTGAGATAAAGACAGTTTAATAGGGAAAGCAAAAGCCGTGGACACCAGCAAAGCAAACCAAGGAATTCATTCCCCCTTCCCACGGGCAGGCGGGTGTTCAGCCATCTCCAGGACAGCCGGGCTCCGTCACGCCTAACGGGGACTTGGGAAGACAAACGCCATCGCTCCGAACGTCCCCCCTTCCTTCTTCTTCCCCCAGCTTTATATACTAGATATGACATCATATGGTGTGGAATATCCCTTGGGTCAGTTGGGGTCAGCTGTCCCGGCTGTGTGCCCCCCAACTCCTTGTGCCCCCCAGCCTGCTCGCTGGTGCGGTGGGGGAAGAAGCAGGGAAGGCCTTGGCTCCCTGTGAGCACTGCTCAGCAGGAACCAAAACATCTCCAGCATTATTGCTGTTTTCAGCACACATCCAAAACATACCCCCGTACCAGCTACTATGAAGAAAATTAACTCTATCCCAGCCAAAACCAGCACAGGCAGTGAGAGAACTCTGGCAGGAGGATTGATGTGGTACACCAGGACTTCATATTTTTTTTTGCCCTAAACTTGTCTGGGACTTCTGTAGTTACTGCTTCTACTTTATAGGTTGATTGCAGTTCCTCTTTCCAGGCAGAACACCTGGCACATGCACAGTTTTCTCTGTTTGCACCCTTTCTGTTTCTTTAGGGCTGTTGATACGAGATTCTGTGACTGCCTCACAGTCATAAAATCCTTTTCTGCTTTCATCTTGATTTCCTAAGTGCTATAAAGAAAATGGAAAACATGTGGCAAATGGTCTATAGCAGCCAAATTCACTGCATTACTATAGTTTGTGTAATTTATGAAAATTTTTAGCTTTAACTGCTTTGAAGTCTGTAAATTCTTCAAAGCATGCTAATTTGCAAAACATTCTTTTTGAGATTTTTCAGTGTAAATTTTCAGTGGCTTCATAAACTTCCTTACTTATAAAATCAATATCCTCCTTCTTTTAATTATTATTTAATTTATTAAGTGAAACAGTGAGATTTTTACATAGTTTATACAAAAGGCTATTGTTTCTGATTATTAGCCCAGACTAACACAAATGCACTAGGCAGACTTTTGGTAACTTCACTCACAAGATTATGCTTTACATTTTTATTATTAGAGTTATTTGTGATAAGAATTATCTTAATGGTTCTGTAGAAGTTAGGATTTCTTAATGACTGTGAACATTCTGCCTTAAATTCAGTCTCTGTCTTTTCTCTTAAGATTGAGCGTTAGTTACACAGTGGCTAAAAAGAAGCAAGATGACTAAGGCATCCACCTATAATAAAAGTTACAGATATCTCCAAAGGCAGATCACCAGGTCTGCAATAACTGAGATGGACCCAACTCCCTGAAAAACACTATTCACATTCAAGAAAGCATTAATTTGGGGAATTGTATGTTTTCTCACAAGGATGGCATTTATGGATCCTTACTAAAGCAGGTGAAATCAAGAAATGTAATTAATTGCATGGGATTAGCTTAGGAATGAGGTGTGAGGTTTGTTATTACTTGACATTGTTACAGATGCTGCATTGCAATCTACTGAATACAGGGAGACATCCTTCAGAGGTAGCCAGTTATCAGTAGTGCTTCTTTTGCACCAAACATTAAATATAAATATATATCTCAAAGTTTGAAATCATTATTGGTTCTGAAGGTGTGACACAGAACATTCACTTATGCTCATTTATGCTTAGTTATCTTTTGGGAATGCAAAATAAGCATAATTTGTTTTTTGTTTTGTTTTGTTTTTTAACTTTAGTTCATAAGATATCGGCACACCGTTAGCTGCCATATATGTCCATCTGTTTGTCTTGTTATTTTTTTAGCTCATCTTACTAACTGGGTCCTTTGCCCTCCTGGATCTATTCCCCTGGCCTACACAGAGCAAGTAGTTGATTTTATGTGGCATTTCCAGTAAGAGCATTTGAAAAAATTATTTTAAGGTAGTTATATTTTTCATAGAGGAATATAAGTAAGCATGTTAATTTTACTGTTTTCTAAGCATGGAAGTGGGATTATGAATCTTTGTCATATTTATTTTCTTAATATACCATTTAAAAATCTATATAGCCCAAAATATTTTATGTTAATTATGTTGATTTTTTTTATTATAAATGGGTGTATAACACTCATGCTGTAGGTAGATATCAGTTACGTTGACATATTTCCTCCATGTTTTTTGGTAAGCCATAAAATAATTAATAAATGCAAATTACCTGCTTATTTTTACTAGTATAAGAAGAAGATTTAAAGTGGAGCTATTTGAGAATGTATAGACCATATGCAAAGCATTGTTGAAAATGTTGATGACTGCTTGAGAAGGTGGCAATCTATCTAAGATATAGGCTTACTTTAAGTATATGCCACAAGTAGAAATAATAGTACAAAACAAACAAAACCCACTGATGTAATCGATGAAACCATACTAATATATTTGGTGTATCTTTTTGAAAATTGTCTTGCCAGATATGGACCAAAAAGATACTAAATGGACTGCAATTATGTGAAAATTTGAATTTACGCTTACACTTACGTTTGCCAGTGATCTCACCGCAGTCTAGAAGTACAAAAAATAGTCTAATTCATGTGCATATTTCTGCAAGACTGTGGCTTAAGAAACCAATTTTGTCACTGTGAGTAATTTGCAGTAACACAGTGTAACAACTAAGGCTTTCCAGTTAGTTTTAAAATAATTTAATGCATCTGTGAATATTAAAACTGTTTAAAATTTAAGGCATGTGATCTATGGTCTTTTGTGTGGCCTAGAGTGTAGAGTATGTCCTGGTTTCAGCTGGGATAGAGTTAATTGTCTTCCTAGTAGCTGGTACAGTGCTATGTTTTGAGTTCAGT
>JAOBAS010000025.1:5899973-5927805 GCA_025311575.1 Elanoides forficatus | reverse complement strand
CCAGCCTGCTCGCTGGTGGGACGGGGGGAGAAGCAGAAAAGACTTTGACACTGTGTAAGCACTGCTCAGCTATGACTAAAACATGGGTGTGTTATCAGTGTGATTTTGGTCACAAATCCAAAACGTAGCCCCGTGGGAGCTACTATGAAGAAAACTAACTCCATCCCAGCCAAAACCAGTACAGTGCTCTAGCGTCCACTTCTAGAATATGTTTATCTTGTTGGGGTGCAGTGGTCTTTGGGGACATAAGTCAACTTCCTTTAGGGGTGAAGGGGTTTTGTTACGTCTCCGTGGTTTTCTGTGTGTAAGCACAAAGCACATTGGAAGTTTGTGGCATGTACGTGAAAGCCATTGAAATCCAGTAGGTAGAAGGAATTTATTCTTGGTTTGTGTGGCATCCATACAAATCATCTGCAGACTATACTAAGAGCTGGAGGTTCAGATACCAGTATTTATATTATTGAGGAAAAATGTAATTCTAAAGGCTTGTTCTTTTTCACAAAAATGTGACCTTTGGGTTTCTTTTTTATGCTGCTTACAAGTAGCGGTATCTGTGCATTGCTTTAGTTTTACAACGGGTCACAGAATAATGTCCTTGAAGTCAGTTACCATTGCACACATTGCAAATACTAGAGCAAACTCTAAATATTGAATAAAGAAAGACTAGCATTCCAATAAGACGTGAAATTCAAAGTTGTGTCCTCACACTAATCTAAATTACATTGAAAATGAAAAGTTTTAAATTTCTCTTTAGTAAATGGTTCTCAAAGTTATGTATGCATGCATCCAGAATTGCCCTGTTCTTTTCTAGCTAAGTTTTGGAAATGTTGTCAGATGTGGAAAACAGTATTAGGAATTAGCTGTGTGTCTTGAAAATATATAATGAATGTACTAGGCAGCTGTGAAACTCTTTACAGTCTCAGAGGAATAATAAACCATGTAGTTTATTTTACAATCCCACATAGAATACTTCAAGTTGGAAGGGATCTCTAGAGGGCACCTGGTTCAACCTTCCACTCAAAAGCAGGACCAACTTTGAAATTAGCTCAGGCTGCTCAGGGTTTTACCCAGCTGAGTTTTAAATATCTCTCAGCACGGAGAACTCTGTCAAATCTCTTTTACTTTTTGACTAGCCGTGGTTTGTTTTTTTGTTTTTTTTTTACTTTGTGCTATCTAATTAGAATTTCTCTTTTTGCCACTTGTGACTGCTGCCTCTCATTAGTTTGCTGGGCACCTCCAAGAAGAGTCCGACTCCTTCCCTGTACCTGCCCGTGAGCTAACTGGAGGCAGCGGTGGGATCCCTCCTTAGCCTTCTCTGAAGGCTGAACAAACCTGGCTCTCAGCCTCTCCTTGTGCGTCATGTACTTCAGACTCCTGCTCTGCTGGACTTGCTCAGTATGTCAGTGTCTTTCTTGTACTGGAAAGCCTAAAACTGAATATGGAGCTCCCAGATGTAGTTTCACAGTGCTGAATATAGGGGAATAATCATCATTTTCCACCTGCTGGGTACACTCTTGCTGATACGGCCCAGGATTTGGCTGGCTGCCTGTGCCACGGGGGCACGTTGCTGTGTCGTGTTCAGCTTGTCCACCAGGACGCCCAGGTCTTGCTCTGTAAAGCTGCTTCTGACCCACTTGACAGTGCATCCAGTTGTGTGGGGTTATTCCGAACTAGAGACAGGTCTTTGCACTTGTCTTTGAACTTTCTGAGGTTCTTGTCTGCCCATTTTTCCTGTCTGCTGAGGTCTGTCCAAACGGCGACTCAGTTCCTTGGTGCATCAACCACTGTCCCCAGTTCAGCATCATCTGTGGATTTGCCGAGGATGCCTTCCGTCCTGTTGTCCTTTCATTAATGAAGATGTTATATCAGGCCCAATATCTGCCCCTGAGGGATGCACTAGTAACTGGCAGCCTGTTGGATTTGTACCATTGATTACAACCAATTAAGTCTGGCAGTCCAATCGATTTTTTCATCTGTTCTGTAGTTCAGCTGTCCAAGCTCTCTAATTTGGCTGTGAGTATACTATGAGATCATGTCACAAGCTTTGCTAAGGCCAATGTAACATCCAGTGCTTTTCCATTGTCTATAGAGCTAGTCCTCTCATTGTATAGGACAATGAGGTTGATAAGGCACAGCTCACCCTTGGAAAATCCTTGCCAGCTGTTTCCAGTCATTTTGTTTCCTTCGTGGTCCTGAAAATAGCTTCCCAGGAGGGTTTGCTGCATAACCTTTTCAAGGACTGAGGTTAGGCTGATTGGCCTATAATATCGTTGAACCTCTTGCCCTTCTCAAAGAGGGTCCTGATATTTGCCCTTTTCTAATTGTCAGGAGTCTGCCATGATCACCATGACCTTTCGCAGATGATAGAGTGATTTTGCAATGACATTTGCCGGCTCTGTTAAGCACCCTTGAACGCAGCCCACGTGGACTTGTGCGTGTGTCTGTCCGCTTTGCTGAAATCATCCCTAATTTGATTTTCCTCTACTACCTTTCACCAGGACTGTGCCGCTAGCCTTGGGAGCATGGTAGTTGTGCAAGTGGACCCCATGGTGTGAAAACCAGTGCCAAAGGGGCATTGAGAACCTCAGCTTCTTTTGTGTCCTTTGTCGCTTGATTCTCCACCACACCCATATTCTGGGTTGGTGGTTAATAGGTGCAAAATGCAAAAATAAGTACAACTCATGGTATAAATATCTTATTCTAGCAAGACTATTTGGTGCGTTCATGTGGTATTGAAAGAGGAAACAGAGGTTCTATTCTTCCAAGTCATCGTTTGAGTGGGTACTCATGAGAGTGAGTCTGCCCTCATCTTGCTGTGCTTTCTAGAAAATGATGCATTGTTTTGGTGGGTATTTAAGTGTCTGCTGTGTATACAGCATTGGCATTTAGTAGAAATGTATAAAACCTTTCAGCTTCAAAATTTGCATTTGTGTATTCATATGCTTCCAAAGCACTGAATTAGTACTTCTTCCAATAGACTTCACTGGATGTCATGTGTGACTAGGGTGATTTTAATTTTTTTAAAAAAATCTGATTTAAAAACAAAACCAAAAAATAACACTGCTGTGACTTGGAGGAGGAGGCAGGGGATGATGCCACAGAGTGAAAATGCCAAGTCTCCTAAATGTAATAATTTGCTGTCATAAGTGTGTTATTTTCATATTGTAACCTATAGCTGTGTGTTTTTCTAAGTTCTTCCTTCCATCTCAAATCTACACGTGGAGCATGTCCATGTATTTGTTATGTTAAATTTCAGTAAAACACATAGGAAAGGAGGGACAAAGAAGACTAATGGGAATGCCACATTTTAACTTCATGTTACCTTTCTCTTCACTTGTAGTTTAAGTCTTTGCTGTTGAACACTATTCTGATACTTAAAAGTAAACTATAATAAAACCTCTGATTCATCCATTTCCTTGCTTGACATTCTGGTAGGTAATAAGGATTTTGTATTATTGCCTTACCTGGCTCGCTAGCCTGTATGAAAGCTCCTGGCCGTATTTTGCTGTTAATAGTGAAGATATGCTAGTGTTTGCACAGTTTAGGGCTTGGAGTTACTCAGTGTCCATCTAGGTGAGTTGTTCAAAGCGAAGGTGCTCTACAGCACAAATTAATTTTCAGCTAGTAAAATCAAAATGCTGTATTTAATGCATTCAGAGAATTTTGAATCACTCTAGCAGTAGTGTGACAGTTGTGCTTACTTAGGATGTGTTACTGTGACTGCTATTGATGTTAATGGAATTCTCAAGGGTAGAATGAAAAAAAAACCCACCCCATGTGTTTTATTGGTAGGCTTATCTTTTAATTATCAGGCTTTTTGTATTCTTTAGGGAATAAGAACCGTAAATAATTAACAGATTCCTTAGAGTTTTTTGTAGAAGAGATGCTGCATTTACAGTTCCCTGTGGTAGTTGTGGGACTGTAGAGCCTATTTTCCTCAGATGTTTAACTACAGTCAAGTTTTACGTTTCCTTGTTTATAAAGACAAAACTATTCCTAAATTGTGACCTGTTAATTTTGAATGAGAACTTTTTTTAACTGTAATGTAAATTTAGAATTATTACCACTAACTTTAAGGTTTTGTTACTTTATTCTGCCGTTTTTATTACTTAATTGAATTTTAAACTGATCTAGTGATCTGAATAGAGGATATACTCTAGTGTTGTGCCAATACATTTCTATAAAACATGGTATGTGAAATGAAGTAACAGTAGAACTGATTTTTTTTTTTTAAACTGCCTTTTATGTAATAAGCCTCCTTTTTCTCCGTGTGTAGGATATTTTCTCCCACTTGCTGACATATTTATGCTTAAAGTATCCCTCTAAATAAAGAGTAGAAATACCAGGCATTTTCATACTAAAGGTTTGCAATGTGCTCACATTCAGCAGGCATCTGTTCCTACTCCTTTTGATTTTATTTTTTTTTCAGACAGACTGTATGTCTCTTATGGTGGTGTTGTACTTCCAGATTCAGTAGAACTTTAAAAAAAATTAATATTTTGAAGCAGCATTATAATAATAGCCTAATTCCCCTAAAGATGGTGGGTTTTGTTTTAGTTTATTCAAGCTGTAAGAACAAAACTAGGTAGTTATGCTCTTTTATGGTGATTCTGCAGGTATATTTATTTGTTCTTGTCATTGAACTCCACTGGAAGTGATGTTGCAGCTACCCCCTTTTTTTTTTTTCCCCAAGTTTATGCCTCTGATGTTAATGTTGCCTCTCTGAGGAAATGACATTTTAACGCAAGGTTATGTAGTTTTTGCGTGGCTACAGTAAATATACTGCTATTTCCAGCACCTGTGTACGAAGTGAGTTTTCTTATTCTTACTGCTCTCACAACTGCCTGTTACTCAGTGGGGAGTATTAGTGTGTTCAAGATGCCAGCCTACTGAAGTGCAGGAAAGTATGAATATATTGGTAGGAAAATAAGTTTGCAGATTGACCAGGTTTTCTAAGCCTGCTGGTAGGTGGAGGAGCTGCTGATGTTACTTGATGTCTCATTCCTGGGCAGCAGGGAAAGTGGACAGGTTTTCCCAACAGGACCTCTCTGTTAGAAGGAACAAATTTAGTTTAATTATGCTTTGAGTCTTACTGCGCTTTTAAAATGCAAGCTGTTAAGCGGCCAATTTTGTTACTTACAGTTGGCTGGGGAAGATAATTATAAACATTTTTTTCCCTTTTATTTTTTCTTATTGTTTGCTTTCTCCCATCTTGTCATTGAACATCTCTTTATCTTCAGAGAAGGACATTGCCCATATCCAAAACGATGGGGAAGCCATTTGGGCTGTGTTACGATTCTAAACAGACTGTTGGCAAAATATTCTTGGAAGTTTTGTAAAATAAGTTTGGTCACTCTGGCCTTTCTTTTGGCTTCAGAACACTTTTGTAAACTCTTATCACTCCCTTTAAAAACTATTCTCCCAGTTCCCTTGGTTCCCAAGGAATTACACTAAGTTTTATAAAGAAAATGTCACTTGCCTCAAAAGTAGAAGTAGGAGCTGGTACTAGTGGTGTAATGGGTAACCGTGTTGTATTCCCAGCCTCAGTGCAGAACAGATGTTAGAGAGAGTTAAGAATTTGTTTATTACTTCGTATGTCAACTGTGTGCGCAAAATTCAGAGATTTTAAGTCTTGGAAGCCTTAGGTTATTTTTTTCAGGTTCTGGGGGAGAGTGTAGTGTGGTGCTACAAATGTGCTTTATCCCTAAATTGTAGTTTCTTTTCCTTCTTTTTACCGTGATTGTATTTCCGCTAAACTACTGGGATAGGTTGACAGGGTAGAGGCTGCTTGCTCTTGGTTCCTGCACGCAGCACCGGAGTGGAGCAAATGAGCGAGTGGTTAATTCCCTGCAGCCCTGGGTTGCTAGAAGGGCAAAGCAAGGTTGGGCATAGGATCTCTGGATCTCAACTCTTTAACTGCCTTTTAATGTGAGAAGATTAATTTTCAAGAGACTTCTTATTTCATCCATGGTTTTGAGGAGACCAAATGATACGTTCTTAAACCCTGTTAAATTTCAGCGTTAAATCTATGCTTTTAAAAGGGTTAACATGCACAACTGAAAGTGTGTTCTTCCAGTTTTGTTCTATGAAACAGCTGAAATATTTTTTCTAAAAATTTCCAGAGAAAGTCTGCCATCTGGTATGGAAAATTTTAGTCCAGACTTAATTTGGCAAAAAATTGACCAATTAAAAAATAGTTATAAAATCTTAAATGTAAGGCAGGCTTCATCGTGGACAGTGCTACCCAAAATGCTCGTAAAAATACCAGTTGTATGGTAGCACTTCTTGTTATACTGAGTTCTCCTTCAAATACCTTGAAATCTAAGCGGATAAGCAACAGGGCAATGAGAATAACCTTTCGCCTGACCCATTTTGCTCCATATTCTGTCGGTGGTGACGCTTGCAGCAGTAGCAGTTGTGTGGTAGCACTTCTCATGAAATAGGGATCTCTCCAAGCACCTTGAAAACTAAGTAGATGAGCGCATAGGGCAGTGAGAATAACCTCTGGTCCAATCCATTTTGCTTCATATTTGTATCCAGTAATGGCCGTGAGCCATTGCTAGCTAAGGCAGAGAGAGGGTAAAATGATTTTTAGCTGAGAAAATTTCCCTGTATCTTTTTCTGTCAGCAGCATAGGAAATCTCAGTGCTGGAAAGCAGATTGGTGCTCATGGAGCTGGAGCTGCTCATGGAGTGGTCCATAACTCCCCTACACATCATAAATTTGTGTAATTTGATTTGAAATCTGTTTATACTTTTGATCCCCATAATATTATCTCATCATGAGTTGCACAGTTTGATTATGTGTTGAATAACATAATGGTTTCTTGTTTTCGGGCTTCATGAAACTTGTTTTCCTCTAAGATGAAAACCAGGGAATTGTTCCCTACTCACACCTTGTTTTGGTCATGTATGAGTTTGTGCTCAGCACTGGCTCTTTCTCTTACAGACTGGGAAGTTTTAGGAGTTTATTATATGGAAGCTTTTTAATGCCTTCTGTCGTTGTCCTCCTTCCTCTTTTTTTTTTTTTTTCTTTTCCCTGTTTGTGTCAGATCCCATGTCTTTTACCCTCTTTTATCTTGCTGAATCCATGTAATTACCCTCTTACTGAAATCTGCTCTCGCCCACTTGCTGTTTAATTTTTCCTCCTCATTAACTGTGTTCAGATTTTGTCCGTTAATTTCCCACTTTTTCCTCTCTCTTCTGTTTTGAAAGGTTGTTGCTAACAGTGGGTTGTCTTTGAACCCAATGAAAAATCTCTTGGACAGGACCTGATAATTTGAGGGATTAAATGGGTACTTATGAATAGGGGAAACTGTGTTTCTGGTAGAAATACAGTAATTCCAAGCCTTGCAAATGTTTAGCGAGAGCTGGAGGAAACAAGTGCATACATTTTAAATGCTTAACTAGAGTTTTGTTTTATTTGCCTTTAGGATGTTTGAGTTGCGTTTTTTCCAAGGTGGCTCTTAACAGCTGTGAAAGCTGGCTTCATTAAAAATTAATAAGGATTCTTATGTAACTTGGAGATCGGGGCTATATGAGTGCTCCAAATACTGAAGGCAATACTGTTAAGTACCATGTCCCCCAGGAGTGCCGTGGATGCCAGCCCACGAGCGGGAAGGACGAGCACTCCATCTCTTAAACGTTTGAGCTCTTTGAGACTGAGCGTGGGCAAGAGTTCAGCGTCATCTTTTGCTGCAGTGTTATCTCTTCTTCATTTTTCTTTTGGTAGCTGGAGTTACTAATAGGCTTGCATTTTAAATAAATGACTGTAAAGTACATACTGACTAAAGTATGAGGGGGTGGTGGTGGTGTTTTTAAGTGTTATACATGTTTAAAGCTGAACAAACATTTCTCTGGATTCTTCAGATTGTGCAGATACCTTGTGGGTTTTTTTATTAATCTCAGTAGTTTTATTAGTTTGGTAGGAACAAAATTTTAGGGCACTTGCTGTGACCTAGAGGAAAGCAGATGTTACTGTGATGCTGCTTCTGGGCTACTCGAGAATTCATTAAAATACGGGGGAGACTTACTGTGTCCCAGAGTAATGCATTTATGGGAGATGTAGCCCTAGCTAGACTTATTTCTAGTATGTATTAAATGTTTGCTTTGTTTTCTTCTTAAGAGAAGGAAGGAATGGAAGAGATGTTGACCATTGCACTTAAAAAAAAGTTTTTAAAAAAATCCCTATTTATGTAGTGAGAGCAAATTTATATTTTAGCTTTATCAAGTGTGGTTAGCTTATGGTTTAGCTGGGTATCCAGACATTAAACTAGGAAAGAATAAAAAGAAAATAAGATGCAGAATTTGTATTAATTAGAAACTGTCCTCTGAATGGTGGTGAAGAGCTCACTTTGAATTCATGGTGCAATTTTAAAAAAACATTTATTTTCTTCTTTCACAGGAAGGATGATAAAGATTATGCGCTAAAGCAAATAGAAGGTACTGGAATTTCTATGTCTGCATGCAGAGAAATAGCAGTAAGTAACATTAGTTCTTTCTACTAGCAAACAGACTTATTAAAAGTATTGATTCGAGTGCATGCTGGTTTTTGTTTGCTGAATCATGTTATTCTACTATGGGTGCTGTGTTTTTATCGTAGAGATACAAAATAAGTGCGAATGTCATGGAAGATTTTGCGCACCTGTTCTGTTTGCTGTCTAAAAAGGGCGGTCTTTTGAGGTTACAGTTTACTGCCTGCCTCAGGGCAGATTAACTTTAAATGCAGCAGTTTAAAAGCATGATTAGAGTCAGTGGCTTAAATTACATCTTTGATCTGACTTTTGCACTAGTACTTCAGTTATTTTCCTAAAGAGATTAGTTCTTACTGGCTCATAATGATTAAACATGTTAGGTTCTATTTAAGTGAAGACTTCAAAATAAACCGGCATTGTTGTTGCCTCAGAGGCTGTAATACACCCATGGATATTATTCAAACTTTTTCTTAAGTTACTCAGGTTTATATTTGTATATTCCATATTGTTAGAAACTGGTGAATAATGTGGTCTAGTTATGGTTTGTGACAGTCTTGCAAGGAAACACTGGTAAAACTGGTATTCTGAAGTTTAACTGTTGTATGTTCTTATGTTATACTGCTGCTTGGGTTTATTTTTCTTGAAATGTTTCAACTGAAATTGCTTATTAAAAGGAAATGCATGTTAGATGTGTGTGTGGGAAGAGAATAGTTTATTTTCAGTCCATATTCCTCAAGAGTGTAAAACTATACCTACCTAATTTCATTTTTATTGATTGAAGTGAGTACCAGGCTTTCCTACTTTGTCAACGTCCAGTTGGCTTTGTGATTTCGAATACTTTAGTCCCTGAACTGAGTGAGGTGAAAAAAATGAAGCGCAAAGAGTATTCTTCAGGAGAAGGTCTTCCTGTCCATTGATAAAAGCGGAGCCTCCCTGCCATCGTAGACACCCACTCCGAACTAAAGGAGCTGAAAACAGTGGCTTACATTTTGCTTATTTCAACCATTTTGGCAGAAATTGTCCAAATACTGTGACTCTTTCAGGCTGAATGCTTTTGGGAAGTGTCAGCTACCATTTCAGAGGGGTTGGGGAAAATTTTTTGTTTGTCTTCTTGCAGTGATTTACCTAGAGAGTTTTGAAGAGTTTGTTCTGCTTGAACTTGGCAGGAGAAGCTTGGCTGGTGTTAGGGAGGTGTCTGTGCTCTGGGTATGACCCTAACCCAATTCCTGTCTATTAAAAGAGAATCACTAACCTGGCTGACAATTGGGAAGGATTTGGCCTCGTTACGTGGCTTGGAGTGTTGTGTAGCCATTCCTCTTGGGCAGCAGGGTCCCCGGCAGCGACGGAAGAGGAGCAAGAAGCAGGGAGGCTTTCTCCTTGCTCTGAGCTGCTGCAGCATGCACCCTTTGAAGGGAACAGCAGTACGACGCAGGACCCACATGGGACAGGGCTGGTGGGGGAAGGAGGGGAACGTACTGAAGACACCAAAGACGCCAAGAAGGCAGGCATCGAGAGCAAAGAGGGGAGTGGAGCCCAAAAGCAGGCGTAGTAGAAAGAGTAACCTGAAGCAGCATTTCTTGAGCTGTTGTTGACTTTCCTTCTTCTGGTCATGCTTCAAGGCTTGCAACTGCTGATACTGTGGTTGAATTTTCCTGCAGTTGAATTAATAACTGACCGTGGACTTCTAGGCTTTGAATTTCTTTTCCTTACTGTTCTTTTGATGTTGCTCTTCGGAGGTAACAGGAGAATTTTTTCCCCAACATGTGTTCTTTATTTTAATTCTGTTGTACAGAATTTCCCCCCCCCCTTTAACCAATTAATATTGTAAAAGGAAAAAAAGGAACCTCATATGGAGATGGATCAAATAGAGGATAATAGCCACACTGTTTATATTGATTGTGTGAGTATGTGTAATGTATATATGAAAATGCTACTGAGCTAATCAGCAGTGTTGTACCCTAAAATGTCACCTGTACGTCTAATTAATGAAATTATTTGTTGTCATACTTAAAAAGTCAAGGCTGAAGGCCACACTTGTTACAAGGTATTCTGGACTACCGCAATAAATGCATTTTACAAGCATGGTGGTATTAGGAGGAACTAGGATGACTTGGTTTACATATAAGGTATATCCATTTCAGTTTCTCTGGGGAGCTGAAATGTATATTTCAGTATATTTTACTCTGTGACTACTTGGGAAGAGTGCAGTTTGATATAAATCTTGGTGAAACTCTCCCTTGTTTTTGCAACTCTACAATGGCTTTTGTCTTGTTTATGATGACTAACTTCAGTTTTGGATTATTGAGTAACTTATATGTTTAAAAATGCCCATAGCCTACTCTTCTAAGATGTTTATTTGATGCAGACACCTGAGCTGAAGAACAGTGTCAGATCTTTGGAAAAATAAAATAATTACTGAATGCTGAAATATATCAATTACAGGGAAAGGTTTGAACTAGGTCAGAGACCTGAGTTGAAACGGCAGACTCGGTTATGGGGTGAGCTCAACCTATATATGTATGTGAAAGACTTCCTACATTTCAGTACTTCCTGCAGCATGAGAACTTTAGACCTAATAATGTTCAAGAACCTAGCTAGTCTCTTTCTTTGTTGAAATAAGAGGGGGTTTTTCCAACAATTTTATGTGAACCATTTGTTTAACTGGTAGAATTAAGAGTAATTGTGCAAATTATGCTAATTGAATCAGTGTCTTTAATGGCAGGATAGTTGTAGCATTATATTCTTGCTTATCTTTCTCCCATTCATCCACCATGGTAAGCGTTTGTGAATGCTGCCTCTTCCAGAACCTTAACTGAGTGTTTGGCTGCTCATCTCTTGTTCTCTGCAGACGTGTGTGCTGCCTGGGATTCTGGGTATCTTTTTTGTCAGCTGCACTTGGACTTCTGAGGATTTAAGCAGGCACTAAAAACTGCCAGCTCATCATACCAAGAAATGGATTTGTATTAGATGGGAGAGCAGAGGGATAGAATGGTGAGAAGATTTCTATAAAAATATATAAAACATACAAGCCCAAACACCTGATTCCTTGTCTTCTGATTTAATCACAAGGAAGAAAGTGATTAAAGTCTATCCACCTGGAATAGTGCAGCAAATACTATTTCACAGTTCGCAAAGCAGGAGAATTCTTCAAGGCTGTAGGAAGCTGGCGTAGTTAACCAGGCTTCAAACAGAGCTTCAGGATTTTGGGTTGGGCAGTTTCCTATACAGAAGTCTTAGGTTTTAAAGTAATCAAGTGACTTTCTGACATTTTTCTCATTGATTAGCATTTTTCATTCAGTTTTAGCAGGTTTGCAAGTACTTCACTTGCCTGTGCTTCCTTTGGCTAGTGAGAAGTTGCTTGGGTTGTTTTTTGTTTGTTTGTTTGTTGTTGGTTTTTTGGTTTGGGTTGGGTTTTTTACTTTTTGCAGGAATTCCATGTAGCTTTGGTTTTTTAGGTGCCTGGGTTGCTTGACAGAAATAACCCTGAAAAGCTTGCTTGTATGTAAAACCACCACATAGTATTTTTATATGATAGCATTAGTTTTTGACTTGGCTTTGAAGAGGAGGTACTAGATACGGTGGCAGACGCTCTCAGTGATGGAAATGCTGAATGGGACAAAGCAGAGCTGGGGTGGATGATGCTGTACTCTGGCTGTCTCCTGTCTCTGTGGTGTCCTTCAAACACCACAGCCAGCTTGTGCAAGCTAGAACAGCCTTGAGTCTGCCGGGGCTGGGACAGAAAACTACAGAACAATAAGTAGCTGGCTTCTCTGATCACTTCCACTCTTTAGGTCTGCCTTGGAGCCATTTGGGCATTCCTAGGATTTTGTGGTTTGCTGTTGTAACAAATGCAGGCTGTCATCACAACAGGCGATGTCCTCTGCATTGGATCTAGTGATAGCGTGGCTGTAGCATAAGGAGGTTCGTCTTCGCCGAAGGGGAAATGAACAGTTTTGTTAGTTTTCTGTTGTTGTGAGCAAGCCAAGTTGAACCATCCTTTGGTCACACCATTGCTTAACGCAACTCACGGGAAGCAGTAGGAACCTGCAGGGGTAGTTTGGGTGTAATGCAGACTTGTACCCTAACGTTCACGTGTCTAAGCGTTAACAAAAGAAGGAGGAGTATTGATTTTTGTCTCCCGGGCAGGAGGCTCAGCGCCCAGGACAGCTCTCCTTCTGTCGGGAACTTGGCCGGGTTTGCAGGGAGCGGGCAGACGGTACCCAGGCAGTGTGAGAATAAGCAGAGGGACAGCTGGTTGGTGACTGCTGCCCTTCCCCGAAAGGGAGAGCCTCCGGAGCAGTCCTGCTCACCTCTGCGCTGCTCTGTCACCCTGGATTTCAGCTTCTGGGCTGGACGGTGGCAGAGAGGCAGAGCTCGATCGAGCCTCTGGGCGGGTGAGAAGGGGGCTGCCGTCGGCTGGTGGTCTTGGCCGAGCAGACTTTGGCGGAGGAGGGCTACGAAGAGTATTCTTGAGAGATTTTTGCATAAAAGGAGGGTAGTGTTATTTTTAGTTCTGTGAAAGTGGGACGAAGACACTGATTAAATGTTAGGAATTGGCGTCCTTAGGAATCGTAATGTTTTCTGTGAACAGCAGAATTTGACCAAGCTTGACACCCAGTGTCTGTCTCATCTGGATTCTTCATCCATCTCCTTGCTTTCAGAGAACCTTTAATAACACCACTTCTAATACTTCAAATGTGTTTGGGCATAAGAGGTGCTAATAAATATTTAACTTGTATGTGTGATCACGTAAGACTCATTTGGTTTGGAAATCACAGAAGTTAAAAACAAATGCACATTTTTTTTAATCTTGATATTTTGTGTTGTCAGGCTTCTTTTTTGCAACATTTAGGACTTTAAAAATAAAACTAAAAGAATAAACTAAAGCAGTGGTTTCACATGGTTTTATGTCTGAAGAACTGGAGCTTCAAAAATGTATTGTCAGCTTCGTAATAAATTCTTAGAGTGAGCAGTATTACAACTCTTTCTGTTACGTTGCCTTTGTAAGCTTTCATTTGAACACTTGAAAGGAAAGCAGCATGTACTTTCAGCAGGTATTTTGCTCTTGTTTAGTACTGTGGAATATCTGACTCATGAGAATATAAAACTGTAAAATTGTATTTACATTGAAACAAACACATCTTCAATCTACTGAATAGCAGCTAAGCCAACTTGGGTTTTAAGAACTTGTGTAATAAAATTTGGGGTTTAGTTTAAATAACAAGTTTAAAGCACTTGAGTAGAGCTCCAGTGTTTGCTAGGAAACTAAGAGTAGTGGAGTAGTGATTTGAGTTGGGTGGTTTTTTTTTTTGTTTTTTTGTTTTTTTGAAACTTTGAATATAGTATTGGATGACACCTCTGGAGTTGTCATATTCTTCTCCTGCTCTTGCAGACAAGCAAAGCGCACCTTCAAAAATTTAGCGAACTACAAGTTAAACTTGTAAGGAAAAGAAAAATCTCTGAAAGCAGTTCCTCAGTCTCATTCTAGTAATGACTCTATAAACATTATTCAGCCTTCAAGCCAAAATTAATCATGACTAGTTCATACCCATTTATACTTATAATAATATTGTCAGTTAGTTAGAATAGCTCTTCTCTCCTGCTTTGATTTTAAAGAGAGAGAGACACTATTTCTTTCTCTGGCTTTGTTTTGGCAGGCTGTAAGGGTTTTGGCTTGGCTGGCTGGTTTCCCGTTGTGCAGTAGGCTCTCCCTTCCCCTGGGTGTAGGCTTGGGCTTTCTTTGCCCTTTTGCAGTTGGAATTAATCTTCCCTGAATTGGCCAGAATTGCGCATAGCATTTCAGGTAATGTCTCACTACTGCATATACTCATTTGCTGTAGCAGTAGTTCCGCTGGTGTCTTATCTGTTACAGCATCACTAAATCTTTGTCAGTCGTATTCTAGTCTGAAAATGGCCTTTCTTTCTGCATCAGCTGCAATCTGCTTTCTGTTCCAAGTCCCTATTTTCCCATTTTCTATCTGAAGGCCATGGCGTGACTGTTAATATATGATTTGTTTGTTGCTGGATCACTTGGCGGAACCGATGTGACCCTTTTTGAAGCATGAGATGATGAATAGATTTTGAATTTACACCATCAAACTAGCAAGATGACACAATAGGGATTTTTGCTTAAGTGAATGTTTTGCTTGATATTGCCAATGGCGTTGTGTCTAGCCAGCTTTCTGACTGTCCTAAGCTTTGGGAGAAACGTGTTGCATAGCACTCATAGGAAGGCAGTGAGAGCAAGAAGTTGCCTTTTCTAAAATAGCTGATGTCCTGAGACAGGGCATCAGAGAAACTCCTGTGCCAGGACACCTGGCCAGTTGCTTTAGCAAATGAGTCTGTGCTTGATTATAGCAGTAAGCATGGTAGTATTGCAACACTAAGCAGGTTACATTCCCTGCAGACCACATATAGTAGCCAGCATCAAGAGTTGAGGTGGAATGACATTTGCAGTAAAGCTAGAAATCCACTCTTACGTGAAGAATGCAGTGTCTTGGCTCATGAGAAGTGTCTGTAGTGGTGGAGAGCTGTACGGGAAATGTGGGAGTATCGCCGGAGGAAGGCGATCATGTTCATAAAGACTTGTGCTGAGTTCAGCTCATGTTTGATGTGAAAGGTAATTATTGTTAGTGTCCCTGTGCAAGCAAAGATTTGCCTTAGTCATGCAGCAGTTTGCCAGGCTGCCTTAATGCTGCTGTTGATTATTTAATAATGTCCTGTCTTACCCTGCTTTGTCCTTGTTCGTGAAGCAATTTAACAATTTTATGCATCGTTAGGACACTTTCGTTTACCATCCCTCAGCTGCCTCATGGCTGTGGAATGAGTATTTCTGCATTTGAAGAGGGAGGCAGAGGAACCTTAGTGTGAGCCCAGGCCTTGCGAGTTGGGATGCTGTTTCCATTGCTGTGTCTTGAATAATAGATGTGAAAGCAAGGGCAAGGCCAGCCAGGGACGACATGGGGTTATAACACTCAAGTCAAACCAGATGTATCAGCATCTTCATCATTTGCTGATTTCTGTCTTTGATGGTCAGTTGGGTCTTCCTTCTTTATAAGGGGCCCCCAGACCAACTAATTTAAGGGAAACCTTTCTATCTAGAAATACATTTGAATCATCATGTGATAGGCAAGTGAAAAGGAAGGTAATTTACTGAGAGCCGAATGCGTAATTTTTGTCCGCTTTCTGTTTGTGTGCTATAGAACTGAACTAGGATAGACAGAAGCGATTGGATATCAGAGTCACTAGGCAAAAAAATGGCCTTTATCATCAGCAGGCATCATACCGACAGTCAAACCCTGTTTCTTGCAGTGCACTTTGTCTTCAGTGAACTGTCAGCTGCTGGACACGAGTCAAGTCATCTGGTAGGAAAGGCATGTTGCAAATGGGCTAGAGAGGCCCAGTTTGTGGAGAGTGAGGTTGCTGGAAATGCTGTTTACAGCCCACGTGATGTGTTATCATCTGCATGAGCTCTTTCTGTCCTTCAGAAAGCATTTGCATTTGTTGCTGTGCATTGTCACTGTCCTGGAGCGTTTCAGCCTTTCCAAGACAGTGATTAAGGGATCATCTGTCACCACTGCAGCAATCATTTCCTTACTCTGATGGTTTTGCTGATGTATATTAGCCATTCTATTCACTGGAGCGCTTGTAGCTGTCTAGCTTTGACCAAACCCATCAGTTTTTTAAGCAGACTGAAAGAATATGTAGTTAGCGGCTATTCAGCATAAAAGGCAAAGGCAAAAACCAGCAAGAATGATAAACTGAGCACACAGATGCACAAACAATAACAGCTGCTATCAGGGACAGTAACAAAGGCCAGAACTCTTAAAACATTGGTGACCGGCCACAAAAGGAACCTCTCAGGTGTGTCCTTAAAGAGTCAACCAGAGCTTTGTAACTGATGAGAAGAAAAGCAGATTGCTATGGATCTTATAGGAGGATAGAGGTTTTACTGGCTATTTGAGAGGACTGGTGGGACTCCAAAACTTCTGTGGGATGTTTAGAGGAAGGATAAAAGGCAGGAAAGGGAGTAGGTAAGGTAGATAGGGGAGGAAAAGGCATGGAAAATGGAGAGGGAATAAGTGGCAGGTTTCATGTAAGCAGGCTACTGGGCAGCGTGCTTGTCTGGCCAAGCTCTGTACGTGGTCACCACGGTCTGTCCTATGTCTGGTCCTAACTGTTCTCTGTGTGAGTGTGCTCTCTCTTCCGTGTGTGCATCTGTGACCTGCTGGCAAATGTCAGGCAGGACTAGGTGGTGAGAACAGGATTGAGGTCTGCAGGGGCCAGATGCTGGGAATACCACAGGTCTGCAGAAGCTGGATGTGGGAGAGACGTCAGTCAGGAGCTGAACACTCACACGGCTCTCCCTGGTAGCTCGTGTGCGTGACCTGCTAGTGAACTTCAAGCATGCAGAACCAGCAAGCAGGAGGAGACCAACATCTGGAGAGACCTGGTGTCAGAGCTGGAACCTGGATGAAAGGGCATGGTGTCTGGGCTTGGATTCTGAACAGACATAAGGCCTGCACTGGAGTCAAAGGGATTTGTGAAGGTGTCCATGTATGTGAACTTTAAGCATGGTTAACCAGAGCGGAGAAACTGTTGTGTTGTTCAGGTTTTACATAGGTACTGTTGGTGCTTATGTGTGTGCCTGCAAAGAAGATGCTGTTCTCCTGTCTCTGTTGATACCTGCGTGGCTGGTCATGTCTGTATTTTCTGTGTGCCTGTAGAAAATGCGTGTTCAGTTACTTGTACGTTGTTGTTGTCCGAAAAGGAGATTCGTTTCCCGGTGTGCAACGAGTCAATAATCACACGCTCAGGAGAGACATTATTTATTTCATATTTGTGCAAAGATGGGTGCTAGGTGGTAATTCCACGAAGCTAGCACACCACACCAAAGAGAGAGAATGTATTTATTCTGTTACGTGATTAGTAAAAACCTGCCTAAATTTACATTCAGTGCTTAGTAGTCACTGTCTCATCTACTGTTGGCTAGTTATATTTAAATTAGCTTCGCTTGCTATGTAGATTAGCATGCATGCTCCTTGCAGGTGTGGGGAGGCAAGTTCTTCTAGCCTGCAATCGAGCTGGAGGTCACCATCTCCCCCTGCCACCTTTACGTTTCCCCCAGGTCATGTTTCTTTGGCAATCATCTGGCCTTTGGCACCTTCTGGAGCAGAATGCTTCTTTTTATTAGTCACATCCTACATTTCGTAGGTCTAGTTATCCTTAACATTTCTTTTCTCTCTGATGGACCTTGAGTATTCTTCCAAGTTGGCAATGCACATGAAGCGTCCTCAAAACATCAAGGCCTAATTGTTCCGGGGTGTCCTTACTCTATGAATGCCAACTGTGTGCCTTTCTGATTACAGCCTTACTTGTTAATTTGATAAAAAATACATCTTGCACAAAATAGTCAGACTATTCTAAATCTCGGAGTTGTTCTTCAACGTTGTTGCTGGCTGGATTTGAAAACCGCAAAGAGCAGCAGCCTGTCATCTAGCAGACCAGGAGGGATGCTGTGAATCTCAAAGTCTGCAGTATTGACTACCTCTAGAACAAACAAAGGAGAATTATGTCTATGTTGCCTTGCTATACAGACAGTGAACCCTTCTGCTGCGTTACTCAAAGTTTCTCATCTTCGTGTCATGTTCTCGACCAGCTTTGGTGATGGGTTCACTGTGTGTCCTCCGAGGTGAATCACATTTGATGTGAAGAGGTTGGGTTTTTTTAGAGGGTGATAGCTGCTACCTGGGGAATAAGGAGTAGGACGGACTTAACGTGGGACCGGAAGGGGTGAAGGGGAAAAATACATTGTTTTCTAGAGCTCTGACTAGTATCTGCCTCTTTCATCAAGGAATGGTCTGCTGTGTCTGGTACAGGTATGTCATCAGGCCACAGGAAATCTGATAAAATTTTCGTATGGACACATAGTTACTGAACTGTCATGCAATCTCCTGGGTACAGTTAATTTGTCAAAATGTTTAGCATAAATTAAAGCTGTGAATTTATGCTGATTCTACAAAAAGACCTTCATTATAAAGACTGGCACCATGTATCCTTAAGCCTTATAACCTCATTCGCCATTAAGAGGCTGACTCCCACTAATGGTCATTGAAGCTGTACTGGGTCTGGCTGGGATGCAGTTAATCTTCTCCATAGCAGCCTGTATCTTGCAGTGTTTTGGATTTGCAACTAAAGCGGTGTTGATAACCCACCAGTGTTTTAGCTATTGCTGAGCAATCGTTGCATGTTGTCCAGGCTTTTTTTATTTTTTTCCACTCTGCCTCTCCTCCCTTTGGGGAGGTAGCCTTTGCTCTGAGACTGGCTGGGCATCAGTCTGCTTGCGGGTAGTGCCGAGTGATAGACTTTGCATCGCTTCTGTTGGTTTTTGTTTGGATGTTTTTTTTTTTTAATTCCTCTTTCCTTCACTTATTAAACTGTCTTATCCTCACCCACAAACTTTCTTGCTTTTTTTGCTCTTCCTTTCCCATGTGACTGAGGGGGGTGAGCAAGTGGCTGTGTGAGGCGTAGCTGCTGGCTGGGGTCAACCTGCCACAGATGTTCCCCACCTGTAATTGATAAAAAATTGCAAATAAGTATTTTTTGGTTTTCCCCATACTGATCTTATGCTTTGTAGGAATTATAGGCATTTACAGAATTCCACGCTTCTTGCAGATCCTGCCTTAAAATTCCTCTATGTAATGCTTCTACAAATCCTAAGATTAAGATGTTTAACATGCTGAAACCACTGCCTTCTGCATTGATTTGTAATGTTGCATTGTCTCCTCAAACCTCTGGCTGCCTGTTTGATCTCATACTTGAGATAAAAGCTCTGTGGGCTAGAGGTCCTCTTGCTCAAGAAATGCTATGCAGAAGACTCTGGTCTGAGTGGGGATGGAAGTCTGTCTCAAATGAAATAGAAAAGAAGGAAACAAAACATATGCAGATACCCACTCCCAATTAACTATCTCAGTAGCAGCTAAAATGTTACATGTGACAAAGGTATCAGTAGAAACAAATTAATTTTCTTGGTCCCTCTAGTATGTAGTGGAGAAATTATATTTTATTGAAAATAGATTCAATCTCAGAAATAAAATGTTAATTTCTATTCTATATTCAAATAGTAGATAAATTGCCCTTGCTTTAAAATACCCTAGCCATTCCTTTTATTAAAAATGTCATAACTTCTAGCAGACTGAGCTGGCAAGAATTTGTCTAGTCTTAGGTAGCCATGCTTGACAATAGTTTGCTTAGATAAAGTTTTCTTAGCAATTGTGTGAGTACAGTACGATTGTAAGATGACCAGCAGAGCTCGAATAGTCTGATGCTGTCTGCATTCAGTTTTTGTGCTATATCTCGGCTATGTTTTCCTTCTGGGGGTGCATATAGCTATAGTTTCTAAAGCAGCTGAGCTGGCTTAATGGCTCACGGCTGCTAAAAGAAGTTCTTGCTCTTAGCTGTGGCCCTTCACTAGTGCTGGGTCTGCTGTTAGTGCCGTGAGTCATTTCAGCTCAGGAGCTCGGCAGAAAATTATTGCCTTTGTGTGTCTGGGTTAGTTTTTTCTCTTGAACTCCGAGCTGTTTTGCGGATGGCTTCTGTGAGTGTTGTAATATATGTTGTGGGAGGCAGTTGGACCTTTTTCTGTAGGTGGTGGTGACCTTGTAGATCAGCTGACTCCATCTTACAAACCACATCTTGGTTTAGCTGACTGCATTGACAGGCTCTAAATGAGTCATCCCATTCAGCCTTGAATGACTGCAACCAAAATGCAGGGTTTTCAGATAATTTGGAGTCAGGAGAAAATTGGATACCCCAAATGGCTCTATCAAAGATTGCAGCCCATGGGAAAGGGCAGATGCCACAGCTGGCTGTTTGCGGAGTCTTCTTGATCCTGGATAATAGTCAGATTTACATAGACTTCAACTTTTAGGAAATGAATAGCGAGTGAGTGCCCTAAGCTAACGTGACCTGCTTTCAGCTTTGGTTTCAAACTAATGACTGGCTCTTTCATTAAAAAAAAAGTGTGCTGTTTTCTGTGACTTGCAAATTTCAACTTTTATTGTTTCTATTGTAGAGTATGTAGCAAAGACCATGAAAGTATTCATCTTTCCAGCCCTTGCACAGCTCTGGATGTGTGGATATAACTGTTGTGGACTTTCTTTATTTTGCAGTTGCTGCGGGAGCTCAAGCATCCAAATGTCATTTCTCTGCAAAAGGTGTTTCTCTCTCATGCTGACAGGAAAGTGTGGCTTCTCTTTGACTACGCTGAGCATGACCTCTGGGTAAGGTGAATTGTTTGTAGGTACCAGGCTTAGAGTTTTAGTTGCAGAAAAGGGACAAGGTCAGGGAAGATACATTGGTTTAAAAACAGTATAGCCTCTTACTCCATGTTTGTTGGAAACATTTTCAGTACTAAAGGAAAAGCAATGGAAAATGTTGGGTAAGCACACTGCACAGTTAATCTGTGACCTCTTTTAAGAAGATAAAAATCTGCATTCAGCTCTCAGTAGCTAGAAATCTAGTTAAATAAATGCAGATATAACCCTCCATTACAGCTAAAGTAGGGTGCAGGAAAATGTAATTGATTATGCAGGTGGATTTCCTTGAAAAATGACAAACTTACTGGGTGAATAGGACAGTTCAGAGTCTTAGTTACATTGCATGTCATCCATGAATACATGAAGTGAGAGTAATGCGCTGTATATAATTGAGATTTAATTCATGTGTTTCAGTGGGAAGAGCTTTTTACTCAACTCATCTGCTGAAATTTCATGTATTTGGGAGGAAAGCTGTTTATTCCTAATTACAAGATATGGCTTTAAAATATAAACACTTTAGAGGCAAAGTAAATTTGTTTTAAGATATATACCCTTTTCCTCTGTTAACTTAATATTTGTAAGCTTAACATGCATTTGGAATACTTAAAAAAAAAAAATTAAAGTAGCACTGTAAAGAATCCAAAATACCATGCAACCTTGACTTCCCTGAAAAAAAAGGTACGTGTGTGCCTCAAATTAAATCTGACATACATTTTGAGCATTGCAGTCAATGGAACAAGTATTGTAATACTAACCTTAAAAGATATTTAGAAGATTTGGATCAAAGGGTACATCGGAGGCCATTTGGAATGAGATGGAAATTTTAATGTATGTGTTTATGTAAGAATTGCACAGCATGGATCATCAGTTGGTTTTTCATCTGCATGTAGTTTAGACAGACAGGACAAACCAAAGTAAAACTAATTTCTTTTGAAAATGGTGTTCCTTGTAGTTGGGAATAATTCAGTAGTATTTGCCTAAGAACTAGTGTGTCAATTTTCTTTCAGCTAAGCAGAATGGAAGATATTTTCTCCCAGTTAAATGTCTTGGAAGTTCTGATACTTGTATTGAGATTTTGTTACCAAAATAAAACTAGGGGAAAAAAAAGTTACCAAACAGCTGAAACATTGAGACATTTTAAAGGCTGATGTACAAAACAAAACCAAAAAAATTTTGAGGAGATGGAGTAAATTTTTTTTTTAACGTGTAGAGAAGACAAGCACATTCTTTTTTTCCACTACTCCCCCATATTTATGATATGCTAACCTACAGAAGTTTAGGAATGTTTGAGTTTGTTTTTTTCTGTTTCAAAATGTGCTGCAAGGCTTTGTATTTGTTTGGATGATTGTGACTAGTAATGATCCATCCTTGTTTATATTTATACATTTCTGCATTGCTTCATACTTAACCAAAATCACTGCAGAAGCACTTCTGTTAATGAAACACTGGCTCGTCTATAAGTAACTTAGGCATGACCCTCAATTTTGGCCTTTATGTTTACATGCACATACCTGTATGAACTCCAGAACTCCCCAGCTGTACCAGCTCCTGGGTGTTCACGGTATGTGGATGCAAGGGACTTAGCTGCAGTGGCTGGGCTGGCTCCGTGCCCCAGAGAGCCAGCTATGGACCAAGTCCTCCAGCACTGAGCGTATCTAGCGCAGCAGGTCTCAAACCACGCTGGGAAAAGGGCACAGACTGTACTAGAGCAGGAACAAAAAAGTCCAGAAGAGCCATCTGTCTTTGAAGATTCACTTCTCTCTGACTAGTGCATGAAGAGTAACATTTGCTTTGGAGTCAGTGGAAGTGGGAGGCGAGAGGAGGCGAAACTTGTGGCTCAGGCTGAGGGATGCTCATGCATGTGGTGCTTGGCTGACTGGGCAGGGACTGTCACCTTTTCATCAATGTTTCTCTCCTCTGTGCAGCTCCGTTTTTACTGTTGGCAGGGCAGAGATGTGCCTTTTCCTTCTAGGAAAGCCAAGCTTGACACCTGCAGCAAAGGAGGGTGGGCTGTATGGAGCTGGGCTGCAGCAAGAGAGGAAGGGCGATTTTCCCATGGGGGCTTGAGTAGTTGGGTGCCTAATTGGCATCTGGAATACAAAAAGCTTGGGAATGTAGGAAGAACACATGATAGAAGTTTGGTGCCAGGTTTTGGATGGACAAGATCAGGGCCGTTTTGATGATCACACTACTGTGAGCCGTTACAGAAAACAAGTGTGAATGCATGAAAAAGTTTGTTCTAGAAATCACCTCTCTCTCCAAGGGAGACAAACTTGGAAATGGTTACCATGACCATGGCACACCTTATGCTGTTGAAGTTAGTGGCACCTGGGACTCAAGTGCTAAGACAACATATCCTTTTGGACTCCTCATTGTTGCTAGATGTCATTGCCTGTGTATAATTGTTAAAGGTTTTTTTCTGTGTCTGGCTTGGTGGCTGACTTTCAGATGGACTCAGCTTTGTTCTGTCAACAGCTTCTGTTTTGAGAGTAGTGTGCTTTAAGGGTATAGTAAATAAAGAAGGAATAAATCTGGGCTTCTAATTTAAATGTTTAAAACTCCCAATACAGTTTGCAAGAATTTCTGTCTGTCGTTACGTGTTGAATATGACAGTGTCATTATTACTGTAGGAGAAAACCTAAAAGTAAAATTAATATAGGAGTTAGGTAATGCACTTTTATTTCTGTGCTGTGACATACAAGATGTCAGCCTATCTTAACAAAAAGAATCCTCAAACAAAAATACCCTTAAACTCTCCAAGATCAGTGATCGGCAAGGGAATTTGCTTTGACAGTTGTATTGGTTTTGTATTTCTCATCCCACTGTGGGAGAGCGAGCGAGCGGCTGTGTGGGGCTTAGCTGCCTGCCAGGGTTAAACCATAGCAACAACTGATGTAATTTTTGAGAGATTTCCTTGGGACAGTGATTGCTTTACCTCATATAGTATTAATTTTCTAGTACTTTAGGTACATGTTTCTAATTTTGAAAATGAATGATGAAAGGTTGAAAAAATAGCCAACCTAAGACGTCTATGTAAGGAATTGCTGGCAATCTTTTTGTGTAATGCTGTAGATCAAAACATTACACTTCTTTTATTTTGATTTCTTTTTCCCCTTTACAGCATATAATCAAGTTTCACAGGGCTTCTAAAGCAAACAAGAAACCAGTTCAGTTACCTCGGGGAATGGTGAAGTCACTGTTATATCAGATCCTAGATGGTATTCACTACCTGCATGCTAACTGGGTGTTACACAGGGATTTGGTAAGTGGATCTGCAATGGGTTTTAGCACTGGGATGATGATTGAGGGCAAGGATTGTTTTTTATGAAAAATCACTGGGAAACAAAAACCTTTGTGCTAAGTGCATGTACTAATAAATATATATTTTTGTATACTGCAGTCAGACAGCCTTGATTAGTAGAGCGACTTTTAAAAGCTGGCTATGATCTGATATGCTTATGACAGCAAAGTATATCAGATGGCTGTTCTCCTTTTTTGATTTTCCAAATAAACTATTTTTAAAAGTGTTCATTTAAATAACAGACATGTTGAGGTACAGAAAATGCCTCTGGTAGTATCACTGCAGGCAAGATAAATAACTAAATACGGCATATGTGTAGGTGGGAGAGAGGATGATTGGCTGTAAGAACTGCTGAAAAAATAAAAACTCCCTAAAATTATCAGTTTTACTTACGAAGGTAACTTTTGAAGGCCATTATCTTCTCCTAATATTTATAATGTCAGATATATAGCCATGCCAACTTTTGAAGACTTCTGCAAATAAACTAATGTTTATCCAAACTACAGTATAAGCAAAACATTTTGAACCTGAGTTAGTGTTTCTTAACCAGCAAATTCTATTAAATATTTTAAATTGGTGAATCTCACCAACTCTTATATATTTGCCTTTGCAATATGCTCATAGCTGGCTGGGCTGGTTCTGTCTGTTGTCTTAAAATTGGGTAGTTTTCTTGACCCAGTTGTCTGTAGCTCTTATTCTTAGAAGTAAATTGGAAAAATCCTGCTATCAAAGTATGATACTGTCTATATATGATGCTTGTAATTACTGAAATTTCATTAGTGCATGAGAGTATCATTAGTTAGACCTTTCATTCCCATGAGTCTGTATTACCAGTACTATTCTGTGCTTGGTGCAGTAAGTCTGGCTTCCTTGTTACTCTTCCAGAGTCACTTTCTGTCTTTGAAATAGCTTTAATAGTGTTCCTGGAAATGTAGTCAATGACTAGTTATTTGTCTTCTATTTTTGTGCCCAATAAATGCTTTCACAGAGTGCCAGTCTCTGTTTAAACTGATGGGAAAAGATTTATCTTTGATAAGTAACATTTTCAGTACTGAAATACAAGGAAGCTTTGCTTTATTAAAATAATTGTATGGATATTGTTTCTAATTTGCTCCTGGTTTTAGAAAGGGGACAAAAGCCTCAACACTGAGGGAAAAAGTCAAAAAGATTGTGGTGGCTCTGTCATGACTCATGAAATAGTGGAGCAGAGCATAATGTAGAAATATATAGTGCATGCTACTACTGAGACACACTTAGTTTTAAACCAAAATGTAATGTCTTACTCTAATGTTCTGCCTGCAATAGTACTCTTCAGTATGTTTTTAAGAGGCATACAGACAACAAATGACCTGTCATCAAGAATCTAAATTTTTTTGATGTTTTACTTTCTACAGTTTCAGAAAACTTATGAACTTAAGCATAATTGAGTTTAATAAGAAAACCATGCATGTTGTTAACTGGATGGCTCAGGAGATTGGTAATTTATTACAGAGCCTTTCACATCTAGG
Source organism: Elanoides forficatus (assembly GCA_025311575.1). Classification (NCBI taxonomy): domain Eukaryota; kingdom Metazoa; phylum Chordata; class Aves; order Accipitriformes; family Accipitridae; genus Elanoides; species Elanoides forficatus. The sequence goes on along the minus strand of JAOBAS010000025.1, from coordinate 5,902,206 downwards.
TCTGTAGCTCAAATGTAGTTTAAGTTGGCAACTGCAACAGACTATTACCATCTCATTTTCTGACCTATGTGAAATGAGTTGGTGGTCTCAGTCCAGCATGAAGTTTTCTTCCAGCAGAAAAACCACCATCACAATTGGCTATCTTTTGATAATCTGAGGAAGAGACCAAAAGCTTGAGGCAGAGACTGAGAGGTCTTCCCACTGGAACCTTGTCAAGCCATGTTGGTGAGAATCCTATAAAAGCTGTGCAGGGGCTGCTTGTGCCGCCTTGTCCATGGAAACCTTCGGGTTTGTCGTTTTGAAACCGTTCAGTTTGAGCTGGATTTAGAAGGCACGTGTTTCATGCGGGAGAAGAGACAGAATTGTATCTGTCAGATACTTTCTTCCTTTTATCGCGGTCCCTGGGAATAGCCTGAGTAACAGAAGGGGTTCTACCTAGTGTTTTGTCTTAGCAAGACAGGGGCATATTGGTGCAAAGTTAAGCTTGCAAATTGGGACTCCAATAGCACGTATATTCTGATCCAAAGCAAAATAACTGACATTAATGCTTGTTCTTAGATGTGGGTTTCTATTCCAGGATACCTGTAATATTAGCCTTCAGGAATATTGGTGTTAAATCATCAGTTTGAACTCCTGATTGGATGGCTGGACAGATTTGTTATGTTTCTCCTACTGTGCCTTTAAAATGATGGGTGTTGCTGTAGTTCCTAAATGTTTTATGTTTCCCTAGATTTAGATGTGTACAGATACACAGAGTTGCTTAAGTAACACGTTTGCTTTCATTTCATGTAGTAGCTATTACAAGAGTGATGGTGCTTGGGGGTGGTAGGAAGCTAAAGAATGTAGTACTTCAGTAGAAAAGTCTGTTCTTTGCTACATCTCTCTCATAGGATAAGGATGTTTTTTAAAGGGTAAGAAAGCTTCTCTCTTGGGAGAGTAATTAATTATCTTCCATTTAAGTGCAGTTTTCTGGTTTTAGGAGTTTGGGTTTTTTAAGATGTCTTAATGAAGTTAGCTTTTAGGTAGGTAATGTTTTGCAGTTTTTTGAGATCTTTACTTCTGTAATCAGAAACTAAATACGGCATAAAGTAACTCCTTTCTTGCTAGCATCCAGAAACCAGGCAATAAAACTTAATGGCTATTAAAATCACATAAAGTTAGACTGAAATTTGTCTCATAATGGTGGAATCGAGGAATCTTAATTCATGTAAGATTTGTATAAAGTGAGTGTATTCTGTATGAAACAGTAAAAACTGTAGGAAGACAATTGTCTATTGTATTTTTTCTAGCAGTGGTTTGTCTTTTACAAAGGAAATGCATACAAATCTTAGCACTAAACTATTTAAGTAGTTAACTCTCTTTGCTGTTTTTTTCCCTTTCACTAGTTACATGAAAGCCAATTCACCATTTCCATCAGAGCAAGGGAAATGTTGATTGTATTTGTTATTTTTGAATGCTGCTGTGCTTGAGTAGTTAGCTTTTCCATAAGTCTTTGAAACATACCAGTAAAATTTTTCGACAAATAAATGTCAGTCCTTGTAAAATTTATTTGGCTTGCATATGCTTCAGCTTTTTTTAATTTCATGACTGAGAGCAATTGAAAGCAGATTGTTTATTCATGCTCTGACTGTAGCAGGAAGGAAATAAGAATACTTCATGTAATTACCACAAAGGGCATCAATTATAGTTTTAATAACATTTTGAATTTAGTTATCAAGCATGCTTGAAACATACTGCATTTTGCTGACTTTTTTTCCCAGTATTTTTTCCATTTTCTGATACCCAGCTATTGGACTTCTTCCTTTACTCAAAGTTCTTATTCCACCCTAAAAATAAGCATAAGCAGAAGACTGGCCATAGATCTGTTTTCATCAGTCTGCAACCACAACAGCAAGGGAAAAGAGAGGATGGACTTTGCAGCATGCTTGGAAGATTTCTTCAAGTAAGGGGCTCAAAATAGATGTCCCTTTGCATGGTACAGCAACTTCTATGCCATGCCTGTTAGCATTTAAAAGTGCATTTTATTTAATATTAGTTTGTATTAGTCCTGTCCACACAGTCAGGATCCAGTCTCAGCCAAGAGATGAGCACCCCTCCACCGGTTTTGTGTGGTGACAGTAAGATTAGTCTGCAATTTAAATTAATAATAGATTTTGCACTGAAACAATTTAAAGCGCTCATGTGGTGCAGCAATGCTTAAAAACATACCACCAACCCCCAGAAAACCCCCAAC
>JAOBAS010000025.1:5825331-5888449 GCA_025311575.1 Elanoides forficatus | reverse complement strand
TCTCTGATGCCTCTAAAGTATGGGATTGTCCAAATGAACATTGGTTAGGATGATACTAAAACCTTATTAAAAAGTGCATTAAAATGGGGGTATAAAGAGGGTGAGTCTGTTCATAAATATACATGGGACTATTGCAAACAGTTTATAAGGGTGGGGGGGGAGGTAGCATCTACCTTCTAATACCATAGATAATTCAAAGGAATTTTGGTTACTCATCGATAGGTATGCTTAAAATCAACTTTTGAAAACTAATGAGTTTCTGAACAGCCCGGTAGCAAAAAATACGTGGGAAGACCACAATGGCTAAGCTCTGCAAAAATGCCAGGTTTTTTCCTCACGGCTTTGATGACTAAAAGTTAGGGGAAAGAGAACCCCACAGCAGAATACCTTTCCTGGAGCATGAGAAAATGTCCTATGATTTCCAGACATCTAGTATGTGGACATAGAATAAGTAATCATCTTTCGCTCCTATGAATAACTTGCTGTGAGCAACAGGAATGCTGTCTTTTTTTTATATGATCACATCTCATCAATACATAGATTGGTATAATTTTCATGTTGTTTGCATTTTTATCTTCAAAATAGAAAACCAGATAAGTTCTCAAGTCTGAGTTTCCCCTCTCAATGAACACAAACAGTATGTGACTGCAGTGTTTGTTCAGATGGAACAATGATTTAAAAAAAAAAAAAAGAAATAACAGCAGTCCTGCGGAAAAGATGTGAAGAAAATGCACAGCTCATAACCTCAACATGAATCAATAGCCTTACAGAGTGAGGCTAAACAAGATACCATACTGGGATTGTATAAAGTGGAAGATGCTGTGCAAGGCATGTAAAAATCCCTCCGCTGTATTTAGCCTTAGTGAAGCCTCGGCAGGAGCAGTGTGTAATTTGGAGCACTCGAGTTCAAACAAATAGGTGGCCCGAGGCAGAACCAGTAGAGGGATGCAACAAGAACGATCATGCATCCAGAAAAAATATCCTACTAGGAAACACTGAGCAGAAGAGAGTTCTTTTAATCTAGGTGATAGGACTGAAAGGAGGGGTAGATCTTCAGAAGCGTGTGAAGTCCTTGCGCTGAAGGAGAGCTCTTTCTGCTCTTTCTGCTGATGTACGAGAGAAGAGGCGATGGGAGGAACCTCGTTTGTTGTGTTAGAAGGAAAGAAAAGCTCTGCAGTGGAGAAGAGTGGAAGAGAGTAGATTGCCTGGGAATTGTGCAGCCTTCATCGTCAGAAACTTCAGGATCAGGGTGACCAGAGTGGTATTATGTCCTTCGCAGATCTGTGAACCTGTTAATTTAGCCTCTGGGGGTTTTTTAGCTCCTTTATTTGAAATTAGCCTGCTGCTGAGGATTTCTGTTTGCACTTTGCAAATAATGATTAAATTTGAAGTACCTAAAAATATTTCAGTGAGATCCTTGTTCTCCCTTCAGTAGTAATAGTGATTAAATGCACAAGATTAGGATTTGTCTAGGAATCACACAAGGAGTCCTACAAGGCCAGATCTAGGACCAGATAAGATTTAGTGCTGTGCCATGGTCACAAGGCCATTCTTCCATGAGAATGAGTTATTTCCCTGCTGCTGAGGTGGGGTGTTGGGGGTGGTGGTATGATTTCTCTTAAATTTCGTTCTGTGGGGTTGTCAGAAAGTTGGTTTGTTGGCCTCTGAAGTACTCAGCTGTACGTTGCTGCATGGCTCTTCACATTTGGTTTAGGACCATAACAGCTTTCTCATTTGCATTTGTCTGGCATGAGCAAATTATTTTACTTGGCGGCAAAAGGAAATATGCCTCAATTAGAACAAAAATGAGTGACTTTAAAAAGTTGATCATTTGTAGTTATTAAAAAAAAAGCTGTTTTAAAGTAGTGTGTTTTCAGAACACAATATAAAAATTGTTGAAAGATTTTTCTTGTTCAGCCCAAGTGATTTGAATAAGCACTTTAAACTTTCATTTTCTCTGGATAATTAAAATTAAACTGAAATTTAACAAATCAAACTGAAGTTTGTCCAGATTTCTCCCTTCTGTTTCTAATGATGGCTTGTTTTTCTTTGCAAATAAATTTCTAATGTGTAATGAGTTGTCCAAAGAGACAAATCTGGGGAGTTGGTTTTTTTCTCCAGATGGTGGACTTGAGTCAGAGATATCTAACAAGAATCCCTGACCCACGTTTTGACTTTTGTTAGTGGACTTCAGTGTTTTTCAGGGAGTCCTTGAAATGCTTCTGTTTTAGGAACGCCAATACTGTCCCTGTACTGCTTTCTGGTAGATACTCCCCTATTGAATTTAAATACTGATGAATTGTCATTTCGAAAATTCTTTCAACTAACAATGTTGTTCCAGGCTACTAATGCAATGATTTTTAGGAACGAGAACCTTCAGAATAAGACCTCTGATTTCAAACTTAGTTTTTTTAGTCTGTAACTGTGATGCTGTATCTTTACAGTGATGTGACTATATAAGTATTTTTGTCTGTAGTAAGACATCTTCTGTTTCAAACAGAGCTGTTTCAGTGAAGGGCCCTTGACTCTAGGAAGAGGTGAACTGCTGTGAATGGTTATTCCAGATGGAGTGAGGTTTTTCTTATTTTGTGGCTTTAGAAGACTCCTACACGGATTTCTAAATTGTCTGTATTTTTAAGCTTTTTCTGTAAATCCTGAGAGGAAAAAAATCTGAGTGTGGATCAAGCTGTTGCTAACCAGTACTGTCTTACCTCTTTGTGCTTTCTCTTCTCATCTGTACCTACCTTGAACTTAGGGTAGAAGAACTTTGGGGCAGGAATTGTTACCCAGTGCTGTGCTGATTAATCATCTGGCATAATGGAGTCTTTGTGTGAATATGGCTCCTTATCCCTATCAAAATCCAACTAGTAAAATGTTTTAAGGTAAAAACATCATGAGGATGTTACAAGCATTTTTTTAGAGTATTATCAACCTGTGAAAATGCAGGGGGAGGAAATTATACTTTAGGTCAATGTATTATTTATCTGAAAAATTTTAGTGCCTGTGTAATATATTGTTAACTGTACTCAAAAAATATTAATTAGGCATGTAGCTTATTAACACCCCAGACATACTGAAGCAGCTTTTGTAAAAGATATGCATATTTTCTCTGAGTCACAACATAGCAGTAGAATGGTTTATGTGGTGAAATGATGTGTTTTCTTATCTAGCAGTTTGAATTGCTTTAAACTTCAACATTAACTCTGAATTTAAAGATTTGCGCTGCTTGTTTATTTCTAGGACTTTCCTAGAAACAATCAAAATTGAATGCTTTGTGAGCTGTGTGCCCACATACTGCATTTTTTTTTTTATGTTGAAGCAGTACTTACTTGGAGTGTATGACTTACTAATAAAAACCAAAAAGGGGTGGTGGTGGTGTGGGACACAAGTTCTTCTGCATATCTCTAAGCTAATGCAGCACAAGTTGGATCTGCTGTTATTGCTGTTGGAAAGATAATGGGATATATCTTACCTTTTTGGTCACGGTCAAGCTATAACATTTTCTTCCGTCTTTAACCTGCTCTCTGAGAAGAGATGCAACACCTCAAATTCCTTTTACATATTTTGTACGTGTGTTGTACAGTTTCAGAAATCCATGTTGGAGCCTTTCATAAGCAGTAGGAATTAAGTTTCTCTCAAGGAAATTTTTTGCTGGATTATTAATTTTTTGCACCTTGTTTTACACAATATGAATTATTTCTAGCTCGATATCAAATTGTGGTCTTTTGTCTCTTTGAATGTGTTTACACCAGAGCCTGATAGTTTCAGGAAGACTTGAGAATTTCCTAGAATATATGCTTGGTAAATCACACTAAGATACTAAAATTTATTATATTAACTTTTAGGTAGCCTAAAGTATCTCGCTGGGATACTTTTTTCTTCAGATCAATTTAAACTGAGAAAGCAAAGCAAGAGCTGTAACTCAGCCTTATTATAATTCTTACAGTTCACAACTGAATAGGAGCCCCTGTTTTGTCCAGGATTTACAGTATGAATGGGTATATAAATCACTCCATTTCAAAACTAGTCTAGCATACATTTTCAGCTTTAGTTGTGAGTTTCCTGACTTTTTTCCCTCAAAATAAGCCCTGCAGATTTGACTTACATAAACAGTGTTAGCATTTGAGGAATCTTCTCACTGCAGATGCCGAGACTGGATTGTGAGAAACAGGACAGCAGAAAATATAGGATTAAAGGAGTGAGTGGTAATGTTTCTAACCAGCTGACCTCTAGCTCAATTCTTTAACTCACCTCCCTAGTAAAAGAAAGAAAGGGAAGATGGAGAGAAAAATAATGTAAAGGCAATGCTTTCCAGTTTTGCAACTGTCTGAATTGATATACACTTGTAAATAGGAATAATTTAGGTGACTTTTCTCTCCGATATAAGGTGGTATGGTAACGTTTAATCTGTATCTCACTCGGGTATTTTTTTATGTAAAATGTGTCTGCAAATGCGCCTAATGACCCTGGGCAAAACAAGTTGCGGAGTTGGCTTCCCGTCCCTGTGCCGATGGTGGTTCCCATCCCGGGGTGCCGGTGGTGGGCAGCAGCGGGACTGCCTCCCACCAAAAGGACCTAGGGCAATTTTGGTAGGAATCTCGGCGGCTCGGCAACTGCCAGCTCATGCGGGTTGAGGACAGACACCGGAGTGTCAGTTAGGGAACATGGTGCTGGAGCACGGAAACACCGAAAAGAAATGTGAGGAAGATGCAGTCAGGGAGAGCCTGTGTCTGGGTCCTTGCACAGCTTTACTGTGACAGAGAAACTTGTGGTTTTTAACAAAGTTGGTTTAAAACTGGCAAAACAAAGCTTAACTAACTTTTCAGAGACTAATGTTTAGGTTTATCGTGGTATATGTATTGTATATTTATTTTTTTTTCCACAGAAACCTGCTAATATTTTAGTTATGGGTGAAGGTCCTGAGCGAGGAAGAGTAAAAATTGGTATGTTTATATCTTTGATAAGTCCCAGTGTAGCATTTAAGTTAGAATGTTCTGAAGGTGCAGATGTACCACCTAAAGTAGTCACTGTAATACTAGTATGTGCCTGGGCACATTGCCTAAATGCTGTTTTCTGAGTGACTGGCTTCTTGATATTAGCCCCATGCACCAGTTCTGACGATGAAATGCTGTAGCCTCATCAATAAAAAGTGGAAAATGTCGTTATATTTTGTTTAAGTGGGTGTTTGTGTGGGGTGGGGGATTTTGGTGTGGGGATAAAGATGACAGCTAGCTAGGGGGAAAGGAGGAGAAAGGGGATTTTGAAATGTCCTCCATTTACCCCTGTAATGCCATGACATTATCTTGCTGCTGCTTATAAAATCTAAATAGGGAACTACTCATTACTACAAACTTTAAATTTTATAATGGAATCAAAGGTGGCATTTAGCCTACAAAATATTCCTGAAAGGGTAGACAGGTCCCTTGGAGATAAATGCAAGGGATCCTAAAAGTCCACAGTAATCCAGCCAAAATGCTTAGTGAGAACTACCGCTAAATGCTCAAACTGGGGTGTACCAGGGTAGGAAGGACCCAACACTTTCCCCACTATTGTAACGTATTCTGGTGGGAATTGCTGTTCACAGTGAGAAGATAATTTGTAGAACTTCAACTGTTTTAAATTAAAGTAAATAAATAAATAAAAATTAACTGTAGTCTAACAGAAATAAGCTATACCAGGCTGTGCATTAGTGTGGTGGCAGTGCTTTGGCAGCAGACTGCTAATGCACAGCCTACTTATATTTGTTACGGTAATGCAGCCCCATTTGGAAGGGTTTTTTAAAAGCTAATTCATCTTTTTCACTTCCCTCTGGCTTTCTTTTATGAGATTATTCTTCTGCATTGTTGCTCTGTACTCTTACTGTTTTGTTTATCTGAACTATATTGTTAATCACTAGTATAATGATTCAGGGTGGGATTCTCGTGGAGTGTTTAGTCCTGCTCTAGTCCTTCCCTCACCCTTTGAAGTCCAAGGAGCAGATGGGCCGGAGCTGAACACTTCTGCAGATCCTACCCTGAAAGTTTTTAATGCCCTTCCGAGGTTTAAGGTTGACAGTAGAGTTTGAGGTCTTCTCCGTACAAAACAGGTACAGCACGGACAGCGGAAGGGAAAATTTCTTCCTATTACCTTATTCTTCATGGAGCAGTTGCTTCCAAAATTGAGAATGTAGGTCATCCTCTGGGCATGTTCACTTTCAACTGTGGTGGTGATATTTGCTGTATACAACTACTTGCTAGTAATTGCACATAGACCACCCATTTATTTCTTAATTTATAGTTTTGAATTAATTTGGGAATAACTTCAAACACAACTAAATTTAGTCAGACTCTGTTAATGGACAGGTGAAAGATTCTGTATCGGACCACCAGTCCTCTGAGCCATCCATTCCCAGCGGCGGAAGAGGGAGGGGGACCCTGGATTTCTAAGTGTGTTATCAAAATGTAGATGATTTTTTTGTTTATTTTCTTAAGATATTACCACAGCAGGAAAAGAATGCAGAAGTTATACCCCTACCAAGGGCTTCCACTTTTCCAGTGTAACTAATTTTTCTAAAAAATACATAACTGGCATTTAACTTAAAATAATTTTTGTAGGCTTTTTGTGTCATTTTGAGTCATAAATTCACTTTCTGCCAACAATTTTCCTTATTTTTCATAGTTACTAGTGACTTGATCATATCTTGAGTAATCGATATTTTAATGTAGAAAACTGTAAAATGTTTCTCTTTTTAAATGCATTAAAACAGTCATAAATAGGAATGCATATGAAAAAAAATTAAGGGTTGTATAGTCAAGTTAGAGACCTATATTTACACTGCAGTTTTCCCTCAACCAGTGAGCTATAGCATGTAGGTCCTTTTCCCTCAGAATTGCTGCTCATCTCATTTCATTCGAGTCTTTCTCAGCATGTGTATATCCCTGCACCACAGAGTCCCTCTGTCTCGGGATTTGGGGAGTGGTGGGTCGGGAAAGCGATTTGGTGGGAGAAGGTGCATATTTTAGTCTCTGCCCATTTTTTCCTGTATCACTTACATTTGGTAGTTCAGACAGTTTTCTAGGCAGTTGTATACTACCAGTTTTAAAAAGCAGTTTTTAATGATATAATGCCCCCAAACAGCATTTTAAAATCATAGCCTAAACGGTATTTAGTACTGGTATCTCGATACTGGAAATACATCTTGACAGAAAATTAGCAGGGAGGCAGATGCTGTAGGCCTAGTTGCTGGTTTTGTGTGAAGGAAATCTTGCTACAGCTAACTTCATGAGGAGGGAGCTTTTGTGATGTGCACGTATGTATTATAAATCATTCTAACCTTTGCAGAACCTGCATTTTGCTCACATTTAAAATGCTGCTTGTTGAAAGACCATCCTGTAATAACGCAATATTTTACCGGAGACTATCAGGTATAATGAGTCAGGATTTACCAGTGTCCTGAGAAGTGAGTTGATGCGCTTTTTCAGAACAATGGTTAATTCTTCGTTCTAAATGGCTCATGTTAGTAATGATTTATAATGATATACTTTATAGGTGATGACATCCAGTAACTTCTACAAAAGCTTTAAGAAAATATGCTCACAGAATTTATATCTGCTACAGTCTGCGTTTGCATTTTATTTAGCAGTGATTGTAGTGTTAACAAGTAAACTCTGTTTTAAAAAAGAAAAAAAATGGTAGTTTTCATCAAATTTTAAAGCATCTCTCTTTGGCTTTTGCAGCTGACATGGGCTTTGCCCGATTATTTAATTCACCTCTGAAGCCTTTAGCAGACTTGGATCCAGTAGTTGTAACGTTCTGGTATCGAGCTCCAGAGTTGCTTCTGGGAGCAAGGCATTATACCAAAGCTATTGGTAAGTGAATTGGACGCAAACTCACTGTTTTGTTCTTTATGTTAGAGTGCACCCAAATATTGAAGCATTGATAAATAGTACAAAGGACAGTAGGTGAGTTAAAGGTATGTTACTGATTTCTTGAAGAAATATTAAACTTTGACAAATTGTTTGGTTTACTATGGTCTCTGGCTATATATAGGAATGAAATATTTCTGGGTCTTGGCTCCAAATGCCCTGGGATGCAATGTAAATTTATATGGCTTTCACACAGGACTTTCATAAATGCTGTTAGAGGCAATAAAAAATACGGGTGGATCTTCGAGCTATTAGTAGAATCCATATTATGATGATGAGGCACAGTGCATTAATTTTATTGTGGATGTTTTTACGTAATCTAATAAACATGTGAAATAAGGAATGTACAGAATGGAGAATATATTGGCTGCACTGAAACTAAACTGTAAAAGTAAGCTGCATTTTAGTTTCTCTCTCTGTCTTTTTCCAAGCACAATTGTGAACAGGAATTGCTTGAAGTGGTGAGATGTGGTCAGAGTCACACGACAGGCTAGGCTGTGACGCCGCATCAGGCATAGCCAGAACAAACCAAACCTCAGAAGGCAGATGCTGTGAGGATGGCGTTGGTTACATGAGCTTAATGCTACATCCTCCTCGCCACATAATTCAGACTTACCAGTCTGGATTTTAACAGCTTTGGCACGGCACGGTTGGCTTTGCTCTGCTCTTGCCGATTCAGGGGTAGGGGCTGGCTGGTGGCAGGGGCCGGTGGGGGCTGTGCCCGTCGGACGGGGGGTATAGCTGGGTAGCAGGCTAGAGGCAGGTTCGCCTTTAGGGGATGTGAACAGCTTTGCCGTGGAAGGGAGAGAGACCGTAGGGAAGAGGACCGGGAAGTTTTTCCTCTTGCTGGCTGGTTTAAAAGATAGGTTAAAGCCTGGCAATGGTTTTGGGGGGAATAACTTCCCCTGCAGTGCTCCACTTACTTTGCACAAACGTGGAGGTTGTATGTCAGCATACGCGGTGGTGTTTCTGTAGCCTGAAATTCTTTCCTCAGACCTTGGCCATTATTTTTTTAAGATCGTGTCAGTGTTTTTGTCAGAAATACTAATGTTTATGGCTTGAATGTATTTTCATTTACCTTTCTGTTAATACTGTATTTCTTTTATAGATTAAATACATTTCTTTATATGTTCCTTTAAACTGCTTTTTTTTGTTGTATTTGCATGTTCCTTCACTTTACTGGCATTTTCTTCTGCTTGCAGCATATGAAACTGCATGGATGGTCATAGCCTTTAGTACATAATTTTTTTTCAGCATAGATAAAAACTGACTGTATACAAACACTGCGTAATGGGGTTATGCTTTCTGCATCATTTGCTTTTGTCCTTGTTCATGACCTTTTCTTGTTCATTCAGGGTTCAGTGTAGCATTACTCTATGTAAGTTAAAAATTGCATTTGTATATGCTAGAAAAAAATCAGGAAAACAACTGGGAAAATGTAAGCTATCTGATTTTGCAGACTGGGACACAGCAGTTAAAACAAAAGGGGTTTGGTGGTTTCTTTGGTTGTTTTTTTGTTTTTTGGAGGGGGTTTAGTTTGGGGTTGTTTTTTTGTTTGTTGGTTTGTTTTTTTAATGAATGTTGATCAAGAAAAGGGGTGAGGTACATGGGCATGGAGCGATTTTCTTGTTACTCTCTTTCCACAGGATTTTATAGATAACATTTATCTTGTTCCACTATCACTGCTTTTCAGCTTGCATTTTGGGGGTTGTTTAATACTTACAAAACCCAGTGGCTGATCAGAGAGGGGACGTTTCTTGGCAAGGACAGTATGGCAGTGAACAGGCAAGATGTTGGTTGGCTTTTCTTCATTTTTATTTTATGTGTGGACAGTTACCCAAATAGTTTCCTTTGGTTTTCTTCTTAATCAAATTACTTTTTTACAGCAATAAATGGTAACTACACTTTAAAAACCACACAAAAACCTGTTTGATACTCTCTCAGCTCCTCTGTAGTTACCGAGTTGTGTACCTCTATCCGTAGCTAAAAGGAAGAGTCGAGGAAGTGTTGCACTTCCACAATAGAAACGTGAAATACTCAGTGCAGGTACCTTATCTCTGATAAGCTAAAAAGTGACTTTTTACCTCACTAAGATGCTTTTGGAAAGATTAATTTTATTTTTTAATTTCTGTTCTCCTTTTTTAAAGATATTTGGGCCATAGGGTGTATATTTGCAGAGCTGCTAACATCAGAGCCAATATTCCATTGTCGACAAGAAGATATCAAAACTAGTAATCCTTATCACCATGACCAGCTGGACAGAATATTCAATGTAATGGGATTTCCTGCAGGTACATACTGTATTTTTTTAACACTCCTGTTCAAAGAAAGATATCTGTACTGCTTTCTTTGCATATGAAGGTGGCAGCTGATCAAAGCAACAAAGCTGTTCAAACACATTCTTTATTTCATGAGTTATAAATCTAGAATCTAATGGTCATATTAGATAATTTTCCTATTATTAATGATAGGATTATCTTTGTGCATACATGTACCAATGTTTTATAATTTTAAAATATCATGTTTAATGGTGGATGATTAAAAATCAGAAGAAGTATTTCTGCATTTCTTCAGTACTGATTATAGATTTGGAAAGCGACTGATGATTGTATGAAACCAAGCAAAAATCCATACATTTAGTGAATATTATGCAGATGTTTAACTCATCCTAAATTAAACACAGCATTTGGAAGTAGGGGAGGGTATTTCACTTTTTTCCCTGGTAGAAAGCTTGTGATATGGAGAAAATTTCTTTATTCCAAACCAGAACAAAGAACAGGTTGCGTGAACCAAACCAAATTACAATGTGGATATCACTTGTTGTGTTTTCCCCTCAGTGTTCGTCATATCTTGTTTTTCTACAGGCTGTCTTGCATCTTTTCAGTTAATGCTTTGTCTTCTACTGTTCACACAGTCGCAGATGTCAGAATAACAGGGGCCTTATTTTTACTTTTTGGTCATCTTTCTCCTCACTGCTTGTGTTCCCTGCTGTTCATCCACTGTTAATAATGTTCTTCTTTACTGTTCTGGTGGACTTTCTTCTTCCTGTCACATGAATTTTGTGGTCTCTATGTTTGTGTGGTTCTAGAATGCTGTTATTAAATTCACTCTTATTTTTCCCTTTGACTTTTTTTTTTGTCCTGAAGCATTGTCCTTCATTGTTTCTATACTGCTGTATGAGATTCCTGGAAGTGTTGCCTTTGCATATGAAGTACTTCTATTTTCTTGAAAATGCCCCTTAATTTTGCTTCTTTAAGCAATACTGTCCTATTCTGCTTTTAGCCTAGAATTTTACCCTTTTTTTATGCTTTTCTTACTTCATTTGGGTTTTACATTGTCTTTGTGTAGCTTACATAAGTAGATGATACTCTCATTATTGTTTTCTGATTGGTTTAAATAATCCTTTCTAATGGTCTGCATTTGATTTTGAAGGTCTTTGTTTCTTAACAAGTGATATTATTTTTCATTTAATTGCAGGAAATGTTTTGCTTTTTAATTGACATTTGCCATATTTGAAACAGTTTCACATGTCTTTGGAATAGGGGATAGGGAAAGAGGAGAATCTTTTATTTAAATAAATAATAATTAAATAATTAGTCTCTGATTTATTTATTCACTTAATATTTTTAAGCTCCCTATGTTCTGTGGTTGTGATATGTCATAGTAAAGATTTGACTTGAATCAAACTACTTGCTCACAGAGGCTTTTCAGGAGTTACGGAGTGTAACACATTTGAGGCTAGGTGCTGGTAGTGATTTTGTTTGTTTTATTTTTAAGTCTGTTTCAGGCTTTGTCTACACAAAGAAGTTGAGATGAAATATTCTTTAATTCGAGTGTGCAAATATTACTTTTTCTTAACCTTTTGTTAGCTAACAGTATTTCTTTTACGTTGAGACAGCAGAAATTTGCACAGTACCCCTGGGCATTTTCCTGTAACTAAAGACAGTGCTGTCAGAATGGAAAGTCCCTTAGAAGGAACATTTGTGAGAGTCTTGGGTACTCCTGTCCCGAGATCATGACTGTGCCTGAATAAATTAAATAACAGTCCTGAAGGTTGTAAGCGCAATGGCTGACATGTTTTTCTTCTGTGTTGTCTTTTGGGCATATGGTGATCTTCACTGTAGCTGGCAACTGTTTTTTTTTTTTTTAAAGCTCTTGAGTTAGCCCGAACTGGAACTTCTTAGGTGTTTGTATTGTGAAGATTTATTGTGAAGAGGTGATGAAGGAGTATGAGCCAAGCAGTACAAAGAAATAAGTAACTGCAAGGTTAGAGAAGCAGACTGAAAAAAAATAAAAATCAGGGCTATGGAAATACTTGGAAAGGCTTTGTTTTACTTGAGGGGGGGGCAAAGAAAAAAAATGTATTAATAAATATTGATTTTGCAGATAAAGATTGGGAAGACATAAAAAAGATGCCTGAACATTCAACTTTAATGAAAGATTTCCGGAGAAACACGTAAGTCTGCTTTGAGTTGAGCTTTCTTAAGAAAGCATGTTTTACTTCTCCCTCCTACCCTAAATTTCTGGTAGCTCAAGTTGTATTCTATGTAGATCCCAAACAAGGACTATGAAATGGTTATGACTTAGATTGTGAAAAAAGAAAAATAAAGTAGTTTCACAATGGTGAACAAGGCCTGTCATCAGAAGAGTAGCCGGAGACACTGTAGATGGTAAGGAGGCAGGTGTGAAATGCGTGATGCCAGTAAGACCCCACACTGCTCTGAAGATTGCTAAGCACCGTTTGTCACAGCTGTTTCCAAATCGGTGCTACTGGAAACAATTTTCCCGTGATAGCTGCATAAAAGGGATCTGGTGACCTTATACTGTTTCCAGCAAACAGTGGGTATAATTGTCAGGTTTGGTATCTAGGGTAGCTTATGAAGACTAAAGAAAAGAATACCTTTTAGTTTTGCTGTCACATTGCCAGAGCCTAATACCTGCACTTAAGACCCTCCCCTGTTGCCTTGTTTCCATGCTGAGGGATTTGGGGCTGTACTGTTACATACATTTCTTGCACCTGCCATGCTATTGTAACCATTTAGAAACCTTATTTAAGAGCTCCTCTTCAAAAAAGTGAATTTATGGATGTTCTTGTAGCAACCTGTACATTGTAGGAGAGTGTTAAGATGGGCTTAGTATTTATCTCTGTGTCTACTGGCATTAGAAATACACAGAATGAAACTGTATAGTAGTAAAATTGCTAAAAGGCAGTTTAAATCCACGTGATAGTTTGCCGTTTGCATGTGGGTTAAAAGCGTGCTTTCTGTGTGGATGTGGTGTGTTTTTACAAGCGTGTGAGGGAAAGAAATGCATTTCTGTAGTGTCTGATTTTTTTTTAAGCAATCTCTGGTGTTGGTAGTTGTGGTTTTACCCTGTTTAGTGGATTAGGAATAGAGACTAAACTGTTCTTATTAATAAGTTTTGTGACTACTAAGAAAGCTTTGCAGTATCAGTGATTTGCATATTAGAAATGTGACATTTTTTTCCTTTTCTAGGTATACCAACTGCAGCCTTATCAAATATATGGAAAAACATAAAGTTAAACCAGATAGCAAGGCATTTCACTTGGTAAGTTCCTGCATGCATAAAAAATCAAAACCCTCATATAAGTTACAGATGTTCAAGTTGAGAGTTGAGCTGGTGTCAAGTATTTTGTGACTTACGTTTATTTTATAAATATTATACTGTATTTTATAAAGTTAGGAATAACTGATATTCTGCAATCTGAGATTTGCAAAACCACTTTATCTTTTCAAGTTGATAAAATGATTCTGTGTGTCATTCACTGGATTAGGTTCTGTATCAAGTATATCAGAAGTTTTCAGTTTTTAAGTCACATTTAGTTTGTAATTATATTTGCAGTGTTGCTGCAACTCTTAGCCGTTTTGCTGCTTTGCATAATTTAATAGCCTACTTTTTAAAAAAAATCCTAAATGCCTAATTTTTTACATATTCATTATTAAGCTTACATCTTACAGACTTAAAAAAAATAATTGAGACTGAACACGTAGTTTGGAAAATTTTAGTATGTCTTCCTGGTGCACTAATCCTTTTTACCTTTCATATGAAAACTTCCTAGTACTCTTACAACAATGATTTTCTCTCTAGAATGTATAAGTATTTTTATGAAGACTCCAGTTAAAATTATATACTTTCTCAGCCCTGGAAGTGCCTGCGTTATGTTACTTCAGAAATTACTATATTGGGCCATTTCTTCTGTGTTTTAAAGAACATTCAAGTCTCTAAAATAAACTATATATATATACACACACACACACACAGAGAAGAAAAAATTTAAGTGTATCTAGTCTCTCTGAATGGACATTCTCCTTATCTTAATGTTTCCAACCCAGATGAAATATTTTCAGGCTAGAATTATAAGGTAGATATATTATTGGCGGGGGGGGACAGGGACACAGAAGTGAGGGAAAAAACCAAGTTTTTTGATCTTGGAGAGGAGTAAATTGGAGAAAAGGGAAGATGGTTGAGGCCTGGGTGTCTGAGGACCATGTGGCTTTTGTTCAAGTCACTGGAAGCTGTAGCTTCTCTGATGATGAGACCTGAGGGTTTTTAAGCAGCCATCTTCTTTCTGTTCAGTAGTTTTTCCTCCATATAAATTTTGGAATTTATCCTGCAGTCACAGCAGCTCTGAGGCAATATTCTTCTTGTGGCATACTGCATGAGCATGTTTGAATGGGGGTTTTCCAAGCAGATGAGTTATACTGCAGCCGGTCTAAAATAGAATGTGTATTCAAGGTTCGCATTAAAACCGAAAGTATAACCAGCTGAATCAAGTAATCATTGTGAGAGATTACCTGGTAGTGGTACTGTTATGCATCATTTACTGTGATGTGTCTCTGCTCTCTGAAGTTAAAAGTTGGTGAAATACTAGAGGTGTTTACTCAAGCAAGGAAACTAGTCTTCTATGGTAGAAGCTTTTGATTTTTTTATGGATTTTTGTATACAAGCATAACTGGAAGCTGCTGAGCAGTCTGTGTGTTTGTACATAATGCATAAATAGTTTATGTTGATACATGAAGAACTGAAGTGCCTGTTATGCACAGGCAAAACAGTCCATCCCATTTTATTCATAATTAATCCAGTTTTTACCATGTAGCTCTTTATAACAAAGCTTCATAAATGCATTTTTAGTATTTACCAAGATGTTCTAATGTTTTAGTATGAGAATATGCACTCTAAAAAAAGATATATTTGACACAGCAAGTAGAGAATATCTCATATTCCTATCAAAGCCTAAATAATATTTCTGAAAATTATGTTAAGTAATTCAACAAGCAAAAAACAATGAACATGAAGTATCTGTTGAATATGATGTTTTGCACAGAAAGGGGTTTGGATATAAAAACTAATCCTTTGACTCTTAAGTAAAGCAAATTGAGTGAATTTCTTTCTCATCAGCCACTCTAGGCCAGTGTTCTGTAAAATTATGCAACTGCATGCATCAGTACTTACCTTTCTAACTCCACCTTCTTTGAGAACGAACATGCTGCTTGTCACCTACAAATTTGACTTGTGACATATTTGGAGTCTAAAGCTCTCAAAATTAAGCTTATGTTGCTGTACCAAAATCTGACAGTGGTTAATTATGACTACTGGTGAACAGCTGAGAAAATTCAGTCAGTTCTGCCTACTAAAATCAGTTGCGTTAGATTTTCATATCATACCTAGGCAATCTGAGGTAAAAACCCTTTCCATGCAATAACCTGTATAACACGACCAGTGACTTCACCTTCAAGTAACGTCAGTGCTTTTCCCCTCCCTCGATTCCTCAACTATTTCTTTCTCACCACTCTCCAGCCGGCTGGCTTAACACCAAGCTCAGGTAGAAGTGAGTAGGTCAGGCTTTGCTGTACATCTTGGCAGTCCATAAAAAGACCTTCTCTGAACGAACTAGCTTCTCTTACAAGCTGTGGATGCTCTGGCCAAACTGACCTGAAATCCACTCTCCCAGTCTTGCAAATTTTAGAAATTGTTTTCCAATAGAGCAACACAATTTAGACACAAAATAGTCACGTAAGAATAGCTTAAAACACTTCCTACCGTGTTTTCTCCCTGCAGTATGACAACAGGGTGGTAACTGTTTGAATGTATTGAGCATTTCTGTTCAGCGTGTTTGTGTTTATACCAAAAAGCAGTGGTTACATTAAAATGCGAAATCAAGGAACCGTCCTTTTCCAGGCCACTACCCCTCCATCCTTGGTCATATCTGTTAGTACCAAACAAGAGGACCAGGAGGTAAGCATGGACTCGTTACTGAACGCTCTGCTCAACTGCCGCCTCTCCCACTAGCTCCAGTTTGGACCTCTACCCACCTTCCCCTCAACTCAACTGGTAGGGAGAGACAGCACTTCATGCAATTTGGATGGTGTCAGTGTCACGCAAGCTCAAAAGCAGTAGTGTGGACATAGCCTTGTTCTTTCGTACCTCCCATAGATACAGATTGTGAGGGAAGTACTGTGAAGTTTATTGCTAATTAGCTCTAAGAGGATCCTCTCAGTTTTCTGCTGACTGCAGTCTGTCAGAGCAATTCACTGAAAATCAGATCCCATTTAGAAACCCTGGTCTTTCCAAAGTAACATCTTAAAACTCTGTTCGGAGGCTGTCAAAATCGGAAGGTGCCTTAGGTTTGCATTCAGTTTGAGGGTAGGCTGAACTGCAGGTGAATACCTTAGGCCCCTCCACCAGAGCCTGAGCAAGTTCAGTGAATCTCTTCATACCAGTTCTTCCAGAGATACTCCAAGATCTTACTTTTCCACAATGTGTCTCACAGCCCTTTTACTCTCTGTATGAGAAGAGATAAACCATCTACATCTACAGTTGTAAAATATGCCAGAATGAATAATTCCAGGACTAGTAAATCTAGAGTTTGTTGTTACTGCCAAAAACGAAGTGTTTTGATTTCCCAACTTGAATTAACCAGACTTTTTCCCTCTTTACTGACATTCATGCACATGGTCTTTTTTCACATGTGGAACTGATGTGTTACATGAGACAACTGCTGCTGCAGTTAAAGAACAGTTAAAGCTCCTGCCTGCTTTTGCAGCTTACATTTTTTCCACTTCACTTCCCTGATTATCCCCCCCCCCTTATTTGTTTATGCCCTAGAAAATGGGTATGTGGTTGCTGCCCCTGGTTAATTGAGTGATGCGTCAGCTTTCATTTGGTTACAGCGGTCCGTATCAACTGTGGCAGTTGTCCCATTCATTGCTGATACATAGTTTACTGCATTTTTATTATGTCATTCGGCCAGGTGATCTTTTAATTGAACAGTTTTTAAGATAGAAAATACTTGTAATAATAGCTGGAAGATTCAATTCTGCTCTGGGACTTGAACAAGGCGGCAAAATAGGAGTTTTGATCCCCTGTGGGATAATGGTTGCACAATCATTAAACTTTTCTCATGGTTTCTGTTTTCTGTTGCTGTTATGACCAAGTTTGCTCACATCTTGTCAGCATGTGACTGACAGCTTTATAACTGAATTGTGAGAAATGATGCCAGAATTTTGCAATGTTTTTTGATTGTGATGTTTTTCAGCATGTTGGCAATTCTTTCTCATTTTTTGCCTTCTCCTTTTCTGGCTCCTGGAACTGCTTTTTGAGCTGTTTGAGAGAATGGGAATTGTTCTGTTCAAACTGATATTCTACAAAGACTACATGCAGACTGAGAGAGCTGAAATAACTTATTGTGAGTCCTTGTTGACAATGTGAAAAACAAAACTGGATTGATGGTGGTAATACATATTTATTATGTTCTTAACCGTGCCATTAAAACTGAAGGCTGAGAAGAGAAAATGTACTTCCCTAACTTCAACTATCTGCGGCATGGAGGTCTGCAATGTGGTTGTGTCTGCTCACTTAATAGCTAGTGAAAGGAGATGACCAATTCAGACATAGATCGTGACACTGGATCTTTATAAAAAGGTGAATTTAATCCCATGAAAAGCACGAATAGCAAGTGGAAAGTGAATATTGTTTGCATATGTAGTTTCTGCATATCTTGTTAGATCCATGACAAAAAAAAAAAAGCTATAGGCTGAAAGTGTAACATTTCTTTTAAAGATCGTTGTCTTTGACAATATATCATGGTGTAGGTTTGGCTTGGACAATGTGTTCTGTGGTGAAACATGAAGACTCACTGTTTTCCTCCTTCTGTGTAATATCGGAAAGTTCTCTCATTCTGCCTGTATATGTTGCTTGTCCAGCATAGCCGTATTCCACAAAATTGCTGGGTGGATGGGGAGAAGTATATGCACATACAGCAGACCTTTTGAACACGAAACACTTACTTTTAGAATGCATCTCTGCAATTCAGTGCTAGAGTTAAATAAAATCATTCTGGTCTGCTATTCGTAAAACAGAGAAAAATCTTCAGACCCATGGAGACAGCATGATGTTTCTAGTGTGGTTTTTATTGAAAATCACTGTTGAGGTGCTGCAGTGACAAATGTATAAAGTCCAGCTACCTTCTGAAATGTTTACATAGGTGCAAAATGAGAGTGGAAGAGTAAAAACAGTACAAACAGTAAAAATGGTTTTTAGAATTACCTTTCAATCTTTAACGTTGTGCTGAATTTAGACTTCATGTCTGTTATTAGTATTTGAAGTTACTCAAGAGGAGTTCCTGGCTATGTATCCTTAGCAATTCTCATAGCATGTTGATCTCAGTAGCGATGTTTGTAACTCTCTTTTTATACAAATTTTTCGCTTTGCTTTAGTTAGGTCGATCTTATTTTCTTAACTTTTCATTTGTGTATTACCTTAGGATTTTTGCTCTACTATCTGTTACTGAAACATCTTGTATGCCATTTTTTAAAGTTGGGCATCGGGCAGCAAATACCTAGTGTGCTTCTTAGTCCTCTGTTAACACTTCCCAATGAGAGTAAGAGGTGCTTTCTCAAAGGGTAAGGTTTTGCTGGATTTTTAGTTGAACTGAGTTCAACTATTTTGTAAAACATTATACTTTGCCTTGTCTTCTGTATATTTATACTTTGTGGTCATTTTCATTGTTTTTTAACCAACACAGGCATTTTGGAAAGATTTTTTTTTTTCATGTAGTTGATATTTGATTCATCATTTGTTACAAAGATAAAGGCTGAGGTCTTACACTGCAACAGCACCAGAGCTCAAACTTGATGTGCTTGTGGAAGAAGCAGCTTATTAGACTTCTCTAGGGTATTTTGCATCATGTCATGCAAAAAAATCAACTAAAATTCAAGATTTTGCACGAGTGCTCTTCTGAGCAGCACATAACACACAGGTGTGTCTGAGAGTCTATATTTGTCAGAATAAACAAGCACACACTGGAGTGGGTGATAAAAAGTTGTCTAGCCAGGTGGGTTTTTTGAACATGTTGATGATTACTTTCTTTTACAGCACAAAGATTTTCTAAGGAGGGAGTGATTGACTTCATATAACATCTTTAAAATACCGTGGATGACAGTGGAGATGTACTAATACAACAATACTAAATAATGAACAATAATGCACATGGAATCACTTTTGTTTATTAATTGCTAAGAATTAATTGAATTTAGATGGATATGATGTTGCTTCCTGTTAAGTGCAGTGTAGTTGAAGAAACCAGGTTAAATATGTGCGTATTACATCTTCTTGTGAGAAGTGAACAGACCATTAAAGAGAGGAGGACTTGGGGGTGTTGGTGGATAAAAAGCTGGACGTGACCTGGCAATGTGCGCTCGTAGCCCAGAAAGCCAACCATATGCTGGACTGCATCAAAAGCAGCGTGGCTGGCAGGTCGAGGGAGGGGGTTCTGATCCTCTGCTCCGCTCTGGTGAGACCCCCCCTGCAGTTCTGCGTCCAGCTCTGGGGTCCCCAGCACGGGAAAGACATGGACCTGTTGGAGCGGGTCCAGAGGAAGGCCACAAGAATGATCAGAGGGATGGAGAAAGGCTGAGAGAGTTGGGGTTGTTCAGCCTGGAGAAGAGAAGGCTCCAGGGAGACCTTACTGCGGCCTTTCGGTACTTAAACGGCGCCTATATAAAAGACAGGGACAAACTTTTCAGTAGGGCCTGTTGCAGTAGGACAAGGGGTAATGGTTTTAAGCTAAAAGAGGGTAGATTTAGACTAGAGGTAAGGAAGAAATTTTTTAGGATTAGGGTGGTGAAACACTGGCACAGGTTTCCCAGAGAGGTGGTCGATGCCCCATGCTTGGGAACATTCAAGGCCAGGTTGGACGGGGCTCTGAGCAACCTGGTCGAGTTGAAGATGCCCCTGCTCATTGCAAGGGCTGTTGGACTAGATGCCTTTAAAAGTTCCTTCCAACCCAAACTATTTTATGATTCTATGATTAAAGCTGCTGGTACATTGTGGAAACTCTTTAAATGTTTTTGTTAGAACGTTTATGACTAGAACTGAGTGACCTGGGCTTTTGCAAGTTAAAATAGGTGGTCTTTGATGGGAAACGAAATTACTGTTTTAACAGGAGAGAAGATTGTGGTTATGCCATTTATGATCAGGGTTTTGAGTTCAGACATGTTTGTATCAGCTTGTCTTTCAGGAATAATACAGTCAAGTTTCTATAAACAGTTTTCGTAATGCAGTGCTTTTATCTTTTATTTTTGCAGCTTCAGAAATTGCTCACTATGGATCCAATAAAAAGAATTACCTCAGAACAGGCTATGCAGGATCCCTATTTCTTAGAAGATCCTCTTCCCACATCCGAGTAAGTGGTCAGTTTATTAACCTATCAGTACATCCAGAGATGCTTTAGAAATGCATGCTTTCGCTCTGCTATAAATATGTTTGTGAACATTGAGCTAAATACTTACTGTCTAACAACCAGAGAAAGCTGTAACCACTAAAATGCCATTTGTGGTTTTTAAAATTAAGTAGCATTCTTATTAATCTCTTCGCTTTATGGAACTTTGATCCTATTAGTCGCAGCACTAATCTTGTTATTCACTGACAGGTTGATTATGCATGCTACAGATCTTTGTAGACAACTGCTAAGTGCCCGCAGGTCCACTTCTCTGCTCCAGAATGCCAGATGACACTCTCTAATTAGTTTACATTTTTCTGTCTTAGCTTTTGTTGTAAATTCAGTGGGTGGGGGAAGTCAACTCTGTCTCTGTGCTGTCATCCTTAACGACTTAAATCCATTTTCTGTAGACACTCCTCTTTTTTGTTTCCGCAGGGAGATTTACAAAAGGAAGAAAATTTAGGGACAATGAATGATTTCATTAAAAATTAAGCCCCCCTCCCAAAAGACTAGCCAGAGAGCATGATTGTACACCTTTTTAGGAAAGCTATTAGTACATCCTGTGTATGATTCTCTACCATTATCTAGGGAAGTATTTATAAAATATAGTATGTATATTTATAAGCAATCAATTAAAAATGAAATTATTTCACTAAAATCTACTGAATTATTTATAACATATCCTGACCTGTCTCTGTGATTTAATGTTGTCATGTGAATGATTTGCCTTTGCAGGAACTGCTTTTAGGACAGTGTTTGGTGCTTTTCTCAGCTTTAGGTTGGCATTTTAGTGTGAATACACAATGAGTAATGCTAACAGGTGTACGGAGACTTTATTATAAATACATTCTACTAATTAAGGGCAGGTGAATATTAGCTTGCACTAGCAGTAGCAAATTCATGTGGACCATGAGATATGAACTGACAGATGAAACTTCTAGTTATTTTTAAACTTCATTCCAGGTGCTTTTATTAATAGGCAGTGGAGTTTCCAGGAGTATTTTTGGTTAGTTCTGGGATTGTGAATTACATGATAGCTGGATTAAGATAGCTCTTTGTGCCCTTGCAGATATCTAACAGGTGGTGTACCTTTCCAGCCACCAGTTTGGTCACTAGTTACCAGAAACCATGAAAACTATTGGGAGTTTAAACAAGTGTATAAGAGGCAACTGAAGATTAA
The DNA here is from genome assembly GCA_025311575.1 of Elanoides forficatus. Taxonomy (NCBI): domain Eukaryota; kingdom Metazoa; phylum Chordata; class Aves; order Accipitriformes; family Accipitridae; genus Elanoides; species Elanoides forficatus. Next base: position 5,866,626 of record JAOBAS010000025.1, on the reverse strand, counting down.
AAATAAATGTGAATAGGTTTACTAAGTTTAGAATATGATGAAAGTAAGACAGGGAAAACTTCTTCATCAGTTACAGGTATTAGGCTGTGGCTCAGGCAGCTTGAAACTAGCATGGGTGAAGTATGAATCTTACAGGTCTACTAACCCTTCTGTTCTAATACAGTGATAAATAGACTTTTTTGGGGGGCAGTGTTTTTGCAGGTTGTCAAATCCCTTACCCAAAACGAGAATTTTTAACAGAAGAAGAACCAGATGATAAAGGAGACAAAGTAAGTACTGGAAGAACAGTATCATCATGCTTCACTGGCTTTCACACTATTTCCTGTTTTCATGTTATTTCACGTACTGCTTTTGAGTTGAAATTTTCTTTTGTGTTTAAACAATTGAGAAGAACCAGCAGCAGCAGCAGGGCAATAACCATACTAATGGAACTGGTCATCCAGGGAACCAAGACAACAGTCACACACAGGGACCCCCACTGAAAAAAGTGAGAGTTGTTCCTCCTACCACTACCTCAGGTGGACTTATTATGACCTCAGACTATCAGGTATTTGTTTTATTGTGTATTTGTTTCTCATGTTTACAGCAGTGTTTCTTTAAGCTAAAAAAGTATTTTTGTAAATGTCACTGTATTAACTGGTGTTTTTTGGCATCTTCTAGATGTTTTCTCAGATGCATTTAGTTGATGGTTTGCCTGTAAATTGATATGCTGATGCTCTTTAGGTTAGCAGTAAGGAAATTGGGATCAGAGTTTATTACAGTTACTAATTTATTACTTTCATATTAGGGAATGCTGATTGTGGACCAGGAGCCTGTTGTGCTGTGCTCTGTATCACCTAAAAATACCATTCCTTATTTGAACAAGCCTGTAATGGTAGGAAGCAAAGGATATTGCAGTAAACAAGCTGTGAAATAAGAATCTGAACAAGAGTTTTAGGTGGGCAAATGGATGGGAAAGCAGTATTTTGGACGATAAGCGGAAAGACTTGACATGATGCTGTCATAATCTCTGTTTTGAAGACCAAGGGAGATTCCAGGTTGGGTAAGCCCAATATTACAGATCTGAAGAGACATGTGAGGTGGTAGCAATCAATGACTGAGGAACATGAGGAGGAGTGTAGAAAAAAAGCTTGAGGAAAACTTGAAAACTGTTCTCGCCTTCCTGCATTTTAAGCTTGTGGTCAGACATTAGGAAAAGAGAAGAGTCTGGAGCAGAAGAATATCTGAGAGTCATCACAGGGAATGATACCTGAATTTGTGGGTTTGGATGAGGTTACTCCTGGAGACTAGGGAGAAGAGGGTTACAGACAGAACCTTTAGTTAATGCAAGCTAAGAAATTACAAAAGAGGAGCAAGGAAGACTTCAAACAATATGCATAGGAGCAGTTAGAGAGGTGGCAGATTTTGGAAGCCTAGAGAGTAAAAGATTTCAAGAAGAGGCATGCTGGTAGAAATGTTAGCCTGAAGGAACTATTACATACTGGTTCACATGGAATGTGTAGTACAGAAGGGCAGCTGGAAGAGAGTCTTGGATGAAATCAAAGGATGAGGAAGTCAGAAATTACTGGCAGTGTTTTCAGTTACTTTAAAGATTAATACCTAAATCTGAGACCCTAATATTGGAAACCCACTTAGCTATGCTTATATTCTGTAGCAAAACTTTGGGAGAGTTAAAGAACGGTGTCAGTAAAACTACTGTTGTCAACTTGCTTTTCACAGTTTGACACTGTTTCTCCATAAATACCAATGGGCTTTGAAATCTTGCATTTCAGAGTTTGTTCCTGAGAGTATCAGATATTACCAAAGGCTGCCTCATTTCCCAAAGGCATTGCCCTCATCCTTATATAAATCTGTATATTTCCAACATTGGCCAAAACTTGAAAGTACTGAAAAATGTAAAGTAAGGTCATTTTCAGGAGCCTTATTGTGAGACCCTTCATATAGTCCCCAGCTTATTATATTGCTCAGCTTATTCCAGGACATCAATAGCATACTAGTTCTCAAGTCATTCTCCTTGGACAATGTAAATTTTTAGAGCGGTTTGAAACAGTGGTCAACCTTAACTACAGTGCTGCAATGTGGGGTCCCTCTTAAGTATAAACATCGTCTTTCTTTTAGTTAGATTATGCGTCACAGAGCACTCTCTTGCAGGAGCTTCATCCCTTTCAATTTGGCAAGTTGCAGTCAATCACTGTTTTGGCCTTTTAGGCTGGCTCTTTCTGCCACTTCTGTGTGTGTATTTTTAAGAAGGCAAATGTAGCTGTAACTCTCTTAATCTTCCCCTTGTGTTGAGTCACATACTTAAGGAGATTGATGCAGAGGTTGGATGTACTGTGTCAGGGAGCCCCATTTATGTGCCCTATTTACATGCCCTTCACCTCATTTTGCTGCTGCAGCTTGGCATTTTGAACAAACTTCAACTTCCACTCTGTGAGCAAGAGCTAAGGTTTGCTAGTTGAGAAGTCAGAAGACTCAGATTGCCTCGGCAGGAGTTGATGTTGGTTTGTTTTCAGCTCATGCTCATCAAAACTTTTGTACTCTGACATCCATCCCAGGATTATAGCTGGGGGCAGCCCTTGTCAACAAACATAATTTCAGAATACTTTTGCCTTGAGAGAGTGATAACTGCTACTTTGCTCTCTCAGGAGCTCTTATTGGTAACTTGCCTGCTCCTGACTAATCTTTTTGCTGTTTCTCTAGGAGGCAAACCACCTGCTTTTCGAAAAAAATACGTCTCCCCTCCCCAGTCTTGCAAGAAGGCAGTGGGTAGATTTGTTCTGATTAAAGTATCTGGAAAACATGGTAATCAAAGGGAGGAGACCTGAACTTGCTGGCATTGGAACAGAAGCAGGTCTCCCTGAAAAAAATTCCTCACATTTTTTGCTTCTGATCCTGCAACTTGAGGAGACAGCAAACAAATATTACAATACAGCCCTCTGTTTTAATCAAACACCTGTTCCTTTGTTCCTCATTTAATTTGCTCAAATTCCCCATATAAAGCTTGTGAAGAAGGATTGCCATCTTCTGGGCAAGGCACACTAAGACAGTTTCTCCATCCACTCAGAAGTCAAATTACTCTCTGCAAAGCAAGTTGACCTTGTATCCTTTTCTGCCACGCACAAAAATAGTAGACACATGGCACGCAGACTTCCTTGCCTTCTCGTGTAAATCTGCAGTGTGACACTTCCAAAGGCAATGTGATTAAACAGACTGGAGCAATTCCACTACTCTGAGCTTTTGCTTGTGATAACCCTCGGGGTGCTTAGTGGTATTTAGAAAGGATTGGATATTTACATTCTTTTCTTGATCAAAAGCCATTTGTTGCGCTGGGTGTCATGAAGAATCTGATAATTTTTAGTTGCCTCTGTCTTTAAATAAGAACTGTCTTAGAAGTCAGGATGCAGAAAGTGTTTACAACTGACATGGATGGTCAGTTTTTAAATGGTTAAACTTGTGATCGTTTCCTACATACAGGAGCCATGCTTGGGCAAAAAGAATATTCAGGGGTTTTTTTGCTCTCTCTGAAGTACATCCTGTATTTGTTAAATGGAGAAGGGTAGGGTGACCCAGAGCTGTGACACTTCTGTTGACAAGTGACTTAGTCCAGCTCTCAAGAGTGAAGGCAAATGTCACAAAAGTTCAGTCACTGTGTTAACGGTGCCGTTCAGCAGCTCTGGTTCGTTGCTGCTGGCATTCAGTGCTGGTCCAGCCATTTCTTCCCATTTACACTATACGCCCCTAGAGAATTAGCTCAGTCCTGTGAGGGTGTGTTAACAAATAGAGTTTGCCTTTTCATTTCTGCCATCAGCTTGGCATCATGATGATAGCTTCCATTCTAAATGCTGAACGGCAGGAAAAAATGGAGTTGTTATTTATTATTTTATGTTGTGACTTATAAAATCTGTAAAGCTATTTTAATATTTTACTTTTTCAGGATGTTGGTGCACCGTAGTTTTGTGTATTCAGGTCTCAGTAGCAATACCCTAGTCCTGGAAGATTCACCTTAGAGAATTTTCCAGACCTCTACTAGAAGCAGCTTTTTCTAAAAATCCTAATACATCTTGCAAGGTCGAGAGTTCAGAAGTTGCACAGCAGTCTCAAAACACTGCGAAATTTGTGTGTGTGTAAAGCTTAACATAAATGTAAACCAGCACAGTAATGTACTGGAATTGTGTTAATTTAATGAAATGTTAAATGCTACTGGTCATATGCTTAGATTGAAAAATCTCACATGCAGTCCTTTTTTCCTTTATAATGCATGATGTCTAAATAACTAACTTTTAGATCAAAATTGAAGTAGGCAGTTGCCAGTTTGCTCAGAGCTTCTTGAAACGATGAATGCTTCACTCAAATAATTGTAGAAATGCTGCTTGAAAGGGGCCTCTGGAGACCATCTAGCCCCATCTCCCACTTGAAGCAGGACTGTTGCTAATGCTAAATCAGGTCAGCCATGGCTTTCTTTAGCTGACTCGTTAAAAACCTCCATAGATGGAGGCTTCTCAGCCTCTGTGGGCAAGTTCTTCTAGTGCTCTACTCTTCTCTTAGTGATATTCCCCCTCCACCACCCCCAATGTCCAACCTGAACCTCCCAAGCAACAGTCTATGGCCATTTCCCCCTGAAATATCTGGTTCCACTGAGAAGCGTGTGGCTGTTGTCTTTAACTCTCTCTTCATTCGTAAGGCTGCTGCTAGATGACACCTTAGCCTAAATAATCACAGTGCTCTCAGCCTTTACTCCTAGGTCACACAAAAGGGTGGCAAGCATATCCTTTGTATAGGAAAATCTCCAGAATAATGCAGAGTGGCTCACCAGCAGTAAGATGCACCGTCTGGACCTCCACCCCAACGTACCTTCTCCTAGGGGAAGGGAGCGAGCGGAGAAGACCGCTGCCGTGAGCGGTGGTAGCCTTGTGCAACATGCAGGTGTACCGTAGCCATCTGGAGGGTTGGCTGGAGGTTTGACTATGACGGGTGTAGATTCACAGGAGGAAATTAGGATGCGTAACTGAAGGGTGGTAACTGTCACTTTCTAATCTGGTATTCCTGGTATTCATACCTGCACCTGCTGTAATCGGAGTAAGTGAGAAGAAGCCTGGAAGTGCAGCGGCTTTGCGACTGTGTGTGCTTGGGACCCCTTGAAGTCCAATGTATAAATCAGTAGGTGAAACTGTCTCGCCATGTACCCGTTACGAAAGATTGCATTTCCTCTGCTTTTCCCCTCTGCAGCGTTCCAACCCCCATGCTGCCTACCCCAACCCCGGACCAAGCACATCACAGCCACAGAGCAGCATGGGATATTCAACTACCTCCCAACAGCCGCCACAGTACTCGCATCAGACACATCGGTACTGAGCTGCATCCCAATAACGTCAATGCACTGTTGCTAATGCTGCAGGACCGGCCGCGCAGCTGCCTGCCTGGAACCTGGCTTGGGCCACGAGAATGTACTGTAAAACCGCACCTCCAACCTGTCCCGTCGCCGCGATCCACCCCCTTCCACGGAGCGGAGTAGTGGCTCCCCAGTTTGTACCCGTTTTGGGGGTTAGACTTGAAAAGAAAGTGCTAGCACAGTTTGTGTTGTGGATATGCTACTTCCATAGTTTACTTGACATGGTTCAGACTGACCGATGCATTTTTTTTCAGTGACAGTCTGTAGCAGTTGAAGCTGTGAAATGTGCTAGGGGCAAGCATTTTTGTTGTCGTATGTGGTGAATTCTCTTGATGTAACAACTTTATCTGACCAATAGTACACAACATCTTTGAACTGGTACTTGAAGCATACAGTATATGTTACCATGGCAAAAAAGCAAACTAACCGTGACTCCGATTGAGACAATTTTGATAGACGTTTATTTTTAGTGACTTCTGTGGGTTGGTTCGTTTTCCACCTAGATCAATGTTTTATGACCGACACGATTGCTGCGATGAGATTTTTTTAAGAACATGGAAACGTTTGCATTTTTTTCCAGCAATTACAAATGTCCCAAAGATTAATTTCCAACATAAGTTTTTAGTTTTGTTTTTAAATCTATGACTTGACTGGTATTAAAGCTGCTATTTGATAGTAAAATAAGTATGTTGTCATTGATATAAACATGTTTGGTTCAGCAAACAAACTAAAATGATTGTCATAGACAGTGTTTTATTTTTTTTTTTCCTGTTGGTGTTAATGATTTGTGAGCATGCTTTGGGATTAAAAAAGCATGAATGATATTTCCTAAAAAGGTGCGGCATCCATTCAGATATTTTGTCATGATTTTTGAGAACCAGCTTGGTGTAGTGGATTTAAAATTTTGTTCAGTTAATTATTTTTTTTTTTAAATGTTCGCACGTTGTTTAGGGGTGCCATTCCTACAGCAGAGGATCAAGGTGTTAGGAGAGCCTTAGAATTTATGAGGAAAAACTTACATACAATGTACTGTATCAAACTATTTTACATGAATGACACAAGTATTCTGAATAAAAAAAAAAAATCAAACATTGTTAAAACAAGGTGTTATGTAATAAATTTATTTTTCATAAATCTGCATATGATCTTTGCCTGTATTCCTTTTTATCAGTGACAACACCCTGCTCTCCCGTCATACATCTGTATCAGGTTGTGTCCTGAGAAACAGTATCTGACAGGAATTTTTCTTGCAAGTGGGCAGGCTTCCATTAACGGCTGAGAAGGATTTTTTTTTTTTTAAATAGCAGAAAAAAATACAGTGCCTTAGTAAAATGTCATTGCCTCTGTTGTGTACATGTAGCTGATCAGCTGGAGAAACACTGAACGTGGGTTTATTACTAGCTGCGTTTCATAGATCAGACAGCTCCTTTTCATCTACAAAATCTAGAGATGTTGCTGTCTGAACAGTTCTAAGGTTTCTGTAACTCATTCTTACCTTGGTATCCAATACCACTCCATGATTTTATGACATAAATATATGTAATATATGCAGGGTTTTTTTCTGCGAGTGCTTCATGGAGCATGATTATCCATTCAGATGCGCTGAGCTGCTGATGGGAGGGCAAAAGAATAACCAAATCGGTAGCCAGCCTGAAATGCAAACCATGTTTGAGGTGAAGATGAAATTATCTGAGTAGAGACACAAAACTAAAGAAAAAACCTGAGTGCAGTTTATGGGAGTGCCTTAAACTTTTTTGATTTGTTTTTTCAGATTAAAGCCTTTTTTTGTCCTTTCCTTAATTTATGTATAGGCCTTGAACTTGCCTGTTTAGTCTCTCTAGACTCTTACCAGGTACTGAAACGGCAACAAGAGTAACTTTTGTTTGGCTAAAGTACCGTTGGCCTAGATTTTTTGCTTTCTTATTGATGTATATTCATATTAATGCATAATAGTTAATATTATTCAGATTAATGCAAACCTTATTTGATACCAGTATGTTGTGGTGTCTCCATTGCATTGTTTAAAAGTAGCAGGCTGGCGGTAATTTCATTTTTGCAAAGGGAAATGTGTCCAACTGACAAAAAGGACTCTTGCCATTAGTTTGCACTTGAATTTAATTTTCCTGTTAAGAAAGTATTTGAGATGAAGATGCAACTTATCAACTAATTATAATGAAACTAAATTATACTCTACATTTAGGTCTAAATAGTCTGCTACTCACAGTAATTTAATTCGTTCTTACTCCATTTTTTAGTAGACATATTGCAGATTACCTGAACAAACTGAGATCCTTCAGGGAAGCCATACCTTAGTATTTGACTTGTTCTGATGTCTCAGTGAGGAGGAATGTCTCGGCGGAGGATGTCTCGGGGGAGAAATTTGAGATTTCTTTCTCTAGAACTGTGGAAAGAAAAGGTTTTTCAGTGCTTGGTATAACCTCCAATACCTTCAAGATGGGGTATATTTCTATTGCAGATAAGGTTAATCTTGTCATATTCATGACAATTATAAATCATCTTCTGCATCAAATAAGGTTTTTTGGGTTTTTTTAATACGGGTTTTAGGAATACTGAGGGCTTAGCTTTTGTTACTAGATTCAAGAACTTGAAAGCTTTTAATTTTTCACCAACAATTATCTGGACCAATCTGAGTGTATTTTGAATAGCCGGAGTCTGGGAGCCTGTCTTCGTTGCTGTGATTAAAGAACAAATTGTTTTTCTAGAGTTAGGCTTATGTTGAAAATGGGCTACAAGCTTAACTTGATCACGAGGATAAATACGCTATTGCACTTTCACCTTGGCACTCCCAGCAAGCCTAGCTCATGGCAGCTCTGAATTTATTCTTTAAGAAGAAATAAATTAACTTTTGCAATGATCCCTTTTAAAGAGGGTTTCGGCATTAATGGAGAGGAGGAGCGCTCTGAGGGAGGAAATAGGAGATGGTTTCTGTCCTGTCATTTCCTGTGTGTATATATAAATTGGAAAATAGTCAGTGAACTTGCTGAATTGCCTGTGGCAGTGCCCAAGCAATGCCCAGCTGAGGGGTAGGCCAGCGTTAGTTCTGGTTTTCTTTCAGCTTCCTTTTCCCTTCATTCTGAAGCCACTGCTGGGCAGAGTCTCTTCTGGGTCTGGGCTGATTCATCGGTGGGTGATGAACTCCTCGGGCAGCTAGGGCGGGAGAGGAGCGAGCAAACGCGTCTCTCCAAATTCCTTTTTACTTTCTGTGCGCAGTGCTTAATTTTTATGGGGTTTATGTTTCCACGCTTTGCTTTCTCAGGGGAGATACTTCATGCAGTGGGCAGGTGTGTGCCGTCGCCTGTTCAAACAGTATCGCAGTCCCTGGCGTCTCGTTTGTGCTAGATGGGCTCCTCCAAAAGAAAAGAGCAAGTTCCTCCGTGTTTCTTTGCTATGAGGGCCATCAGCAGCCCAAGTCCCGAGTGTCTCGTCAGCTACTGCGTCCGTGGTAGCTTTGCACAGAGCTTTCTCCACGACTCGGAGCAGCACGTTTCTGTGAGACTGTTAGGATATTACCATTTCTGGTCATTAGGGTGTTATTTTATAGGAAGAGGCATCAACTCAACTCCCGTTTGCCAACTGGAGCAAGACGACGACAGCAAAGCGTGAGCAGAGTGTGAGTGAAGCGTGCAGGCGTTAGCCATGTCATATGGCATGGCCTTAAGTTCTGTCAAAAAGGATCTTGGAAGCCGTTCCTATCGTTTTCACCTTCTTGTATGTCTCTTGCCTGTTCAGACCCCAGCAGAGGTGGCAGTTAGTGAGAACACGGGTTGGACTCTGTTGCAAGTGAAGTTTTTATGTGAAGAAATAACTTGTGCTGTTCCCCAGTGTCCATCGATTTCTTTCTAAAATTGCTCTCTGAACAATAAGCAGCTCCTGTTGTATCTCCCCCAAGCCCGTCCTGTCTTCACTAAAAGGCAAGCTGTGGTCTCTGCCTTTCACGTATGGTGGCTGCTGATGGTTTTGTGGGCACGGTTAGGCCGTTTGCCGCTGAGTGGGATAACGGCGGTGGGATGGAGCCTGCAGGATGTCCTGTTGGTGGTTGTGTATCAGAAAGGAAAGAGATGAATTATTTCTTGGAGCCAGCGGTGAAGTTGCAGACCTGCCATTTGGAGTAAATGTCGTTGCCATTGTAAGTTGAGCCTATTTTCTGCAAAAGGGCTGAAGAGTGTGGTGCTCCCTGTATGTTATTTTAGTTATACCCCTGAGTAAAGCAGCCCTTTTTTGTTGGGCAGCACAGCCGTCTCAGCATCTTCCTCTAGGCTAAGTGGTGACAGTGCTTCTGGATGCCAGTTCTGAGACAGTTTAATAGCCAGCGTCCCTTGAGACCAAGGTAGATGAGCTTAATTCAGTGTAATTTGCTTGTCAGAGCTACGGATAAAGAACACTTTGTGAAATAGTATGTCAGACATCTGAATGATGGGATGTACAAACTGTGCTCTAGCAGTAGGAGAGGTAGAGAAAAAGGTGCTTACCCTTTGAAAGCAAAACAGAAACAAAGCTGCTTCTTCCACCAGGACTCTTGCGATTAAGTTCCTCTCCTCGAGGTTTTAAGCAGTCTTTATCTTGGCAGCTGGCTTCAGCGATGGCAGAAGGTAGCTATCTCCAGAGGACTGGTTTTAGTTAGGGATCCTGTGCTGTAGAGCTTGGCACCAGCACAGATGTAAATGAAGCCATTGCCCTGGGGTGACGCACACCAGCTCCAACCCGGGATGGGAATCTGGACGAGCTCTGCCACTGCTCTGAAACCCCCCATGTCACAAGATATTGAAAAGCGCTTTTCAGCCTGCCAGGATTACGATGTCTTTCATCGGCCCTCACACTGAGTTTAATTATCCCTCTGCATTTCTGGTCCTACTTAGGTGGGCTGGGGACTCCACACGAGTTAGGGGAGGTGGAGAAAAAGGGCTAGTGCAGGAGTGCTGGTTATTTAAGCAGCGCAGCGTATCTTGGCACATAACCCCATGCCTGCAGAAACACCGAGGACAGACTACAGCATGTGCTTTTGGGATGTGTTTCCCTTTCCTCAGCCTGGGATGTGGGAAAGCTGCCGAGTGCTCGGAGCAAGCTTTTGTTTAGTATTTGTGGCAGCTTTGGATTTGTACAGTGCTTCACCCACAGTGTTTGAAGAGCGGCAGCCTCTCTGCCATCCCGCCAGCTATGTAAGAAATGCAACCAGCTGACTGAGGAAGGGAAGGGGATGAAGTAGGGATTTGTTTAAGGAGAGTGCCTGTGGGAGTGCTGAGATGAGAGTTGAAAAGCCCCGAGAGCAGATGCTTATGGAAGGCCCTGTTACCCCAAAGGCACTCTGTGGGAAGCCAAGAGGCCTTGTCTCACCCCGTGGGGTGTAAATAGCACTCCCATCTTGAATGGGAGCTCATTCCTTCTCCGAATCGCTGTGCCAAAATCTGACCATGTCCTACATTTGAGTTTCCAGTTGATGCAGGGTTACCTTCCTGGCTGGTATTCCCACAAGATGCTGGCAGGGTGTGCATAGAGCTATTCTTATCAATGAACTTCTAAATTTAAAATTCTTTTGCTGTTTATAGTGTTTCTCAAATATACGTAGGGACCCGCAAGGCTCCCTACACCAGCCAAACTCTGCCTTAGTGAGTTCTTCCTGTTAACTGGGTAGGGACGACAATAGAGTAAATGGTTTGGCACGCTTCACCTCTGCTTCGGCCACGTGCTCCTGTAGATCAGAACATGGAGGTACCCAGCAAGCTGTGGAGAAGGATTCTTTGGGCATAAATTCTGCGTTTGGGTGCCAGGAATGACCACCGTGGTGGCTGCGTGCTTTGAGGTGTGCTCGCCTCAGCGCAGACAGCTCATACACAGCTTGGGCACTCCTGATGTCCTCTGTGCGTGGGCTTCACGCTTTGCCCTGGCTCTTTGCCCCCCCCCTTGCCTTCAGAAGATCAGGAAAAGGCGAGAGGAGCATGGGGCGCCAGCCCAGGAACTTAGAAATCCTTATATAAGCTTCTACTATATGTTCCCTTACCACCAGCTGTGCAGGTATGCAAGCTATCCGTGCAATTTATTTGCGTGCCAGACAAAACCAGCTGGTTTGAAAATCCCCCCCCAGTTGCCTTGGAGGCTTTGCTGGGAGAGCCCGATGGGGACTTCTGATGCGGGGCAGCCTGTGCCTCCCCAGCGACGGGCAGTCGGCGCCGGGGGCTGACGAGCAGCTGCTTGATCAGATCTCGTCCCGAAGAGGTGAGGCTGTCATTGGCAATCACACGCTTCTCCGGCTCCCCGGGATGCGCGGGCGTTGCTGGTGGGGTCTGAGGAGAGGAGGAAAGGTAGCAGCGGCGTGCGGCGAGGCGCTGCCGAGTCCTGCTGGCCCGGCTGCACCCCCGGGGGCTCAGCGGGATGGCGACGGCTCGAAATGCGGCGAGGACCCACCGTCGGAAGGGTCAATCTGCCAGAAAACCTCCTCGCCCCCGACCGAAAAGCTGAAGAGCGCGCGGGCACCCGAAGACAGATCCAGTCGCCCAAAGGGCGGCTGAAGAGGGAGACCGCCTGGCGCCGTACGCCTGCCTCACGCAGCGCTGGCTTGTGTCGCTTGAAGTTAAGCGTTTGCCGGGAGCTGCAATCCCGTTCTCGGCCCCCACGGGGGTTTATGGCCGTGCCCTTGCCTGACGAGTTGCAGCACCCCAAATGTGCGGACGGTGAGATGCAGTCACTGGGGAAACTGGTGCCCAACCGCTGCTCTGACAAACGGCCAGCGAGTGTGTACGCGAGATGGATGATTTTGGTTAAGAGATTACACAGTGGGAGATGGCTCCGAGAGCAATTTTAGCTTCCGCCAGGACAGAAGACAGTGTAAACGGACCGATGTAAAACACAAGCACGAAAATTTATCTGTTGTATTTGTCTGTTGGGATCTTTTTAACAGAAATTTAAAAGTATGGCATCCAATTCACTCGGAACCAGAAGAAGTGGTATCCCAGAGGTTTCTGTTTTAATGAAGTCACCCATGTGGCAACATGCACGTACCTCGAAGGAAGGGGGAAAATCCACGCTGGAATCTGGCTCTGGAAGACAGAGTGGGTAAAACACGTCGTAAACCCGCAGTCCGAACGAAAAGGCGGTGAAAGGGGAGCTCCCAGCCCGGTTTGTTTTCGGCAGGCTGTACGCGCGTGTCAGCCGCCGCGTACGGCCCGGGGGTGCTGCAGCCAGAAGTGCTGCTCGTGGGCTTCCGTGCGCTTCGGGGGGGGGGTCCCGAAGGGTGCAGGGGTCCAGGCAGGAGAAAGGGTGATGCAGCTTTTGTTTCCGCTGCCGTCTTCTGCAGAACGTTGCAAAACAGGGCAGGAAAGCCCCTTTCGCAGACAGAGGACGCTAAATATAATATACAGATGTCATCGCTGTTGACAGATTTACAGTTCATTCCTTAACTAAAGGCATTCCTAGAGAGAAAAAGTTAAATGTCCACACCGAAAACCGTTTCCACAGGCTGGAACCCTAATTAATTGATTGTGAAAATTAGTTTCCTTGAGAGAGGCAACTTAAATTGTATTTCTTAAATAAGGTAGTCTATGCTCCTTGAGGTTACAAATACACCTGTGTTGATCCTTAACAATCCTTGTGTAATCCTTAATGATGCTGGGATTTAAAATATTGATTATGCTAATTATTTATAAGATTTTACTTAATATCCAAGAGCTATTCAGAACAAAATCCTGTGCATAAGGAGCGAGGATCCAGCAATACTCCAGTGAATGTGCCTGTTCCTGAAAGGTTACTAATCTTCGTGGTGACGTATCAGGGCAGATTACTGTATATATGTATACATTTTTTTCCTCTTCTTTGTATTTCGGTGAATCTTTTTATCTGAAAATAATTCAAACTTTGGCTCTACTGAAAATCATAGAAAATGGGAGCGGTTAGCAAAAGAGGTTTTCTGCAGAGATTTTGGCCGTTTTTCAGCAGGCTGAGCAACAAGCTAAAAACATCAGCCCTCTTCTCTGATTGCAGGAGCGATGCCAGAGGCCGCTGATGGTTCCCCTCAAGTTGTGTACCTGGACAGAAGTGCACAAAAGGGGAGGTGGTTTTGCATCACTTTCCCTGCAGAAGACCAACACCTGCAGGAGAGATTCTGCACACCCCCGGCGAAGCGGTGGGAAGAGATTTCGTACCTTCACCTCACCGACCTCGGGCTGAAGCTCAGCCGGTGACCTTACAGCATCAATGGTGCGGAGTCAGCAGATGCAGTTTGGGAGCAGGATCACCCAAATAAACCACCACCGAGCCCCTTCAGGCTTCCGACTCGGACAGGGTGATGCAAGAGGGGAAAAAAATCCACCAAAAACCCGAGACCTGTCAAACCACAAGGCAGGGAAGGAAATATGTGGATGTGATGCGGACTGTGAAAAAATACCGAAGGCGAGGCCGTGGTAAGAGAAGTTAAAAGGAGTGCCGGGATGCAAAGTAACTAGAGAAAAAGGCAAACCAGTGGTCTGGAGATGCTCTGGAGGTGCATGAGTCCGAGGGTGCCGCAGGGCGGGCGAGGAGGTGGCGTGTTTTGGGGCCGGGCAGCAGCAGGACCCCCTGCTCCCCACCGTGCCGGGGGCTGAGCACGCAGCCGCCGAGTCCCCTTCGCATCCCCAAATGGCATCGACGTTTCCCAGTCTTGCCTCTCTCCCCGCCAAATCAAGGTCAAATATCTCAAGAAGACAAAAAATCACCTCTCTCACAGCTGCTGATTTGTGGGGGCAAAGCTGGTGCCTGGTAGGGGCACGTCGGTAAGTGACCCCCAGTTGGGCACTGCAGGGGCAGATGTCGGGGACCGGTGGTGGCCCACTGCAGCGCGGTACCTCGCCGTTTAATTCCGCACCGCATGAAAGAGAATCCGATATGAGCAAACGTAGCTCAGACTCCGTCTCCAGCTCTTAACGTTCAAGCTTCACACAGAGGATGTTATTTCTAATAAATATTTTAGGCAGTAAAGCTTCCTTTCGGAGAGGGCTGCTGCGTTCCCGTCGTGTGCCTTCTTGCTGGGAGAAGCCCGCGTTAGCTACTTCGAGTATTCAGACGCTTGATATATAGTATCTGTTCTGTGGAAAAATGCCTCAGGGTGAAATGTGTTTAATAGAGAGAGGCTAATACGTGAGTGATTTATCTCATTTTGGTAAGTTCATGCCTGTTATTCAATAACCCCATGAGCTACACTTAACTATATTCAATAAAGATGATCTAAAGGAGATGTTCGTGCAGGTGAAGGATTCAAGAACTGGAGGAAAGGATGTTATAAATAAGTGGGCTTGAAGTAAACAGGGAGCTCAGGCAGAAACCTTCACCGGGATAAATGTCTTGAGCATCATTAAACCAGTACAAACGGCTCTGTGAGCTGGGGAGATTTCATCCTCTGAAAGGAAAAAGCTGCGAGAGAGACTTTCATTAGGGAGAAAATGCCACCTTACGCTCCGGCTGTGACCCGAATCCTGCAGCAGGCTTTTGCGAGCTGTCATCTTGGGCAGCATCCCTGGCAGAGCGGGCCAGATCATCTTGAAATAAGGCGATGTTACGAAGGGCACAGGAAGGTGGGTTGACAAGCAGCCAGAGGAAAGAGGAGTGACAGCCCAGGGCTTGATTCTCCACCTGCTTTGGAAAGCCTTTAGACACGTACCTGGGTGCGCAAAGCGCTTCTTTACAGACAATGTCGCGTGCAAACGATATGACAGCATGACGAGGAAATATGGTCTCTAAACAGCCGTTGGGGGCTGTGATTGCCCAGTTTGAATGTAAAACTAAAGTGAATAGCACTGGCAGCTGAGTCACCGCATCGCAGACCCGAAGCACTTCAAAGTTAGGTCTAAAAATACCTTGTGTGCTTCTAAAGGACTGGCTGTATGGAGGAGAAAAGGGCACTGAAAAAAAAAAGGCATCAGAGCATTGACAGCAACTGGGCAAAGGGCTTTGGGATAAGGCGTGAGCATTGCCGCCGGCACGGCTGTGCGGCAATCCGGCACCAGCGGCTCGCTGCGGGCAGCCAGAGGTGCCAGCCTGGGCCAGGTACGGGCTCTCAGCCGCCGCGCCAGAAAGCCAGAAAGCTTTATGGAATGCCATTATTTTAAATCCGTAGTGTCCTACTTCAGGCTTTGTGTGCGCCAGGCCACTCTGCTGCACTGCTGTACTGACACGAGGGCACCCAGCGGCTCACAGGCATTACCATGAAACGCGTCCGTGATAATCTCCTGCCCAGCACGCTGGGCAAGCGGCAGCAGGTACCCACCGGCTGGCTCGGCCCCGGGGTTTACGGTGCCATGCCATGTCTGCGGGGAAGCCCCTCGGGGATGATTTTCCTCCCCGCTACGGAGAGCCCCGGCGTGCCTGCAGCCGGGCTGCCGCATGATGCTCCGCTCCCCCTTGCCCTCAGCGAGGAGAAGGGGCCGGGGTGGGCGCAGGGGTAGTTGAGGCTATAGAGCAGCTGCAGTATCAGGAAAAAAGGTAGGGTTTTTCAGCCCAGCTGAAGGAAGAGGTGATAGAGGAGGCCTGGGGATGGCAAATCGGGCCTGATGGCTCACTGCCTCTTCCCAGCCAACACCTTGGAGGCATGGAGCAAAAGCAGGAGGCAGCAGCTTCCAGACGGAGAGGTGCTTTCACGTAGCACGTCGTTCCGCAACGGAGCTCTGCTGCGGGAGGCTCTCAGTGCTGGCCACAGCTTCAAAACGCGGCAGGGGAAAATCGTGAAAGGAAAACGGTTTAAAGGCTATTGCCTACAGAGGCATTAACTCTGGCCCAGGAGGTCCCTTGAGTTCCCGGCGGTGGGGAGGTGCTGCAGTGGGTTCAGCCTGTCCTCAGCCTCCTCCCATGGCATCTGCTGCTGGTAAGGACAAGCCGTGGGTTCGGATGGACATTTGGTCTGACCAAGGGCGACCGCTCCTCTGCAATATGCAGTCTCGCGGGGTCGGGGGCAGCTGTCCCTGACCCACCACGTGAAGGTCACCCTGTGGCTGCAGCCTGGCAAACCCACGTGCGGAGAAACCCGCTGTGCTCCTCCTCCCCAGTCCTGCAGCGCAGCAGCTCACCCAGCGCCGCTGGAGCCTTTCGACGCGAGATACATTTGCCCACTCATCGCCCTGACGGTCAAAGCCCAAAACCTGCAAAAACTGACAAATCGGCACCGGAGCAGAGTTGGCAGGGGCGGAAAGGAGAGCAGATGGAGGAGAGGACAACCGTGAGTAGCGGGAGCACCCCAGCCTGTGCGACTCACCGTGGTACAGGTGGTACCAGCTCCTGTTCCTTCCTTCTCTCCCCAGTATTTATTTCATGGGAGTAAACAAACCAGCTCTTCTCAGCCCCTGCAGAGGCCCCACTGTTTCTGGTGCCCACGGCCCTCTCAAAGACCTGGCAGCCAGTGCTGGAAGTCGTACTGAAGAAGCTGTAGGTCTCGTTTCTATTCCGGCGCATCACCGCCACAGATGGGGCTGCCATCAAAAGCCCGGGCTGAGGCACAGCCAGATGCTCAGCTTGTCCAGGATGGAGCTCGTGATGACTGGAGCACTGGAAGGGATTTTCCGAAGCACGTGGCACAAAGCTAACAGTTTTTGTTTTTCCTGCTGCTTTCAGAAGGGACTTTCCTTGGCAATGAGCTCATCTGTTTGTAAGGTTCAGCAAGGGCAGCCAAATCGCTCGCCCTGTGTGGGCTGCACGCAGCCTCCCAGCACCGCGCTTGGTCCTCTCCAGGGCCGAAGGAGGAGATGCCTGACCCTGGCACCTCACACCTCCCACTCCAGCCAGTCCAACGGGCCGAGCAGCTCAGCAGGAACCCCAATATACTCAAGCCGGCGGGGTGAAAGTGTACAGTTCGGGGGGACTTGTTAAAGTACTGCAGCTAAATCCCAAGGAACAAGTCTGTCTGAGCCCTGAGCCCAGGACAACCTCCAGGGGTTTCTTTAGGTCATTTTTGTGCCTTTCCAAATGTTTTGGAAAATACATTTTTTCCAGCTGATTCAGACCAAGACTAGTGTCAATGTTTTTCCAAAAGCTTTCCCAATAGGTTTTTGAGCAAGGCTGTACAGGCCAGGAGGGGGAATAATAAGGGTGCGCAAAGCCCCTGGAGGGCAGAAAACTTCTCTTCTAGGTTGCATATGTTCCTCAGTTTTTCCAGAAAGTAGCTCATTGAGCTTTTTTTTCCCCTTGGTTGTCATTCTTTTTGGTTGTTGAAATGTTTGTAGCTGCTGTTTTGTGTAAAACACCCTCCTAACATTTGTCCCAGCTGCCTTTTCACTCAAAAGCCACACAGACACTACGTATTGTATCAAGCACTGATCTATCCTCGATGAACTCCCTCCTCCGTATACTTTGCAGTTCTCTCTTTAGCATCTCCGTTTGCTATTTTGCTTGCACACGCTGTGACTATTTTGCACCCCGTTTGCCCTCAGCAGCGGTACCCCGGTTGCCTGCACCAGCACCGGTGCAGTACAAAGCGAGGGAAAAACCTGGGGTAATATGAAAGACACAGTAAAAATGGCAAATCTCTCTCTCTTTCTCAACGGATCTGAATAAACCGACCCTTATAAATATGCAGAGTAATAAAACCCTTAATGCAGTGTGATTAAAAAGTTATGGTTCCCCCAGCAACCCGAACTCGGCTGCATCGCGCGCCGAGGGTCTGAGATGACTGGCTTTGCTCTTAAATTTATGCCTTCATCCGCCTCGGTGCGATGCAGCCGGGTTAGGGTTGCCATGGGAATGGGAGGTCAGGTTTTGCGCTGGTGTGAACGTGGAGAAACTAGCCGGTCCCCTGCCCCGGCACCTCCCTTTCAAACCCCTTTTCTTCGTCTTTCCTGCAGCACTTGCGCTTCCTAAAATGTGCCTTCTCCCTTTTCCCTGTATGCCCTTACTGGGGCCACAAGCCCCTTTCAGATGAGGGCTCAGCGAATCATTTGTATAAAATATATTTGATGAATGTCCTGAATATTTTGGTATTTCCAAAACCTGCAGGTGATCCCATGCCCCTACTTGTTTGCTCAGGGTGATTTGTGAATCTAGTGCCCAAACAGCAATGGTCCCTAAGGCAGTCAAACGTGAGCAGGTACAATAGAATATCCAGTTTGGTTTTTGCAGGGCGGCTTTGTAAGTGATGCAGGTAAGGAACCTTGTGGAGAGCAGCAAACCCAAAGTGAGAATACGGTATGAATTCTGCGAGAGTGATTAGCCTTTAGGAGGTCTCACCCGGGATATATGAGCTCTCTGTCACATTGGGATTTTAATCGAAACCGAGTGTCTTTCTCACAGATTCACTCCTGCTCGGGCACAAATTGCCAGGCTGGATGAAGGAGTTCTGGCGGCGGTTTTACGGCCGGTGTTATACAGGAGGTCAGAGCGGCTGACAGTAATGGCCCCCCTGGCTTTCCAATTTACGACTCTATGAATTTCAAACTGTTCATTCACTTGTAACATTTGTAATTTATACCGAACGAAATGTCACCCAGTCAGTGACCAGCAGCAACGCCACGTGGCTGCTGCCACCACCCCAGGCAGCCGGCGCTGGGAGAGGCGGTTTGGCACCGGCGGCTCCCGGCGTGCCGCGAGCAGCTCCCGTGGCTGCAGCCCGTTAAAAGACCGCTTCGGAGGAGCTGCTCACGCAAAGAAATCGTAATGGTCCAAATGCTCCTTCCAGCTGGGACAGGGACCTCCCGTGACAGCTGTGCACTGGGAGCATGGAGGGGACATGGAGCGTGAACAAAATACTCGGTGATTTTCACAAATCTCTTTACAGGTATTTTTCCTCCTTCTCCGTCACCACCGTCCCTAGCAGTAGGTACCCTTCTTGTCTTCTGTTAAGCTTTTTTTTTCCTTGTACTTTCCATGTTAAATTACAGCTTCAGCAGGAAATGTCTACCTCTGCTTGCTGTACCACACCTAGCCATTCAATTCCATAATCTGTTTTATTTTCATCTGCATCTGTAGGTAACATTACTCAGAGACTGTTACTCCAGAATAGCAAATAAATTCTCAGATTCTTTTTCCCCCCTCATTTTCCCTATAATGTGAAGGTGATTAGAGATGTACCCTGTTAAAGCAAATAGGCGAGAGGCTAAGTGAGAAGTCCTCTTCAAACTCCACCAGAAGGGCAGGTGGGGAACGGTAGCTGGCAAGGGGCCTTTCTTCTGTGGGACACACGTTGCAGTGAATACTGGTGTTTTGCTGAGCAGGACTGGGAGCCTGGAGAATTCCTTGCAAGTGAGAATCCAGGATTTACAGCCACCTATCGTCTCCTGCTTTCTGCCTCGGTTTTGTGGTGATTAACGGGTCTCGGTCCAGGGATTTCACCTAGAGAGCAGCACGGCTGGTGCAGTAGGGCTAACCATGTGCAGTTGCTCCTGGCAGCACTAGAGGGAAGGTACTTGAGCCGTTTGGAAGAAATTTGTTCCCGACCCATTCCCTGTGGGAAGTCAGGAGCTAGGCTGCTTTTCCTAGCCTGTAAATTCATGCCATTACATGAGAACTGCAGCTTTCATTTTTGCAAAAAGGGAAATATTTAGGGGAAACCTGTAAATAGAACACCTCGCATATACTGGGATATCCTTCGAAATTCATTAGCTTTGTTGCTGATTCATTGAGCAAGGTCAGGAGCCTTCTCGCTGTCAGGATGTAATCCAAGAAAACGAACAGCATTGGAGCGCTCAGCCACTCTTCAGGTAGGGATTGCGAAGGGATGAGCATGGCCAAAATATAAACCTGACTTCAGGTGTGTTTGGCATTTTCCCTTCACTGCTGCTGATCGCGAGTCACATCGAGGTGATTTAATCCAGGGAAAACTTGCACACAAGGACTGGGCATGGGAGCAGCCCATGAAGTCCGGCACCACCTTTTTGGATGCCGCTGATGTTAACTGGGCACAAATAGTCTAGCTTAAAAGTGATCAGCCAAGCACTTGTGAGGTTTATGAAAATCACAAGGTGTGAAGAGCGAAAAGGGGATAGCTTGGTCGTTTAAATTAATGTGGCCAGTCTCACTGTGAATTCTTTTTAATCTAGGTTGGCTTTTCTCACTGAATATTTACCACGCCGTGAGGCCTGCCCTGAGCTCTGTGAACGACACAGCCACCTGAGCAGAGGGAAGCTCCTGCATTCCTCTTCTAAGACTGGTGCATGGACATAGCAGGAATTGCCCCATGAAGGTTTCCCATTTTTCAGACTGATGATGAAAACCTCTGCGCAAGACTGGTCTGGGGCTGCCGTGCTGGAGGCTCTGGGCACGGTCCATCGGAGCACGTTGGCAGCCCTGTCTTTCGGGCAAGGGACCCTGGGCAGGACCAGCTTCCCTCCCGGTTGGGTGCTGCAAGGAGGAGAGCTGCTTCCCCAGCCAGCTGGGAGCTGCAGCGCTTTCTGGCTGGGCAGTCGGGTCTCCATGGAGCAACATGGGCATGTCCCAGCAGGCCAGCGCCGACCCGGCCTTCTGTACGTTTCCTGCAGCTCTACGGATTGCTTTGGCAAGTTGGGTTGACAACTTCTTCCCTGAGCAGACATCAGGTGGAGATCTACAAGGTCTACCGTGGTGATTGCGAGGGGGGGTAGAGCCGGGCTGCAAGCTGGGACGGCAGCCTGCTCGGCTCTTGCCCTCCCTGCTCCCCAGCACCAGCCCCCTTGCCCTAAGAGCGAGCTCCACCGGACGGTGCGACTCTGCCAAGAAGAGATGTATGGAATTTGTAAGAGTTTGGACAAAGCGGTGAAGGCAACGGCTCCGGTCTCAGCACTGAGTCCTGCCAGGTTGGTGCTCACTTGTCCGATGGGCAAACAGACCTGTGCTGCTCACGCCCCCGGCATCCTTCTTCCAGAGGAGGGACCGCATGCCCCAGCACAGCCACAGCCAAGGCAAAGGAATATTTTTGCATTTGGTGTGTAAAGGACGGGCTGGGAGCTCTGCCTCACTGGTTCCAGTCCTCAGCAGCCACGGGCAATGGCCGCCTCCGATTTCACTCACAAACTGAACAACCTTGTCATCACCTTCCTGCCCTCGTTTTCCTCCACTGCTAGTTATACCCTCTTCTGATTTCCAGCCCACCCCATTTTAGACCCCCTCATTCTTGCAATGGTTTTGTTGACGTGTTTTCTGCCTGCCCCCCTGCCTACTCCCGCAGGCAGGCGAGATGCCACCTCTTTGCTCGGCATTTCCAAGCACCCATTGGGGCAGCAAACGCTGGAGAGCTTGGAGAGGAGCACCCAAGTGTAGTACGGGATCGCACCATAAGAGGGAGATGATTCCCTGTGGATTTTCTGGGGGACCCGTAGCCCTGTCCTGAGCAGTGGGTGCCAGCGGAAAAGGTTGGCCATGGTGGGCGCAGAGGCCCGGCAGAGAGAAGAAGAAGGCGACATCTCAGGATCCCTCATCTCAGGAGCGTGATGTCCTTTCCGTGGGTTTATCCCAGGAGGTTGTCAGCGGGTCTAGGAAAGGCTGCTATACCCGAAGGAGAATTTCAGGTATTCCAGACTGTTGCAATACAAAAAGGGCTGCAATCGCTTCCAACCAAACTATTTTAAATATTATTCTCTGTAAAGCCAGTTTCTAGTAGCCCCACAGAAGAGAAAATGAATTTTGTGACAAAACCAGCCTTCCTCTTCCAAGGGAAGGAGCATTTTTCCCAAGGTCTGAAGTGCATACTTACACCTTTTGAACCATGTTTCTCGAACTTCAACAAAAGAAGGGGAAAAACAGATCAACCAAAAAAAAATGTACCTGTGTGGGTATCTTGAATTATCACCCCTGGCTGTCTCGAACAACGACACTGTGCTCCTCAGTGTTCATTTCTGGAAGAGATTTGAATTCAGTGGCAAGGTGTGAGACATTCCGAAGTCTTCATTAAAGCACTGAGCTGGTTCTCAATCCTCCGCCTCTTCCCATCACACCTTTTTTTTTTCTTTTCTCCAAGCCTTGTCACAGGAGGTTAAGGACCAGAATTACATCAACTGCCTTTTTCTTCCAGTCTACATCAATCTCCTGAGCTACAGACATTGGTTTTGCCAAGATGGTTTGAAGCTGCAAAGGGCCTGAACTTGGCCAAGTTCAGAAGTTTCTGTGGCAGCCTGAGAACAGACTGAAGTGTCCAACACGGGGCTGCCACCTCTGCTCCCCCTGTGCCCTGGCGCTTGCCGCAAATGCTTACAGCCATGGAGAAGCTTGCTTGAGCTTGCTCTTGCCTGCTTGGCTCAGTGCGGTGTACACGGCCTCCCAAGCCATGAGGGAGAGGGCAGAGGGAAGGAGAGCAGCCTGCTATGAGAAGCTACAGTGGAAACCCCTCAGCATCTCTGCTGGGCAAGGGTTTGGGGCTGGCAGGCCTTTGCGGGGAGGGAGAAGGGCAACGGGGACTCAAGAGATGCTAGAGAAAGTCAACGCGTAGGTACCAAGTGAGAAAGTCTCTTGCTAGGGTAAAGCCTGCGGGGTGGTCTCCAGCGAGAGGGATGGGAGCAGGGAAGCACTCAAGGGTAGGACTGGGAGGAGAGGGTGGAGCAGGTCTCTGGTAGGTTTGGTTTCCCCTATGTTCCCGTCCTGAGGGAACCTGTGTCAGTAGGTTGTAGTGTGCAGCAGGTCCTGGACAGTGAGAGATGAGGCAGCGATAACATTGCAGCCCTTCAGTTTAACAGCGAGTGCTGACGGGAGAGAGAAGGATCCCTTCTCCCAGCTCTCAGAGGGTGTCACATCGAAGCACGAAGCAGAGATTGCTGCACCATAGCTGGTAGTGAGTTTGCTCAGGGTGCTGAAGACAAACTCAGAGATTTCTTCCAGGGGCTTCACACGACCCTGCAGCTCCTACTTGATATAATGGAAGAGGCAGCAGGCCAGAGACACCAGGACATCACCCACAGCACTCCACAACTCAGCTCTTGCACCTTAAAAAAGAACAATGAAGGAAAACAGCAAACAAGGCTGACCAGGGCAGCAGGACAGGTGGAAATAACCAGCAGTGACAGTATGGCCTCAGCTTTCTCTTTCCCTGAGGTAAGAGTGAGACAAGTCTAATCTCTCCTGAGAGAGCCATCAGTTACCAGTATTCCCCGAGCATTTTGGCTGTCAGAAGTGGTGACCCCTCGGGAAAAGTAAGTAGTTCAGTATTCATTGACTTGTCAGTCAAGGGAGACTTTTGCACCAGTTCTCCAAGCGCTGCTCCACCTCCCCTGCTTCTGCGAGAGCAGGAGCAGAGCAGGTCCAGGACTGGTCCAGGAACAACTACTCTCCAGGCAGGATATCAGATGGGACGTCTGGAACAGCAGGACAGTGGCTGGCAGTTTCCCCTGGCTCTTTCTCAAGCCAGGTCAAGGGAACAGGAACTGTAAATACATTTTGCCAAAAGCCAGGATTCTAGGCAAGATCCTTCAAAGACTCAAATTGAAGCAGCTTACCAGGACACTCCCATGTCCTTTGCAGAACGTGCTGTTAATCTGTTCAATTCATCAGATTGCTTTCCAAATGGTTGCCTTCTCCCTGCAGGAGTCTCAGTAGGTCAAGAGAAGTTTCTCCTTCATCATGCTGGGAACAAATCAGGAGACGAAAGGCCTGGACTTGCTTTCCCTTTATGGCCAGGAAGTCAGAGTTGTGAGCACTTGTTCTCTAGAGCTAAAAGCCATCATCTCGCTAGAGTTAAGTGGCTGAGCAAGCAGCCTACCAGAAAGTTTCTCAAAAGGTAGGATCACCCTGTTCCTCTAGTAAGCACCTGCCTAGGTCAGAACTCCTTTATGTTAGACAATTTACAAAAGCACGACTGCTTTTCCAAAGAGCTGATGGTTCCTCTAGGCAAGAAAAAGTGATGGAAGGAAAAAGCCCCACATCACAAACAGCGTTTCCAGACTTCCTTAGAGGTACTCCAGTACTACTGTAGCCAGTGCACTGGCTTCCCTTGGCTCCTCGGGGGAGCTCCTGGGGCAGATCGCAAGTCCTGCCCCTCCCAGGTTATCTCAGGAACCAGTAATGAAGTGGTCTCAAGGGGTTTGAGTGAATTTCCTTCCTTTCTGGAAGGAAAAACTAACAACTGTCCCCTCATTAGACAGTAGAGACGTATTAAAAAGAAGGACACAGGACATCAGGCTTTATTAGTCCCGTGGCTCACACAATTCCTTGATTTAGGTGATTAGAAAAATCTTGGCACTCCATGACCTGGCTGGATCAGGTTACAAATCTTTAGCTCATACTGACTTCACATTTGTATTCCATTTCCATCAGCAGCTGAGAAAAGCCACATTTTTTTTTTTTTAATTCAGCAAAACATATTCATTGTGATGCCATGGAGTAAGAGCTTGTATCAGATGACATGTAACGTCATCTTCTGCTTTCTTCTTGTTTTTATTTATTTATTTATTTATTTCTAGGCTTCCTTCTGAAAAAAAAGAAGAAACAAACCCAAACCACCCTAAACTTCATCGTGTTAAGTGCGGCACAAATACCAAATAAACAGCTGCTCCCTATGCTAAGGTGCTTGCAGTCAGCGTACATGAGAAGCAACGACCGACACATGGGTGTGTTCAAGGGGCTCACAGAAGAGCCAGGAGGATGTGGGCCATGGCTTGGGCTGTCTGGGAGCTGACAGCCGCACCACGTTTCTTTCTCAGGATCACGTCGTTTTCCAAGGCACACGGCCAAGATGGAATTACTGGTCCAAACCCCAGAGAGGACCAGCCCAGAGCAGCATCCTGCAGTGAGAGGCAGCAGAACCTGCTTTGGTCAGGCAGTGCTTTGTTTTTTTGCAGGAAGTTGAATCATTTTGATGGAGGAAATGAAGGTGACAGACCTTTTGGTGCAGGCAGGCAGAGGACTCGTGTAGAGCCCCAGCACCATCTCTGTCTGGCAAAGAGGGAGAGGGAGGACCTCCCCAACACCCGCACAGATTAAAAAAATCTGAAATTCAACATCCATTGCCTTTTGATATTGAACTTCTCATTAGATGTAGATTAATTTCCAGTGATGTTTTGAGCCCAAAGAAATTAATTTTCTTCTAATGAAAATATTTTCATTTTAACTTCCAGAGGAATATCCATTGAAACTAGCTCTTTTCCACCAATAAATAGGGTGGGGTGACAAATTTCTACCCAGTAATAAAAAGGAATGAGAATTGAATACTTCCTGACCAAGCTATAGTGTTCAAATCGAATTCTCCTTCCCAGCTGCGTCCTTGGCCCAGTTAAGGAATGATGGGAGCTGCCTAATAGTCTGCCAGCTGGACCGGGGCTCTGGTGACCCTGGCCTTCATCTCATCTCCATGAGGAAACAGTAAGCTCTGCACTTGCTCGAGAGCCATGGGCTGCACAGGGGCTTAAATCCATCCTCACCTCATCTGCCACTGCCACCCTGGACCAGGTTCTCCTTTACTGTCATGCTCAGACTTCATCGATCAGACTTCAGGGCTGTTGCTCAGGAAGAACAAAGTGTACCTCCTCCTGGGAGTGAAACAGCTGCTTTGTCAAGCTTCGAAATTTTGACAATTGTTTGATTGCTGAAGCTCCCCTAAAATACGGAGGAGGATGCTGGGAGGAGAATTCGGGCTGTTCTCAGTATCCATGGAAAGCTCCATGGAGCTGGTCAGGAGAATCACTTCTAAAGCTCACTCGTGATCCAAACCAAAACAATACTGTAGACGCATCCTTTGCAACTGCCAAGCATCCAACTTAGCCAAGCTAATGTCTACTTTAAGAGGAGTAGAATTGTCCTCAGGAGCCAGAGACTGCCTTGACTATAAAGGCAGAGCAGGCACCTTGCTTACAGGCAGATCCTTGCTGGGGAACACCCAGATGCCACGCTCCTCCACCACCCTGCACACCCCAGCACGCTCTGTGTCCCTGCGGACGTGCACGTGGGCCCGGCTATGCTTCCAACTCATTCTTTTGGGCACCCGCAGCTTTCACACAGAATACACCCAAGCTCTGTGTCTGCAGGGATGCAAGGTCAGACCCAAACACACTCTTCAACCCTCCGAAGACACCACACTGTGCCTGTGCGAGGCCACTGGAGTCCTTCCAGATTAGTGGAGCTCTCTCGGATGGTTTTCCTTGCCTCCATTCTCCTCATTTCCCATGGGAGAGGACGTTCTTCTAAATGAAACTGTTTCAGCCTTTCACAGCCCCAAACTGTGGCTGTGATCTGGACAGTAGCTAGGTCTGTATCTCCCGTGGACAGTGTCAGCTTCTCTTGATATTGTCTGTTTGGAGAGACTTATAAAGATACAAATTGGTCTATGTGCCCAGAGAAACATCAAGAGATGCTTTTCACTACCTACGGTGGCCACGTAGCACAGTAAGTAGGGTAGCCCCATGTTGAGGAGCAGGTCACAAGCTTTTGTAGTAACACAACAACGTCCATGTATGTAGGAGCCATCATCTGCTTGGAGCTCGTGTTCGCTTGTTTAGCTGTAACAGCAGTTGTCTAACAACCAAGCGACCATCGCCATCTTTGCCTGAGCTTTAGCTTCGCTTTGTGCAAATGTGCATAACATCTAGCGTTGCCCGACGTGATGTATGTCCATCGCTGGCAGGAACACCAAGTGGTTGCTCTGTGCCGAGTGAACTCCCTATGACCCTGTTTTGCCATACAGCTATTTTACTCTACATGTGTGCAGGGTGTTTGTCTCCATAGCAAATGCAATGCAGAACTGGTCTGTGAAAGAGAGTTCAGGTCAGTAGTAGAAAAGTTTTTATTTAAATGTGCTTGTAGACAAAGACAAACTAAGAAGACTCTCTGGAGTCCGTTAATTAACATTGTGTCATCTATAGCAGATAAGTACTGTCCCAAGTTTTCTCAGCATTACAGCCTCAGAGCACTGTAGTTTTGCTTTAGTTAAGAAAAAGCTGTCTTTCCAGGGTTGCTGTCTGTTAATAAGGGTTCTGCTACTGCACAAAATTGGGTGATCTAATTATGCGTGCCTTTTGTTGGAAAGTTTATGTAACTAGCAAGTCAGAGTTTCTTTTCAGAGTGTTTGAATGGTATCTTTTCCAGAGGTCAAGGGAGGAAACTTGAGATAATAGAGAAAAAAACAAATCAGAATCAGCTGCTTTCAAGTGCATCCAGGGGTTACAGTAGCTTGAGCATGATTTGGGAACTGAGGAATTTCTCAATAGCCTGAAATTGGTGTAGTAACAGAGGCAAAGATACAGGAGGGAGCTTATGAATAGAAACAATAGGTGCTGCAGTGGCTGCTGATAATATCTTTGCAGAATTAGGACTTTATTCTTCCTGGTGCTCAAAGCCATTTTTTGCTGGAGAAGCTGTTCTGTGTATTTATTCACTTAAGGTTACAGCTTTGAAGATGGACGGGGCTTTCTGGTATCCCTCCAGCTGCATCAAGGAGCATAACATAGCATTTAGCCCATGTAGCCTCTTTCTTTACCTAACATAGGGGTAGACACGTGAGTGCTTTTCAATTGCGGATGCGATGTTCAAACTAAGAGCTGGGAGGGAATTTCACAGCCATTAGCCAGCCTACGGAAACCAAAGCAGTAAAACTTACCCAGGCACTCAGAGCCTGTAATTCTCCAAGCAGCATGTTAGCCAAGGGAATTTATACACATTTACCAGGGAGGTGTCAGTTGGGAAATTTATTGTGTCTTTTAAAACCAGCCATTTCAAAACATGATTATTCCTCTCTGTTGACTGTGCAGAGAACCAGGGCGCAGTCGGATGGTGCTGCAGGATCCCGCTGTCGCTGCAACAACGCTCGGCTCCCTTTCTGCCTCATCCCCACCGTCCTGTCCTCCTCCGGGATGGTTGTCTCCGTCCTTCTCTTCTGCAGGCTCCAGCGCTCCCCTGTGCCCTCCCGGAGCCCGTTAACCCCACTGGGTCAGCAGGAAAACATTCCCTGCTTGCTTCGCCTGTGAAAACTGGCTTTCGAGCCTGGAAAACAGGGTGAGCTGAGGCCTGGATGTCTGACCCATTTCATACTGTCATTTTCAGCCGAAGTGACCTCGAGATTTCACCCTGAGGTGTTAGCCAAAACCGACCCATGTTTATTCAACTGGGTTAATTCTCCTCCCTAGCGAAGCTTTCTAGCCACAGCCCAGTGATATTATTTGGGCTGCCTCATGCTATCAGAGGAAAACAAGACCTTCAGAAGCTCTGCTGTGCTGATTGTGACATTTGCTGGAGGGAGAAGGATGGAAATAAGGCAATATTTAAATGGGCATCTGAGCTGCAAGTATGCAGTAAACCTTATGAGTTTCACAAATTTTTTTCTGTGATCAATGACAGGAAAAGCATATAACAGCAATGTATTTTGTTACCTCCTCCAGAGACCAGAGGAAAGCTGGTCTGTAGATATTTAAGGTGGTCCTCATTTCCAGTCTAACCCCTAAATACTCTCCTCAGCATTTGCCTTTTTACCTCTGACTCCAGTCCTAAGGTCTATAAACCAGCTCCATGCTGGGGACGAGGTCTCTGCTTCTGGACAGCAGAGGATGACACTCTGACGGCAGGATGGTGCCTCCAGCCCTTTCTTCTGAGATACGCCCTGGGTAAGAGAGCCTAAGCAAACAGACACGTTGTGTTGCAGAGCTGAGACTAAAACTGTAGTTATGCTTTGCTGGCAATTTAGTTTGCAGTCTTCTAACAGAAACCTGACCTTATCTCTTGGTGAGTAAATGGGCCTTTGTCTTACCAGCTCTGTCTGTGTTTACTCTTGAGGTGGGCTCGGAGGAGCCTGGCAACGTGAGGGCGAGGTGCTAATCTGCAGGTATCACAAATACTTAACAAAGAGAAGAGAGATGTGAGGGAAGGACTCACAAAATATCTGGAAAAGGCTATTCTTAGGGCTGGTATCTCTTAATGCCCTGTTCTGGTGGAAACCTGTCCTCAGCAAGTAGAAGCAACATCTTTCCCAGCTCCTCTTCTCCTCTAGGGACTAGTAGCTGAAATGTCTCCCACTGTTAACAGCAAACCTGAAGTATCACCCCAATCTAATCACATCCCGCCACGTTCTCAGTCGTGCTCCCGCAAGTCAGCAGCCCTGTGAAGCGAGGTCTTCCGAAAACTCTGCCCAACCTCAGAAATGTGCATGGTGCTGTTCTGGGGGTCAGTCTGCGTTCCACCAAAAGCTCGTGTCTCATCCTAGAGCTGCAATCTGCATTCACACGGGAGATGGAAGTCACAGCTTGCTGGTCACTGGAAGGAGACTGCATGTGGCCAGTCATGCAAAGATGAAAGTAAAGACAGTAATTATTCTGCAACCGGTGTTTAATGTGTTGTTCACACAGGTTCTGTAATGTCTTCTGGGGTTCCCTGCTGCTATGGAGCTTTACAAAACCTTACCAAATTGTTCTTGAAAAAGAAATCCAAGCTCACAAATATTATATCAATTTGACTGCCTAGTCTAAGTTCATTCCATTTAAAGAAATTATCACACCAAAAGCCTTTATTGACCTGGTGTTTGATTAAATATAGCTAATGATTGGTATAAAAAGGGTAGATCATTCATACTCCTGTTTCTGTTATACCAACTGCAGGAGAGTCTACCGTGGTGGCCTCCCAGGAGCCCTGTTCCTTTTGATATATATTACCAGTTAGAAAAACTTTTATCTGCTTAACAGAAGCCCCATTTAAGAGTACAACCCATTAGCTACCAGTTTGAGTCAGTTCTCCATGAAGTAGATGAGTGATCTAGCCTGCATGGCTCCCTCTTTCTCATCATACTAAGGTGAGAAGAAAGACATGGGGTATAAGGCAGTGGAGTTTGGGCTATAGTATAAAGTGGGTTTATAAACCCAGAGGGTATAATAATATTTTAGGTTAAAACAGAGACTCTTGGAATCACAGAATGGTTTGGGTTGGAAATGACCTTAAAGATCATCTAGTTCCAGCTCCCCTGCCATGGGCAGGGACACCTTCCACCAGACCAGGTTGCTCCAAGCCCCATCCAACCTGGCCTCGAACACTGCCAGGGATGGGGCAGCAACCACCTCTCTGGGTTCCAGTGCTTCACCATCCTCACAGTGAAGAACTTCTTCCTTACATCTAATCTAAATCTACCCTCTTTCAGTTTAAAGCCATCACCCCTTGTCCTGTCTTCAAAAAGGAAGCAGTGTATTTCCACAGCACAAAAAAATTTTGAGGCACTGAATATTACTCCTCTAGAGGAAAGGTGTATCCCGGCTGGGGAAAAGAAACAAGCATACTGGAACACAGAAGAGGAAAAGCTTAACCATTTAAATATAACACTCCAGAGGACACAATGAGTACTGATACAATCCAGAAGTACAGGAATAATCTGGGAGCCAAGTACAGTGTCACGGATCCTGAGTAATTACACGTGGTCTGTGAATACCAGCTCTGCAGCAGAGCAGAGCGCTCCCCTTCCTCAGGAGGCCTGTGGTGACACTAAATAATGTTTCTGGAAGGAGTCATTGATGGGAAAACTCATCAAGACCAATATCACAAATCAAAATAAATTAAAAAAAACCCCAAATAATACCCCTGGATTTCACAAATCTGAATCCCATGTGGATTTGACCAGTATCATAATTAGAAGCAGACCTCAGCCTTTAGCGTAAAGAAACAGCAAATCCATCTGCTTTGAATCCTGCCTGTGTGATTCTGCCCAGTGATTCTCTGTGCACACCCCCACCCCTCCTTAGAGGTAAGAGATGATGCATATCTTGCCTGGGAAAGCAGTAAAGTGCAAATTCTTTAGCAGAGAAATGGCCTATTGTTGGGTGAGGGTACACTTTTCCAGTCCATTCAGGGCTGACACAGATTACACTCTTAGCTGAGCCTCAGACTGCTTTGGGTAAAGCCCATCCATTTAATCCAGATCATCTTCAGACAGTTTTATCAGGAAAAAGATCAGAGACCTGGAATAGAAAAGTGCATTTTCAAACAATAAATTGCAGGTCTCTGTTTTGCTTGCTAAAGCTATTTATATTGTTACGTGAAAGATGGCATACAACAGGTCTGAGTCATTGCTGAACAGCTGAACTATAAAATTACTAATCTACGGACTAATTGCACTGAGGGTTTATTATGCCAAATTGTATTAGACATGTGGGGTTTATTTGTTGCCTGATAGGAACAAGAATGATTTTTCCTGGCACTACCCACTCATACCTTGTACTTACCACCACTAGGGACTTAAAAAATAGCTGCAGTAATAAAATTTTAAATATTCTTACTGTAATCTCTTGCTTGAGGGGCTAATGCTGCTAAACACAGAAGGCTTTGTAAAGTGTTGTGTGTAATGAAGGATGAGCTACAAGAACAGAATTGAAGGAACAATACCATTATCACAAATTGCAAACTTCTTCAGAGCGAAGTTTGGCAGTAAATTACAGGCTGTCTGCAACTTCCTTTCCGCAGCTGTGAGATGTTTACTATCGAAACATGCAACCTTAAATTAGAGGGCAGAGAGATAGTTGGAAAAATGCAAGGAAAATGCGTGCACATCGTAAGGGCGTATGCACTGTGTGTAGGAGATTGCTTTCCTGTCCCCAACAACTGTCTTTTCCTCACTCAAATTCGTCTTTAATTCACTTCTGCAAAGGATTTAGGTGCTAATCTGCCAATGAAAACTTTTTTCTTACATATTCATAATTACACTTTTTTCTTAAAGCAACCTAAAAATCTAGCCATCAGCCAGATTGGGCATCCTCTTTTCCAGGGGGTACCACATCTCTCAGAGAGTTATTCTTCCATTTCATTCACCAATATCCTCTCCAGTTTGTCTGTAGCCTGTTGGTTTTTGTTTTTTTTTTCCCTTGCTGGACTTTCAGAGGCACTGAATTCCCACTGGAGCTCCTGATATTGAGTGAGACTTGCAGGTAGCAGCTCTAGAAATTTAGTGGATTATCTCGATGATTATAGAAGGAAACGCTGGCATTTCATCTCCTAAATTCATCCATTTCAGCAGAGATCTGGACATTTCTGAGCATATGTCGGAAGGGCTGAAATAACCAGGGGAAAAGCAACGCCAAGCAGTCAGTAGTAGAGGGAGGAGTATCCCGAGGAGTGTGGGGTAGTTTCAGCGAGGCTGTACTTCCATCTAGATGCTCAAATCCCTTTGAAATGCCATGTCACTGGCCTCATTTCTTGATGATGTCGCACCTGCTTTAAATTGCTCTCCTCAGGCAAAATGACCATAAAACCAGCATAGTTAAGAGCTGACTCTGCCTCTGTGGGCAGGAAACCAGTATAATGGATCCTACATGTCCAATATCAACTGGGGTTTTCTTCTGCGCTGTGATGCTTGGCTGAAGACTGTCTCTGTAGAGTGTTACAGCCCCATTGCCACAGTGCAGAAACAAAGATGCTGGGGATGATCTCACATTTTTCGGGACCTCCTTCTGTCATACTCGGAAAAGCAGGGAGAGCACATTAAAACACATAGTGTAGAGCTGCTAGGGGTTGGCAGGAATTACCTGCATGCACTGCAGAGTCATGTGAAAGAGTAATGTTTCTTACAGGAATTAGAAATCCTTTATACTAGGGTGGTTATGTAGGGCCTCGGTGAAGCTGCTACTCCGGCTGAGTGGCTGTAATGGATGCTCTGTGACTGCTGAGCATCTCTTTCCTGCTCTTACTCGCATTGCTCTGGGAGAATGGTGAGAATGTTAGTGCCTTCAGGTGTCTGGTGTACACAGCTGTTAACAAAGAGAGAAATCAGAAATTGCCTCAGTCCCTAAAGCATCGGGAATTTATTGAACGTGTTAAGCTCAAAATCTTGTTATGGACAAAAAGGAAACACATTTCATATGTAGAGCTAAGGATCTGCTGTTAGCATAACTGAAATCTAAATGATCTAATAAAAGAATTCTTATTAATCCAGATCTAATTATTATAGGAAAAGAAAGAAAAAAAAAGTAAATACTATTCCTACAGAAAAAAGTTTCAATAATAACAACACAGCTAAATTGTTATACCCAGTCCTAGTGTCTGGTCCTTTTCCAGCGTTTTGCTACCCCTTCCACTGCCCTTCTGGGTGCTCAGATTGATGGCTTCAGACTGACGGGTGGGGGGCATCAGCATCCCTGAGTCCCTTGTCAGGCTGATGGTTTCTTCCTCCTCCCTGTAGGAGCCAGTTGGGATCATTTCTGTAAGTTTGCTCATTTGGTTCACACCTTGATTTGCCACTCCGCATTGCAACCAGATTTATATATATGGCACCTTTTACTTACGTTAGATACTTGTCCTTTGCTCTGTTTTCTACCCCTGAAACATGCTTTGTCCACTTCCCAGGGCTTCATTTCTTTAATTAACCATTGGTGAGTTGTTTACAGCCCTGGGCTCTGCCATGTCAGCCTCTGCCTTTTTTCTTATCATCCCGCGCCTGTACGCCGTGTCCTGTGTCCCGACGTTCAAGGGCCCTCCTATCTTGCCCAGCCTGCCTTCCTCTACACCACCTCGTTGTGTTAGGCATGAAGGTTTCATTCTGCATGGAAGAGCTATTTGTTGCTCCTGTCAATGTAAACATTATGGTTGTAGCAGGCAAAAATAAGCGAAAGGAAAACAAATCAACCATAGCCGCCTGGTCATTAGAAAAAAAATGCAGATACAGCTAACCAGGCTTAAAACAAAGCTCTAGGCAGGTTAAGACAAATTCAGACAAAAAAGCCTGATGAACCTCAGTTCTGAGACCTTGAAAACTCAGCACCGCACACAACAGGCCCTTACAAGCAGTGGCAGTGCTGTAGTTACAGGGCTATGAGTGCTGGTACCTGAAATGTTTAAGCCTCTCAGGAAAGCTTAGCGCTTGCGTCTTGTTCTTCATCCTCAGCTTCCTTGTGCTCTGTGACAAGCAGACAAGCTCTTAACTCCTCAGCACGTGGTCAAGCGCTTTCTGCCATGATCTGCTGCCTCCAGCCTTACCGGAAAGGCAATTTTTAATTTTTCCCTTGGTAATACCAGGCTCACTTCCTTGGCTGTTCCCCTTTTCACCCAGCTGGGCTCCACGCTGCTGGCTCACCAGTTTCTTCTTGCCGATGCCAGCCTCTGCTCCCTGTGGGGGCCCCAGATTCCCAAAATGTGTGCTGTGATGACTGCAGGCATTTCCATGTGAACCGCTTCCACAGCCATCCCAAACTCAGGCTCTTGGAGGGGCAAGCAAAGAAAAAAGCTCAGATCACATGTGGAGTTGAAAGACCCCCCTACTCCTCCTTGCAGATATCTGGGATGGGGACTGGGAGGTGGGGGGGCTACAACTTCAGAGTAGAAAGGCACTTGCAGATTTTGGCTATGAAAAGCCAGAGAAGAAAATAAAAATGGGTGTTGAACTACTTTGAGATCATCACTCTCTCGCTGTGTTGACCTTTCCCCAGCAAAAGCTGACCATCAGGACCGGTTAGGTGCACAAACAGCTGTATCCCACATAGATGTATAATGAGAGCCAGCTAACAATAACATATTAATAAGGAAGAATCCCATGGTTAGACACTGAAGAATCTGGGAAATCTTTCTAAGATAAAAATGTGTCAGCAGTATATAAAAAAAAACCAAAGAGGAAGAAATAAGAAGTAGACTAATCATTCAAGTGCTGAAGGTGTAAAAAAGACAAGGAAAAAAGCAGATTTTTTTACTAACAGAAAAAGTAGTTAAGGAACACAAATGAGAAAAGGTTATTATCTTCTCATCCACCGATTTGCATTTCTGAAGCAGCTAGCTCAAAAGTTTCACAGTCCTTGGATGTAGGAGTGAGGACAGCACCACTGGAGATCTTGAAGTGGAAATACAAGTGCTCAGGAGGTCTAGATGCCAGCAGAACAGTTAATAAAGAAGTAAAGGTCTCTAGGACAGTCTCAGAGAGCTCAGGTCAGACTAGATCTTCTGCAACATGTATGGAAATGGCAGCAAAGGAGGTGAGAAAAATTCTGATCCAAATACAGCATTTAAAAACTCATGGGATCTTCAGCACTGGCTGAGAACAGACATTACATAGGTGCAAAAAGGCTTCTGGGAAACTCTGGGAACTTGTGTTAGAGCTTAGAGTATGATCTTTTATTCAGGTTACTTGCAGAAACCTGTCTCAGTAAAACCCAGTGCTCAGAGGGACTAGCTGAAACACAAATATTTCCTCTTCTCAGCTGGTCACGTAATTCTTGGTGACAGAATAGGTTAAGCTTCGCGGGCGTTGCGTTGGCAAAGCAGAAATTGCCAATAGCCCCAGGTTTCGGGAGTTGGCAGTCAGCTGCGCTGCGCCTGAGAGCTGGACTTTCTCCCTAATACTTCATGCTGGGAACATTGGAAATGTTTTTGGGCACAGCTGGGTAAGCGCACCTTGTGCTTCTGCCCACGGTGACCTGTGGCACAGCTGGGTCATGTCCGCGGGGTGGGAAGGGAAGCTCTATTCAGCCCTTTCTGAAGGATGCTGGCAGTAAGAGGGCACTTGGGCGGCAGGGAGGGAGGCACTCGGCTGGAGACAAAAATAAGTGTTGAAAGGGAAGGCAATTATGAAGCTAAACCGGTAGGAGTGAGCTGGGCCTGTGTTGTGCTGTCTTGGAAAACTTTCAAAGCCTTTTTAAGCAATTGGCATGAAGCTTTCTGCTGGCTATAAAAATGCCCTTTGAGAATCATCTCCCATTTGTACTTCTACAATTCATGCTTTTAATAGGAATATTGTACCCGTTCAAAGTGCAGGCTTTCTTGACAGCCTGAGAGAATGGAGTTCAGAATAGGCAACATCAGTAGGTGCCTTGGCATTATTCCTGCCCTGCGTACATCAATTCTGCATCGAAGAGAAGCGTCTTGGGGTGAAAAAGCAGGTCTGATTGTAAGGCTGTTCCCATCCTTTGCATTGCTGCTGACCAGGTATGAACTGAATCTGGGTTGTTGTAGTGGCGCTGATCCTGGTATCTGTTCAGAGGGAGCTGCCCATGGCCAATAAGTGAATTTCACACTGATACAGTAAGGTTAGATGACTATCGTTCTTGGTGGGGTTGAAGCCAGCAGTCATGACCACGAGGCGGGAGGCATTCTCACTGGGAAAGCACTTGTGTATATGGTGTACTTTACACAAGTTTCTGCTCCACTGAAGCGGCTGGGAGTTCAGCAGGTAAATAAGAGCTCCTTTGAATAATGATGGATTTCAGCATGTAGTTCAGTACTTCTGAAAATGGAATTCTAGCCATGGAAGACTACAGGCTTCATCCTCTATTTCTTTCTTGATGCTCTGCACCACTTTGAATTTGGAAAGTTGTCTTCATGAGTCACCACTAGAACTATCTGCATCTCGGAGCTGAGGAACCGAGCCGTGCTCCGGCACCTCCAGCCCGTCCGCGCAGCATTAGCACAGACGGGGTGTTGACCCGACTCCTGAGACAGCTGCAAATACATCAGAGTAGGCCTGAGGCTGCTCTGCTCAACTTCTGTGATCTTTTTCGGTAGCTGGGCTCCTTCCGTACTCAACGGAGAAAGAGTAGGACAGTACGTTAGAGCCCTGCTCTGGCTCAGTTACAGGAGATGCTGTTGTTTCTCCATTCACAATAGCAGGATGCTAATCAGACATGCTAACTAGCTGAATTGCCTAAAATTGTGGTGTGAGCATCCCTCCTGTGCTCCCAGATGTGCTCTTGTGCCAAGCCCAGCTTGAATAATTCGGACATCTATATTCCATTAGGAGTCCTTTAAACTCTTCAATCTTCTCTTTTTAATGTAGTGTGGTTTTTTATACTGCAAACATGAGTGTGTAATTCAATGCATATGTTTTGGGAGTGGGGAGTCTATGAGAATGCCAAGCAAATCAATAAAGGTTTAGCACATCATTATTCACTGTTGCGATGCCATGAGGCATTTATGTATGCCCTTTAATAGGGAGGGGAAAAAAAAGAGGAAAACTGTTATATATGTGTAGTAAAACTTGATTCAAGAGGAAGAGTTTGCATCTGAATTGCATGAAGTCTATTAAAATTTTGGTCGTCTTTAGACTAATAGGATTATGCCATTCCCAAACTGATTGTTTCCAAGCAACGATGCAGATCCTAGTATGTGTTTGCTTATCTCTTTAGTTTGCTGCTAAACCAGAGAAGCTTCCAAAGATAACTGCAAAACTGATGATATCAGGTGTTATACATAATTTCAAGGCATTGTTTTGAAAAGATGGTCCATTTATCCTTTCTTTGGAAGCTGATTTAAAGAGTGCATCGGGGCTTAGGTAAGGCAACCAGCAAGTGATTTTTTTTTTTTTAATAAAGGAAATGACCTGCACTGCCACCAGCACGGCATGCTCCAATATGTAATTTTCATTTGGACACGAACACTTTACCATGGTCAGGGGGAATTGCTCTCTCTGAGGAACAAATCCTAAGTAGTAACCATGAATAGCAGCGCAGGTCTTCAGAAACTGCAGTTCAGCAAGGCTTTTCAAATGTCCTCAAGCGTCTAAAGGGCCAAATCTTCCCTGCTTTACTAATTGAAAGCTCCCTTCATGTATTATAAAGGAATGCACAGGCTATATAGCCCTCTATACTAAATAATAAATAGCCAGTTGCAAATGACATTGCTATTTTATATTCAGAACTGTCCAAATTGTGCGGAGATTTTGAAAGGTGCATTAAGAGGAGATTAGAGTATTTTCTTTCTTTCCTGGCTGCTTTTGGATTTGATGACATCATGGGATAAATATGATTCAGGACTCAATGTTTAGTATTTTGGCATTCAAAAAGGCTGCCCAAAGAGCTCTGTTGCTAAACATCATTAATGCATTTCTTTAGAGTAAGAAAATTGTGCATTTATGCATAATTTAATATGAAGAAAGGGCTTTATAGAGTTCTCCGATGGCTACATAAAGAATATAGTGCAGCTCTGTGTACATCTGAATTTCCATAGAAGGCAACTGACCACCTCAGAAGAGAAATGCATCAGCTATTTAGTGGTGTAAAGCAGAAAGTTAGGACTGGAAATGAAAAATACTATTATTGGTAGAAATTTTAGAAGGAATTTATTGTGGCAGAATGTAATTACCCAACTGGATGGAGTGCTGTGATTTATGTCTGTGCCCTTGTAAAACGCTTTGAGATGATTAATAACCGGCTCAATCCTTTATACTCATAACAACACTTCTGGCACAATAGCGCTGTAATGATCTGTCACTCTGGCTATTGTGTTATTGGATATATAAGATCCCCTGCATTAGGGAAGTGTGGAGTCTTGGGGGTAGTGAGCAGGCAGATATAGCTCCCTTACTATTTGCATTGCAGTATTACCAGAGATCTAATAAGGGCTCAGAGCCCTGGTGGGCTAGACGTTGATCAGTACTTGAAATGAAAGATGGCTTTCCCTTTCAGAGTTCACAATTTAATTATGTGATGGGAATCAATAGATAGATAGAGCAGAGAGGGAGGGCTGCATCATAGGAGTTGTTGCACTTCATATAATAAACACCAGCCAGAGTCCATCGTCTGTCTGCATCTCTGACAAGACCCCTGTTTGATGGAAAATGAAATTATCTCATGTACGAGTTGAAGAGTTATAATTTCTTATCATTTGTACTTCAGCAGCAGCCAAAGATCTACTGAGACTGTACTGTTCAGTTTGGCTGCCCAATGAGTTGCAGCCAAGGTAAGTAAAATGTAAGAGAGATACCCCTGAAAACATCATGTAAGGTGTGATGGTATTCACCTTAGTTTGGCTCCCTGGCTTTTTGAGGGAAGTGGGGCAGTGAGGAAAAGGCAGTGAGGCTTGAACATTTTCTGTTCCTTGGCTGGTTTAATGGAGGTGCACAACAACTAAACAGAAACAGTGTGAGAGAAATGATGCACACATGTGAGAAAAGGGTGGAGGAGAGAGAGGCAGAGATTGATGTAAGGAGAGTGAGGCTGAGACAAAGGCTTTGGAGGGGTTTGTGAGAAGCCTATGAGCAGAGATGGAGAGTGTCCCAAGGGAAATTAGCAGTGTAATGACCCCTGGTGTCTGATAGTCTTCGGAGACTCTTTCTTGCACTTGTTTAAGCCAACCTGGCTGCCTTGGCCCCGAGGCTGGCACTTCCATGTCAAACAATGGGACTTAACATTTACAAGCAAAATTGCATGGTTCCTGAAAGAAGTGATATCGTGTTCAGGATTTCCACCAGGCCAGTGAAAGAAACTAATATTTGTCAGATAAAGGAGCAATATGGTAGAAGAAGCAGGAAAAATTTTGCTGTAAAATTGAAATGCTTTTTTTACAAAACACTAGGGTCAAATTTGACCTCTCTGGCACTGGAAAGAGAAACGAATGATGTTGAAAGAGGCACTGAGATTTACACCAGTGTCACTGAGTAAGATTTGACTGGTGTTTCCCCCCCAGGGAGACTGCAGTTTCACGTGACTGAATGGTCAGAATAGTCCAGAACCGGTTTTATTTTGTGCATGACTTTGGCCGATGCTTCCTCTCTTGGCTGAGCGCACACCGCTCCATTTCTCTTCCTTATTTTTGTGCTTCGCTTGCGTTGAGGTCTCCTCCCTCCTCCTCCTTCGCAAAACTGCCAGGCTCCGAGATACACAGCGTTTAAAAAAAAAAAAAAAAAGGGAAAAACAACAGAAAGACAAACTCACAACCAGTTTCCCATCGCCCTCTCCAAAGCTTTTCAAGGACGAGCGCTGGAAAAGAGAGCGCAGCCGGGCCGCGCCCTGTCCATGGTGCTGAGCGGCGGCGGCGGCATTTTTCCTTCAGGTTACGCGTTTTTTCCCTTTTTTTACCTTGAACCGCTGCTGCGTGCAACAGATGTCTGCCAGCCTGGATTTTCCTCTTTTAGCCACCCTAAGAAGGCAGGGAGATTAATTAAAGCCAGAGCCCTCCTCATAGGTGAACGGCCCTCTGGAAGCGTTCAGGGGGGCTCTCTC
The DNA here is from genome assembly GCA_025311575.1 of Elanoides forficatus. Taxonomy (NCBI): domain Eukaryota; kingdom Metazoa; phylum Chordata; class Aves; order Accipitriformes; family Accipitridae; genus Elanoides; species Elanoides forficatus. Next base: position 5,826,501 of record JAOBAS010000025.1, on the reverse strand, counting down.
GCTTTCCCTGTTTGTATCTTCACCAGTTGCTTGCATGGGACAGAGGAAGAGGTCAACACTGAGAACGGCTTCTGCTTCAATTTGTTTACGTGTTTACTTGTAATTTTTAGAATAACTGCAGAAATAATGAGAGACAGCAGGGAACGGGAAACTGATTGAGATTGATTGCTTCGTGTATTCGGCTTGTGATGACCTTTGGGGAAAGTGCGTGTTTAATTTTTACTGATGTTGTAAAGGCACAGACAAAGTCTTGACCTTTCTGATCTGGGGTGACCACTATGAGCATCCCACTGAGAATTAATTACGGCTGCCTGGAGCAGCTCCAAGAAGCATTTATTAGAGTACTACAAATGTGGTAAAAGCGATCAGCATGCCTGGGAGAAGCCATTCCATGTGCACGCTGTGATATCTAAGAGAAGCTCAGACTTGTCAGCTTGTTGTTTTGTTTTGCTGTTCATTAACAAGACTGAAACAGGAGAGACAGCGTCAGAACTCCAGGGCAAGCATTTCCCATCATTCTGCTCTCCACACAGATACTTCTGCATTAGATTAAGGCACAACAGATAGAACTAAGCAGAACAAAAATCAAACGTCTCCCCAAGAGACAGGACACAGTGCAATTCTCTGACTGTACAAAGCACAATACAACAGCTTCTTCTAGTAGTCCCCTAGAAATGTAAAATGGAAGTGAATAGAAAGCTGTTCAGAAGAACTCCATACAAGGAAGTATTTAAAATTCAAGGTACGCTATGATGCCGTTGTACTTCAGCATCAAGCACAAAGCTGGGGCTACTAGTCACATGGGATTTTGCAGTCCTTTTCCCCAGAGATCAATCTGAAAACGGAAGATCAGTTATGTGTACAAAGTTTAGGCAGATATACTTCAAATAAGAGATGATGATTTTGTCAGATACTCTTGCAAAAGGACTGCAGTTGAATAAGGAGGTTTAAGTAAAAATTGTAAAACCATCTAAATTTGTTTTGGAGAAGGATTTAATTGGAAATGATGATGAAAAAGCCAGAAATGTGGATTAACCTAAAATGGAAAGGGCAGCCAAGTTACAGCAGATGGCTTTTTCTTGTTCTTTAAGTGCCTTGTAATGAGGAAAATATGCTATGTAATGACAGTTGTTTCTAAACTGACTTTTTTTTTTTTTTTCTCGCGGGGGG